>JARHVA010005463.1:0-735000 GCA_037957365.1 Torreya grandis | reverse complement strand
TATGATCATTGTGTGTGTTCTAAAACTAGAATGCCCAAACCTTATCTATAGACACCTAAATCTGGCCATCGATAACCTCCAATCAAGATTTTGACTAATTTCCACCTAAAATACATAATTTAGCCTAAAAACACTAAAATGTATTGAAATCTTTGAACTTGATATAGTCAATTACTAATTTTGGCTAGGGTATCCCTAAATGGGGCAATACAATTTATGGGCCAACTAAATTTGATTAGATCATTTAAAGTCAAAATGCCAGTTTTGCCCCTAGGTGCTCTGGATTGCTCTTTCCTATCAAATCTCTTGTACAAGATGTGTGCCTTTATTATTTGCTATTGATAACATCCTAAATGGGATAATAGATCCAATGTATCTAAAATTGACTTCCAATTCCAATCCAATCAAATTTTAGACCAATAACAATACATTCTAATTCATTTAGGTAATTTGTACACAAAGTGCTTAATCATGCTTAAGAGATAATTAATCAAAGTTAGAGCCTAATCAAAAAATACATGGAAACTTGTTGAATAATTTGTTTTGGAAATTAATATTGAATATCTACATCATCAGGTGACCTCATTTCTTAGAAAGACATCCCTAGGCCATAAATGCCACAAATATCAAGATTCATGCCTCCCATGCCTCATCAAATCCCTCCATACCTCTTAATTACTCATCTCTCCCAAATATTGATGAGCCTATTTATCAATTTTAATTTCAAAATTGGATTAATCCTTAGCCACACATCTCAATCTTGAGATGGATGGTTTAGGTTGATTATAATCAATCTCAAAAATTTATAAATAGAAAGGCCATGAACATCATTTATAAGCTTAATTTGTGAAAATTTATAATGCACAAATGATTCCAAAAGCCATTGAAATTATTTTTACCATGCCAAATTTATTACAAGCCAAGGCATAATCTAAAGGTGCCAAGGAGAGATGGAGGTAGACAATCTTCCATTACGAAGGACTTCATGAGCACAAAGTTGAGCAAACCACTACAACAAGCATTTTAGAGCATCCAAGGAAGGCAAAAAAAGGTTTATTTTGCATTTTAGTTGTATTTTGTATTCATGTTTGTTAACTAAGCTCTCCCTAGTGTCTAGGCCTAGAGATGTTATGCTATTCAGCGTGTTTCTTTCATTTTATTTTCATTTTAAAACTAACACCATACTAACCATCCTCTCTTGAGTCAAATTTCTAGTTCACATAATGGCACACCCAGTGGGATAAAATACATCCCACACATGAATAATATCATTCTAAAACATTAACATCTTCATTTGGATCATTAAAACTCTTGCAATTTGATTTTCAACTTTATTTTATCATTTTTCTTTGTCACGGGTTTACACAGTAATCGATGTTGGCTAGTAAAACCGTCATCGATTGGCATAGCCATCTTCGGTCACTATTGGTATAACTGATGTCAATTAGATAACCATTTTTGGTTAGTAATTATAATCAATGTTAGTTATATAACTGATGTTGATCACTTTGTTTTTCTTAAAAACACAAACCTGAGAGCTAATATGCCATTTTAAACTGCTTGGTTTGGGGTCGTATGGACTCCATTTTGGATTATTATTTCTTAAAACCATGTGTTTTTTCCTAAATTTTTAGAATTTTACATTAGTTTAGCTTCAAATTTCATATATTTTTCACAAAATTTTGAAATTCTATTTAAAATGTTTCTAATCTAACGTATTTGCTTCTGAGGTGATGCCTTAACCGTAGACAGGTAACCAACAAATTTCAAATTTGATAAATCATATTTAGACCACCTTTTTAATGTTTTTAAAATGAATTAGGAACCTTTTTTTGGTGTTTAATTAAAAAATTAGATGCTTCAATAAATGTTTTCAAAGTTTAAAATCTTAAGACCAAGAATTCTTTTCACTTCCTCGGGCAATTGAAACTATGTGATCAACAACTCGCATACTTATACCCATGTTTTACTACCATTGTGATGTATTTCCCACTAGTTAGTTATGAATCCCTTCAATTCATAATTAAGGGCACTTACCCTTTGATTATCCTTTAGTAAATGTATTTGGAACCATACTATAAAATCACTAATGTCTTTAGTGGAAAAATATTGAGGAATTTTTTGATCAATTGTATAGACCATGTGCAAAGGTTTAAGCTCTTGATCATTTTCAGTCCAATTAAGCACATAAGTATCAAAATCACCACTGATATAATAAACTTGATCCCATGGAATTATACCTTTAGGGTTAGGTTCAATATAGTCATGCTCTATAGAATCAACTTGATATAAAATTTCTATATCAAACTATGTAGGTGAGTGAATAGACAAAGACCGTACCTCATCCTCTTCTCTTGTAAAATTATTTAAATATTTTAAGGAATAATTACCACATACTTCATTAACTATTGTATCCTCTAAGAAATATTTGTGATGATTCATTAGTATATGTTGTTGAATATCAGGTACATTTTGCATCACAATTTGCATCCAGCTATTTCCTTTGGCTACATAGGGAGAATCAGGTTCCTTGGGAATTATATAATATTTGACATCTCTATTAAGAGGAATTATGATTATAAGGTCATCTTGGTGGGAATATACTTGATTCATGACTGTATTGATGGTCATTTGTCTATTTTAGGCCCACTTTTTCCCTAGCAACATTGGGTAGTGCATTTCATCTATCTTCATGTCTATTACTTCAAAATCACCATGTAGAGTTAACTCTATGACTTTAATCTCTACATATTCTAATTACCTTATATGTTTTACCTAACCATAATCCACTATACTAAGAGTTATGGGGGTATATCTCAAAGCTGGTTTACCAATCAACTCCTAGGTAGATCGTGGAATCATATTCACTATGCTTCCAAAATCAAACACAACATTTGGTATTTCATACCCTACTATCTCAATATCAATCCTGGTATCGATATCCCATGGATTTTTTTACTTAACATACCAAACCATCTTATCAATCATTTTATTTCATTTCTATGCACACTCTATCAAATTGTGAAAAATATTAGTGATATCCTATGATATATCCTCATTTCGTATAGTATTAAGCAATTTCATCAAATATATTAATATTGTTACAACTCCTTATATCATGATTTGCATAATCTATCCATACATCTAAGCATCAAGTGTAGCTTCATCTACTATAACTAAACTTTGATGTTGAGTATTATATAGAATTAGCATGGCTTCCTTCATAAGTCCCTTTTCCTTAACTAGTTCAGGATAGGTATTTGGTTTAGCCTTTCTTATGCCATAATCGGTTGGCATTTCTAAAAGAGGTAAACCTTGTTTTGCATGCTATGTTCTTGTTATTTATTACACAAATGCATTTTTATTAGGCTCAGAGCGAACTCGATTTACATTTTACATAGCTTTATCTCTACATTATGTTTCTAAAATAGGGTATTTGTGAGTATCATGTTGTTCTAATATCGAAAATACACATAATAAGCTTACCACTATGGAATGGTGGGGAAATTTAATTATATGTGATTAGGTTCCCCACACAAATAACATCTAAATGAGCCTTTAGGACCATTACCACATCCTCATTGTGCACCACCATAGTATCTACCTTTATTTCATTGATATCCCCAACTATCTACATGTTGTGCCCCAAAGTTGGTGGTAGCTTGTGGTATATTCCACCCCTATTGGTACTGGTGAGTATCATAACCACCAAATGGGGTTGATTTAAAAGAGGATTCTTGTCAGCTTGTTGTGACTAATAAACAATAGGATTCAAGGTATATTGATAAGATTATAATAAGGGTTATATAGTTTGAACTCTATTAGCTAATCCTTATGGTTGAAATGGTTTTACATTCTACACCCATGCTAACCTAACCTATTCTTCACTAGTAGGATTAGTTTCTACTTTTGTAGTGGTTTATGATGTTATTGGTGCTTGTTGTGTGGCTACTATAAAGACATTTTTTAGTAATGTCTTCTTTCAATTATTATAGAGCCCTAGAATCATTGTCTTCATGATTAGTAGATTTGCAAAATTTATAGTGCATACTCTGAGGGTTTCTTACATACTATTGTAATAAATGATAATGAATGGTTGAGTGTCCCACTATGTGATAGATGTTGTAGAACTCGATATGTAATTTTGGACATTCATTCATGTGGTGACCTTCCTTTCCACACTCAATACACCATAGACTAATTTTAGGGCATTCAATAGTATTTTATTAATATTTTAAATATAGCTTGAAGTGTGCTTTCTAGCTATGTTTTGATTTTTATCAAATTTCAATAGTCTTTTATCTAATCCACTCTTACTATAGTTATATATTTTTCTTTATTAGTGAACTTAGTATGTGTTATTTCAAACTAGGTCTTTGGTCACAAACCTTCAACAAACCAAGGGGCCTTATCTTTATCTTCTATAGTAAACTTAACATTATTAACAACATCAAAAAATATATGATCATAATCATGAATAGTTTCCCTTAGACCTTGATAGATTTCTTTGAGATCTTGTATAGTTTGGCCCATACTTTTCTTAACCTTGAACTTTGTGACCAACTAGTTTCACACATCATCTAAACTTATTTTTCCTAATCCTCTATGGAACATGAACTCCAATTCTCTTCTAGAAAAGGCACCAATAATCTCATACTTCTTAATATTTTCATCTATAATACCTTTAGCTTGCCATTTCATGTCATACATAAGCAAATTTTTATCTGGATCTATAGTTCCATCATATGTATCTAGTGTGATAAAATATCTTGGCTATAAAGCCATACTGCTTAGATTTAGTTGTAAAGGAAGCATTATCTGAGATCCTCCAAAAGATGGTTATGATACCATAATTTATAGAATTGATACTTGAGAACTTCACCGTGTTGAAATTAGTGTTGTCACTTGAGGAAGAGTAATCATTGGTGGTGTTTGTGGTGATGATCTTACAGACCTAGTGGGACTATCCCCAAGTACTATTGTGTTGGTTGAGAATGGAAACCCTTGCAAAAATATAAAATATTCTAGAGAATGCAAAGGTGACAGAGATCACTTAGGTGATTAAAATGAGTCTAAATCATTATCAATCTTTGTAATGGTGTTTTTTCATGCTTTACTCTCCTCAGCAAAAATTTCAAACTACAATACCCAATCAGTAACATGTTCAATCAATAAAGGGTTAGTCAAATTGGTCACTACCTCTCTTAAATAATTCTAATGTGATTCAGTGAATCCTCATGTGGTTTTTAAAAAAAATGGACTCTACTAGTTGTGTAATAGTCCTTCTTGAATCCTCAATCTGCTTCTCTCTCTAACTTCCAAATCTCTGAGGATGAGTGTAAATAGGGATATTTCTATAAAATATGGACTTGTGGGATGTGTGTTATGATGGTGAAACTTTTCTTTGTCAAATTCATCTTGTGCGGAAAGTTGATCTAGTACTATGCCTTCTATTAACCAAATCTTCAAAATTAAGAAATTCTTCTATGAAAAATAAAGGCATCACCTTGAGCAACTATGATCTACTACCATCTACTAATCTATCTTCCTATATTCTCTTTCCTTTATCGACATCCTCTCACTGTAGTTGTACTTACTTCTAAATATCACTAATCATGGGTCCTTATCAGTCATCAAATCTTTCCTTTGTTATCTTTTCATCAACTCGCTCCTCCTCCTTTTGATCTCTTATTATTAATTGGCCTCTACTCTTATTATACCTCTACCTCTACTTGTATTCACTAATGAAGTGCCTAATATATTCCACCTCTTTTATTGTCATAGTTCTCACTTTATATCCTCAATCTTTTTTCAATCCATTTCATCTAGCCTTTTCATCTAATTGTTACTAGATAACTTTCTTGATCAACTATACACCATCTCACATCCAACCACACACAACCCCATAGAGTCCAAAAGACTACTCCATCATGATAGGGTAGGGCACTTCAATTTTTTCAATAACCAACATCTTAATAAGAATTTGTATTCACTACAAAAAATTTATTCTGGTTCCCCATATAAATAATTCTTGTGTAGATTCAAAAGTAATACAACTTTGGACTGCAAATTCCATTATATATCCTTATATAGTGGTTTGTATCTAGTGATCAATTACACAGGTCCAAGCTACCTCCAAGTTATATAATCTTTTAATCAGATCATTAGTCCACTAAATTTTAGCTATAGATCTAGTTTGGAAAAAGAAATGTTCAAATATTGCCAACCACACAACAAGCAAGCTTGGAAATTTGCACCAAAATATTTCATGTACATCACCATATAGATGATGCTCTCTAGGTTCCTTTTTAGTGCACCCTATCCTTATCACCTCTTTTTGTGTGAACTCATATATCTTTTGATCCCACCATTCTTCTAAATCCCTCTAACTTGGTAACCACCAGAGTATACCCTTTCCTTAACAACATTCTCACTACATCATTATTAGTAAAGGTTCTTAGTTTCCCAGAACTTGCTAATTATGAGGACAACTATGGGAAAGATGATGTCTCTATATTAGAAGAATTACAAGATCCTAAGGATTTACAAAATAACTATCTTAGCCATAAACACTTGAGAGGGTATGATTTCACATGTTTTACTTTCATTTAACAAAATAGATTCACCATTTACTCCTACATATTAACTAACCATATGCATATAAAATTTGTATATCTATTGCTTTAGAGTAATTAATAATATAAAAGTATATAGAAGTAATTTAGAACTAGTTGGATGACTTAATCATATAACATGTAGAATCACATAGAGATCAATCCATTACATATCACTGATCCATACTTTCTCACACATAATCCAAAATCAACTATTCAATGTCTAATCTCTTCTCCTCCTTCACAACGTATATATATACCCATTTTACTATCTCTATCTTAGGTTTGTGGTTTTGAAAAACTATGAAAGGAATCATCAACAATTATAACCTTAATATAGACTTTCTTAGTTAAAATAACCTAAATCCACATAATCTATTCAAAATGAAATATATTTATTGATTCAAGCTCTTGTGTATGCTAACTAAGCATATAACTGACATGTCATACTAATATGATAACTCCTTTTCAGCATATGGTCCCGCTAATAGAGGTATAAATTTGGTATATTAAGGATAAGAGGTGGTCTTTAGGGGCAAATTTTAAAAACCAAATTGATGAAAAATGACACCCTATATGAAATACTAGATACAATAGGCATTCAAAGACTCCTTATATGGTATGTGTTGACTAAGTTGACCATAAGTCAAATTAGGTCAATCCCCTATCTAGTTTAAACTTTTCATAAGGTCCCTTAGGGTGAAACATGTATCCCATGGTCTTAAATTATGTCAAATATATGTTTCATCTCTTGCCACATTTGTATAATTGGTCTTACATCATCTAGGGTTCACATTTTGAGTCATTTACTGAACTTGTACACGTTTGGCATAGAGGATGAGTTTTGAAGGCATATTCAATGTCCCCCATTCCAAAATATGTCAAATTAACTATTTTAAGACTTATAAATTATAGGTGTAACATTAAAATAAGAAGACCAAGTAATTTCATGTGGTTTCAAGTAGTTTTACATCTTTTACAACACATTTGGCACATGGGAGAACTTCAAGAGTGTCTCTTAGGATTATAAAAACTCATTTCCATGTTTGGGTAGCTTTGAAAGACCTAAAATTGATCAAAATTGACCTATCTCCCCTATTACTCTCTTAGACAATTAGAAATGGTCACCCGCTTTCAATCTGGTATGGACAATAGGAGGTAAGTTGGATAAATTTCTTTTATTGGATGATAACACTCTTTTTATAATAAAAATACATGCAAATAGTTATAGGTTTGGTGCACCATGCTTCATAAACCATTGTTAAGAAGGTATGTCACTCTATTTTTCTTGCCTATCCCCAACACTTCAAGGTTTTTTCTAAGTTTGCATGGTTCTATGCAATTCAAGTTGTGTGCATGATCTTGGGATGCATAATCACCCTTTTCACATGTTTTCCAATCTTTTTTTCATGTGTGGTGTGAATAAGGTAGGAAAGATCATCTCTTTTTCTAGTGAAAAACTTTATTACCAATCTATAGATAAGGTTTCAATAGTAGCTTCAGGACAAGAGTAGAATGTTTGGTTTTTTATACACATGATATTTCAAAACTTTATAAAATATTGATGATTTACATCTTGTAGGAACCCATCAAGACTCAATCTCTCTAAGTACATGCCCTAAGGGTTACACCAAGAAAGGGGTGGGCAGACCATTGGTGCTTCATAGGATTTTTGTCCCTTATTTCCAATTATTACCAATCCAACCAAATCCTAAAACCATTACCTAAGATATTACTCCTCCTTTGCAAACTCATCCAATATTTTCCAATTTTCCATCCCTCTTTTCCACACCTAAATCCTTTTTTATCAGTTGGCTATGCTAGGTCGATTGGGTCAACCCTATATAGTTTTGAGATATTTTCAATTAGGAATTATGTTAGCGTTTGGATGACCTATCTCAAGACCTATTAAAATATTATTTTAAATTATTCTAGGTTGATTTGGTCAACCCTATCGATCAATATTTTTGGAAGGGTTTAGGATCAAATATGCCTATAAATACAAATCATTTCATCATTATTTAAATATGTAATCAAGACTTATTATTCATTTTTTATTCTTTACAATTTGTTATTTTACATTTATACTTTAGGAGTCTTAGCATATGGTTTTATTTCAATGAATTTTAGCTTATATTTTGAGAAAGGAAGAAGAAATTAAATACGGGTATGGTTGAAAAACTTGTTTGATTGTACATGCATTGAATCAAATGATTGTGAAGAACTCCTCTTTGGCTTGGTAAGTTGACTTGTAAATACTATATCACTAAAACAAATGGTTGGTTAGATAGATATCTAGGTGGATTGCCTAGCACTAGCTAGATCTCAGAAGTAAGAGCTTCCTTAAGGGCTATCAATACACATGTTTTAAACAATTAAGTTTAGAAAATAAAATTTAGAGTACTTGCATCAATAATTAAAAGCTACTAAAATTGAACAAAAGAAATGCTTGATAAATAAATAAAATAAAATTACTAATATAGAAATAAGCAAGTTAATACTAATGCTAAACAGGTCAAGTGTGCTTTAAAAAATAAGTTGGGGGTCTGTAAATAGGTAGATGAAAAGAAAGCTAGATTTGGTTGAGGGTAAGTAGGTGAAAATAGCTTGTTATTTTTTACCATAGTGACCATCGATGGTTGGTGTGACCATCAATGGTTAAGGTGGATATTTTTAGTTGAGGTAACGGTCGACTGTTAATGGTTAGGGTAACTGTTGATAGTTACTGTGTGTTGGGTCAAGGTGATAAAAATTTAGATTGATAGGATCATAGAAGGTAATTCTAAGAGGTTAGTTTATGTTGGGATAAATGTGAAATATAAATAAAGTAATTGAATAATGGAAAAAAAATATTTAGCTTGCATAAGCTTGGTTGGATGGATGATTAAGGTGGTTGGATCATTAATAGAGTATGGTCTAATTCTGATAGAGTAACGGTACTTGGCTATCGACCAAGGGGTAGTGGCAAGTTGGATCTCTGATATGATATTTAGATCACTAGATTGTAAGGATACCTACAAAAGAAGATCTAGATGTAAAATCTCTTGATAATTATGGAACCATTTTCACCTCCTATTCCTCTCTCCATATAAGAACAAAGGAGAGGTCCAAGTGAAGGTTCAGCTAGGATTTATAATTGTAACTTGTGTATATAATGGATCACATGTGGATTTAAATTATATAATTATAAAAAGAAAGGAAAAATTAAGGGTAAGTGAAGTTGGTTTAAATGGTGGAATCTGATCATCAATAGTCAAGGTGACCGTCAGTGGTCACCCTGATCGTTGGTAGTCAGGGGTCAAAAGTAGGGTTGGTAAAAAGGTGGGTTTTAGCTAGAAGGTCAAATAACTTAGGTTAGGTGGGTTAAGTTTAGTTAGGGGTCACAAAGGTCAAGGTTATTATGAAGGGGTTCTTAAGATGGTCCAAGAGAGTTGTGACATTTAAAACTATCATGTATAGATTTCTAGTGCCTACATTTTACCCCTTTTTGTTATACATTTTTTATCAACAAGTTATAAAACAAAAATGGATTGAGTCAAAGGTCAAGTTTTCCTAAGTATGGGAGGAGGTTTTCCTCCTCAAAATGAGAGTTGATGAGGTAAAATAGAATCAGGTTCAGGTTTGATAAGTGGTGAAGGTGATGGTGAAGGTGGACATCATGAAGATGGGTGATAGGTTGGGCACTAAATCATAAACATATGCGCAAAGTATGATAAAAGGTGTGATAAACAAGATCACATATAGACTAGGTTTCCATAGTTGGTAAATATAAAGGTTATTATTGGGAGAAAAAGTGACAAGTAGACTTCATGACCACATTTAGGTATGACAATTGGGTACACTCATAAACACAAGTCTCCTAGGTAAGGTGAGTGTTTCCATGGGTATTTAAGGAAAAAAGTGTTCTCAATGAGAACATAAATTGGTTAGGTGAAGTCATGGGTATTTGAGGTAAGAACTACTCCTAAGAAAAAACAAGTAGGTTAGGTGAAGTCATGGGTATCTGAGGTTAGATGTGATCCTAAGAAGACACAAGTGGGTCAAGTATGCATGAGGTGGTGCAAGTTTAAATAATGGTCAACATAGAAATTATTTTCATTATGGTCAAAAGGACCAATTAAAAGTCATCACAAAACACATGCTAGTTGGGATGAAATAAACCAAGGGTAAGGTGATGAGGTCGTTGTCAAGGTGGGTGGATAAGGTAGTCTCCAACGGTGGGTTTTTGCCAAAATTTTTGCTTGTTTGAGGCAAAGAGGAAAAAAATTCCACAACTTGATCGTCGATGGTTAGGGGGATTAAAAGTAACCATATATGGTCAAGGTATAAACCATAAAAGGTTGGAGGATAAAAGAAAAATAGTGAGTGTTTTGGACTCATTTACTTTTTTTGACTTGTGAGCTCTAGATTTTTTTATTTTGGATGAAAAAGTAGTTGACGGTGAGTTTTAGTAGGTGAAGGTGATTGTTGGGTTGACTGAGAAGACCAAGTGGACCAACGACTATGAAGGGTGGGTGCAAACATAGATGAAGATGGGCAGTGGGCCCTAGGATTCTCCCTTAATGATGGTTGAGGAATGAGGTAGGAGTTACATAAAATTGGTAAAGTATTTTGATTTTGTATTGGTATTGTAGATTTGAATGTGATGAATGTGGCATTGACTTGGTGGTAAGGTTTTTGTGTTTTTGACCTAGATAGGTTGTGATTACTTTTTCAATAATTTTATGAGTTTAAATTGAAATTGGAAAAGGTGGGGTAGCTAGGGTAGGATGGGTGGTAAAGGAGGTATAAATTTGTAAATTTTTGACTATTTGAGGTGTGTTTTTGGGTAGGTTAAGGTTGGGGAGTTTTTGCTAACAGTCACCCACACTGATTATCAATGGTTACCACAACCATCGACAATCAATGGCCACTATGAAAAGAGATACCTAATCATCAATGGTCATTACGACTATTGATGGTCAGGTAGGCTTGGTAACATTGATATAATGTTGTGTTGAATGTGTTTAAATTTTGAAGCTTATTTCAGGTATATGAGATGCTAGATGTGTGAAGTGGTTAGGTACTAGGTGGGTTGGGGTAATGTTTTTAAGTGACAATGAGTAATTAGTGCAAGGTAAAGGGCTTAGTTTTGATATAAATGTTATAGCATCGTAATGGTCAAATGGGTTAACAATAGGTAGGGTTAGTTAAGGAGTTAAGTTCATAAGAAATCATAATATATATAACTAATTATATTTGATAATGAACTATGCAGGTGTAGAAATAAATCTAGATATGGGATTAGTTACCTCACATATTTGTGGAGATCCATTAGGGGATGACCCTAGTGGATTGGACATATTTAGAGGAGGTCAGGCTCAAAGTGATGTGACATTACTAGAATGTACCATGAGATGTGGTGATGATTATGGCCCTCATCAAGATATGGGATCATAAACGCCTTCTTACTACCCACTGGTGAGATGACTATCTTGCTAGAGGACATATAAAGGATTACTCAGTTGCCCCTTCAGGGTGATCCAAAATATCACAATGAGTGGGAGGAGAAAAAGAGTGCTTGAATTTGATATATGGAGATGACCATGATCATCTCAGGTGGCATGCTAGGGGTTTTAACTATTCTACCCTCTATCAGAAGGCAAGGGGTAAGAGGAGACTGATGACCATAATGATGATGGTTGTGTCATGTTTTGCCTTTCTAGATTCAATCATTGAGAGGTTTCCTTCTCTACTATTGGGGGTGCTAGTCAAGATGCTACTAAGATGCATAGTGTTTGGATGGGTACTGTTGTACTAAAAAAATGTCACTCATTTTTGGAACAACATATAAGCTATTTTGGTCTTGCAAGACAAAATTATCTCTTCTCATTTCAAAAAATTATTCTAAACCTCAAAATTGGGAATTATTCAAGATTTTTCAGTCAAAGGACTAACAGGTCCAATAAGTTCAAAGGATTTTACAGGTGAGTTCAATCAAAAGAACAAGTTTCCAATACTTAGCCATTTTTAAGACTGGTTCAACACCTTGGTTCAACCAAAAGAATCTATTGGCAAGCTTCTATGCAATGTTTGATCCGTTGAACCTTGAACCATTTTAAAGCCTCAATAGGTTTAATGGGTTCAAAGGTTCAACAACGTCAATAAGTTTCAATAATTAAGCACTTTTGTCAAGGGTCAAAGTTTAATCACTTCAGGTTCAATAGCTTCAAAACACTTATCAAAAGAGAAGAAGGCTTGAACCATTGAACCGTTGAACCATTGAACCACTCAGGTTCAAAGGCTCAATGGGTTTAAAGCCTCAACAAGTTCAATGATAGTTGGTTTAACATGGTTTATTTCCAACAAGCTTGGTTTAAGCGGTCAATTGAACAAATAAAAACAAAGGAATGAACCATTGAACTGTTAAACCAAAGTTGGTTCAATCGGTCAGTTCAAGTGGCAAGTTCAAAGGAGTGCCCCAAAAGGCGAAGAGACAAGTGCCCTTGTGGGGGGAATTTCTATGGTAAAAGTGACTAAAGCAAGAAAATCCCAAAACAAAATCCCATCAGAGCCCATTGGATGCTGCCAAGTGTCATCTACCGAGCCCCATTTTACTTTATTTCTAAGAACTATGGAAGTTACTATGTGTCCCTTTTAAGATAAGTGAAACATGACAAGTGTTTGCATCCACATGAATCAAAATGAGTCTCAAGTGTATTTATAGTGTTTTTAAAAGCTCAATGGAAAGTACCACATGTCATTTTCCATGGGACACTCAAAATGCATCCAAATCCTCTATAAGTTAAGTGGATGCCGCCACATGTCCTTGCCTATTTCATAGCAGATGCTGCCATGTGTCACTATTGAGATCGGTAGAAAATTGAATAGGGCAAAGCCAAAGGACAAAAAACCCTTTTAGAGGGCACTTAGAAACCAAAGTGGACCATTGCAAAAATTTGAAAGGTCACTTTGGAGCTCAAACAACCCTTATGAAGGGTAGGCGAGGAGCAAGTGAACTGATTCAAAGGCCGAACGAGCAAGGGAATTCCTTCAAAAAATTTCCCGCGGCAAAGTTGTAAAGAAAGATTTCCTTCGAACAAATTGTCTAAAAGAATTCCTTCAAACTTTTTGTCCAAAGGAAAAGTCCCTCAAAACAAAAAACCCATTGAGGAAATAAAAGATTGAAAAGCCACCACGTGTCTCTCATAAACTTGTAGCAGAATGTGCCATGTGTCCCTTACTAAATGTAGTGGAAAATGCCATGTGTCATCTATCGAGACACAGTTTCAAGAAATGGAACGTGCCATGTAGCATCATCTACGTGAATCTAAAATGAGTCTAAAATGTTTCAAAAGGAAAGATAAAGCTCAGTGAAAGCTGCCACATGTCGACATCTATAGTTTCCTCATTTGGTCTCTTTGTTAAGGACTGTGGTGGGTCTCGGGTGAGTGGTTAAAACTTAGTGGAAGCCGTCACATGTCATCTTCCGTAGGAAACTAATATGAGTCCCAAAGACTTTCCAAAGGCAGCTAAAGCATAGTGAACACTGACAAGTGTCAGCATCTAAGTGAATCTAAAATGGGTCTTGAATGTTTCTATAGTATAACCAAAGCTCAGTAAATACTATCACGTGTCCTCTTCCACAAAACTTTCAAAAATGTTTCTAAAGCTTATATAGACAAGCAAAAACTACCACATATCCCATTGTAACTCTGTGGAGCGCGATAAGTGTTTATATCTACATCTTGAGTTTCTTATAGGTTTCAAAGATTCTTTCAATAAGCATCTCTCAAAGTCACATGGATGTTGCCAACTGTCCTCACCTATTTGAAAAGTGACCAAAGAGCAAGATCTGATTGAAGCAAGGACCTGATTCAACAACCAAAAAAGGAGGAATGATGAAGAAGACCAGAAATATCCATGCATGAAATATGTTTCTAGAAGCAGACCACCAAGTAGACATTAGAGGACACAAACATTCAATGGAATGACCCATTTCTCTGCATTGAGAAAAGTAAATGGGCAAATACGCCTGATTTTACCATATATTCTTGACAAAATTTAATGCAACATGATGTATTATTGCTCCCAAGTCTTTCTTGGAGGGCTATAAATATTGGACTCTCTCTTATTGTTTAACAAATCTCTCTATTATCAAAAACAAAACTATGCCTAAATTGAAAGCCATTACTGAGACTTTGAGCTCAGATTGTTAATCATATTTTGTCATTTGAATAAGAAAATAAGTGACTTTTCAGACTTTGTGCTGGAACAACTTGGTTATTGATTAAATTGTTCTTATGTCTATTTCCTTAATACATTTTTGTCCATTTGATTAAATAAGTAGAGCTAGTGGAGGTGACAAAGAAGATGTCCTCGAGCCAGTTACTTTCAGACTTTGTGCTATCATAATTATCTTCAATGTGTGTTTATTTTTTGTTTCTATGTAAAGAACCTTGGGATGACTTTGTGCCCTCATTGTTCTTCATATTTCACTCTTTAGCAGTTGAGGTGAAGACTTTGTGCCTCATTTCATCCTGTTGTGCTACTATACCCTGTTACAAGTTACTTGTCATCACCAAATAGATTCTTTTTGTCTACTGAACAACACTTTTGAAAGAAGAGGAGTGTCTTCTATCATTTCATCTAGATTTCTCCTTTGATTTGTGCACATCATCTTTGAAAAAGGAGAGATGGATGGTTTATCCTACCCTTGAGTGTTATTTTATGTTTATATATATATATATATATATATATATAGCTCTAGCATTTCAATAGGGAACCTCCCCTTGATGAGAGGAGAGATTAGTCCCCTTTTTGATGTGATAAACCTACACATTTGGCTGACCAATCTTCCTGTTGTGGTTGATCAGACCTACTTTGTTTATCAGTACACTGATTGACAAAATATTCACCTAATAGTTTTTGGTGACTCCGTTGGAGATACTAGTAATTTTGTGCAATTTGAAGCCTCAAGCTTCAGATTGAAACATCACCTGTGTCTTACCCATTATCTTTATACCCTTATCCATTATAGATTCTGGCGACTCCATTCCACTTTTTACCCATTATCATTATAACCTTACCATCTTTATCAATTTTTGTTATATAATTTAGTCTGCAAACCAAATCCACTAGGAAAGAAAGTGCAGTTTAAAGCCTCAAGCTTCAAGTTGAAGCGCTGTCAATTCTTTTCCATTTTTGTTTCACAATCTGACAGATTCATAGTATACATTAAGCCAAAGGGCTAAAGGTATTGTTGACCCTGTATTCGAGTTGGTACAACAAAGTAATTTTAATTTTTCTGCTTCACCATCTCACCTCCAATGAACTAGGAGCTTTCTTCTTACTAAAGTCAGGTCTCCATTACCAGGGAAAGCATCCCATTTTACTGTTCATATATATTTGCCAATAATTACCCCTCTAAGATTTTTTATTCCTCCTTTTCATATTCATACAATGGCATTTCAAGGCCCCTGGGGTAATTCTTTTGGCCCTCTCAATCTTACTCCACCTCTACATGAGCTCCCACGCAGTTCAAGGAAGAATTTCCCCAAATTCTATGGTGATGGGAAAGTTCACCCTGATGAACACATTGCAGCCTTCAGCATAGCCTGTGGTGTAATTAGAGTGGAATTTGAGGACATGACAGTCAAACTATTTGTAGAGACATTACAAGGTGCTACTACGGATTGGTTTTACCACTTACAGGCTCAGTCAATAATTGACTGGAACACCCTCAAAGCCAAGTTTGAAGCCAAATTCAAACCTGCAGAAGATGCACATGCCCTTCTGGCTCATCACACACAAATGAAGGAGCCTTATGAACCAATGAGGGACTTCATAGCCAAGTTTGACAAACTGAGGAACATGATCCTTGTAATTACTCGACCTACAACTAAGAATCTCAAATGTTTCTTCATTAATTCTTAGTTACCTGAAGTGAGTTTCCTATTGAGACGTGCCGGTCAAATAGATCTTACTATAGCTCAAGATTTGGCCACTGAGGTAGAAGATGATCTCATCTTAGTAGGGAAGATAAGGAGAGATCCTAATAGAAATAGACCCTCATCATCTTCTGAATATTCATCTATAGGCACCACTGATCCAATGGTATAGAAGTTGGCAAATGAGTTGCTCTCAAAAAGCAAATGGCACAAGGAATGTCTTCTACTCCATATAGAGATATGACAAGGAGGACATTTCCAAATTAGTCATATTAGGGAAATGCTGCTAGGAATCAAGGGTAGCTAAATCATCTTCCTCCCCCATAAGGAAAACTTGCCATTGAAGCATCCCTAGTCAATTCAGCAATGGAATATCTTGAAGCAGAATCAGATTTCTCTTTCTAGCCTGAATTGAATCAAGAAAATGATGTTGATCTCATTATAGAAAACTAAGAAGAATCAGCTGGCGAGTCCAACATTGGTTTCATTGTTATTCATATTTCACTCTTTGGCAGTTGAGGTGAAGACTTTGTGCCTCATTTCATCCTATTGTGTTACTATACCCTGTTACAAGTTACTTGTCATCACTAGAAAAATTCTTTTTATCTGTTGAACAACACTTCTGAAAGAAGAGGAGTGTCTTCTATCATTTCATTTAGATTTCTCCTTTGATTTGTGCACATTATCTCTAAAAAAAGAGAGATGAATGGTTTATCCTACCCTTGAGTGTTATTTTGTGTTTATGTTTATATATATATAGCTCCTGCATATTTATAGGGAACCTCCCCTTGATGAGAGGAGAGATTAGTCCCCTTTTTGATGTGATAAACCTACACATTTGGCTGACCAATCTTCCTGTTATGGTTGATCAAACCTATTTTGTTTATCAGTATGCTGATTGACAAAATATTCACCCAATAGGTTTTGGTGATTCCACTAGGGATAACAATAATTTTGTGCAATTTGAAGCCCCAAGCTTCAGATTGAAACATCACCTGTGTCTTACCTATTATATTTATACCCTTATCCATTATAGATTCTAGCAACTCCATTCCACTTATTACCCATTATCATTATAGCCTTACCATCTTTATCCATTTCTGTTATATAATTTGGTTTGCAAACCAAATCCACTAGGAAGGAATGCACTGTTTAAAGCCTTAAGCTTCAAGTTGAAGCGGTGTCAATTCTTTTCCATTTTTGTTTCACAATCTGACAAATTCATGGTATACATGAAGCCAAAGGGCTAAAGGTATTATTGACCCTATATTCGAGTTGGTACAATAAAGTAATTTTGATTTGTCTCCTTCACCATCTCACCTCCAACAAACTAGGAGCTTTCCTCTTACTAAAGTTAGGTCTCCATTACCAAGAAAAGCATCCTCTTCTACTGTTAATAAATATTTGCCAATAATTACCCCTCTAAGATTTGTTATTCCTCCATTTCATATTCATACAATGGCAGTTTAAGGCCCATGGGGTAATTCTTTTGGCCCTCTCAATCTTACTCCACCTCTACATGAGTTCCCACGCAGTTTAAGGAAGAATTTCCCCAAATTCTATGGTGATGGGAAAGTTCACCTTGATGAACACATTACAGCCTTTAGCATAGCCTATGGTATAATTGGAGTGGAATTTGAGGATGTGGCAGTCAGACTATTTGTAGAGACATTACAAGGTGCTACTATAGATTGGTTTTACCACTTGCAAGCTCAGTCAGTAATTGACTGGAACACCCTCAAAGCCAAGTTTGAAGCCAGATTCAAACTTGCAGAAGATGCACATGCCCTTCCGGCTCAACTCACATAGATGAAGAAGGAGCCTCATGAACTAATGAGGGACTTCATAGCCAAGTTTGACAAACTGAGGAATAGGATCCTTGTAATTGCTCGACCTGCAACTAAGAATCTCAAATGTTTCTTCATTAATTATTAGTTACCTAAAGTGAGTTTCCTATTGAGACGTGCTGGTCAAATAGACCGTACTACAACTCAAGATTTGGCCACTGAGGTAGAAGATGATCTCATCTTAGAAGGAAAAATAAGGAGAGATCTTAATATAAATAGACCCTCATCATCTTTTGAATATCCATCTATAGGCACCACTGATCCAATGGTGTAGAAGTTGGAAAATAAGTTGCTTGCTCTCAAAAAGCAAATGGCGCAAGGAATGTCTTCTGCTCCTTCATATAGAGATATGCCAAGGAGGACATTTCTAAATTAGTCATATTAGGGCAATATTGCTAGGAATTAAGGGCAACTAAATCATCTTCTTCCCCTATAAGGGAAACTTGCCATTGAAGCACCCCCAGCCAATTTAGCAATGGGATATCTTGAAGCAGAATCAAATTTCTCTTTCTAGCCTAAATTGAATCAAGAAAATGACATTGATCTCATTATAGAAAACCAAGAAGAATCAGCTGGCGACTCCAATATTGGTTTCATTATTCTTCATATTTCACTCTTTGGCAATTGAGGTGAAGACTTTGTGCCTCATTTCATCCTACTGTGTTACTATACCCTGTTATAAGTTACTTGTCATCACTAGAAAGATTCTTTATGTCTGCTGAACAACACTTCTAAAAGAAGAGGAGTGTCTTCTATCATTTCATCTAGATTTGTGCACATCATCTCTAAAAAAAGAGAGATGGATGGTTTATCCTACCTTTGAGTGTTACTATATATATATATAGCTCATGCATATCTATAGGGAACCTCCCCTTGATGAGATGAGAGATTAGTCCCCTTTTTGATGTGATAAACCTACACATTTGGCCAACCAATATTCCTATTGTGGTTGATCAGAGATATTTTGTTTATCAGTATGCTGATTGACAAAATATTCACCCAACAGTTTTTGGTAACTCCACTAGGGATACTAGTAATTTTGTGCAATTTGAAGCCTCAAGCTTTAGATTGAAACATCACCTGTGTCTTACCCATTATCTTTATACCCTTATCTATTATAGATTCTGGCGACTCCATTCCACTTCTTACCCATTATCATTATAGCCTTACCATCTTTATCCATCTCTATTATATAATCTGGTTTGTAAACCAAATCTACTGGGAAATAGTGCGCAGTTTAAAGCCTCAAACTTCAAGTTGAAGCGGTGTCAATTCTTTTCCATTTTTGTTTCACAATCTGACAAATTCACAGTATACATGAAGCCAAAGGGCTAAAGGTATTGTTGACCCTATATTCAAGTTGCTACAACAAAGTAATTTTGATTTGTCTCCTTCACCATCTCACCTCCAATGAACCAAGAGCTTTCCTCTTACTAAAGTCAGGTCTCCATTACTAGGCAAAGCATCCTCTTCTACTGTTAATAAATATTTTCCAATAATTACCCCTCTAAGATTTTTTATTCCTCCTTTTCATATTCATACAATGGCATTTCAAGGCCCCTGGAGTAATTATTTTGGCCCTCTCAATCTTACTCCACCTCTACATGGGCTCCCACGCAGTTCAAGGAAGAATTTCCCTAAATTCTATGATGATGGCAAAGTTCACCCTGATAAACACATTACAACCTCTAGCATAGCATGTGGTGTAATTGGAGTGGAATTTGAGGATGTGGCAGTTAGACCATTTGTAGAGACATTCAAGGTGCTACTGTAGATTATTTTTACCACTTGTAGGTTCAGTCAGTAATTGACTGGAACACCCTCAAAGCCAAGTTTGAAGCTAGATTCAAACCTACAGAAGATGCACATGCCCTTCTAGCTCAGCTCACATAGATGAAGAAGGAGCCTCATGAACCAATGAGGGACTTCATAGCCAAGTTTGACAAACTAAGGAATAGGATCCTTGTAATTGCTCGACCTATAGTTGAGAATCTCAAATGTTTCTTCATTAATTCTTAATTACTTGAAGTGAGTTTCTTGTTGAGATGTGTCGGTCAAATAGACCTTACTACAGCTTAAGATTTGGCCACTGAGGTAGAAGATGATCTCATCTTAATAGGGAAGATAAGGAGAGATATTAATAGAAATAGACCCTCATCATCTTCTAAATATCTATCTATAGGCACAACTAATCCAATGGTGTAAAAGTTGGTAAATGAGTTGCTTGCTCTCAAAAAGCAAATGGCACAAGGAATGTCTTCTGCTCCTTCATATAGAGATATGCGAAGGAGGACATTTCCAAATTAGTCATATCAAGGCAATGCTGCTAGGAATCAAGGGTAGCTAAATCATCTTCCTCCCCCATAAGGGAAACTTGCCATTAAAGCACCCCCAACCAATTCAACAATGGGATATCTTGAAGCAGAATCAGATTTCTCTTTCTAGCCTGAATTGAATCAAGAAAATGATGTTGATCTCATTATAGAAAACCAAGAAGAATCAGCTGGTGACTCCAACATTAGTTTCTTGAATTACCAGGATGAACTCAAAAGTAAAAGAGAAGTGTTTGATGGATCATATGCAGTGTTCACACGGTCCAAGAACCAGTCAGTCTAGCAAGCTAATAAAGGGAAAATAGAAGAGTAACCTCAACCAACAATTTCAATCGCTAAATATGGAACCTCTCTACCTTTCCAGCCAAAGGACCCGGTTATCACCAGAAAGATAAGTACATTAATTTCACCTTCACCTTTACCTTTAATTTCAAAAATCAATCCTTCCCCCTACAAACTAGAAAGTTGAATGGCCTTCCTCTGTTCCTAGTCTAATTCAGTCATTTGACATAATTGATCATGTCAAGAAAACCAAAATTCAAATGATTGAGTTTGAATATTTACAATCCAATCCTGAGAAGTTGGATAGATTAGTTAAGAGTGTGAAGAATAAGGTCATCCCTATAGGACAAGAGGCTAAGAAGGTAACTCTTGATTCCCCAAAGAACATGCCCATCCCAAACAATATTGCCATTACTCCTCCTGCTACCCCTAGGAAAATAGAACTTTTATATGTTTCCCTTTTGATAAATGGTCACAAACTGAGTAATTGCATTATAGACTTAGATGCATCTAACAATGTCATGCCTACCAAAGTAGCTGAATCCCTTGACCTCACATTGACCAAAACATTTGGGAGGTGTTTCTCCATGCAGAACAAGCAAGTACCACTACTAGGGCAAATCAAAGATGCCCAATTTGCATTTGTAGCCTTTCTAGACAAAAGAATCAAAATGATAGTTCTGGTGGATGATGTCCCAACCTCATACATCATTCTTCTAGGATGAAATTTTTGCAAAGATGTTGGTGGAGAATTGAGCATGGACCTATCTGAAGTAAGAATCCTTGTCAAAAGCATCATGTAAAGGCTACTTCTTGAAAAGGAATCAAAATATATTGTCACTCAGACATCAGCCCTTGAAGCTCAAATTCTATTTGAATCTTTAGGCATGGATAACTATTTTCTATCTATAGATGAATTTCATGGAGCATCTCATAAAGCTCTTAAAAGTGTCAACCCAAAAATTAGTTCAGTTGGAACAGTAGAAGAGTTGGTAAGTTGCAATACAGATGGGGAAGGATCTTCCCTCTCTAATGAAGAAAAATCAGTGTCTGATGAGGTATGAACTCTAGAATTTGATGGCAGCTACTCTTCTACTAGTCCAAGAGCTAGGATTGTATTGATATATCCTCAAGGAGATATTTTTCCTTACTCATATAAGTTACAATTCAACAACACTAATAACATAGTTGAATATGAATCTTTGTTACTTGGATTGAAAGCTGCCTGAGACAAAGGCATCAAGCTCCATGCCAAAGGAGATGCTAAACTAGTGGTTTGTCAAGTAAATAACTTGTACCAAACCAAGAATGAAAGATTGTGCCACTATCACAATCTATTTTGGGACTAAATTGAAAGCTTTGATGCTTTTAACATCTCTGCCATACCCATGGAATCCAATGACAGAGCTGATGCACTTGTTATTTTAGCAACTCTCTTAGTCCCTCACTCAAAATTCAAAGAAGACAAGTACACTATTGAGATGGCCTTTAGACTAAGTGTGCCTGACAATGGTGATCATTGGCAAGTATTTAATGATGATCACCAAATCATTGCCTTCTTGGGACAAAAAGACAACTTTGAATAGCTACATTTTGAAGGCAACGAACCTCAGAAATGTAAATCAGCCCATGAATCAAGTTCAGATGCAAATGAAGAATTCTTGCAACTCAAAGGAAATAAGATTCCTAAAGGCATGGTTTCTCTTGAGAAATTGTTTGACAAGAATGATAGGTTCATCAAATAGCAACAAACATATTCAAGCTTTTCTCAGGGATTTGGTCAAATAAATCTGACTACTGAAGAAAATCCCAAGATGGTTAACATTGGTAAGTGCTGCACTCAAGAAGAGAAGTTCAAGTTCACCACTTTGCTTAGCCAATACATGGATGTCTTAGCATACTCCTCTGATGACCTAAAGTCTCTTAGGCCTGATGAAATCTGCCATGACATTCCTCTCAAGGCTGACTCAATACTTTATAAGCAAAAATCTAGATAGTACAATCCAAAGATATCAAGTACTATTCTATCTGAGATACAAAAAATGTTAAATGCTAGAATCATTTTCTCAATCCATCATTCCACATGGATTGCAAACATAGTGCTTGTAAGGAAGAAAAATGGCAAAATTCACATCTGTGTGGATTTTACAAATCTAAATCAGTCATCTTTGAAGGATAACTATAATTTTCCAATTATGGATTAAGTGCTTCAAACAATAACAGGCTCAAAGATGTTATCAATGCTAGATGGCTTCTCAAGATATAATCAGGTTGAAGTTGGTGAAGTAGACCAACATAAGACTACCTTCACCATTCTTTGGGGCATATTTTCATATAGAAGGATGCCTTTTGGTTTGATAAATGGTGGCACCACCTTTCAGAGAGCAATATACCTTGCTTTCAAGGATGAGATGGGTAAGTTCATTGTGGTATACCTTGATGACTTGACCATCTTTTCCAAACATCTCTTTGATAATATATGCCACTTGCAATAAGTGTTGGAGCACTGCCACCAGAATGTCATTTCTTTGAACCTCAAGAAGTCTATTTTTATAGTAACAAAGGGGAAACTTCTAGAACACATTGTGTTTAAAAAAGGCATAAAGATTGACTCAAATAAAGTCAAGTCTATCTGAGAGCTTACCTTACCTATAAGTAAAAATGTTGTTCACTCTTTCTTCAGAAAGGTGAACTTCTTACAAAGGTTCATTCTTCAGTTTGCTGAGAAGACTCAACACATTGTAAACATGATGAAAGGGAAGTCCACCTTCAGCTGGATTGAAGAAGGCAAGTTAGCATTTGAGGATATCAAGATTGCCATTGCCCACGCCCCAACTCTGGTTTGTCTAGACTATAACAAAGAGTTCATCATATACAGTTATGCTTCTGAACACATGCTTTCAGCAATTTTGGTTCAATAGAATAAAGAAGGTATAGAATCTCCCATTTCTTTCATGAGTTGTCCTCTCAAATCCCATGAGCTGAAGTATTCGAACATGGAGAAGCATGCTTATGTAGTGGTGAAAGTAGTCAAGCATTTCCACTTCTATATCCTGAATTCACACACTACCACCTTGGTTCCTGACACTATAGTCAAGTCCATATTAACTCAATAGAAATTTGGGACAAAAAGAGGCAATTAGATTACAAAGATCCAAGAGCTTGATCTAGACATCAAAACAACAAAGCTGGTATGGAGAAAAGGCCTATGACAATTAATTGCTAATAACAAACTAGAAGAAATAGAGTGTGAAGAATCAGAGGTAGAAAACACACCAATAGTCTTCTTTGTCTCCACTACCAATGAGTGGTATTCAAGTATTGCTCATTTCCTTACTTATGGTGAATGTCTTACTCACTTATCTTACAAAGAAAAGAGAACTATCAAGTTGAAGGCTACCAATTTTGTCCTTTGGGACAATAGCCTGTACAAGAGAAGCCTTGATGGAGTATTTCTTCATTGTGTAGACAAAGAGAAGGAAAGCCAACTTTTGAAATCCTTCCACAATCTAGCCTATGGAGGACATTTGTCTTCTCCTGTGACTACCCAAAAGATTCTGTGAGCTAGGTATTACTGGCCAATTCTTCTCCAAGATGCATATAAGTGGGTAAGAAAATGTGAACTCTACCAGTAATTTGTTAGAAGACCCAAGTTACCTGCCATGCCTCTCAAGCTAGTGATCATAGAAGAACCATTCCAGTAATGGGGAATTGATTTTATTAGAGCTATAAACCTATTTTCAAGTGCTGGACATGATTATGTCCTTACAGCAATTGATTACTTCACCAAGTGGGTGGAAGAAATTCTAACCAAGCATGTTACTTCAGAAGTAGTGTGCAATTTCCTCAAGGAGAATATCATTTTCAGGTTTATAGTTCCAACCAAGATTGTTACTAATAATGCAACTTGTTTCAATTCCCAGGAGATTACACAAATCTATTTCTATTATGGGATTACACTTCCCCATTCTTCTGATTACTTTCCACAAGAGAATGGACAAGTTGAATCAAGTAATAAGAACCTAGTGACCATCATCAAGAAGCTAGCAGATGAAAACCAAAGGACATGGCATAAAGCATTGGTTGATGCTTTATGAGTAGACATAATTACACTAAAAAGAGTAATTGGTATGTCTCCTTTTCAACTTCTTTATGGTATCAATGCTGAAATACCAATCACCTTGGAATTGCCAGCATTAAAATTGGCTAAGGCAATTGAAGATCAAACATATGAAAGCCCCCTTCATAAGAGGATCATGTCCCTGATTGAGCTGGATGAGCAGAGAACTATGGTGGTGGACTGAATTTTTGCCCATCAAAGTCTAGTGAAGAAACTCTTCGACCAAAAGGAAAAAAACCATGATTTCCAAGTTAGAGATCAAGTCCTGTTATGGGACAAAAGGAGAGAACCAAAAGGGATGCATGGAAAGTTTGACTCCCTTTGGAGAGGCCCATTTATTATTCATCAACACAATGGTGAAAATAGCTTTCTACTAAAGTATCAAGATGTCACACTCTTTTCTCTACCTCATAGTGGGCAGCATCTGAAACACTTCAATTCTTAAAGTACCAGATCATTTCATCTGTATATTTGTATAATTTTTAGTTCAATTTTGTTTTTGTTTTTTCATTTTTGACGTCTTTCATTTCTAGGTAACATGACTCTGTAACCCAATGGTACACATGAAGACACTGGAGATTCTAGATTCTAATCCCTTCAATTATTTTTACAATTGATAGAAGTTCCCCAACTAGAGCCAGTTGTAGTACCCAAAAAATGTCACTCATTTTTAGGACAACATATAAGCTATTTTGGTCCTACAAGATAAAATTATCTCTTCCCATTTCAAAAAATTATTCTAAACCTCAAAATTGGGAATTATTCAAGCTTTTTCAGTCAAAGGACTAACAAGTTCAATAGGTTCAAAGGCTTCTACAGGTGAGTTCAATCAAAAGAACAAGTTTCCAACACTTAGGCATTTTTAGGATTGGATCAACACCTTGGTTCAACCAAAAGAATCTATCGATAAGCTTTTATGCAATGTTTAAACCATTGAACCATTGAATCTTGAACCATTTTAAAGCCTTAATAGGTTCAATAGGTTCAAAGGTTCAACGACATTAGCAAGTTTCAAGAATTAAGCACTTTTGTCAAGGGTCAAAGTTTAATTACTTTAGGTTCAATAGCTTCAAAACACTTATCAAAAGAGAAGAAGGCTTGAACCATTGAACCACTCAGGTTCAAAGGTTCAATGGGTTCAAAGCCTCAACAGGTTCAATGGCAGTTGGTTCAACACGGTTTATTTCTAAGAAGCTTGGTTTAAGTAGTCAATTGAACAAATAGAAATGAAGGAATGAACCATTGAACCGTTGAACTAAAGTTGGTTCAATCATTTGGTTCAAGTGGTAGGTTCAAAGGAGTGCCCCAAAAGGTGAAGAGACAAGTGCCCTTATGGAGGGAATTTTCATGGTAAAAGTGACTAAGGCAAGAAAATACCAAAACAAAAAATCATCAGAGCGTAGTGGATGCTACCAAGTGTCATCTGTTGAGCCCCATTTTACTTTTTTTCTAAGAGCTGTAGAAGTTACCATGTGTCTCTTGTAAGATAAGTGGAATGCGGCAAGTGTCTGCATCCACATGAATCAAAATTAGTCTCAAGTGTATCTACAGTGTTTCTAAAAGCTCAATGGAAGCTGCCATGTGTCATCTTCTATGGGACACTCAAAAGGCATCCAAAGCCTCTATAAGTTAAGCAGATGTCACCATGTTTCCTCACCTATTTCACAATGGATGCTACCACATGTCACCTATTGAGATCAGTAGAAAATCAACTAGGGAAAAGCCAAAAGACAAACATCCCTTTCAGAGGGCACTTGGAAACCAAAGTGTAACATTACAAAAATCTGAAAGGTCACTTTGGAGCTCAAACAACCCTTGTGGAGGGCAGGCAGGGAGCAAGTAAACCGATTCAAAGGCCAAACGAGCAAGGGAATTCCTTCGAAAAAGTTCTCACAGCAAAGTTGTAAAGGAAGATTTCCTTTAGACAAATTGTCTAAAAGAATTCCTTCAGACTTTTTATCTCAAGGAAAAGTCCCCAAAAATAGAAAACCCACTAAGGAAATAAAAGCTCGAAAAGCCCCCATGTGTCCCTCATAAAGTTGCAACAGAATGCACCATGTGTCCCTTACTAAATGGAATAGAAAATGCCATGTGTCATCTGCCAAGAGAAAGTTTCAAGCAACAAAATGTGCCACGTGGCATCATCCACATGAATATAAAATGAGTCTAGAATGTTTCAAAAGGAAAGCTAAAGCTTGACGGAAGCTACCACATGTCGACATCCACAATTTCCTCATTTGGTCTCTTTGTTAAGGACTATGGTGGGTCTCGAGTGAGTGGCTAAAACTTAGCGGAAGTTTCCATGTGTTATCTTTCATAGGAAACTAATATGAGTCCCAAATACTTTCCAAGGGTAGCTAAAGCATGACAGACACTGAAAAGTGTCAGCATCTGAGTGAATCTAAAATGGGTCCTAAATGTTTCTATAGTATAACCAAAGCTCAAAAAATAATACCACGTGTCCTCTTCTATAGGAATTTCAAAAATGTTTCTAAATCTTCTATAGACAAGTGGAAGCTGCCACATATCCTTTTATAACTCCATGGAGCATGACAAGTGTCTATATCCACATCTTGAGTTTCTTATAGGTTTCAAAGCTTCTTTCAATAAGCATCTCTTAGAGTCCCATAGATGTTGCCAAGTGTCCTCACCTATTTGGAAAGTGACCAAAGACCAAGATCCAATTGAACCAAGGACCTGATTCAACAACCAAAAAAGGAGGAATGATGAAGAAGACCAGAAAGATTCATGCATGAAATATGTTTCTAGAAGAAGACCACCAAGTAGACACTGGAGGACACAAACATTCAATGGTGTGACCCGTTTCTCTGCATTGATAAAAGAAAATGGCCAAATATGCCTGATTCTAACATATCTTCTTGACAAAATATAATGCAACATGATGTGTTACTGCTCCCAAGTCTTTCTTGGAGGGCTATATATATTGGACTCTCTCTTATTGTTTAACAAATCTCTCTATTATCAAAAACAAAACTCTGCCTAAATTGAAAGCCATTACTGAGACTTTGAGCTCAGATTGTTAATCATATTTTGTCATTTGAATAAGAAAACAAGTGACTTTTCAGACTTTGTGTTGGAACAACTTGGTTATTGAGGAAATTATTCTTATGTCTATTTCCTTAATACATTTTTTTCCATTTGATTAAATAAGCAAAGGTAGTGGAGGTGACAAAGAAGGTGTCCTGGAGCTAGTTACTTTCAGACTTTATGCTATCATAATTGTCTTTAGTGTATGTTTATTTTCTATTTCTATGTAAAGAACCTTGGGACAGCTTTGTGTCCTCATTGTTACTCATATTTCACTCTTTGGCAGTTGAGGTGAAGACTTTGTGCCTCATTTCATCCCGTTGTGTTACTATACCCTGTTACAAGTTACTTGTCATCACCAGAAAGATTATTTTTGTCTGCTAAACAACACTTTTGAAAGAAGAGGAGTGTCTTCTATCGTTTCATCTAGATTTCTCCTTTAATTTGTGCACATCATCTCTAAAAAAAGAGAGATGGATGGTTTATCCTACCCTTGAGTGTTATTTTTTGTTTATATATATATAGCTCCTGCATATCTATAGGGAACCTCCCCTTGATGAGAGGAGAGATTAGTCCCCTTTTTAATGTGGTAAACCTACACATTTGGCCGACCAATCTTCCTGTTGTGGTTGATCAGACCTATTTTGTTTATCAGTATGTTGATTGACAAAATATTCACCCAATAGGTACCTATGCTATTGATTCATATATATAAGGAGTTTTGGGGATTTAGAGCTCAAAGGAGGTACAACTTAGCATCAGGTTTATTCTACACTACCATGCCTATGAGCACATTCAAGTTCTAAGGTTGATGAGGCTACCATGGGTTGGGTTTGCTTAGATAAATTTCCTTATTAGTTGCATGTGACTGATAGATGACTTTACCACTTTAAGTACAGGAGGAGGAACTCATGATGTTGATTGGTTCAGAGGTACACTAGATACCTTTATCATTGGTGATGTTACCTATAGGCCATATGTTTAGTTTTTAGTATGGGTTAGATATAAGAGGTAGACTTTATCTTTATAGAGTTATAGGTGGATCTTAGGTAGGTAAGATAGGGAGGTAGAGCTCATCCCATTTAATAGGGTGTAGAGATAGTTTGGCTTGGTATAGGGTATCTTGAGCCCTTTCCCCAGATAAAGGTGTGAGGATATAGAGATACAACTACCTAAGCCACATCTAGTATAGACCTTACTAGATCACAAGGAGTTACCAATGCATCTAGTGATTACTGATGCAGGTTTTGTAGATGGTTACCCTACATGGTATCAATCTCTATATGTGATAGTAGATTTTTTTGGAGATGATGGTGGTAGGAGGTAGATGGATGTGGACCTAGCCAGGAGAGGAGACCAAAAGGCACAAGTTCAAGGAGGTACCCCAAATTTATAGGTAAGAGTGGTACTAACCACTACACATGCACCTATTACAACATTATAGGGTTAGGTGGTAGATTTATAGGGTTAGATGGTTATATTTATGAGTGAGAAGGACTAGGCTAGAGCTTCACTATCCTTGGTTACCTAAGAGAGACTCCTTGAGATAGAGAGGAGGAGGATCTATATCACCTATAAGACCACCAAACACCATCCTCATGGCATGATAACTAGCTAAAGTGGATGAGTTGTGCTATTATGAGGCTATAGTCCTAAGGTGATATCCTAATGAGCCCTAATGGGGTGAGTATAGAGCTATTTGATAGGTAATGACAGCATGGTGACACCAAGTTAGTGGGTACTTTTGTAGGTGGATAGGTAGGTACTTTAGAGGGATATGAACCAAGACTTAATGGTGTTCTAAGAGATAGTGGTGCCCATATTGAGTGTGGATCCCTTTGGGCTATCACATGACCTTGGGAGAATATTTTGGGGGCCTAGAGAACTCCAAAGATGTGGGGAGCATAGTTTTCCCTATACCTTTTATGGAACCTTGTTCCACATGTGAGTGTAATATTCTTTATATTTTCCAATTTCTATGTTTCCATATTTTATGGAGTTAGTTTTTAGATGCCTTTTCCCATGTTAACTTCCTTGATCTTAGGGAGCTAGTTGTTTTTTGGAAAAGGGGACGCTTTCCTTATTACAAGGAGTTGGTTGTGATCACATGATTGTTAAAAATTTTGCCTTAAAAGGTGGAGTCTCTATCTTTGGTGTGTTCCTTCTTGGGAGAGATTTTGGATGAGCTTGCTTAGGTGGAGGAGGGTTGTCACATGTTGGATAATGCTTATCTTGGATAAGCATTGCACATTTATCCTAATTTTGTGGATTTTCCTTCATTTGATATATATATATATATATATATATATATATATATATATATATATATATATATATATACATATATATATATATATGTATGTATGTATGTATGTATGTATGTATGTATGTATGTATGTATGTATGCATATACATATATATACATATGTATATATGTATATATATACATATATACATGTATATATATATATACATGTGTGTGTGTGTGTGTGTGTGTGTGTGTGTGTGTGTGTGTGTGTGTGTGTGTGTGTGTGTGTGTGTGTGTGTGTGTGTATATATATATATATATATATATATATATATATATATATATATATATATATATATATATATATATATATATATATATATATATATATATATATATATATATATATATATATAGGGTGTGGCCTTTAGAGTTGATGGATTATTTTGTAGGGTGTGGCTTTGAGGATCAAAGTCAAAGTGCAAATGTTTTTGCAAAGTGTAGGTGTTAATTGCATGGTGTGATTTAACAGCTTATGAGATACAACATTGTGCAGGTGTAGTTGAAAATGAAACATTTTATGTAGCATTTTTTATAGGATATTTTTCTATCTCTGTGAGAGTTCATTTTAGTTTTGTGTTTTATTTACAATTTATATTGAGAACTTTCTTGGTGGATGTATCCCACATTGGGTGAACCACATTAGATCTATGTTATGTGATTGATTCTTTTTCTCTCATTTTTAATTCTTTCATTATATCTATGATTTGAGAAATGTTTTTGTGATGCATGTTATTACATAAGTTAGATCTAATTATGGTTATATTAAATCTAACTTAAAAGTTTTGAATTCCTAACACCTAGTATCAGAGCCATTAGTTCTATGTTTTATTGAAGTGGTAAATCATAGGAAGTCTATTAACTTGAGTGGGAGCTATGGGAGAAGAGATCAGATTTAGGGTTGAGAAGTTTGATGTTAGGAATTTTTGTTTGTGTAAAATGCAAATGGAGGATAACCTATATCAAAAGGAGATACATCTCTGCTTAGAGGTGAAAGTAGAATAACCTGTAAGTATGCTTGATAAAAAGGCATTAGGAGCCATATGATTATGTCTTGCATCTTCTATTGCATTTAATATTTTTGATGAGAAAACCACAAAAGACCTCATGGATAAACTTGGAAATTTACATGAGAAACCCTTTGCTTCTAATAAATTTTTTCATATGAAATGATTGTTTAACATGAAAATGTCTAAAAATGGTTCAATAGTTAATCATCTAAATGATTTTAATATGGTTGTAAGTATGCTCACTTCAGTTGTAATTAATTTTGATGATGAAGTTAGAGCTTTGCTAATTTTATGTTATTTGCCTAATAGTTGCGATAGTTTGGCTATAGTTATGAGTAATGCAATCCCTAACAAGGGAAGCTTGAATTTTGAGAATGTTGTAGGTGTGATCCTTAGTGAGGAGATGTGAAGGAAAAGAACTAGTGAATCATCCTCAACTAATGATTTATCTATTGATATTAGAAGGAGGCAAAATGACAAAAGCAAAAGCAACCATGGAAATTCAAAAGGTAGATCTAAGTCCAGATCTAGATCTAAGATGATATGTTGGCATTTTGGGAAGAGTGGACACTCAAAGAAGGATTGTTGGTCACTTCGAGATAAGAATGCCAACAAGGAAGAAATGAATGAGGTAAATGTGACATCAAGTAAATCATGTTAGGATTCCTTAATTCTCTCTATGGATAGTTTATCTGAGTCTTGAGTATTAGATTTAGGGGCTTCTTTTGATGCCACCCAACATAGACATTATTTTACTGATTATGTTCAAGAGAATCTAGGACATGTTTATCTTGGTGATTATGAACCATGTGTGATAGTATGAAAAGGTTATGTTTAGGTTAAAATTCAAAATGGGAACACATAGATCCTTAAGTATATTTGACATGTGCCTATGTTGAAATGGAATTTGGTTTTAGTGGGGCAATTGGGTAGTGAGTGATGTCCAGTATTATTTACTACAAATTCTTGGAAATCTATCAAATGTGTTATTGTGATCTCAAGAGGTAAGAAAGTTGGTACAGATATAATTGACTAGTAGTGTTGATTTTATTGATTTAGTTATTGAAAATGGAGATACAACTATGTGACACTATAGGCTTGATCATATGAGCTATAAGGGCATGGATATCTTAAAAGAGAAGTTGCTTAGATTAAAACATCTAGATCTAAACTTTTATGAGAATTATGTGTATGGGAAACATAAGTGGGTTAAGTTCCTAAAGGTTGGACCCATAAAGAAAGAACACAAGTTAGATTTGTTATACTCAAATGTATGGGGATTAGATCAGGTATATTCTATTAGTGGATCCAATTATTATGTCACTTTTATTGATGATGTAATTAGGAAAGTTTGGGTTTGTTGCATTAAAAAGAAATATGATGTATTTGACACTTTTAAGAAGTGGAAAGCCTTGGTTGAGAATGAAACAAGTCTCAAGTTGAAATGTCTTAGATCAAATAATGGAAGTGAGTATTATAGTAATACTTTATTTGATTATTTTTCTAACAATGGAATCCATAGGCAAATGATAGTTCCAAGAACTCCACAGCAGAATCAGGTATCTGAAAGGATGAACATAATAATAATGTACTGTGTTAGGAGCATGAGGTTGATTGTTTATTTTTTAGGGTGTGGCTTGATAATTAGATTCAAAGTGTAGATGTTTTTGAAAATTATAGGTGTTTAGTATAAGATGTGGTTTAGCAACTTGTGAGATACAGCATTGTGCAAGCGTAGGTAAAAGTATAACATTTTGTGCAACATTTTATATAAGAGATTTTTCTATCTTTATGAGAGTTCATTTTAGTCTTGTGTTTTGATTACAGTATTTATTGAGAACTTTCTTGGTGGATGTATTCCACATTGGGTGAACCATGTTAGATCTGTGTTGTGTGATTGATTCTTGTTCTCTTCATTTAATGCTTTCATTATATCTATGATTTGAGGAATGTTTCTATGATGCATGCTATTACATAAGTTAGATCTAATTTATGGTTATATTAAATCTAATTTAAAAGTTTTTTAATTCTTAATAGCCCCAAGGGCATAGCCTTGATATAGTTATGATATTTTATTGTGTACATCATTTTGATATCGGCTTATGAGCTGATGTAGCGAGATGTATATTTTGAGAGAGAGACATGTATATTATTTTATACATTATGATGTTAGACTTAAGATTTAAATATATGATCCTTGTTTATTGTTAATGGTCTATGGTTTGCCCTATTGTTATGAGATGATGTTTATATTTATCTTTTATGATGCTCTATTGATTATGCTTATGTTATGGATATTGGATATTGATGAAGACTCACCTAGTTAGGCATGTGATGGATTTAATTTATGTTTATGATGATGATTATGTTATTTATGGTTATGATGATGATGTGTATGATAAAATTTAATAAGTATATGCTTCCTTATTTGGATTTAGACATGTTAAAAATGGTTTATTTCTTTATTATTTATGGATGCTTGACTTTAACATGATGATGGATATGCTAATGGTGTATGTTTTTGCTTATGATATATGTTGATGTGATGTGTTTATGATTATGGTTATTGTTACTTTGCTTAAGGTAAAACGCATAAGGTAAGTTTAATAACAACACTAGATGTGAGAAAAAGGATATTACCAAGAGACAAGCATCTTAGTAGATATATCAACCAGTTAAGAGAGGATAAAAAGAGGGCATAATGCTTGTTATTTGACAAGGACTAAAACAAGACCAAAGTTGGATCAATTTAAGGAACATAAGCCCTTCAAATTCTTTACATTAGCATTCGTTCATTGGTTAAAGAGGTGTCTTGATCACATAATGTCAAGTGAGCTAAAAAATCCCTTGCTTTATAGTGTATAGAGGGGAGATGGATAAAAATGGAACCTTCTTGTGAGACTATCATGCCTCTTCTGTAGGTTACCAAAGAGTTAGTAAAAACAATTCTATGTCATATAAAGTGTAAATTGATCGATTTAGGAAGTCTACTCATGAGATCCAATTGTGGTTTTCAAAATTATTTTGCCTATGAGATTTTATTGTGGATTTAAAAATTATTTTGATTTTATTATTGCCTGATAATAGGTCTTTTGCTTATTTAATTATTGATTGGAGGTTTGGGGAAGTTGATCAATGTGAGAAGCTTCCAATAAATTGCTATACTTTTGAAAAATGCTTTACTTAGCTATGCTTTGAGGGAGTAGTCTAAGTTTTTATGTTTTTTTAAATAATTTTGATAGTTATCCTTCAAGTGAGCAGTCTACCTTACTTTGAGCAATTTTGAATATGTTTTCAATAGCTATCCTTCAAGGGAGTACTTTGTGAATGCCAATAATGACCTATGATTGCTATTAGTTTGTATTTTTATTTTTTCTTTGTTTGATTTTGCTTGACATAGACTTGTTTATATAGTCTTAAGGGTTATGAAGGCAAAACTAAAAGAATAAGAAGGTTGATTAAATTTAAAGAGGTTTAGGTGATAATGACCATGGATATCCATATTATAAGAGGGTGAAATGTACCATGAGAATCATGCCATGAGTAGAGCTGTGGTACTCATTGTTCAATAATTAGGCTATGCTTGTGATGGATAATCACATGATTTAATTTTAATTGGTTACCCCTAAAATAGGGAGATGGAATGTGATTTGAAATTAAGGGATGAGCTTAAATTAAAAAAAAAATAGAGCTTAATCCTTTTTAACCAAAAAAAGGATGTAGATGTGAAGCATTGAGGGGATCAAGTTTTGGGTTTCCCTCAAGAGAGGATAATCGATAAGCACTTGATCTGTACTTGTGGGTTATGATATAAGGTCCAAGGTAATTGAAAGTAAACTTTCCCCACTTGCTTTTCTCCATATTAATGACATGTTGATTTTACTTTAGGATGAGATCTTTGATGTTGAATTCTCACACTCTAATGTGTTTATTATAGGCATGTTTAACGCAGTCTTAATAGACATGAAGATGGGCAAAGGTGGCTAAATGATGCTCATCAAGTAGATCAAGCTGGGATAAATGGTGCTAATGATAATCATTTTTAGAAATGAGATCTTGACCAGATGCATTGACCATTTTAGTGAGCATGTTATTAAAATTTTGTTATAGGCCTCAACTTGTCCATTTTCTTGAGGGTGATAGGACGAGGAGAAACTTAACTTAATCTTGAATGCATCAGAAAGATCCTGGACTTGTTTGTTCTTAGAATATTTACCATTGCCAGTGATTATTTTATTAGGAACATTGAAATGCTAGATGATGTGATGGTTGATAAAGTCAATAATATTCACCACTTTAGTTGAGACTAGAGGAATATCCTCTACCCATTTGGTAAAATACTATTAGTGTAGGTTTTTATTTTTCCCTATTTTTTAATTAGGGAAATTGTATTTCTTGTGATTACATGGAGTTTTCCTACATTTGTGGGATAGGCTAGCTTATGTGGAGATGTGTATCATAAATGTGTCATAGGTGTCATAAGAATGTCATAAGTAACTCCCTTGATGGGAGTTACTTCTCTATTCTTAGCACCTTGTCACCACCTTTCATGGAGGAGTTACAGTCTATTCTTGGGGTGCCTTGGCCACCTTTTGTGGAGGAGTTACTTATGTGCTCTCCTATATGTATTCTTCACTTTGGCCATCTCATGTTAATCAGATTTTGGCTTTCTCCATTTTGTCTTATGCAATTTAGCTTCTTGTATAATTTCAAATTGCTTTAGCATCTATGTGGTGTGCATTTGTTTCAGCTCATGTGATCATGTCTCCATTGCATTTGCATTATCCATATTCTGGCAACAACTCTAATATGGTATCAGAGCCACTCTGATAATCATGTGTCTGGTTATGCTATTCTGAAATTCTTACTTTGCTTTTGTAGTAGTTTTTTTTAACTCCGTTGTTTTGGTAGAGTTTTTTGAAAACTCATGCAAATCCATACAGAAACTTGTTCAAAAAATTACTTCTGAGTTAGAATTTTCCAAGACATCTTGTCTAGACCTGTTGTGGCTTTAGCAAAGGTAGAAGAATTTCTTTTCTTTAGGTCATTCTACAGGAAAAAGATAAGATCTATGCAATCTGGTTTGCTTCTTGGATGTTGGAGGTGCTAACTTTGTTGCAAGCTATAGGGCACTAACTTTATTTCAAGCTACTAGGTGCCATTGTTGTGTGTAGGGAGGAGCAGCACTCCATGCAGTCAGTATAGGCGCAACACTCAACAACAGCCACACCAAGCTTCTGCACAGCTGTACCAAGCTTCTGCAAAGTTGGACACTCTTCTGGTCTGTGCCAAGCTTCTAGAACTCCATGCCAAGTAGAAACAACATCCTTTCTATAGCAGCAGTAATGTCCTTCCAGTAGTCCTTCCAACCATGCCATCAGGATGTATGGCATCCAGCGTGCAGGTCTGCAAGTATTTTTTTGCAAGCAAATTTTGAACTGTGCCTTTTTTTGGGGCACCACTGCCTGCATTTGTTTTATTGTCTATTAACTAGAAGTGTGCCCTTGTTTTTAGTGAGAAAATTATACCGCATATGCTGTTCATTTGTTTTTTCTGTCGGCACTTTTTTTTAAAAAAAATGGCACCCCTTCCTTGCTTGGCATCCCATGTGGCAACTTGAACTGGGCATTAATAATTATTTTTTTAAATTTTTTATGACTTTAATCACTTCATAGTGTCATTTAGTATGCTGTAAAACACGTAAGTTGAAAACATTTTTTTTTTAAAAAGAGCAATTTAGAGGTTTTAAAAAAAAACTTGTATCTTCAACCTACGAAGACGAAGGGTGAGGCCCAGGTTGGCGGGAGGCCAATTCCCCCTCATAAAGACCTCCTTTGGATTCCTCATTCTATGCCAAATCCAATGAGTGGTTGGAAGGCCACTTTATCTCTCAAAACAAGCATTTTTTTAATGTTTTAGTGCTTTTTTTTGCAAAAGCACTAATTTATGAGAAAATTAAACCTTTAATATCTTACAAACGGTAGCTCAGTTTTGGGTGTCATTTTTTTTAAAAGTGTTTTTAATTTAATGTTATACAGTGTAGGCTTGTTATTTGTCAAAAATGTACTAGTTTATAAAGTGCCTAAAATTTGGGTCTCCCAGGATGCATTTTGGGGTGAGTTCGACGTCCTGTTTGCTTAAGTCTTGCACTGATTACTCTAAGATGCATTCTTGGCTGAGCTCAACATCTTTTGAGCATGCACTTGCATATTTGGGGGGGCTCAATATTTCAGGGGGGTGTGATTGCTTTTCACAACTTGCAAATCTTTGCTTTCATTCTCCTTTCTGCATAATTTCACAACTTGCAATCAACACAACTTCACCTAAATTTAGATTAAAATAGATTATTTTCAACTTAAAACCCTAACACCCTTCAAATATCATGAATGGAAGGTTAAAATGTCAATCATTCTTAGAAGCAAAGGGTTTTATAGGATCACCATGGGTACTGAAGTAAAACCCAACATTGATGCTAAAAAGGTCAAGTGGTACAATCGTAGTGATGAAGCCTATGGATTATTGAGCTTGTCTATGTCTCCAAAACTTCTCTTCTATTTATAAACCTCTAAGACTCCCAAAGACATATGGGACACCTTAGAACTCTTATTTGGGAAGCTTGATGAGATGAGAGGTCATGAGCTCGAAAACGAACTCATAAGTCTAAGTCCTAGCAACTTTGACACCCTACAGGACTTCTTCACTAAGTTTAAGGCCCTTAGATTGCAATTGAAAGAATGCGGGATAGATAAGAAAGATGATCAACTCATCCTTTCTATTCTCAAAAAGTTAGGTCCAAGTTATTCAATCTTTGTCTCCACTTTCCATGCCACAAAAAGTGCCCTTAGCACTACATGAAAAATGCCTTCTTTGGATTCATTCATTGCCGACTTGACTAGGGAGCAAGATAAGCTAATTCAAATGGGCAAAATGAAGTCTAATCAACCCCAAGCTTTGATAATTGGAAATGGTAAGGATAAGACTTCAACAAAGGAGAAGAAGAAAGAAAACAACAATCTTGCCAAAAACAACACTGAGACTTCCTCTTCTAATTCTAAAACTAAGAAGGAGAAGGTTAAGTGTGCCTATTGTAAAAATATAGGGCATGATGAACACAAATGCATGAAGAAACAAATAGATCACCTAACTCATCTTCTAGAGAAGCACAACATAGGTGTTCTTGAGTCCATCAAGCAAGATTCATCTACCCAAGATTCTACCAAGGCAAAAGGCAAAGGTAAGGAGAAAGAAAAGGGCAAGGCCATTATAGCTACTACAGCTTCTACATCATCATGGGTCATTGATTTGGGTGCTTCTCACCACATGTGCTCTTCACTAATTGAGTTTTCATCTTTAGAGCCTTGTAGCATGACTTCAATTAGTTTGGATGATGACACATCAGTTTCTGTTTTAGGGAGAGGGTCAGTTGAAATGGAAGGAGGAACATTCAATAATGTTCTAAGTGTTCTTTCTCTTTCAACCAATCTCTTATTAGTGTATCAAATCAGTCACATTGGTTAAGGCATGAGAGTTGAGTTTTCACCAGATTCAGTGGCTATCAGGGAGTTGCATAGTGATACTACAGTGGTAGTGGGTAGGGCAGATCACCAAGCAAGGTTATACACCTCACATTTTGCATTAGATTCTTCTCCAACAACATTGTTGACTCATTTAGATGAAGTTAAAAAATTGTGGCATGAGTAGTTTGGCCACCTTAACTATCGCTACCTTGAACAACTTTGCAAAAATGACATGGTCATTGGCTTGCCTCGTTTCCAATTCTCAAAAGGACTTTGCGAGGGGTGCTCCCTTGGGAAGCATCCCGAATCAAAATTTGACAAAGGCAAAGCTTGGAGGGCTTCACAACCTTTGAAGTTAGTCCATAGTGATGTATCAGGACCCTTTCCCAAACCATCTTTCACAAGGGCCAAGTACATCCTCACTTTCATTGATGATTTCTCTAGGTACACTTGGATATATTTTCTCAAACAAAAGTCTGAAGTGTTTGAAAATTTTCTAGACTTCAAGGCTCTTGTTGAGAAACAGAGTGAGAAATCCATCAAGGTTCTTCTAACTAATAATGGAGGGGAGTATGTCAGCAACAGGTTTGAGCAATTTTGCACCACAAAGGGGATTGATTTGCAGCACATAGTCACTTACAATCTTTCACAGAATGGGGTTGTAGAACACAAAAATAGGTTCTTAAAAGAGATGGGTAGCTATATGATTCACTCCAAATCCTTAGCACCACAGTACTTAGTCAAAGCCATCAATTGTGCTTGCTATATTTAAAACAGGGTTCTTCACAAAGCTTTAAAAGGGATAACACCCTTTGAAGCTCGGCATAAAAGGAAACCTGATGTTGAGCACCTTAGGGTTTTTGGATCCCTAGCCATGGCCCGCATTCTGAAGAAGAAATGCAAAGCTATGGAATGTCAGTCCAAGCCTTACATATTTGTAGGATATTTGGATGGTATTAAGGGGTATTACCTTCTGGATCTAGTGACTCATGAGTTGTTCATCGAGAGAAGTGTCCATTTTTAGGAGAGTCCTAGAGACTCAACACTTGACACTTCTTCTCCCTCATCAAATCTACTTCTTCATGATGACTCCTCATCAGATTCAGATCAACCACAGTAGGTTCTTAAGCTAGAGACATCTTCTTCTTCTTTGATTTCAGATAGTGAGGATAGTGATGCAGAGTCATCCACCTCTAGTTAGTCAGAGGATGAGGAGTTAGCACCTAACTCACCCACTTCTGGGTCACTTTGGGCTAGACAGACACTTGAGAGTGTTGGCACTTGGGCAAGAGATCCTGCAGATGATAGATGTACTAAGGGGGATTTTTAGAGAGATCCACATGTCTTCTTTGCTTCAGTTTTAGATCCATAGACTTTTAGAGAGGCATCAGGGGTACCTGAGTGGCATAATACTATGGAGGAAGAATATTCTTCCTTAATCAAAAATCACACTTGGGATTTGACTTCACTTCTTAAGAGAAGAAAGATGGTTTGATGTAGGTGGATATATTGGACCAAGTTTGCAGCAGATGGGTTAGTTGATAAGTACAAGGCACAATTGGTCACCAAGGGTTTCTCATAGGTGGAAGGCATTGACTACTCAGAGACCTTTACACCCATTACAAAGATGATTTCTATCCAACTCACCTTGGCTATTGCCACAACACATGGTTGGGATGTGCACCAGATGGATGTGAAGAGTGCCTTTCTTCATGGAGACCTAGAGGAGGATATCTACATGGAGCAATTGCCAGGATTTGTTTAGGATTTTTCCTTAGTATGCAAACTTAATAAATCTATCTATGGCCTCAAACAGGCCCTCGAGCTTGGTATGCCAAGATGGATTCCTTCTTTCTCAAAGTGGGTTTCACTAGGTGCCATTCTGATCCCAATGTCTATTTTTTGTGATAGGATGATTCGCTCCTAATTTTGGTTTTATATGTTAATGACCTTTTGATCACCAGGAGTTCTTCATCAGCTATTGCAGTAGTGAAGGCATCTCTCTAGAATAGATTTGACATGACAGACTTGGGTTTGTTGCACTACTTCCTTGGCATTGAGATCTCACAGTTAGATTTAGGGATTTCTCTTGCACAACCTAAGTATGCTCTTGACTTATTGGCTCAGTTTCACATGGCTGATTGCAAGCCATCTATGACTCCCTTTCTATCAGGAGTCAAGCTTGAGGCTGATTGTTCTTCACCATTGGTTGATGCCACTCAGTATCGATAACTTGTTGGCAGTCTCATCTACTTAACTCACACCAAGCCCAACATATCATATATAGTGGGACTTGTCTCCAGATTCATGTAGGAACCTCATGAGCTACATTAGAAAGTAGCTAAGAGGATCTTTCATTACATACAGGGTTCACATAGATACGAGATTCATTACAGATTTGGCATAGAGGTTGACTTGGTTGGATATATAGATTCAGACTGGGCTGGCGATTCACAAACTCGCAAGTCCACTTCTAGTTACAATTTATCTCTAGGTTTTGGTCCTATCAGTTGGTCTAGCAAGAAGTAGAATGTTATTTCTATATCATCCACAGAGGTAGAGTAAAGGGGAGCTATTAATGCAACTACTGAGGCTATATGGCTTCAGGGGATTCTTTCTAAGTTTGGCATTCCTATCAGGGAGCCCACCATCATTTATTGTGACAACCAGAGTACCATTCAAAATTATAGGAATCTAGTTTAGCACTAGCAGACCAAGCACATAGAGATTCACATGCATTTAATTTTGGAGCTTATTCATAGTCAGGGCATTGACTTGATATTTTTCCAGTCTTCGAAGCAAGTTGCAGACATCTTCACCAAACCTTTCACCGATAGCAAGTTTATTCATCTATGAGCTCTTCTTGGGGTGCGGTCCACATCTACAACAACATCATCTTCAAGGGGGGCCACTAGCCTCTTCTTTCTCCTATGTCTCTCTTTTGGGGGGAAGTTTTTTCCTACTAGTTTTCTCCTTTTCTCTATCTTATGGGAGATTGCTTTTGTACATGGGTACCTCATCAGGCCTAATTGTCGGGACCCATTTTATATTTCCACATTGCCCACCTAAGCTACGCTTATGGGGGGGTATTAGTGTAGGTTTTTATTTTTCCCTATTTTTTAATTAGGGAAATTGTATTTCTTGTGCTTACATGGAGTTTTCCTACATTTGTGGGATAGGCTAGCTTATGTGGAGATGTGTGTCATAGATGTGTCATAGGTGTCATTAGAATGTCATAAGTAACTCCCTTGATGGGAGTTACTTCTCTATTCTTAGCACCTTGTCACCACCTTTCATGGAGGAGTTACAATCTATTCTTGGGGTGCCTTGGCCACCTTTTGTGGAGGAGTTACTTACGTGCTCTCCTATATGTATTCTTTACTTTGGCCATCTCATGTTAATCAAATTTTGGTTTTCTCCATTTTATCTTGTGCAATTTAGCTTCTTGTATAATTTCAAATTGCTTTAGCATCTATGTGGTGTGCACTTTCTTCATCTCATGTGATCACGTCTCCATTGCATTCACATTATCTGGATTCTGGAAACAACTCTGATAAATAGTCAGTCATGGTGATGATATAATGGTGTCACTACAAAGACTGGGGATTAATCTCATCAATAAGCTCTAAACCCCATTGTGATAAGGGCCAACAATCAATGGATACATGAAGACTATGGTTAGGTGTGTGATGTAAATTAACACATTGTTGACACTTAACACATTTATTCACATAATCAAAATAGTCTTGTTTAAGGTTAGGCCCATAATATCCAAGGAAAATTGTTCATTTAGCCATGGTGAGGCCACTAAAGTGTCCCCCATAGATCCCATCATGTATTTCCTTGATAGCATGAGAGGCTTCATAGTTGCATAAGTAGTGGAGGAGAAGACCATCAAAGCCTCATTTATAAAGAATTTACCCCATAATGGTATAACATGAGGTACTCCAAACAAACACTCTTTGAGCATTCTTGGAAAGATCAGAAGGAATGATGGCAAGGTTAGGATAGTCAAAGGTTTGATGATACTAAAGGTCAAGTTGGGTCTCTTCCATATTAAATATGGTGGGAGAATCTAATTTGACATATGAAGGTTGGGTAAGTATATGGATAATGATAGATAGCTTAGAGTCAAAGACTGTAGATGGGATCTAAGAGGTAAGAGAAGCCATGGTGTTAAAAAACTTTTTAGTGGATTTCAAGGTTGACTTGATGTGGTAGTGTTCAAATGATGTTAAGATTTTGTCAACTAGTTGTTTGTACTATTTCAAAACATCATTTTTACATTGGTAAGAGCCATTGATTTAATTTACCACAAGTTGGGAGTCACCAAATATGTTGATCATTTTGACTCCGAAGGGTAACATAGTTTGAAAGCCTATGACTAGGTCTTCATACTCAACCATATTATTGGTACATTCAAAATATAGCTTGAAGGATAAAAGGAAGGGCTCTCTATGAAGGGGAATAAGGATGATTCCAACTCCTACACCATGTTGATATTTTGATCCATCAAATAGCATGGTCACTTGATAGGTGAATTATGTCTGAGAGAGGGTCATGATTGACTCGTTAAGGAACTTGAGAGGAGGAGGTTGGTTGTCTACTAATGGTGCTTTGGCCAATTAGTCAGAAATGACTTGCCTTTTAATTGAATTTTGCTGAAGGAACTCAAGGTCAAACTCTAATAAAAACATGAGCCACTTGGCCATACATTGGTTTTAGTATGGTTTGGAGTGCATATACTTGAATGGGTTGATATTGGTTATAACATAGGTTTTATGGCCATGAAGACTAAAGCTAAGCAAAGTTTCTTAGTATGGGTGTATTGAGTATCATACTCTACAAGCATGTGGCTGATGTAGTAGACAACTTTCTCTTTATGTCGTTCATCCCAATGAGCAAACATTACCCCTAGGGAGTGGTTAGTGGTGGAGATATAAAGGTAGAAAGGTTGACCATCCTTTGGAGGGGTGAGAATAAGTGGAGACAAAAATTACTTTTTGAATGAATTAAAGGCATTTTCACAGTCATTATTCTACTTAAATGATACATCCTTCTTTAAAATGTGGTGGAAAGGTTGGAATTAATCTAAAAGTTGGGATATAAAATGATGAATGGATTAGAGATTCCCCTAAAAATTGTGGAGTTGTTTGAGGTTAAATAGAGGAAGCATGTTGAGGATGGCTTTTATTTTGGATGGATCGACTTCTATTCCTCAAAGAGAAATTAATAAATCTAATGAGCTTTCTTAACAAGTCCACAAAAATACACTTCTTGGGGTTCAGGTAGACATGGTAATGGATGAGGCACTCAAAGATAATCTTGAGAATAGCTAAATGATCCTTATAATAGTTGGATTTCCCAAGAATGTCATCTACATAGTCTTTGACAATCTTGTGGATAAGGTTGTAAAAGATATAAATCATGGCATATTGATAGGTTGCACCAATGTTATTTAGTATAAAAGGTGTGACTCTATAGTAGAAGGTCCCCCATGGGGTGATAAAGGTGGTTCTGTGCTAATATTCAGGGGTAATTAGGATCTGATTGTAACCCAAGAATCTATCTATAAGAGATAACATCTCATGGCTAGTTGTAAGATCAACTGACTAATCGATTCTTGGTAGAGGGAAGTCATCTTTGGGGAAAGTAAGGTTGAGGTCATAAAACTCCACACAAATGTGTAGTACCCCTATGGATTTGGTGATAGTCAATCGATTGAATGAAATTAATAGATAGGAGATGATGAAGCTCTTCTTTAATGAGAAAGGCTATGCAAGGGTGTATTCATCAATTTTTTTTCTTGATGGGATTGGTATCATGGTTGGTGACTATGTTATGGGTGGCAATGATGGGGTAAATTTTAGGCATGTTGTTATAATACCAAGTAAATGTTATGTTACAATTTTTTAGGAAAGAGAGGAAATCTTAAAGTTCCTTAAAATTTAATGATTGGCCAATTTTGACAATGCAGGGGTTGTTGAGAGTGCCCAAGTTGATATCCATCATGTATTAGTTTAACATGGTTGATGTGTTGAGAGGAATGATTTTGTGGATGGAAGAATCCAGTGCACCAAGCTAGGTGAGAATGGAATCATCATTTTGACATTGAATAGTGTTAATGGTAGGAGAGTCACCTCTTATCATCTCATAATGGGTCATAAGGATGGTTATGGTTGCCCCTTACTTTTGATAAGTCAGGGGTCCAAGGTTGAACATGTTGATGAGAAAGAGCTAAGGGATGATGTTGTCCTCCTTATACTCAAGTGAAGAAGAGGTTGGTAAGGAAGGGATGTCTTCCTCAACAATGGCAGTGGTAGGTGGTTTGGTTTTCCTCTTATTAGGTAGAATGAATTTGAGGATATGTTTCTCATGTGGCTTTCTAGTTTCAATATAGACAAAATCATGTGGGCCTTGCTCATATCATCCAAGTCCAAATCCTTTCTAAGCACACTTTTGGAGGTATGTCTTAACAAAGCTTGGGTTGTCCAAATAGGAGAAGTTAGAGGTGAATGGTCGATGTGAAGAGGAGGTGGTAGAAGCATCAAGTGGTTTGTCAAGTCCCCCATAAATGAAATGGGTTTGAAAATTTGAATGTCTAAGGGGAATAATGGATTTGACATTAAGGTCATACCTAGGTTAGTGGTCAAGTTTCCCATAATCTTGAGTAAAGAAAACATCAAGGGTAAAGAGGTGATATTCCCCCAGTGAAAGATGTTAGAATATGGATTCCAAGTGGTCTATGGTGGGTATTTGATCTAAAGGGATGGATGATCTAGTAGATGCCTCATCGATAGAAGGTATGAGTTCAAACTTTGTGGTTGAGGGTTTGTCTTTAGCTAATTAAGGTATGCTAGATGGAGGTAGGAGAATGTCATTGGGCCGATAAGTCATGTTTCATGATGAAAAGGGAATTAGGTCAGCATGTATAGTGATAACTTGGCCTTCATGATCAAATTTGATAATATGATGAAGGGTAAAAGGTACATAACCTATGGAGTGAATAAAATCACATCCCATCAAGATACTATACTAAAATTTTCCTTCCACTACATATAAGATCTCTAGGAGCATACCAAGTCCTAAAAAGATATGAAGGATAATAGTTCCAAAATTAATGTCATTGAAGGATCAGAGGATGACCAAGGTTTTAGACATAACATTATCTAATAATTTGAGTTGATCATAAGAATGGGAGGAGATGATGTTAATACTAGATCCCCCATCAATCATGACCCATTTGATATGGGTTTGGTTGATGTAGGTAGTAATAAAAAGAGGAGGATATGGGTCATCAAGGTGGATAAAATATATTTTTGAATCTTTGAAGGTTACAAGGTTAGAAATTTAGAGAGTGACAACAAAGGCTACCAGAGATTGAGGGTCTTCAAGTTGGACCTCTATTAATTGTAATGCCTCTATCATTGCTTTTTAATGATGCCGTAAAGTAGAATCAACTCAAATAGACTCATCTTCACTAGGGTTTAGTGAAGCTGTTTGAGCACCACTCTCCCAATTGATTTGGAAGGGTTTAGATTTAGAGGTACCCAAGATAGATACCTTGGGTTTGGTTGAAAGTTAAGGTGTTTAATTTTGATTGGGTTGAGAGGTAGAAGAGGGATAGGTCTATGGAATGGACACTTTAGCCTTCTCCTTACATTTTTGCCTAGAATGTGATCATGTGACCACATGGATAATATAGGTGGAGAGAAGAGTTGTAATAGGAGAAGGGTTTGGTTCCTCAACACTCTAAGGTAGGAGTGGGGGAGTAGGTAGGCATTGGTTAGGGGTTTTTTATCTATTGGATTGGTAGTGGGATTGGTAGAGGTTCATCTGTTAATAGATAATCCTCATCATAGATTTGATGGATTATGGTTTGGAGAGATTTTTAGTTCTCTGTGTCATGTCATAGTGTCCTATGATAAGAGCACACTTGGTAGTCATTATACCAGATGGGTTTTAGGCCTATAGGGTCAAATGGTCTTATGAGAGGTAAATTCAAACAAGAAGCTTGCATTAACCTTTGAAAAATAGTCAAGTAGGATTTAGCTAAAGGTGGAAAGGGTTTATAGGTTTTGGTCATGGTTGGTGGGATGGAAGTCTTTTTTAGGAATAGGCTTAGTGGTAGAGGTCCTGGGTAAGGTGGTGTTCTTAGTTGATGGTTTTTTTTTTGGTAAGGTGGAAGTTGATGAAATAGAGGTAGGAGGTTTTAGGGGGACTATGTGAGGGAAAGAAAGACTTCTTGAATGTTGAGGATAATCTTCTATTTTAAAAACATACTCCATGGATGAGGAGGTAGAAGAGGTTGATTGGTTTAGTGATTTGTTGTACGAGGTTCCTTTGTTTTTGGTGAGTTATAACCATCCAAGATCAGGGAAAGATAATACACAAACAATCTCACCAATCAAACAGAGAGAAGAAAAGAAATGAATAAAGAAAGAAATCACACACTAAAAATTATGTTAAGTCCTAAAGTTCTTTTTAGTCTCTCTTTTGGCTTATGCCTTAAGCTTTCAAGAAATTGTGTGACTCCACTTATGTTGATAGAATAGGTACTAAAAAAGAAATCTATGGATCATTTTAGGTTGTTCAAGATCTCAAAAGGGATATGTATTAAGAATCAATATGTGGCTTGGTATTGGGGCCTACCTCCTCTCTTCACACACTATAATGATAAGAGTGTCAGGTGCTTAGCCAATATATATTGATTCTAGATTTTATACTCAACCATAGAGCTGAGTTATTTCTTCCCTTAATAATGACCTCTAAGTAGGATTACCAAAAAAAGGGTAAGGTGATTTCTTGGTGATGAAATCCCAGTTGGGACTTATCTCAAGTTATTTTGATGTTTAATTAATGAAGGTGATTTGATTTAGTGTGTGCAACAAAAGTGATGCTACGATCATATTACTTTGATTTAATTTAACTAAGTAAGCTAATCTTACAAGAAAATAATGTATGTAGTTGATTTTAAACCCCAAAGAAATTTTAATTTCATTTACGACCATAGAATAGGGATAAGAGAATATAAATGCAAAAAAAAGCAACCCAAGTAGAGACTCAAGGGTACCACTAGGTGTGCCATAATGTTTCAATAAATTTCAGCTTATATTTTGAGAAAGGAAGAAGAAGAAACTAAATATGGGTATGGTTTAAAAACCTGCTTGATTGTGTGTTTATTAAATCAGATGATGGTGAATAACTCCTCTTTATCTTGGGAGGATGACCTACCAATAATAAAATACCAAATAAAATGGTTGGTTAGATAGATAGCTAGGTGGATTGCTTAGTGCTAGCTAGATCCCCAAAGCAAGAGCTTCCTCGAGGTTTACCAATCCACACATTTTAAATAGTTAAGTCTAGATAATAGAATATAGAGTATGTGCATCAATAACCAAAAGATACTGAAATTGAACACAAAAAATACTTGATAAATAAATAGAATAAAATGACTAATATAGAAATAAATAAGTCAATACTAATGTTAAATAGGTTAAGTGTGATTCAAAAAATAGGTTGGGGGTCTATGAATAGGTCGACAAAAAGAAAGTTAGATTTGGTTAAGGGTAAGTAGGTGAAAATAGCTTGCTATTATTTTCTACCATAATGACCATCAATAGTTGGTGTGACCATTGGTGGTTAAGGTGGTTGAGGTAACCATTAATAGTTGGACAGACTGTTAGTGATCAAGGTGACTATTAGTAGTTACTGTGTGTTAGGTCTGGGTAATAAAAATTTAGATTGATGAGATCACAAAAGGTAATTTTGGGAGGTTGGTTTGTGCTAAAATAATTGTGAAATACAAATAAAGTAATTGAATAATGGAAAAAAAATACTTAGCTTGCATAAGGTTGGTCAGATGGATGGTTGAGGTTGTTGGTTCATTGATAGTTTGGCATGATTTTGATAGAGTAATGGTACTTGGCTTTTGACCAAGGGGTGGTGGCAAGTTGGATCTATGATGTGATGGCTAGATAATTGGATTCTTGTAAGGATACCTGAAAAATAAGCTCTAGATGAAAAATCTCTTGATAATTATGGATCCATTTTTACCTCCTACTCCTCTTTCCTTATAGGCACAAGGGAAAGGTCCAAGTGAAGGTTCAAATGTGATTTCTAATTACAACTCGTGTATGTAATGGCTTGCATGTATATTTAGATGATATAATTATAAAAATAAAGGAAGAGATAAGGGTGAGTTAAGTTAGTTTAGATGGTGTAATTTGATTGTCAATGGTCAAGGTGACCATCAGTGGTCACTCTAACCATCGATCATCAGGGGTCAAAAATAGGGTTGGTAAAAAGGTTGGTTTTAGCCATAAGATCAATTGAATTAGTTTAGATGGGTTAGGTTCATTTAAGGGTCAAAAATGTCAATTTTAGGCCCAAAGGGGTCCTAAGATGGTCTAGGGGAGTTGTGATATTTAGAATCATCATGTGCAAATTTTTTATGTCTACAGGTTTCTACTTGGAGAATGTAGTCTTGTGGATAAGTCTTGGATGTTTTGGCCTTTCTTAGTGATCCTTACAAATCATAACAACCTCTTACAAATCCCCATTGGACAAGGGAGATATTAAGTCTCAATGGATTCACATTCAGTTAAGTATTCTCTAACTTTATTCCTCTTTTTAGTAGATAAAAGTAGCATAAGTATTGGCTTCAAATAATATTAATCTTCATATTCCATGTATTAGGGTCTTATTCATACTTAGATTATTTAATATTCTCTTATACATATTTTTATTATTTACTAACCTCTCATGTTGTACCACAACCTTTAGTGAACACTAGATTAAATTTACTTTAATTATTATTAGTATAGGTGAAATATCAAAACTCAGGACCCCCTTAGGGTTATTGCATGATTGTGTTAGACTGGAGGCTTTGGAACCCTCCTTATCATGGTGTATTGTGGTAAATATCCCCTAATCAATTATAGTGGATCTCCATTTTGGTCATGCTCCTGCTTAAAAAATGTGTCCCAAATTAGAAGTGTATGGTATGATCTATCTTCTCCAAGCTAGGATTGATTTATAGACATGATGCATTTCTGATTGCATACATTCTGGTGAACCTGACTTGAATATAACCCTTAAATGTTTTATTTCACGTACTTCATCATTTTATTTATCATATATTTGTGATGTTGGGTTGACTATATTGACACAATACTAACTTCTATGCATAGGTTTGACACATAGTCACATCAAAATGACTTTGTTCTATTCTTGTGGGTTTTCTAAAATTCTAGTTCAGACTACTAGGTTGACCTAATCGACCCTATACACTTTAAAACATTAGATTAAGACTATTAAATTGACCCAATTGACCTTATATATTTGAGTCACTTAGCAACAGGTTTATGCAAAGCTTGGTCAACCCAATAAACACAGTTAGCAAGATTTTTGAGCATTTAGCAAGGTTATTCAACATCAATCTCACTTATTTGCATCCTCTAGTATACCAAGGTTCCTTTCTATTTTTTTCTCTCTTTCCTTATACTTCTATTTTTCATAGTTTATAGTCTTTAAAATTTCCCCTATACAGTCAACTAGGTCAACCCTATCGACATAGTTCTATATTTTATGTGTAGTCTAGAAAGCTAGGTCGACTCTATCAACATAGTTCACTTTCAAACTTTTTACTTTTGTAGTAAAAGGGTGACCCTTCAACCCTATTTTTTCATATAGTGTAAATTAAATTGACACAATAATGTGTTTCAAAGTTGGAATCAACCCTTATATGCTAGTAATTAGCTTACATTTTCATTTCTTATTACTTGCATGCTTATAATAGATCACATAGTCTAATTAGGTGGTTTTCAATATACCATTTAATTTTACTATTTTATCTTTTATGCACACATGACCAAATCACAAAATCTTAATAAGCACTTTAACAATTGTCTACCCAACGCCAACCTACTTGGATTTCATCACCAAGGGGGAAGTTGACTTGGTTTTTTGGACAAGTATAATTACATAGTTAATGGTATATTTTAGCTCAGCATATGACACCCTTGTCGATGTGGTGTGAAGTGAGGGGGTAGGCTCAAATACAAAGCATGCACCATTACCAATATAGATCTATTTCAACTGAAACATCCTAAAACTATCCTTAGATTGATTTGTATTTCTTTTCTTAAATTCAACTTCCTATCACATTTAAAACTATACTCTAATAATATAACAACATTCAAGGTGACCACTTAGTTAGATTTCACTTTCCAAGCTGATTGATTTCTCTTTGCTCAATTATATGTTGTATTGAAAAATCTTGCATTAACCAATATTGGTGCAAGGTTTTGTTATGTGCCTCAATTATATTAACCTAATTGATCCCATTGATTGTGTATTTCTTTTGATTTCTTATTTTCTTAAGTACTTGCATTTTTTTTAGTACATGGTCATTTTTATCGACATAGTCCCTTATAAAATATCTATTTTTCCCTATTTGATGTGCTAGGTTGACCCAATCAACCTTGTACACTTTTTTAGCCTCTATTTGTTATTCTAGGTTAACCCAATCAACCCTTATAGTTTGTAGGCCCTATTTCCTATGCTAGATCAACCTAGTCAAATTTGTACAATTTTCTACCTTCCCTACTCATCATTCTTAGCATTTTTTTCATTTCTCTATAGTCATGATGAAGTCTCCTACCAGGATTTTATTGGATAGATTGAATCCATTTAGATACTATATGGGATGTTCATTTCTTCCTCTCTTTTCCTCCCAAGAGAACCATCACTCTTGGGTCACCTTTTCCCCTCCTTCATCCATCTCTTGTAACATGGTACAAATCATACCTCAAGATGAAGTTAATGTGTTTGATCCTTTCTATACTTACCAATATGCTTCTCATCTTCAAAACCTTCAAACTAATTTGGGGAAAATTGACACAAGTTTAATCAATAATCCCACTAATAATCCTTCCCCTAACACCAATTCAAGTAATTTTCCTACCAACACTAACCCACCTCCTGATACAACTCAACTTCTTGCCTAAGTTATCCAACAAATTAACATAATGTAAAACTATAACACAAATGAAATGATGTAGCTTAAATATCATTTGATTAATATGGATAATCAACCTCTAACTATTCATCATCAATCCAATCCCAATTAGATTCCTCCACCTCTTAGGAATGCCTTAGGCAATGTTATTCCTCAACCCATAATGAACAACAAGATGCTTCAAACTATTTATAATGAGCCTTTAGCTCCCTTCATTGTTTCCATTGATATTGGTAACATCTCTCCAACTATAAAATATGATGAGACTAAAGATCCTACCTGATTTATAAAATCCTTTGGTAACCTTTACAAAGAGTGGATACAAACTAATACTTTTTCCATGACTAAACTCTTAGTCAAAACCTTTATTGACAATGTATTAGAATGGTAAAATTAGTTACCCCAAGATTCTATTTGGCAAATTTAATATTTAGTTAATCCCTTAGTTAAAAAGTTTCAACACAATGATCTTCAAATCATTTCATCTTATTTTTCTCCCATCACCAAAACCAAAAACACTACAATCCCTTATGATCCATCTACTTCTCCTACTCTCAATATTACACTAGATGCTAAAGCAATCGATGTCTATCAGATACATTTTGAGTATGATCTCCATGGTAATAAAATTTTAGATATCAAATTAGATGTTGAGTATTATGATCTGATTCCCACCTTGGCTAGTGATGAAGCTATTCTTGAAATACTTCATGCCTGATAACCTCAACTTCCTTAGAAACATCATAAACTTGGGAATTTTAAAACTAAAACCCTTTATTTCAACAACTTCATTTTTAGCATTGATCTTAAAGCTAATCCTATTTTTGCCTTACCTAATGCACCATACCACATTTAAGATGGCAATGCCATGCTTATCAAAGAAACCACTCACATTCAATATGGTACTCCATCCTGTCCTCAACCAACTATAGTTTCTCAAAAACTCTCACCTACTAAACATGATAATTTTAGCTTATTATTTGATAAGTATCATGATTTTTTTCCTGGTCCTATGAGGATATGCCTAGCATTGACCCTAGAATTATGGTGTATAACATAATTATTTATCCTGATGCTAAACATGTACATCAAAATAAAATCAAATTTCTTCCCAAGGTTTACACCTTATGTCACAAGTAAATTATCAAATTACTCAATGCCAAATTTATTAAACTAGTGGACTATTTTAAATGGGTTTCTAACTTTGTTCCCATTCATAAAAATGTCATTATGGTCATTCACATTTGTATTTATTTTTGTAATGTTAACCTCTCTTATCCCATGTAGATGACCTCATTGCTTAATCCAAAATTTATAACACTCATCTATCAGATCTTACTATCATCTTTGATTATCTTCTTAAATATTAGGTTAGACTAAATCCTTAAAAATATGTTTTTGGTGTCACATTTGGAATTTTTTAAAGATTCTTAATCTCTCTCTATGGCATCGATGTTGACCCTAATAAAATTAGTGATATCATCAACATACCCATTCCTTGTTCCACTCCTGACACTCATACTTAATAAGGAAAACTTGGGGAAATTAGATGATTTGTCCTTAAAATGGATTACCACATCCACTTCATCAATTCTCTTCTTAATAAAGGTAATGACTTAGAATGGATGGACCCTTGTCAAAAATATTTTGATAACATGAAAGAGTCATTCCTTCACCCACCTACACTTCATCCTCCTTCCAAAAATTGACCCTTGATTTTATATACTTCTTCCACGCCTATATCATTTGGAATAATGCTTTCCCAACAAGATGATACTAGAAGAGAGTATGACATTTACTACATTTTCTAAGGCCTCATAAATTATGAAACACATTATACCAAAATTGAATGTGATTGGCTCTCCATCTATTTCATAGCCAAAAATCTTTTCCATTACATGTTTTATCAAACTACTTATGTCATCATTAATTTTGACCCCCTTTGTCACTTCTTCTTTAAAGCCTTTCTTCCCAAAAATAGAATTTTCAAATGGATGGTCCTCCTTATGTAGTTTGATATTTGTATCATCACTCAAAAATTTGTCGAAGGGCACATCATAGTTGATCAAATTGCTACAATGCATGTGTTAGCTATTAATCATCTTCAAGATAGTCTTCTCGATGATAATATCCTCTATATTAAAGGTAATCATGATATTTCTCTTACAAATTTTTTTTCATAACTTTCCTATTGATCTTAAATCAAATTATTTTGATGAATACTTTATTCCCTCTGATACTACTAAACCTAAAGTAGTTATAAAGTAACTTCCTAAAATTAATGTCAACTTACATGAGGATACTTGGACCCTTCACTTTGATGGTGATAAATGCCTTCAAAGAGCTGGGGTAGGTTGCATTTTCACAAGTCCTCTTGGTAAAATCATTCCTTTAGATTTTTTATTTACCTTTGATGTCACCAATAATATGGCTAAATATTAAGCTTGAATCATAGGCATGAGAGCTTCTCTTGATTTAGATATTCAATATGTGCATGATTTAGGTAATTCTTATCTTATTTTTCATCAATCCAATGATGATTACCAATGCAAAATTGATAATATCATTAACTACTAAGTATTTCATTTCCTTCACTATTGAGCCTATACCTTGAGATAAAAATTCTATTACTGATTCTCGCACTTCTTCAAATTCTCTTTTTCATCCACACCAAGTTATTTTAAATTCTAAATTTATTATAAAAATTAAAAAATCTCCATATTCTAATCAACCACTAGATTTGCTTATCTACCACATTGAGGCTATCACCATTTGACAAAGCCCATGGTATAAAGACATCATTCAATTCTTGGAACCCTAAACATATCCTCCTAAATTAGACTCGCATGAAAAGACATGTATTCATAAATAAGCTTTCAAATATTTATTTCAACATAACATCCTTTATTATCATAATGTTAAAGGTACCTTGCTCTATTTTTTTATGCAAGATGAGGTCCCTTCTCTTTTTAAACAAGCACATTGGGGCATTTGTAGTTACCACTATAGCAAACATGCTACAACCTTCAAATGGATACATATGGGTTACTTTTGTCCCAATCTTGAAAAGAATGCAATCAAATTTGATAAAAAAATGCACTCCTTGAAAAATTCATGATGATATAATTTATTCACCTCCCATCGAGCTTCAAATTATTGAATCTCCTTTATTATTTTCCATGTGGGGATTAGATCTTATCAATAAATTACCTCACTCCCAAGATGGGCATGTCTTTATCATCACTGCTACTAAATATTTTACCAAATGGGTTGAAACGATGCCCCTTGTTAATGTCACTAGTAACACCATTTCCAAATTTATCCTTAACCAAATCATTTTCCACTTTGGTGTTCCCCATACTATCATTTTAGATAATGATGGTAATTTTAAAAACAAGAATGTCAAATAGCTTTGTGTTAAATTTAATATCAATCATAAATGCTCTACACCTTATCATCTGTAATGTAATGTCTAAACTAAGGATACTAAGAAAATTATCCAAAAGATAATTCATAAAACCTACATAAATTGACACATTTACATCTATCCTACTCTTTTGGCCTATTAAACTAGCATATGTATTGCCACTAGGGTAATGTCATTCTCTCTAGTCTATGGTTTTGAGTTAGTTCTCCCATTGGAAGTTGAGATACCATCTCTCCATATATTTATTCATGGTATCATTACCAATGAATAATTAAGTAATAATTTCATTCCCTTGATATCCTTGATGAACATCATTTTTTTTCCTTGTGACATAACTACCAATACAAGGCTTGTATTACCAAACAACATAATAAACATGTTAAAATCTGCACATTTAATGTTGGTTGTCTTATCCTTAATTAGATTACACTCATAATAAAGAAGGTAAATATGCCTAAAAATGGCGGGTCCCTTATTTAGTCAAATATATTCTCAATCCAAGTAATTACCACCTTTAAACTAATGAAGGCCATGTCTTCAAAGATCCCACCAATGCATAATTCCTTAAGAAGTACTTTGCCTAATCACTTCCTTATTTTCATACTTTCTATCTACATCTATCTAATACTTTTTGGAGGTTACTTACATGGGTATCTCCCTTTGTAGTAGTTCTCTCTTATTACAAACCTTTAGCCCTTCCTCTTTGGTCTTTTGGTTTCCTTTTTCTCTTATGAGTTGCATTATAAATCATGGATAGGACCTGATCTTCCTCATGTATCACAATAATTTTTATTTTCACATTATTTTTACACACTTTTTATCATGCCTTGGATTTTTATTTTGTGAGTTACATTATAAAACCATGGATAGGACCTAGTCTTCCTCACAAATACCATCTTTTGCTTATTTGATTTATTTTTCACATGCTTTTTGTCACCCTCATGGGTTTCTATTTTATGAGTTGCATTATAATACCATGGATAGTACATGGCCTTCCTCATAAAATTACCATCTTGTCATTCCTTTTATAAGAAAATGTTTTTGATCTTTATTCTCAACATTAGCTTTTGCTTCTTTTGATAGATTGAATTTGCAAAACAATCTATGTTAGCATGTTTTCCTCCATTCCCCTCATTTTTATGAAAAGGAATCACACTTTACTGTCATTGTATCCCTTATTTTTTTCACCTTTGTCACATTTTTTGTAATTTGAAGTAATTCAAATTTTTCCATGTGTCATTCCTCTTGATTTCCTTTCCTTTCACTCCACATTGAATAAAACAAGGTCAAAGTCAAGATAACACTTTTATTTCACCTAGATTTATGAGACTCTTAGATCCCATTCTATCTGAAGTTCTCTCTCTTAGAAACCAAGTCCAAAGTATTAAAATGAAATTCATCTTTAGTACCCATGTTTATTTTACAAATCCATGTGGAGGAGGAATAGAAAAATCCATCAAGAAAGTTAAAATCCAAATCATTTGAAATAAAAAGTCAATGATATCCAAAAAGAAACATATCTAAAAATTTAATATCACACCAAAAGATGTGATTACAAGCACATCTCATATCTCTAATTTAATCTCAAACTCAATAGTTTGCCTCATATAGAGCTAAGATTCATTGGGTTATGGTAAGCTAGTAGATTGGAATAGGAGAATTCAAAAAATTCTATGCTTCTACCTATTTTCTCATGTAGTACCCAATATTCATACTAGATTAACGACTCTGTAAGCCATCCTAAAGAATGGGGATCACATTATGGGAAGGTAGGTCAATTTTAATTTTCATGCATATAGCCTTCATGTGATGATATTTATATTTCATTTTTTGATCTAAGCCTTATGTAGCTAAGAGAAGTTCTTTAGAGTCCTTAAGGTCAAAAATCCTTTTATTTTGACAAACCTAATTTGAGTGTCTTGACTTTGATAAAGAGTTCCTCCACTTTGGTTTTTCCTTCATTCTCCCCTCCACCCATTTAATTTCTCCCTTGATAGATAAATTATTATTCCCAATTTGTTCTCCCTTATTATTTGTTTCCTTCTTATTCACATCTTAAAAACATGCTAACACTACTTTATTTCAGTTTTATCTATCTTTAGAGAAAAACATGTTAGAGAAACTATGGATTGCTTTCTTTACACCATAGATTTACATTCCTAGACTTATTTTGTTTTCTTTTCCATTTATTTTTGTTGTAATATCCTTATATTATAGGCACTTGAGTTTGTACCCTTTTTGCATTGTTGAGTGAGGTTGGCTTGTTACTTCTCATTCATCAATGTTGTTTTCTTTTTTTATGCACTTTTTGCCATTGTTGAGTGAGATTAGGATTGTTATTTCTCACTCATCAATGTTGTTTTACCATTTTTTTTTGCTTTACATCTATGATTAATTACCATCATTTTTCACATTTATCCTTGGTTTGATTTGGTGAGTTTGCCTTTCATACTTGAGGTTTACTATTTGAGTTTTTTGATCTTTAGTAGTCTTGGCTTTTTGGTTACCTAATTTACTCTTATTTTTTTTACTTGGTCATTTGGTATAACATAACACTTATCACCCCAACTTACCAAATTCCCAAATATGTCCCATCCTTATAGCACCGGTTAACTTGGCTTTCTTGTATTTGTTTGTTTTTGTTCTTTAGTTTTATATTCTTGGGTTTGTTTAAAGCAGTCTCTATGCCCTACACCATTTACTTTTTAGTTATTTCCCTTTCTATCATTTAATTTTAGTTGTTTTATGATTTAAAATACTACAACTTTCTTTTAGCATCAACATTATGTGTTTTTATGTTCTTTCTTGAATCACCATCCCTTATTGCACCTTAGTGACATGTGATGACATTTGAGTGGGGTATATGTATACACATAATATTTTTAATTTTTATCAAATACTAATGTTTTACATCTTAGAGGAACCCATCAAGACTCAATCTCTCTGAGTGCATGACCTAAGGAGTTTATTGGGAAAAGGGGTGGGTAGACCATTAATGCTTCATAAGATTATTTTCCCTTATTACCACTTATTACCAATCCAACCAGCTCCTAAAACTAGTACCTAAGCTATTAATCCTCATTTTCACACTCTTCCAGTCTTTTCTCACTCTCTATCCATATTTTCCTCACCTTAATCCATTTTTATCAGTTAGTTGTGCTAGGTCAACTGGGTCAACCCCATACAATTTTGAGATATTTTCACTTAGGAATTAGGTTAGCCTTTGTTTGCCCTAGCTCAAGACCTAGTGAATAATTATCCAAAAATATGCTAGGTCGACTGGGTCAACCCTATCAGCTAGGATTTTTAGAAGGGTTTAGGGTTAAATATACCTATAAATACAAGATCATTTCATCATTATTTCAATATGTAATCAAGAGTTATTATTCATTCATGCTTCTTTACAATCGTCTCTTCCACCATTCTACTTAAGGATTCTTAGCTTAGGGTTTCTACTTGGATAATCTAATCTTATGGATACGTCTTGGATGTTTTGGAATTTCTTAGTGATCCTTACAAACCACAACAACCTCTTATGAAGCCACATTGGCTAAGGGAGATATTGAGTCTTTATGGATTCACATTCAAGTAAGTATTCTATAACTTTTCTCCTTTCTTTAGTAGATAAAAGCAACATAAGTATTGGTTTCGAATAATGTTACACTTCATATTTCTTATATTAGGGTCTTACTCATAATTAGATTAATTGAGATTCTCTTATAAATGTTTTGATTATTTACTAACCTCTCATGTTGTGCCACAAGCTTTGGTTATCACTAGATTAGATTGACTTTACTTGTTATTAGTATAGGTGAAATATCAAAACTTAGGGCCTCGTTAAAGATATTATGTGATTTTATTATATTGGAGGCTTTAGAACCCTCCTTAGCATGGTTTATTATGGTAAGAGATCCCATAATTAGGTCTATTATATCCCCATATTGTTCATGCTACCACTTTAAAAATGTGTTCCCAATTTGTAGTGTATGGTATGATTTATATTCTCTGACCTAGGATTGATTTATAGAAATGATGTATTTATGATTGCATATAGTTTCCACATATGAGATCATGTTTGATCACATTTTTTTAATTTTTAGTCTCAAGTCTAATATTTATGAAGAACACAGTCATAAATGTTGCACATAGTCAGTTTCTTTGTGAATTTCACCGATAAACAAGTGAATATAAGCCTTGACCAATCCTATTGAAGAAGATAGGAGGTTTCAAGGTTTTGAGAAGTCTTCCAAGGTGAGGACAATGATATTGAGATATTTCAAAGGTAAGAAGTTAATTTTGAGAACCAAATTAACACATATAATAATATACCATGCTTTTACCTACATATAGTCTATAATGACACCTGTAGGTAACTCCAATAGAGGTCTAAACAATATTGCATGGTATAGGTTGAACTCACTCAACATTTCCAAACAAGTATAAGAACATTGAGAAGGCCATAGCAACCATGGTAGAGTCACAAGATAGAAAGAAAAATTGAATCTTATGTCAATAGATTAATAAAATTACAAGAGGGACCACTTACCTTAATTCCTCCAAATAAGGGTTTTGTCCGTATTTAGTTTCATCTTATGATGAGAAGTTTGAAGTTTATGAAAGCTAATGGCCTCAAACTTGTAGTATAGGTCTTAATAGATCACATATTCACATGTGAATGATTTTTTGATCAAGGAAATGAATGGTTGAGTGATTCACAACTCAAAAAAAAAAATTACTTTAGATGCTCAATAACTAAAGTGTCAAAAGACCAAAAAAGATCTTACAACACAACCAGACAATAGAAGCATGACCTTAAAATAAAGAGACTTGGTTTAAATAATAAATTACCTAATGAACTTGAGAGGATCTTAGGGAATGAAATAAAAAGTTCAATTTCTAAACACCACCTATAGGAAGACCCCATAGTTTCTGAAATGGAGTATCTATAGTCAGTATGTAGACCATAGTGTTGATTATGAGAAACAAGGAACAAAACCTAAAGACATGGTTGTTCATGTAAGTTGAAAATGAAATAATGATACAAGAAGAAATAAAAGAGTGAGGAATAATTATGTGACATAGGTCATCATCTACAAAGGTTCTTTAAACTCTCCATAATTTTCACCTATAGGTAACATAATATGATTGTAGATAGATTAGCTTAGGCTAATGGAAGGAGCATACTGAGAGAGTTATCAGAGGTTGATGATGAATTTAAGATGATAGAGATCACCCTAAAATGTTGATATCCATCTCATGTGATTCTTAGAGTAATTAAATAAGATAGATACTAAATTTCAAACATTCAACCTATAGTTAGTATAAAGTCCGTACATAAGCAAGTCTTATGAGACCATATTGAGGGATTTGGGAGTTTGGGGAATATAAAAAGGTGATCTAGACCTAAAATTTGATATATAATTTCCTCATGACATAAAATAACATCTCATAACCTTAACTTAGATACAAAAATAGGGGAAGTGCCCTCTATTTTATCTCAAAAGAGGGCACTCCCAGACTATCCAAAGTTGCAGGCAAAAAATGTGTTTGGGAGATTTATGAGGTGGAAGTGCCTTAGAGAATTGTATGATGATTCTTGTTTTTTTTTTAAAGTTCAATTATAATTTTAAAATACCCACATTTGGTAGATGCAATCATAGGTGGACAAAAGCTCAAGGAGTATAGTCAAGCCTATTAGGCCTAGACTAAGACTAAGCCCTAACGATACTCAATTCCTATTATAGGAATAGATTAAATTTAAAATACTTTTTTTGACCTTTATGGGAAGGTATATAGTCTCCAATATCCATTTGTTTATAGAGTAAATAAACATAGGGGTCATTTTTGGGTCAAACTCTCTTTAGGTTATCCAAAATATAGTCTAAAGCTTGATAGGCCAACTTGAAGTGATCACATTTATAAAAATACCAAGAATGAGACCTCAATAATATAGGGGTAGTTAGGGATAATCCCATATTCAATATTTGTGTAATTTCTTTTGAGGTTGGATATCAAGATTTTAGGAACATTATTTAATAGTCCAAACATGCCAAAACCCTCATAAAACTGTATGTGGAACCAGTGGAGAAGTAATAGATGTATATTAACTCAAAAGTGTTAAAATGACCTATAAATGTTTCTATACATGTCAATAACTCACTCAATCTCTTGGACATCCATTTGGTTTTTACTTTCACTAGTTTAGATAGGGTAAAAATAAGATTTCTTCTAAGATTTTGGGTGTTCTATAGGTATAGAAGAGATTTTAAGAATGATCATAATTTTGGGGGTTCAATTGATAATTTCTCAAACCATTCATATTCATATCTCTTCATATAAAATCCTAGAAACATCTCTACTACATAGTTCATTTTAGGCATTCCTAAATAGATAGTGAAAAGAGGATTGATTTCCAAGTGAGAAGATGAGGAGTGTAATGTTGGATATTTTTAAGGTCTAATTCATGGAGTGTAATGTATAAGGAATTTTAAAATGTGTCCTAATACCAATTCCATTTATTTTTTTGAGTAACTGAAGGATTTTTGGATGACAAATGTGAAGAATGAGGCTTAGAAGACCAATGAATGACTATAAATGGTGAGTAAAAGTGGCATGGAGATGGATAGCAGTTGGGGATGCATTTGATGACTTTAATGACATTTTTACAACACATATAATATATTTCACATGTGTTAAATCTCCATATTTTGGATTTTATAAGTTAAGAGATGTCTCATTATGAAGGTAGCTTTCAAGAAGACCATTTGAGGACTCTATGCCAATTTGAGTTTTTCATGATTAAGGAGAAACCTAACCAAGAAGACCTTCATGGAATATTATTCACTCCATTAATATAAAATTTAACTATTTTTCATGCCTTGACATGTGGCATTGTGACCCTTGAACTTATTTTCTTCTCTCTCTTCTCACATGTTCTAAAAATACAAGTCATTTTAGCTATTGTAAAAAACTCCACACCTGGTATGGTGAAGCACTGCTAGTTTAAAAATATATTTTGAATTTAAAATTATATTTTAAATATATTTTTTAGTTCACAAAATTCTTTTTGAATTATGTGAAGTGATGCATAGTGAAATGTCTAGTGATAAATATCTATCCTTGCCTTCTCTTTGTCCTTTCATGTTTGGTACAATTAGTTCCCACTCTAATAGGTCACATGAATTATTGTCAAGTGAGTTAATATATATTTAATTTTAATTAATTAATTTATTTTATATAATCTAACCTCTAGTTCACCCACCTTTATTAGTTCCATGCATATCACCTTTATATTTTAAATACTAATGTTAGAGTAATTCAAGATTTTGAGACTAGTGTTGTGAGTCATGTTTCATAGTGAAATGGTATGGTAGTATAGTGGATATTTTTATAATATATCACCTCATTAGATTATTTTAATTCCATGTCTCTTTCTATATCTTTCCATCTAAACAATCAAGTAGTGTAGGTGATAATCACATAAGGATCAATCTAGGGAACTAGCCCTTAAACCTAGAGGTCTACCTCTACCATAGGCAACCCACAAGCTTAAAGGTATTCCAATGTTTCATAAATATTAGAATAGTCTTGAAAAACCATCTCTAGGGTGTAATATTTGGTGACAATAATTATATCACACTTGGTGGGACCATTGGCTTAAACACATCTTGTCAAGGTGAATGTTGGTCTTGACAACATCATAACTACATATGGTGTTGTACTAAACATTTGGTGAATCCATTCAAGGTAATATCTATTTATAGACCATTATTTTATTATTTATTATGTTCATACTTCATGGTCCTTACTATTTCATCTACAAGTATAGATATCAACCCCACAAACCCACTCCTTCAACCTAAACTTTTTATTGAAGTTCAACAACCTTGTTAGAGGTATAATCACTAATAGGGGAGGGTGAATTAGTGATGCAAGATATTTCAAAATTTAATTTTAAATCTTTCAAAATCTTAATAAATGACCATAATAATTCATAAAGAATATAATATGTTCATAATAATGAATAAGAAATATGATGCAAGATCACACACATAACATACGATCTATATGGGAAACCCTCTTGGGAAATAAAACCCACTCTCAATCTTACAAACACATGAATTACTTGTCCTATAAGATGATCACAAACATGAGACCTTTTAATGAAGAAACCACTTCACAAGGATAACCCACCCATAAATATGAACAAATACCCACTTGTTCTAGATGTTGAGTACCCACACAATACCTTATGAAATCAAAAAAATCCAAAACTCTGTTTACATATCAATATAATAACAGAAACAATGTTTAACACCTCTCTTTCAACTCATCACACACTCAAACTTGATCATACTATCAATTCATCTAAACACCCTTTTGGATCACTCTAGGCTTATTTTATCATCCATAATCTGTCATGTACTTTAGTCCATCCACTAAGCACACTCCCACTGATCTCTTTCCTTCATCTCTATATTTTTCTATCTCAACACATTCACATACAAGTATAGAAACTATTTCCTTGGTCTCCACTCTTTATAGAGTATTAATGAATATTATCTTCTTGGTCATCCATAAGACTTGCCTTAAAACTTAAGACATCTATCATTCTAACACAAAGCTCAATACCATCCTTATAGGTCAGCCATAGCATCCATGGGTCATACTTAAGTAGTTATGCCTTTCAGTTAGACCTTAGTAGCCCTTATAGGTCTCATGGAGACCTATTCACTCATTTATCATTTCATCAATAAAATTAAGAACCTAATATCACTTTCAAATACTTGGATCCACTCTATATAACCTATGAGACATATTTAAATTATTATTACCACTAAAACACTCTTCTGCTAAAGCACAATTTGCTCAAATAATATTTTATACATAGTAACAACATGAAGGAACAAATAATAAACTTTGAATCTCAATATCTTTAATTGTATAGATAATCATACCTTATAACCAATGTCTTTGGATACACCTTGGATTCATCTACAACTTTGCTTTTTACTGCATCAAGAAATTCATCTTGGATCAAAATATATAGCTCAAAAACTACATACTAGTTTTCCCATGTTAATTTAAATATTTAAATTCTAACGGTCACTATTTAGACACTAAACATCAAGCACTTTAACCTCATCTAGTGCTCCCTACCAAATTTGGACAAATATACACCATCTATATCCTTAGGAATATCCTAGACTTTACCTTGAAAACCTCATCATTGATATTAGATCATAGCTTCCATGATTGTGCCTCTTGGCATTTCTACGTGCCTTCTACACATTTGACTATTTGACTTGACCCACACCATCAATCTTTATCAATATGGACACCCATGAACCATTGATATTATATTAACTCAATGAGATTGAGACATATGTCACAAGTGTATTTAATCTCAGGAACCTTTGACAATTTGACTTCATGTGCATTATTAGATCAAGATCTAAATGATGTATGCTCACCATTAGATCTACTGACTAGTGACCTCAAAATTTAACCTAGTTAAACTTGATGGTCTTTGGCCCATCACAATCTATGAAAACAACTTTGAAGGTTTATAACTTGAGCTAGAAAACACTTAAAGTTTCTAAATACTTAGGGTACCTTCTTAGCACTATAGACAACATATCCATGAAAACCTTTGACCTCAATTGACTTTCTAAGTACCTAACATTAAATACACAAACTTGCTAGTTCATTTATATATGCATGACATGTAGTGATCGTCTGGCTTCTTTCAAGCTAGAATATGCATGTTTCTCTTTCTAAATGATGAAGTGACACACCAAAACTTCACCAAGACATCTACAGATGCCTCATAACTTCTTATTTATCCTTATAGACTTATAAATGTGAAATATCTCTCCAAGATATTAAATGTAAATTCTTTGTCATTCATTCATTAAAACCATATGATCTCTTTGACATCAATGACAATCTAAGACATCAATTACCATGCTCAACAATCTCCCCCTTTGTCATTGATAGCAAAACACCCTCATAACGACTGCTTACTCATTTGAACTTCTTTATTATAATATTTATCCCCCTTTGACATTAATGACAAAGGGTCTCTTCCTCAACAATATGTATGCATTCAAATAATATTTAAGATGCTCAAGATACTTACATACTTTCAGGCATATTATTTAAGATAAATTTCACTAATGTTCTTTGAAAGGAAAGAGAAAAGAAACTTTATAAGGGTATGTTTAGTAGAACCTAATATTTTGTGCATGTATTGATCCAAATGGTTGTGGATAATCATCTTTGGCTTGGGAAGAATGACCTACAGATAAGAAAAAACTGAAGCAAATGGTTGATTACATAGATATTAGGTTGGATTGCTTAGCAAGCTAGATCCAAGAAGGAGGAACTTCTTTAGAGGCTAGAAATCTATGTTTTTAAACAATCAAGTTCTAAAAATGAAAGATAAATTACTTTCATATATCACAAAAGATACTAAAATAAAAGAAGTTCTTGATAAATAAATGGATGAAATTGACTAATTATAGTGGTATATAGATGGATATGAATGCCAAATAAATTAGTTATGGTCCAAAAAATAGGGTGAGGTTTTGTGGTTAGGTAGAGGTTCTAAAATTTGGATTTGGTTGAGGTATGGTGGGTGATAAAATCTTATTTTTTGTCCATCACATAGTGACCATCGATGATTGGGGTGACCATTAATGGTTAGGGTAACTATTGATAGTTAGGGTAAATGTTGGTGGTTGGGGACAAATCATTAATAGTCAAAATGACCATTGGTGGTTACTATGGGTTAGGTTTGGTCAAGAAAAGGTTGTTTTGATGAGGTCACATAATGGAATTCTAAGAGATGGGTTTGGGATGGGTTGATTTAGAAATAAAATCAAAGTAACTAAATGATTTACAATAGATACTTAGCTTGCTAGTTGTTGATTGGATAAATGGTTGAGGTAGTTGGCTGATAAACTCATTGATGGAGTCTGGGGTAATTTTGGTAGAGTAATGATACTTGGTTGTTTGTCAATGGATGGTATCACTTCAGATCTCTATCATAGTTTTTGTTTCACTAGATCACTTAAAAAATACCTATACAAGGAATTCTGATGCAAGAGGTTCTTGATAGTTATAGATGATTGATTGATTTTGGATGCGCATAATTGATTGATTCTATATTTTTTTCCCTTTCATGCTCTCCTCCTCTATTTTTATAAGAAGGAAGGAGAGGTACCATAATATGTTAACAAGAGGCTCAATAATTAGTTCAAATTTAGCTTTCATATGCATTGATTTGAACATGAATTAGATGAGTTAAATATAAAAAAGCAAGCTGGAGTTGATTAGAGTTTTGAATATTCAGGTGATGCAAACTTAAATTTTAGTGGTCAAGATTAACCTTTGATAGTTAAGGTGATCATTTTTGGTTGAGGGTCAAAGGCTAAGTTTGGTAAAAGGCTTTAGTTAGTTGGTTAGCTAGTCAATTAACCTGGCTTAGGTTTGTGGTTGAAGGGTTAGGAGATGGTCTTTAAGGGGTCCCAAGGTAGTCTAGGGTATTTCAACATCTAGAACCATTATGTGCATTTTTTTATTGTCTACATTTTGCCTCTTTTTGTTATGCAGTTTTTATTAAAAGAAAACAAAACAAAAATGGAGTGCAGGTCAAAGGTTTGGTTACCCTTAGCATGGAAGGAGGTGTTCCCCCTCAAAATGAGAGTCAATGAGATGAAACAAAAATAGGTGTGGGTTTGATAAGTGATTAATTTGGTGTTGAATTTTTGGTTAATAGGTTGGGAACTAAAGTGAAAAAATATACACAAAGTGTGACTAAGTGTGATAATCAAGATTGTGCATAGACTAGGTTGCCATTATTGGTAAAAATTAACATCAGTATTAGAAGTAAAAGTGATAAGTGAACTATTTAAACATATGTGATGATTGGGTTACACTTTTAAACTCAAGTATCTTAGATAAGGTGAGTGTAGTCATAAGTATCCAAGGTAGGAAGTGCTCCTGAGAAAATACTAATTCATCAAGTGTGCGTAAGGTATCACAAGTTCAAAATGTTCAACTTGGAAATGTAGTTGGTGTAGTCAAAAGGGCCAAGGCAATACCATCACAAAATGTGCATGAATTGGGCTAAAAGGTCCAATGATGAGGTAACAAGGTTGGTGGTCAAGGTTGGCACATAAGGTGATCTCCATTTATGGGAACTTAGTTTGGTATGTGCTAAAAAGTTTAATGAGAAGTTGTTGGTTGGAGGATAAAACCCCAATATGCTGACCATCAATGATCAGGGTTGACTCTTAAGGTCGACCATCAATGGTCACCCTGACCATCAATGGTTAGATGTTATCCATAAAAGGGTAGAGATAAAATAACCATGTGGGGTATTATTTGCTTATTTGAGCAAGTTGACTTTCAGCAATTGGTGTTTTGTGATAAAATAGCTCATGGTTGAGGGTGAGTGATTGGTTGAGATTTGTTGAGGTGGATCAAGTGTTGTTGGAGGGTAGAGTTGATTGAGGATGTAACATGGATGAGGGAGGGCACATGGAATTATTCCTTGATGATGGTTGAGGAACAAGGTAGATAGTGTTTTGAATTGGTAGATAGTAGATTTAAGTTGGTAAATGCATTTATTTTTTGAGTTTTTTGTTTGTGGTAGAGTTGGTTTATCGGTAGTAATTGACCTAGGTTTAGGTTTTGGTAGTTTTGTGGTTAAATTTAAGGTGAAATTTGAAATTAGTGATGGTAGGGTAGGATAGGTATAGGTATACTTTTTTTGTTTAATTATTATTAGTGGATGGGTGTTTTGATGGGGAGGGTTAGGTTGGATCATTGGCAATCACATTATAGTGACTATTGGTAGTCCTATCCAACTATCATTGGTCACTATTGACTGTCGATAGTCGATAAGTGACTATCAATAGGTAAATTATGGTGATTGTCAATAGTTAGTCTCATAACCATTGATAGTCACCCTGATCATTGATGGTCAATGCAAAAGTGGGTGGGCTCTCAAGTTTGTTTAAATAGTTAAGAGTTTGTAATGGTTGATGATTTATAGTAAAGTTTACAAAGGTGAAGGTTAGGGTATCTGGGTAAATGTTATAAGTTAAAGGTTAAAGTTTAAGAGTGTGCTTCAACATTTAGACATGAAAGGTAGGAGTTATGTTTGGTTGAATGTTGTAGGATGGAGGGTGTGAGTATGGTTTTAAGGGTTTAGTAGATTGTTGTTTATTTAGGTAAATTTGTAGGAGATAGATAGATGAGGTAAAGTAAGGTAGGTAAAATAAAATGACATAGCTCATATAGGGAAAATAGGTATCATTAGGTATGGTGAATTAGGTGAAAAGGTATAGTTCATAGGCAAAGTATGTAATTGAACTAATGGGTTTCTTTTATTGAACTTTGTAAGCATGGGAGAGGATCTAGATGTAATATCAGGTGCCTTGTATATTCAACAAGATTCACTAAAGTATGAACATTAATAATTGGGCCCATATGGAGGAGGTGGGTCTTAGTGGTATAATGCATTACCAACATGTGCTATGGGACATGGCTATGATAATGGCACTCATTGAGAGATAGGATCATACCATTAACACCTTTCTACTTTTGATAGGTAAGATGACTATCTTGTCTAAGGATATACATAGGATCATGTAGCTACTCATATGAGGGGAGCCAATATATCACATAGAAAGATAAGTAAGATGATTTCATTGAGTTTTTTATGGAGATGGCCTTGATTTTATGAGGTGTCATGTAGGAGGCTTCAATTATACTTTGTTATATCATATGGATAGAGATGCACGACATCTTACAATTATGATGATGATAGTGATGACATGTTATACATTACCTAATTTCAGCAATGGGAGCTTACCTTATTTTTTGTTGGGGGTACTGATGGAGATGTTTTTGGGTTGTATAGTATTTGCATGGTCACCTATGCTATTGGTTTAGATTTACAAAGAACTATGGGGTTTTTGATCCCATAAGAGGTATGGTATCAATTTAGGGTTTGTTTTGCATTACTGAGCCTATGATCACATCTGAGTACTGGGGTTGATGGGGATTCCATGGGAGGGGTATGCTCATATGGGCTTCCAAGTTGGATTTATGTGGTGGAGATATGATTTTTCCATCTTAGGACCAAGTGGAGGGGTTCATGATATAGATTGGTTCAGAGTCATACTAGATGCCTTAGTTATTAGAGATGTGAATTAGAGATGATACATTAGGTTTCTAAGATGGGATCACTATGCCTGACACATATTACCCCTACAAAGCTACCAATGGATATACGATAGATGAGATGGTGAGATAGAGCCAAAAACTTTTGATAGGGTGTGGTGATAGTTTGACTTGGTATAGGGTATCCCCAAGGTATTCTTAAGGTGTAAGAAGGAGGATGTAGAGTTCCTACTACTCTCTCTATAGCTTGTACATATATTCCTTAACCATGAGGAGTTACCAATGAGGCTAGAGATAGATGATGCATGAATTATGGATGGTTACCCTACATGGTACCAAGCACTATATGTTATAAATGATATTGGTGGTGATGATGGTGTCAATAGGATATGGATGTTGACCCAACTAGTGGAGGTGGTTAGTAGGCACAGGTACAAGGGTTGCCATAGATATGTAGGTAGTGATTGGTTAGAGGGACTAGGCATGAATGGCACTAACCATAATGTAGGCTTTCATAACAACATTACAAGCATCACTAGTAGTAGTGTAGGGTTAGTTGGATATTATCATAGGTAAGAGAGACTAGGCCAAAGCTATGATAGCTTTGGTGACACAAGAGAAATTCTATCTGATAGGTAGGAGGTAGAGTAGCAATATTAGGGGGACCATTAGGGACTATCTCGATTCAAAGATGTGTAGTGACTATGGAAGAGTTATGGTATCATGAGGTCATAGTCTTCAAGTGTTTCCCTAATGATCCCCGATGGGGGGAGTATAGAATAGGGATGGTAGGAGGTGAAAGTAAAGTGACACTAAGTCAGTAAGCTACATCTATAGGTGGCTAGGTAGGTACCTTAAGAGCATAGGCACTAGGAGGCAATGGTTCCCCAAGGGCGTAGTTTGATATGAGACATTATATAGTTTGATGTATATGGTTTTTGATATTGGCATATGAGCTGATGTAGTGAGATGTATATTTTGATAAAGATATGCATATTTTTATACATGATTATGTTTATTTATGAAACATAGATGTTTTATGGCTTATGGTTCATGGTTATGATGTTCATGTTGATTATTGATGTTGTTATACTGATTATGGTTATTCTGATGATGATGTGAATGTGGATTCACCTAGCTAAACATGTGATGATATATCTCTTTATTCATTTTTATGATAATGCTTGGTTATGGATTTGATGATATCTTATGTGATTATGATGAGAATGTGATGTTGTTGGTGACTAGGATGATGTTTATGACATTTATGATTATGGTTCTTGATGATGTTGTGTATGGATGTGATGATTTAATTTCATGTTTGAGATGATCATGTTTATGACATTGATATGATGATAATGTTTATGCTTAAATTTGATGAGTATATGCTTCCTCATTTAGATTTAGACATATGGTGAAAATGGTTTATTGATCATTGTTTATGGATGTTATGATGTTAATATGATGTTGATGTTATGGATTTTGATGATGATTGTGATGATGATGTAATGTGATGTGTTTATGATTATGGTGATTTTTAAAAATTAAGGTGAAGAACATAAAGTAAGTTAAATAAAAAAACCAAATATGATAAAGAGAAGAAAATTAAGAGATAAATGTCTAAGTGAATATATCAACCCATATGAAAGGATAAGAAGAGGGCATGATACTTATTCTTTGGCAAAGACTAAAACAAACTAAATTTGGATTGGATTAAGGAACATAATCCCTTTAAATGCTTTTCATTAGCATTCATTAGTTGGTTAAAAAGGTGTCTTGTGTTTCTAACTATTTTCGCTTTTCTACATTCAAAAGATGAAAGAAACTATGATAATGGTCAGGGGTTTGTATGTACCTAGATGAAGTTTTATGCATCGTATCTAGACGATTGAAGGGACTCCTCTTTGGCTGTTGAGGATGACACCTATAGAAGAAAGAGACTCAAACACAGAGATTGTTAGATAGAGATAAGGTGGACTGCCAAGCAAAGCTAATAATAATGAAAGGCTAAAAGGAATGTCAGATAAAGATAATAATGAAAGACTAAGCAAAAGAAACAGAGACAATGCATACTTGTATTCTGCTATCGGTCTTCCACAGTCACCAACACCAATTAGTCTACCATCATCAATTTGTCAGGGTTGTCAACGTCGGTTAGGCTACCGATGTCGGTAGGGGAAATGGTCAATGTCAGTCAGGGCAATGGCCTTAGATGAGTTTTGGATAGGTCTCTGGTTGACAGAGGGGTCTGAAAGGAGTCTGGGTCTGTGTAGGATGGTAAGGTAGTGGACAGAGTCTTAGGAAGGACAAGGTAGGGAGACAGAGTGTCAGAAAAGGGGTAAGAGTATGAAGAAGGCTTTTCAGCCTCTCCGCGAAGGTCAAGTCTAGTTTGGTTGATAGCTGGGTCTGGTTGATAATGTTATTTAGAAGTAGTAACTAGAGAACTAATTACTGATACATTCTAAATAATGAAATGAAATAAAAAAGTGATACTTAGCTCTTTGACAGAGAACCAGAAGTGTAGAAGACATATTGTTGATGGGGCTGATGTAGAAGACTTCCTGCAATATTTCAATCAGGGGTGGAGTGACTGATGCAGAGTTTTTGAGCTTGGAGAGTGTTGTTGGGATGCTAATGCCTGCAAGGAGTCAAGGAGCAAGAGAACTTGGAACCTAGAGCAAGAGTATTAGCGTTTAGGTTTGTGATTTAGCATCTCAGGGGAGAGAGAATTTGATTTTGGGTTGTTTTAAGCGACCGACGTCGGTGATCCCACTGGCATCAGCCGACTGGTAACCGACGTCGACAGATAGAAGATGGGAAAAAGGCTATTTTTAGCCTTCTGCCCGTTCCTCCGTCTGACAATTTTAATTATCGTTGGAAAATAGTCGAAGGTGGGTTTAATAGGCATGGGGATTAGTGAGAGAGTTGGAATGATTAGTCATAGGGTAATGAAAGAGGGTATCCAAGGGTGATGTGTCAAGGGAGGTGTTATTAATTTAAAATAAATTATTATTTTGAATTAATAAGTATGAAGGTTAGGAATGTGTTAGAAGTGGACCAAAGGGACTAAGGGGGAGAGTCGACCAAGGAGTAGACACAATTTTGGTGTCTACATTTGCCCCTTTTTGTCTTATTGGTTGTTCTTGATGAACTGCAAGACAAAAATAGGAGTAAGTTCCCCCAGGTATGAGATGAGGTAGTTTTTGCCCTGTTGGTTGTTTTAATGAACTGTAAGACAAAAATGAATGTAGGTTGCCCCGATTATGGGATGAGGTATTCCCCCTCAAAGCAGGAGTCGAGGGAAGGGACCCTGATATCAGGTGCCAATTTGATAGATAGTGGATAGATATGGTGAAGTTTGAGTGTGAATGTTGCAATAGTTGAGATTACATGCATACCACTTCACATGATGGTTAGGTCAAATTGTCATAGTCAAAGGTTGAGGAGTGCTAAAATCAAAATAATTGGTCCCCATCATTTAGTTGTAGCTGATTGGGTTATTTGATCCAAGCTATGGCTCCAATGGTCGTCATGTTCCAAGTATCCTGGGCGTAGGAAGTGCTCTTGGAAAACATGAAAAATGTCACAAGTAGTGGGGATCAACTTGCTCGTGATCCAATACTTGTGAGGGTTGTAGTATGGGTTACAGACAATTTTTCTATCTATTCGTGAGGTAGCATACAAGCAAAAATAACCAAGGCAAAGTTGTCTTGGAAGTGGTCATGGTCTGAGGAGATAGGCGCAATCTCCAAGGTCATTGGTCGAGTCGAGTTGAGATATAAGTCATCTCAAGTGGCATGTGTTGTGGTCAGGGAGATGGATGTAATCTCCAATGTGCCCTATGAGAAGTCAAATGTGACTTCGACAGTGTTAGGGCTGGTCGTTTGGTCATGATTTTGGGTTGGGATAGATAGTTGGTCTATTAAATGGATGGATGAAGGAATGGCCGAGCTAACCTCAAAAGACCCCATGTCAACTGAGTGTTACCTACATAGCCCCAATTGTTAGGGCCTTAGGCCGATGTAGTTCTCCCTAAAAGGGAGGAAGAGGGTCAGTTGTGGATGGGGTCAGACTAGGTTAAGTCATGGTTAAGGGTAATATGGTTTGTCCATCAGATAGACGAACAAACAGATGTGGATGAGCTAACCCTAGAAGATGTCATGTCATTTGAGTGTTGCCTACATAGCCCATGTTTGAAGGGCCTCAAGCCAATGTAGTTTAGACTAAGAGTCAAAGTGGTTGATAGTTGGTTTGGGCTAGGTTAAGTCATGGTTAAAGGTAATATGGTTTGTCCATCAGATAAATGAACAAACAGATGTGGCCGAGCTAACCCCAGAAGACGTCATGTAATCTGAGTGCTGCCTACATAGCCCCTATTAGAAGGGCCTCAGGCTAATGTAGTTCAGACTAAGAGTCAAAGTGGTTGATAGTTGGTTTGGACTAGGTTATAAATGATGAGGGTAAGATGATGTTATATCCTTTTCCATATTATGTGATGGTGTATTCTGTAACATTGGTTGAGTGGTCTTTCATCCCCAACAATTTTCCATATTAGTGATGGATGTATGCTAAAAATTAAATGAGTATTTTTATGCTTCAGAAAGTAATGGTTTATGCTTGGCATAAATTTTGTGGTCAATAGTTTCCATGTGTATTGTTGTCCATAGAAACTATGTGAAATGGACTATGTCATATTGGTGGTCTGAAAATGTTTGGTTTCATTTCGTTTGGTTTAGAAAATGATTTGGTTATGTGTGACCAAGATGTATAAGAAGTGAAAGGCGCATTGCTCTTTCATTGACAAGGACCATAATGATAGCATAGGTAGGGTTTTTGCAAACAAAATCTCTATTCATGCATTACATCGTTGACCATTGTGTTATGTTAGAGAAGTATTCAAATCACTTGACATTAAGTGAGCTCAAAATCCCTCGAGTAGGTGATGTGATATGTTAGGATAGGGTAACCCCTTTTTAGTAGGGATAACTTTGCCCCTTTTTATAGGAGACCCTGAGAATGACGATAAGTCAAGTCCATGACACTTTTTTTTGGGTAGACTAATCAATGCAGGAAGTCTACGTAGGGATGTTTTGTTTTGTGGTCATTTGTGAAGCTGATCGATGCGAGAAGCTTCTGAGAGAGTGCTGTTTGTATCAAGATTTTTAGGCATAGCCATCCTTCGAGGGAGTGGTCTATATTTTTGCTTTATATATTTTTGAGGGCTTTGAATAACTGTCCTTTGAGGGAGCAGTCTGCATTTAGAGTTTATGACCTTTTGATATTTTGACATCTCTATTTATTTTTGATAGGATTTGTAGTCATGGACAAGACTATAGAGGTTTAAGGGTCTCCCTTTTATTAGGACAAAGCATTCATGCTTGACAAAAGGGTTGACTAATGTAGGGAAAAAGGGTTAAAAGGAATAGGAATGATGATGATGGGTGATTGCTCAAGGGATGAGCTCAAGTTAAACATCAAGTGAATGACTACTTGACTAATAGTAGAATGATCATAGACATAAGGCATTAAGAGGCTTAATTTTTGATCGGCCTTCGAAAGAAGACAGACGATAAGTCCCTAATCCATGCTTGTGCATTATGATATAAGGTATGAGCCAATTAGGAGCAAACTTGCCTCATTTACTTCATTCCATATTGGTCATGTGTTGGATATGATTAAGAAGTTGGTTGATGTGTTGTTGGCATGTTTGGTTGGTTGATGTTTGGTCGATGTTGGTTAATGTTTGGTTAAGGCTTGGTCGATGCTTGGTCAATGCTTGGTTGAGGCTTGGTTGATGCTTGGTCGAGGCTTGGTTGATGCTTGGTCGATGCTTGGTCGAGGCTTGGTCAATGCTTGGTCGAGTCTTGGTCGAGGCTTGGTCGAGGCTTGGTTGAGGCTTGGTTGATTGATATTTGGTTGAGGTCGTGATAGTCAAGATAGAGTCAAATTCCCCCAGTTATTTGTGACAAGGACAAGGTTTAGCACCCATTATGGATAATCAATGGGTTGGATAAATGAGATGAAGAGAAGATGATGAAGCTCCTCTTTGTCAAGGAGCGTGACGTGAGGATGAATCCTATGAAGCTTTTGCTTGATAGGCTTAGTTTAAGAGGGTGAGATTCTGATCTTCTAGGTTAGAGTTTGGAATCTCAGAATTAGGGATGGTGACGGAGGCAATGGTTGGTAATGTTTTGATTAAAGAAGTGAGTGGTTGGGGGTCTCTGGGTTGGACCTCCATAGCTTGTAATGCTTTAATCAAGGTTTGGTAATGTTGTGGAGAGCTTTGAATGAGGTCATATAAAGATGTCTTCATAGGGGTTTGGTGAAGTTGTTTCACCATGGGGTCATGAATTGGTGTCAAAAAAGTTGGTCGAGATGTGCCCAAGATTGAAACCTTGGGTTTTGATGGTTGAGGGGGGTTGATGGAAGGATATGTTTGAGGGAGAGAAACCTTCTCTTTCCCTTTATATTTCATGGTTTGTGATCTGGTGGCCACATTGATGGTATTGATTTCAAATAATGGGGTTGAAGGGGGTAGAGGAACCATAGTCTTGCGTTGAGATCCTGATTTCGGTGAGGATGTTTGAGAGGTATGGGATGGTGTCGGTGGTTTGTTGAAAAAGTGGTCAAGAGGATCCTTAATGAAAGGGGTGTCCTTCTTTAGGTGTTGATGAATGATAGCTTTAGGAGCACAACAACGCTTAGTGTCATGTCCAGGTTTGCGATGATATGCACAAAATTTAGTGTCATCGAACCAAGATGGTTTTGATCTGAGAGTTGATGAGTGTGATGGTGAAAAGGGTTGGGAGACATGAGACAGTGTTGGAGGTTTATCAAAGGGGTCCTTAATGAGAAGAGTGCCCTTTTTCAAGTGTTGATGGATGACAACCTTAAGAGCGCAGTAATGATCAGTGTCATGCCCTTGTGTGCGATGATATAGACAAATTTTAGTGTCGTCGAACCAAGATGGTTTTGGTTTGAGAGGTTGGTATGGCTTGATAGATAGAAGAGTGATGTTAGAGGATTGTAACAATTGGTGTAACAACAAGGTGTAAGAACCTGCTAATGGGTATGCACATTGTGTTGCAGTAAAAGTTGGCAACTTCTGTTTAGAAGTTGTTGAGGGAATGTTTCACACCATCTTTTTATTTGGTGGTGTGGTCGCATGTGTAGATGGCACTTTCATGGTGAGAGGTGTTAGATGTTTTGGAGGAGGTAAGTTCATGTTAGGTCGAGATAGTAATGGAGGCAACTTGTTGTTGATAGGTGTTGGAGTAGGAAGCACTCCTTTTAAGGTGGATGGATGAGGGCCCAAAATGAAGGGCAATGATGATGGTGGGAGAAAAGTTCTCCGATGTGGTTTAGTAGCCTTATTTGGTTTGGTTTGAGGGCCACTGTTGTGGGGAGTCAAGTTCAAGTCTACCCTCACCGGATCTTCTTCGATCGAAGTAGGTGAGGTGGCGAGTTCCTCTCTCAGCGGAGAAGGGATTGGAGATTGTGGCTTTTCAAGAGGGTAGAGCGTAGGGATGGTGATGGCTTTGGCATGTGGTCAGGGAGCGGGGAAAGTATGATCCCCCATTGATGATAGAAAGGATGAGGGTGAGGCTACCGGTGTTGGTATCATCAAAGCATCCTCCAATATAAGAGAGGTCGATGGAGAACTAATAGGAGAAGAAGGTTCTTCCACCTGTGGAGGAAAAATAAGAGAATGCTCTTCTACCTGTGGTGGAAAAATGGGTGGGCTAACCTCTTTAGACTGTGAGAGAGGTTGGTTAGGCATAAGAGGTGAGACCATGTTGATTATGTGTATATTACGCTCTTGGGAGTCATCAGCCATGGTCTGCACGTTGTTTTGGCTAAGGGGATGGTTAGGAAAAGGTTGTCTAAAGATGTCTATGTTTTGATCAGGTGGCACGTTTGGGTTATCCAAAATAAGATCCCCTTTGTCTAACATGTACTGGACAATGTTTTTGAAGGTTTTGCAGTTGTTTATGTTTGGCCTTTGACATGGTGATAATGACAAAAGTCATTTTCCCTATACCATGTAGGGATGGCTTTTGAGGGGTCAAATTGAGGTGGTCAGATTTGAGGGAGATTGAGGACCCCCTGCTTGACCAGTTTATCCAACACGGATGCGTATGTTCTCCTATTGGAGTATATTGACGCTGTATGTATCGTTGTTGGAATTGTTTGGTGATGCTTTGAGATGTGGAAGGTTTGGATTCATTGGTTGTTGTTGATGATGATGGTCTAAGGACCACAACATTTGCCAATCCTTTAAACTTGGAATATGAAGAAGAAGGTTTGGATGAAGAAGGGTCATTTGATTTTGTGTTAGTATTTTTATTATGCAATGTGACCTTGTCCTCTTCGACCGCATAGAGTTCAAGCTTCCTAGCCATAGTGAAAGCTTCATCAAATGTGCAGAATTTTTGGACCTGCAAGGTAGATGAAATATGTTTGGCACACGCCTGTGAAAAGAGCTCGATGAGCTCAGGTTGAGGTAAAGAAAAGGAGAGTTGGTTGATTAAGCCTCTCCAATGGGCAACAAAATTGGCTATGGATTTGTCATCAAACTATCTGATAGAGTATAGGTCTATGATTGAGACCTTTTTGGTGATATTGATCAAAAAGTGGTTAAGGAAAAGCTGAGCCAGTTGGGTGAATGTGAAAAGGGAGTGACTGGTAATAGAGATATACCAATCGAGGGCAGCACCAAAAAGCGACATGGGGAATGTGCATAGCAATAACACATCATCATGTGCTATGAGATAACAAGCATGTCTGAATGCTCGTAGATGTTGCTGTGGGTCTTCCTTACTCTGAAAGCAAGTAAACTTGGGAAGTTCCCACTGACTGGGATATGGCTAGATTGGGACTGAGGGATGAATGGGTTCATTACAAATTTGGTCATATGAAAGGACATTGCTTGAACTAGAAATGGATGTCTCAAGATTAGACATTTTGTCCATCAACATCTTGATTAGATCGACTAGTGGATTGATAGGTGGGGCACCCCCTAGATTGTAAGGCATTTGGAAGGTGCTAAGAGGGGTGTATGACGTAGTTAGTTGTGCTTGTATAGGCATGACATATTGATAACTAGTCATAGGGACCAATGTTGAAGCCAAGGGTGGTTATGTCATGAAGCTAGGGGGCACGAATTGACTAGGTGCCGCCAAAGGTGGTTGGATGGTGGAAACACTAGCCAAAGGACAAGTAGCCACCCTGGTGTTGATAGGTGTAAGAGTAGGTGGGATGGAGATAACTAGGTTTTGGAATGGTGTAGAACTTTGTTGAATAGTTTGTGGTTGAAGGGGTACCGAAACCCCAATGGATGTAGGTCCAGAAATAGAAGGAGATGCCACACTTTAAAGATTGGTCATGGTCAAGTTGTTGGCTGAGGCAATGGCTTGGGTGTCTATGGGTTGAATTACAGAGGCGATTGATATGACTGCTATCTCAATAAGGAGGTTGGCATCCCATAAATTGGGTTACCTAAAGAGTCTCACATTTGATTTCTCATGAGATAGTGCTGAAGGGCCTCGACATTGAGGTCAAGGAACCTTTCAAAGTCTTGGTCCCCTTTGGGAACGATAGGGGGTTGAGTCGGGGTTGGTTGGGTAGGAGTTCATTTAGTCTCTGAATGATACTCCATTATAGGACTTGTTATAGAAGGTGAAGGTGGGAGTGGTTTTTGCCTTGCGTGGTCAACAAGAGTTTTGGTTTGACTACGTGTCAAAACTATTCAAGGCAAAAAGGGTCAGGTTCCAGAAACTATTTTTTTTCAATTTCAAAAACTCAAAATGTGTGTCTAACAGCAAGAAAGTTAGGTTTTAAGCCTGTTGTTTTGGAAGAAGGATTTTGATAGTGACTGATGTCAGCAGAAAAACCGATGTCGGTGAATAAAATTGCCGATGTCGGTCAGATAATCGATGTCAGCTAAGATAGTTGCCAACGTCAGTGGAAAAACCGATGTCGGTGACTGTGGATTTCTAGAAACTTTAGAAGACTGAAAGTTTTTGGAAGAAAGAGGAAAGTCTGAGTTGTTCTTGAAGCTCAGAATGTGACCTCACCAGCTCAAAAAACCAGATAGAGACAAAAAAATAGATGAAGACAAGCAGCCCCTAAACGTTAATTCCTAAGAATAAGTTTTAGAGTCTTGTTGGCTTATGCCTTAGAAGAGTGTGTTTGGGAAGTTGGCTTTTAGAATGGATCCTAAAAGAAGCAGTCTAAGGTTGGTTTCAGGTTAGTTTTGGTGCTCAAGAGTCTATATTAGGTTTCGTACATGGCTTGGTGCTAAGGAGCAAGCTCCCCTCACTACACGAGCCCAGAGATAAGCTAGGTTGCTTAGCCAGTATATACTTCCCCTAGAGTTTATACTCTCCTAGAGAATAGAGTGGGTTCTCCCCTTGGTAGTGAAGTCCAAGTAGGATTACCAGGAAGGGTAAGGTATCTGCTAGGTGATGAAATCCTAGTTAGACCTTGTCTCAGGTGTGTTTAGATGTTTGATTTTGAAAGTGGTCTGGTCGTGTAACATAAGTGCACTAAGATTTATTCATAATGTGGTTTTAATTACTAGATGTGAGAGCTAAGTATGCATTCAAGCAGAAATGAGATGCAATAGATTTTAAGCCCAAACTAAAATGTTTTGTTCGAATGCAAACAAGTTGAGAAAAGGTTAAGAGTATGAACTTCACTACTCTAGGATGCAAGAAGGAAAGGTGACGAGAAGAAAAAGAAAGATTCTTTTTAACTTGTTAATGGTGTCTTTTTGGAAGAGATAGAAGAAAAGGATGCAAGAAGAGATCTAATGCACCTATACAAAAAGTTTGTTTTAAAAGAAATGAACCCAACGAAAACCCTAGGGTCCCACCAGGCATACCAAAATGTTTCTAACTATTTTTGCTTTTCTACATTCAGAAGATGAAAGAAACTATGATAATGGTCAGGGGTTTCTACGTACCCAGATGAAGTTTTGCGCACCGTATCTAGACAATTGAAGGGACTCCTCTTTGGCTGTGGAGGATGACACCTGTAGAAGAAAGAGACTCAAACACAGAGATTTTTAGATAGAGATAAGGTGGACTGCCAAGCAAAGCTCGGTCCTAGAAGTGTAAAGACTTCCTTGAGGGATGATAGTCCACTTGTTGATAAAAGGAATGTCAGATAAAGATAATAATGAAAGACTAAGCAAAAGAAATAGAGACAATGCGTACCTATATTTTTCTATCAGTCTTCCATAGTTGCCGATGCTAGTTAATCTACCATCATCAATTTGTCAGGGTTGTTGACGTCAGTTAGGCCGCCAATGTCGGTAGAGGAAATGGTCGATGTCGGTTAGGGCAATGGCCTTAGACGGGTTTTGGATAGGTCTCTGGTCGACAGAGGGGTCTGAAAGGAGTCTGGGTCTGTGTAGGATGGTAAGGCAGTGGACAAAGTCTTAGGAAGGACAAGGTAGGGAGACAGAGTGTCAGAAAAGGGGTAAGAGTATGAAGAAGGCTTTTTAGCCTCTCCATGAAGAAGGTCAGGCTTGGTTTAGTTGATAGCTGGGTCTGGTTGATAATGTTATTTAGAAGTAGTAACTAGAGAACCAATTACTAATACATTATAAATAATGAAATGAAATAAAAGAGGGATACTTAGCTCTTTGACAGAGAACCAGAAGTGTAGAAGACTTGTTGTTGATGGGGCTGATGTAGAAGACTTCCTACAATATTTCAATCAGGGGTGGAGTGACTGATGCAGAGTTTCTGAGCCTGGAGAGTGTTGTTGGGATGCTGATGCCTGTAAGGAGTCAAGGAGCAAGAGAACTTGGAACCTGGAGTAAGAGAATTAGCATTCAGGTTTGTGATTTAGCATCCCAAGGGAGAGAGAATTTGATTTTAGGTTGTTTTAAGTGATCGACATTGACGATGCCACCGACATCAACCGACTGGTAACCGACGTCGGTGGATAGAAGATGGGAAAAAGGCTATTTTTAGCCTTCTGCCCATTCCTCTGTCTGTCGAGTTTAATTATCGTTGGAAAATAGTCAAAGGTGGGTTTAATAGGCATGGGGATTAGTGAGAGAGTTGGAATGATTAGTCATAGGGTAATGAAAGATGGTATCCAAGGGTGAGGAATCCAAGGGTGATGTGTCAAGGGAGGTGTTATTAATTTAAAATAAGTTATTATTTTAAATTAATAAGTGTGTGGGTTAGGAATGTGTTAGAAGTGGACCAAGGGGACCAAGGGGGAGAGTCAACCAAGGAGTAGACACAATTTTGGTGTCTACATCTTGATCACATAATGTCAAGTAAGCTCAAAATCCCTTACTTATAGTATGTAAAGGGTAGAGGGATTAAAATGGAACTTTTGTATAAGACTAGCATGCCTCATTTAGAGGTTATCATAGAGTTAGTATAAATAATTCTATATTTTATAAGGTGTAGATGGATCGATGTGATAAGTCTACTCATGAGAGATGATTATGGATTTCAAAGTTATTTTGCTTTTGAGAGCTGATTATGGATTTCAAAAATATTTTACTTTTTTTAATGCTTGATAATGGGTCTTTTTCTATTTTGTTGTTGCTAGGGAGGGTTTGGAAAGCTGATTAATGTAGGAAGCTTCTAAGAAATTATTATGCTTTTAAAAATGCTTTACTCAACCATCCTTCAAGGGAGTGGTATAATTTTTTGTGCTTCGTTAATGATTTTGGTAGCTTTCCTTCAAGGGAGAAGTCTAGCTTATGTTAAGCAATTTTGATATGTTTTTTATAGTTGTCCTTCAAGGGACTAGTATGAAAATGCTAGGAATGACCCATGATTATTTTTGGTTATGAATTTACTTTTGATTTTGATTGACATAGGCTTGCTTATATAGGATTAAAGGTTCTCCTTTTATGAAATCAAAAATAAAAACACAAGAAGATTGAGTAGGTGTGAAATAGGTTTAGGTGAAAATGACCATGGGAATTCATTCTAGTAAAGGGGTGAAAAGTACCATAAGAATCATGCCATGGGTAGAGCCATGGTACTCATTATTCAAGATTAGGCTATGTTTGTGATAGATAATCACATGATTTTGATTTAATCAATTTTCCCTAAAATAAGGAGATGAATGTGGTTTAAAATTAAGGGATGAGCTTAATTTATACAATAGGTAAAGTCAATCCCATTAACAAAATAAAAGATGTAGATGCGAAGCATTGAGGGGCTTAGGTTATGGGTTACTTTTGAGAGAAGATAACCAATAAGCTCTTGATCCATGCTTGTGCATTATGATATAAGGTCAAAGCTAATTAGAATCAAACCTGCCCTATTTTATTTTTTCCATATTGGTGATATGTTGATTTTATTTTAGGATGAGGTCTCCAATATTGAATTCTCACTCTTTAAGGTGTTTGTTATAAGCACATTTGACTCATTATTGATAGACACAATGATGAGTGAGTGATACTAAATGACATTCATCAATTAGCTCAAGTTGGGCTAAATTTTATTGATAATAATCACTCTCAAAGATGAAATATTACAAGGATATTAAAAGAGAGGGAATTTAGACTTTGATGGGAAAGACAACCTCTGCTCCAAATGCCAATCCTGACCAGATGCATTAACCATTTTAGTTAACATGTTGTGGAGGGTTTTCTTAGAGGTTTCAACCTATCCATTGGCTTGTGGATGATAAGGGGATGATAAACTTAGTTTGATACTGAATGTGTGACAAAGATCTTAGACTTGTTTGTTTTTAAAATATTTACCATTATCAGTGATGTTTTTTTTAGGAATACAGAAACACAAGATGATGTGATGGTTGATAAAGTCAACAACATTTTTGGATTTAGTCAAGACAAGAGAAAAAACCTCTACCCATTTAGTGAAATATTTGATCACAGTGATGATAGAATTATGTCACTATTAATAATGGCAATTAATTTCACCAATAAGGTCTAGACCCCATTATGGGAAGGGCCAAAAATATATGGATACGTAAAGAATATGGATAGGTGCATGATGTAAATTGGTATGTTTTTGACACTTAACACACTTTTTCACATAATCATAGTAGTATTATTTAAGGGTAGGCCAATAATATCCAAGATGAAGGATGTGTTTAGTGATGGATAAGCCACTAAGTGTCCCTCCTAGATCCCATCATGCATTTCCCTAATAGCATGAAAGGATTTATGTCTACATAAGTAGTGGAAGAGGATACCATCAAAGTTGTGTTAATAAATAATCCCCCCTAATATGGTATAACATTTGGTAATCTGGATAAATTCTCTTTGATCATTCCTAGAAATATTTGAAGGAATGATGGCAAGGTTAAGATAGGCAAAGGTCTATTGATACCAAAGGTTAGGTTGGGTCTCCTCCATGTTAAAGATGGTGGGAGAGTCTAGTTTGACACAAGAATGTTGGGTGAGTCTATTAATAATTATATATAACTTAGAGTTAGAGGGTGTAGATGGGATCTAAGAGGTGAGGGAAGCTATCACATTGGCAAACTTGTTCATAGATCATGGAGTGGTTTAGATATAATAGTGTTCAAATTATGATAAGAAGATGTTAGATAATTATTTGTACTATTTCAAAACATCATTCTTACACTAGTAAGATCCATTAATTTGATTGACCATTATTTGGGAGTCACCAAATATGTTGATGGTTTTAACTCCCAAGGCTAATATAGTTTAGAGGCCTATGACTAGGGCTTCATACTTAGCCATAATGTTGGTATATTTGAAATCTATCTTGAAGGATAAAGGAAGATGTTCACTATGATGGGGATAAGGATAATGTTATCCCCCCCACCATTTTGACACTTTAATCCATTAAATAACGTGGTTACTTGATAGGTGAAGTTTTCCTGAGAGAGGGTTGTGATGTACTCATTAGGGAACTCAAGAAGAGAAGGTTGATTATCTTCTAATGGTGTGTCAACTAGTTTTTTAGCAATGAATTTCCATTTAATTGAATTTTATTTTAAGAAAATCAAGGTTAAACTTAGCTAAAATCATGATCCACTTGGCCATATATTAGTTTTAGTATATGGCTTAGAGTGCATGTACTTGAGTGGGTCGGTATTGGTTATGGCATAGGTCTTGTGGTTGAGAAGGTAGTGGTGAAGCTTGGTGGCCACAAAGACCAAGGCTAAGCAAATTTTCTCAGTATGGGTGTACCAATTTTTGTATTCTATAAGCATACAACTAATGTAGTAGATGGATTGTTTTTAATGTTATTCATCTCGATGAGCAAGCATTACCCCTAAGGAGTGGTTGGTGGTAGAGATATAAACATAAAAATGTTAATCATCTTTGTAAGGAATGAGAACAAGTGGAGACAAAAGGTATTCTTTAAGAAAATCAAGGGCCTTTTGATAGTCGTTATTTCACTTAAAAGACACATCCTTCTTAAGAAGGTGGTGAAATGGTTGGCATTGGTTTGAGAGCTGAAAGATAAAGTGACAAATAGAATGAAGATTTCCCTATAAGTTGTGGAGTTTCTTGAGGTGGGTAGGAGGAGGCATGTTAAATATTGCTATGATTTTGGTTGAATCAACTTTGATTCCTTGAAGGGAGATGATAAAGCCAAGGAGATTTCCTGACAAGACCCCATAAATACACTTCTTGGGTTTAAAATGGACATAGTAGTGGATGAGTTATTCAAAGATAATCTTAAGAACAACCAAATGGTCCTTACAACATTTGGATTTTCTAAGAAGGTCATCAACATAGTCTTTGATGATTTTATGAATAAGGTCATGGAAGATGTAGGTCATAGTGCATTGGTAGGTTGCACTAGTGTTTTTAATTCCAAATGGCATTACCCTATAGTAGAAGGTACCCCATGGGGCGATAAAGGAAGTTTGGTGATGATATTTGGGGGAAATTAAGATCTAATTATAACTTGAGAATCCATCTATAAGAGATAACATCTCATGGCTAACTGCAAGATCAACTAGTTGGTCAATGTTTGGTAGAGGAAATTCATCCTCTAGGTAAGCAAGGTTAAGGTCATGAAAGTCCACAAAAATGCATAGTTCCCCTATAGATTTAGTGATAGGTATGACAATTAAGACCCATTAGGGATATTTGATGGGTTGAATGAAATTGACAAATAGGAGACATTGAAGCTCTTCTTTGACAAGAAGGGATATATAATGGTGTATTCATCAAAGTTTTTACCTAACATGCTTGTTATCATAGTTGGTGACTATGTTGTGGGTAGTGATGAAGGGGTCGATACCTAGTATATCACTATAATACCAAGAAAATGTTATGTTGCAATTTATAAGAAGGAGGGGAAGTCCCAAATCTCCTTATAATCTAGTTATTGGCCAATTTTGACAATACATGGGTTATCTAGAGTACCCAAGTTGATATCCATGGTGGATTCATTCAACATAGTCTAAGTCTCAGGAGGAAGATATATATGGATAGAGGAATTTGGTATACCAATATAGGTGAGAATGGAATTTACATCTTGATATTAAATGGTGTTGATGATAGGAGAGTCATCTCCTATTATTTCAAGATGGGTAAGAGGAATAGTTATAATCACCCCCTCTTTTTGATAATTTAGGGTTTTGAGGCTGATCATGTCAATGAAAAAAAAGTTAGGGGGATGATGTTAGAATCCTTAGCTATCAATGGTTGAGTGGATGTTGAGGATGGGACTTCCTCATCAATGATGGTGATGGGAGGTATGTTGGTTTGTTTTTTAGGTGGCATGAAACTGAGACCATGCTTTTCATGAGGTATTTAGGTTTTGATTTGAAGCAAATCATGCAGCCCATGTTCATATTGACCTAGGAAAAATCCTTTGCAAGCACACCTATAAAGGTATGTCTTGGCAAACTTTGGTTTATCTAGGTAGGAGAAGGTGGAGGTGAATGGTCAAGGTGAAAAAGATGTGGTGGTAGTGTTGAGGGGTTTATCAAGTCTCCCATAGATAAAATTTGTTTGAAAAGTTGAGGGTCTGAAAGGAATAATGTTTTTGACATTAGGGTCATAACAAAGTTAGTGGTCAAGTTTTACATACTCTTGTGAAGTAGGGAAAGTCTCAAGGGTCAGAAGGTGATACTCCCCCAATAAAAGATGCTAGAATGTTAATTCCAAAGGTTTAGGGATTTAGGTAGAAGGAATAGATGAAATGGTGGATGCTTCATTGGTAGAAAAAGATGGGGTTTCATAATTTACTAATGAAGTCTGGTTAGATTGGGGAAAGAGAAAATCATTGGGTCGGTATGTCATGTTGTATGATGTGAAAGGTCTCACGTCAACTTATATGGTAATAACTTGACCTTCATCCTTAAATTTGACATATTAATGTAGGTAAATGGAATACAACCCATGGAATGAATCCAAGGGAATCATAACAAGATGTTTTACTAGAATTATCTTACTACATAGAAAATCTCAAGAAAGGTGCAAGGTCCTAGGTGAATGTGAAGGATAATAGTTCATAGAGTTGTGTCCATGGTATCATTGAATGATTGAAACATTATTGAGTTTATTGACATGATGTTATCAAGTAATTTGATTTGGTTATAAGCATGGGAGAATATTATGTTGATACTAGCTCCTCTGTTAATAATAACCTTATTGATGTAGGTGTGGTTGATATAGGCGGTAGTGAAGAGAGGAGGATCTAGACCATCTAGGTGGATAGAGGGTATTTCTAAATATTTGAAGGTAACAAGTTTATAAATGTGAATAACTACAATAAAGGTTGTTAAAGGTTGAGGGTATTCTATCCTCACTTCTATAGATTGAAATGTTTATATCATTACTTGGTGGTGGTGGGGTGAGGTATTGATTAGTTCATATAAACTCATCTTTACCAATGTCTAGTGAATTTATTTCAGAACTACTCATTGGATTGATTTAGATGGATTGGAGTGAGAAGGTACCAAGATAGACACTTTGGGTTTGGTTGAAGTTGAAGGTGCTTAATGTTGGTTAGATGGTTGGGTAGAGGAAGAGGGATATGTCCATGGAATGGACATTTTTGCCTTTCTATTTTCCTTTGGTTGGGCTTGTGATTATGTGACCACATGGATGGTATAGATTAGGGGAATGGTCAAGATAGATGGTTATGTTAGTTCCTCTTCATTTTGAGGTGATATTGGAGGAGTAGGTGGGTATTAGTTGATGGATATTATTTTTTGGATCAGTATTAGGCTCATATGGGGCTCATCTAATAAAAATTCATCCTCATGATATAGATGATGGGTTATCACCTGGAGAGGTTTTTAGTTCTCCATGTCATACCCAAGTGTCCTATGGTATGAACATACTAATTTTTCATTGTACCATGGAAATTTAGGACTGTGTGGGTCAAATGGTCTGATAGTGGCAATGTTAAGCAAGATTCTTGTAATGAGCTCTATAGTATGGTGGAGTAAGACCTAGAAAATAGTGGTAGAGGAATGGGGGGATTAGGTTTGGTAGTGGGGGTGGAATCCCTTTTAATATTGGTTTTGATGGTCAAATACTTGGGTTAAGGGTTTCCCTTGGTGGATGGTTTGGGTTTTGGTAGAGAGGTTGATGGTTTGGGGTTAGAAAGTGTTGGGGTAGACATTCAGGAGATAAGCGGTTTGTTTATCATTGATTAAGAGATAGGAGGTATGCCCATGGGTGGCTTGGTGAAAATAGGTGTGGATGAAAGTAAAATTGATGGTATAATCAAAAGTGGTGGTTGGGTTTTGATTCGGATGGTTGGCTTCCCTATTAAGGTAGAGGGATGAGGTCCCAAAATAGAAGGCAAAGTAGAAAGGGGAAACATAGTTTTTGTTTTTGGGATCCTAGGTGGTTTTAACTTCTTTTTTGGGTTAGATTGGGGTTTGTTTGATAGTTTTAGTGTGCTCAAATTTAGCTTTACTAACAAGTGAGTAAGGTTATCAGTAGGAAATACACCAAGGTTCTTGGTGGGTTTGGTTGGGATGTTAGGGGATGATTTAGTGACTTTGGGTGAGTTTGGTTTTGATGTTACTACTATAGTTTGATGGGTAGATGTGTCCAAAGGTTGGGTTATGGTGATAATTTATTTTATAGTGGAAATGTTATTTTGTTATAACAAAGAAGAATCCTATTTGGTTTTACATGGGAGCCCAAGTTGTTACCAAAAGGTGGCCTGATCTAGGTTAGGATCAGATATGAATTCTAAGTTTTTAACCAGTTTGGAGAAAGGTTTATACATGGGTCTAAATCCCTTGAAAATGGATGCAAAGGATAGGCCCAAAGGTTAAGGGGGAGGAATGATTACCTCATCCTTTTCTTGATTAAAAGGTTCCAATATTTAGGAAGGTAATTATTCGATGGGAGGTGTAAGAAAAGTGGTTTCTTCCTTAGGATTGATTGCTAAAGGAAGAGTGGATTGTTGCATTATTAAGTAAAATGATAAAGTGGGAATGGTTTATTCCTTTGATGTACATATCAAAGGATAGGTTCGTTAATCCATTACTTTAACAAGTGGAGTGGGGGAAGAAGTGATTTGGTCAATGGTCTTCTCAGAAGTATGTTCACCAAGAACCATATTGATAGTATGGGCCTGATGAGCATGAGAAGATTATGTTTTGATTTCATTGTTGGTAGAAGGAGCATGGTTTGGAAATGGTTATTTGAAGAAGTCAAGTGATTAGTTTGAGGGTGCATTGGGGTATCCAACACAAGATCCCCCTTATCAACGAGGGTTTGGACAATGTTATTAAAGGTATTACACTTATTAATGTCATGTCCAATGACTTGGTGGAAGGTTCAAAATTAATTATCTTTATACCAACAACGTATATGATGAGAGGAATTGAATTGTTGTAGAGGTTTGATCGAAGGGAGTTGTATGATATTAGCTTTTAACAATTTCTCCAATACTAAATAATATGACTCCCCAAATGGCTTAAACTAATTTTCGGTATTATGATTTGGGTTCTTGGTATTTTGATTGGAGGAATTGGAAGAGTTAGATTGGTTGATAATGGGTGGAGGGGTAGTCTTGAGGATAACAACATTCGTGGTTGCCTTGTTTTTGAAATTAGTGTTGGTTTGGTTATTCAGTTTGGAGGAGAAAAAATCATTTGATTTGAAGGTGGAATTCTTGTTTCTCAATTTCAACTTCCCTTCATCAATGGATCTATTCTCTAGTGTTCATTCCATGGTGAAAGCTTCATCAAAGGTCTTGAATATTTAGACCCATAAATTAGAAGAGACATGTTTGGTACAAGCCCGAATAAAGAGTTTGATCAATTTGAGTTGGGGTAGAGAGAAGGATAGTTGGTTTATTAGACTTCTACAATGGGACATGAAGTCAACAATGAATTCATCATCAAATTTCTGAATGGAGTGGAGATCAGTGATGGAGACTTTCTTAGATATGCTTATGGAAAAGTGACCTAAAAAAATTTGAGCTAGTTGGGTAAAAAAAGAGGGAGTGATTTGTAATAACACTATACCAATCTAGTTTCAGAGCTGATAAAGGCATGGGGAAGGTATGAAAAAGGACAGTATCATCATAGGCAATCATATAGCATGAATGTCTAAATTCTCTCAAATGTTGTTGAGGGTCTTCCTTACTTTGAAACTTCAAAAACTTTAGAAGTTTCCATTGAGGAGGATATGGTCAAATGGAGATGGATGGGTGAATTGGTTCATTATATATTTGGACATATGACAAAATATTATGAGCTATAAAAATGGATTGTTCCAAAGTAGTCATTTTTTCCATTAACATCTTGACAAGGTTGATTTGGGGTTGTGTACCTCCATAGTTATAATTTAGGTTGTGTTGGATTTCGGTAGGTGTAACATATGTATAGTTGGTGGGGGGATGAGAAGTTTCCTAATGTTGGTATGTGGACATGAGTGGTTGGGATGATGCCACATATGAATACATACAGATAGGTGGTTGGGTGGAAGGTAGAGGTATATGCCCTTATGGGTTAGAGATGTGACTTGGGTTTGGTATGATGGGCACCTGTTAAGACATTAACTTAGGTTGGGTAGGAGGTATGGTTAGGATAGTACATAGAGCTTAGGTGGTTACTTTGGTACTAATGGGTGGAAGGGTGGAAGGTATGGGAACCACAAAATTCTAAAATAAAGTGAAGGCAGGTAGGTTGGGAACAAGGGGAATTGTGGTGACACTAATAGAGGGTAATCCTAAGGTAAGGGAAGTGTTGGAGCCCAAAGGTTGGGTTGATCCTATACTAGGAGGGTTATTAGTTGGGGAAGAAGGTTATTGGGTGTTGTTTGGTTGAGTGGGTTGGTTCTAATTATTGGTATCAGAGGGATTATGGGTAGAAGATGATGCCTAGGTGACTAGAGGCTAGGTGGAGATGGTTGCTACATAAGTATCACCCATAAGGTGGGATGGCATGTCATAAGGCTGGTTAATAGGTGGAACTAAAGTAAGGGTATGCTAAGAAATGGTGTTAAGCTAATGTTGGAGGGCTATAGGGTTGTTATCTAGAAAGGTGGCAAAATTTGCATCACCTTGGGTAACCATCTAAGGGATGGTAAGACTCCTAGAAGGATGAGGAGAGATTTATGCATCTAAAGTGTACTCCATGGATGAGGGAGAAGGGTAAGATGGATGGTTAGGAGGTGGCTCTTAGTTTCTTTGGTTTTTTAGTTGTTACCTAGTTAAAACCATGAAAGTAAGGAAAGGAAGAAGATACAAAAAATATCACAACTCAAACAAAGAGAAGATAAGAAAAAGTCAAGGAAACAAAATAAAAACTAAAACACATTAAATCCTAAGGTTTCTTTCTTAGTCTCTCTTAAATCTTATGCCTTAAGCTTTAAGAATTGTGTGACTTTAATTGGCTTATAGAGTGGGTACTAGAAAATAAGTATATAGTTGGTTTTAGGTTATTTTTAGGCTCTCAAAGGGATCTGTATTGGAATCATTACGTGGATTGATATTGGGGACTACCCCCTAACTTCACACATCACATCGATAAGGGTCTCAAGTTCTTAGCCAAGATAAACTAATTGCTAGAGATTATTCTCAACCAAAGATCTGAGTTGGTTCTCCCCTTGGTGATGAAATCTAAGTAAGAATGCTAATAAAGGTGCCTATAGGTAGTGAAATTCCAATTGGGCCTTATGTTAATGGTTTTATTCTTGATTAAGTATGAGTTTTTTGTTCTTATGTGTGTGATAAAATTGAATCTATGATTTAATTACTTTGATTTAATTAGGCTATGTTAGCTAAAATAAGCAAGTAGATAATGGATGTAGTCAATTTTCAGCCCAAAAAGAAATTTTTATTTCATTATATGGGAAGAAGATAATAATAACCTAGATGTAACTTTGAACCCAAGAAAGGACTCAAGGGTTCCATTGGGTGTGCCAAAATGTTTTAAAGAATTTTTTCTTATATTCTTTGGAAGGAAAGAGAAAACAAACTCGAGAAGGGTATGGTTAGTAGAACCTAATATGTTATATGTATGTTGATCTAGATAGTTGTAGATACTCTTCTTTATCTTGGGAGGAATGACCTACAAAGAAGAAAACACTAAAGCAAATGGTTGATTAGTTAGATAGTAGGGTGGATTGCCTAGCAAGCTAGACCAAGAAGGAGGAGCTTCCTTAGATGCTATCAATCCACACTTTTAAATAATCAAGTTTGAAAATGAAAGATAAAGTACTTGCATATATCATGAAATATATTGAAATACAAGAAGTGCTTGATAAATGAATGGATGAACTTGACTAATTATAGTGGTAGATAGATGTATATGAATTCCAAATAAATTGTGTGGTCCAAAAAATAGGGTGAAGTTTTGTGGTTAGGTAGGGTTTTGAAATTGGGATTTGGTTGAGGTTTAGTGGGTGATAATAGCTTTTTATTTGTCTATCACATAGTGATCATCAGTGGTTGGGGTGACCAATAGTGGTTAGGGTAACCATCAATGGTTGGGGTAACCATCAACATTTGGGGTATACCATCGATGGTCAAAGTCACCATCGTTGGTTATTGTGGATTTGGTCTAGTCAATAAAAGGCTATTTTGATGAGGTCATGGAATGGAATTCTAAGAGATGGGTTTGGGATGGGTTGATTAGAAAATAGAAACAAATTATCTAAATGATTAAAAATAGATACTTAGCTTGCTCGTTTTTGATATGATTAATGATTGAAGTATTTGGTTGATAAAATTGTTGGACTCAAGCAATTTTGGTAGAGTAATAGTACTTGGATGTTGGCTTAAAGATGTTAGCACTTCAGATCTCTATCACACTTTCTAGTTTACTGAAAGAATTCCTGCATAAGAAACTTTGATACAAGAGGCTCTTGATAGTTATGGATGATTGATTATTTCTAGATGTGGATGATTGATCGATACTATATTTGTTTTCACTTTCACCCTCTCCTCCTCTCTTTTTATTAGAAGGAAGGAGAGGTTCAAAATTATGCTAACAAGAGGTTCAAAAAGTAGTTCAAATTTAACTTTCACATGCATTAGTTCACACACGAATTAGATGAGCTAAATATAAAAAATCAAGCTGGAGTTGACAAGAGTTTTTATTGTTCATGTGGTGGAAACCTGACCATCAACGATCAGGCCTAATCATCTATGGTTAGGGTGATAATCAGTGATCAAGGGTCAAAGGCTAAGTTTTGTTAAAGGATTTAGTTAATTGGTTAGCTAGTTAGATAACTTGGCTTAAGTTTGTGATCAAAGGGGTGGGGGATGGTCCTTGAGGGGTCCTGAGGTAGTATAGGGGTATTTTGATGTCTAGAACCATTGCGTGTAGTTTTCTAGTGTCTACATATATGAATCAATTGCTTCCCCTTTGACATGCACCAATCTAAACTTGGACTTCTTTAATCCTTGGACTTGACAAACTGATCATAGAGCTTATAATATCCCTTTAAAATTATGCTCCATCTTATGTCATCTATTCTATGACATACATTAATCTAAACTTGGAATTTTTTATCCTTAGACTTATCTACCTACAGAACTCACAAGCTCTCTTTGCTCATACATGAATATTCAATACCTTGTCAAAATACATGACTTGGTTTGATCAAGTTATCATATCAATCTTATTGAATTCACAAATGTAGTAGACATCTTCACACTTCTATCATGGCTGAAGCATCTTCACATATGCTCCCCCTCACATCATGCACATCTTCTTCAAACGACTCAAGCTAACTGAGTTAGCTCCCCCTTTAGCTAAACAAATCTTCAAATGATATTATTTTCCTATAATTACTTATCTTATTCTTAACTAATCAACCTATTGAACCAACATCTAAACTAATTTAACCTTATAAAAAACTTTCATTTTCAAGCTTATCTTTCTCAATCTCTTGCTTACCCCTTGCCTTCAATCTTTGTACTAATTGACACTTTGAGCATTACCTAAAAACACACATACTTACTTCCACATAATAAATATGTCTCCTAAGAAGCATAGGTAGAGACACCCATTTGTCATAAAAAGACTAAAGATCCTAAAATATAAGAGACTCCCATAGCTTCATGTTCTTACATGACTTGCAGTCCTTCCTCATCTTTAGATTGTCTTCGAATGAGTTCTTAGCCTTATTCTTTTCTTTTATCTCAAGATCCTACTTGATTTCCTTGTCCATTTGGATAGATAAGGCTTATTCCTTGATACTTGAACTTGTTCCATATTCTATCATGGCAAATAATTTGTTTTGAGCTTATTTTTCATTTACTTCCTTAGGCATCCATTCACTATGACTCCTCTTCAAGATAAGATTGATAATATTTGAAGAAGAATATTGATCATTCTTTCAGAACCTTGTTATGTGACCTCTCTCATGGCATTTGAAACAAATGAGGTTTCTTAGATTTGCATAACTTTTTATTGATATATAAGATGATTCCTTGAAGTTTCATGAATTCATTCATGTACCTAATCATTTGGTCTCATGATGAATATATTACAAAACTTTGAAATATGACCAAATACCTGACACTTGTAGCAAAAAATGTCATTCTTTCCTTTTAAACCTATTGACTATCTTAAGTGATGATGTTTTTCATGTTTGTCATTGTCTTGCTCATAATTCCATTCAATTCATTCCTTGAGGACATTTTAGAATATTTTAACCTATGACCAAATTGATTACAGAAGTATTAATGAACATTGAAATTTGCATAGCTCATAACATTTGGTTATTTGATCTAATGTTTCTTCATTCTGCTAATACCTTCATTCTTTGACTAATGATTGATCTTCAAATTTTGATTGTCCTTGTTCACGTCATCCTTTATCTTGTATAGAGTTACATGATTTTGTTCTTATTTGTATCCAAGACCAGTTCTATCACTTTTATGCTTTTAACTACTCAAAATACTGTCAAGATCATTTGAGCTCTTTTCAAACTTCATAAATGACTTCATCTTACAAGATGTCTTATCTAACTTAGATTTTAATGAATTAATTTCAATAACATACCTTAAACTCGCATCTTATTTTGTTTCTAGGCTTTTAGACATAATTTATAATTGACTGTTGAGATGTTTGACAGTATCTTCTTGTTCCCTAGTGTCATAATTCATTCTTTCTTCAAACACATTGAATGACTCTTTATAATCCTTGATTTGTGACATCATCTTCTTTTTATTTTTCTTCTCATTATTTATATATTAAAGAGCATTCATAAATTCATCCGTATTAGGTAAATCATCATATGTATCTTTGCTCATAGCTTGATTTAGTTTCATTTGTAAAGACTCTATCTCTATTTGATATATGATACACTCTTCATCCTTACTCTTTAATTCTTCATTAAGAGTACAAACTTGAGTTTCAAGTTGTGTGATATCATCATGATCCTTGACTTCATTACTCAGCCTACCTTCAAAAATTTCAATTTGATCTTCATAGGAATTTATCAAGGAATCTTGTTTTCTATTCTTTCTTTGTAGTAACTTCATTTCTTTCATAGTATCTAGATGTTTATCTTCAAGAGTGACTTTCTCATCTTCTTCCTCTAAGTTATCTCCACCAATGAAATCTCCACTTAAATAACATTCACCTTAATCATCATTAAGAGCCATGAACAATGTCTTTATGTCCTCATTGTGAAAAGAATCATCACTATCAGATGTGTTTACTTCTTCTTTTGTAGATGAGTTACTATCTTCTTCATGGTAAAGGATCTTATTGCCTTTATATGATTCCTTATTTTCATTTTTCTTACTAAATAATTTTTTTTACTTTCTAGGACCCTCAAATTTCTTGTGTTCATCCTCATGAGATTAATTATAAGATTATTTGATTTCAAACTTGTCTCTATCAAGACATCTAGATATAAAACAACCATCTTTACCACATGAAAAATATTTTAAAATAAGTTTTACTTCATACTTACGTGATCTTACATTCAAATTTTATTTTAATCATGGCTTCAATTTTAACTTCATTAGGATCAAAATCTTCAAGACTTAACTTGTTCTTCTTAGATTTTGTCTCCTTGATCTCCTTGAAGGTTGATTCCTTCTTAGGAGGTTTGTCCTCATCAACTCTCATCTCATAGGTAGTAAGGATGCCATGCAGTTCATCCATATTCAACTAAGTGATATCATGACTTTCTTCTATAGTATAAACTTTTGAATCAAACTCAAGTGTAAGATTAATCAATACCTTATTTACTATAGTAGCTTCATCAATCACCTCTCCAAGACCTTTGATCATGTTTACTACCTCATCAAAACTTAGAAGATAGGATGCCATAGTATCTTCTTCCTTAATTTTGAGACCTCCAAATTGCCTTTGGTGGGTCTACAATTTAGCTAGTTTTACCTTTGAGTCTCCATAGATAGTTTATAATATGACCCAAATTTCTTTGGCAGACTTGTAATGAATCACTTTGGTAAACTCATCCTTGGATAGACCATAAATGATAGCATTCATATATTTAGAATTATTATCACTCAAATTCTTGTCAATAGTACTAGTTGGAGATTGGTTGGTTTATTATAACCATGCATGATAGATTACCACATATCAAATCCTAGAGATATAATGTTTCTCCTCATTATTATACTCCAAAATGCATAATTTGACCCATTGAAAAATGGTGCTTGCTTTGTAAATAAACCTTGAATCTATTGAGTTGCCATATTATAACTTGGATCACCTTTAAGTGGTTAAATTTTTAATGAAGGTCCTACTATAATACCAATTATTTGAGGTAAAATCAGTAAGAATGGGTGTGAATCAGTGATGCAAGATATTTCAATCTTAAATTGTAATATTTTAAAACTCTTAATCAATGACCACAAGCATTCATAAAGCATACAAGATGTTCATAAAAATGAATATGAAATATGATGCAAGATCACAGACATAACACAAGATCCATGTGGGAAACCTTATTATGGAATAAAACTCACTGTCAAGCCTAAAAACACATGGCCTACTTGTCATGTGAAAAGATCACAAATATGAGACCTTTTAGTAAATCACACACTTCACAAGGAACACCCACCCCTAAGTATGAACAAGCACCCACTTGTTTTAGATGTTGAGCACCCACATAACACCTTATGAAATCAACAACTCTATAAATCTAATTGGAAAAATAATGTTTAAAACCTCTCTTTGAGTTCATAGCACACACTCAAACTTGCTCATACAAGCAATGCATCCAAACACCCTTTTACATCACTCTAGGCTTATTATCTCATCCTTAATATATTATGTACTTTAATCCATCCACTAATCACACTCCCTATTATCTCTTCCCTTTATCTCTATATTCTTCTCTCTCAACACATTCACATATAAGTTTAAAAACCATTGCCTTGGTCTCCACTCTTTATAGAGTCTTCACGAATATTATCTTATTAGTTAGCCATAAGACTTGCCTTAACACAAATCTCAATACCATCCTTATAGGTTGGTCATGGCATCCATGGGTCATTCTTAAGAATAATTTTAGGTTTCTACAGGTATCAACCCCATAAACCCACTTCAACCTGAACTTCCTATTGACCAAATTTAACTTTTAGCTCAAATTGAGGTACCCCTAGGTAAAACTTAACTTATATATGTTTTACAGGGGTTTAATTTATTTTCATGGGGTGTATTACATGTTATTTTATGTCATTTAGGGTCATCTTAGCCTTGGTCTTAGTTATATTAGTCACTTTGTCAATTTGGGGTCATTTTATGTGTTTTTAAGGGTCATTAATGTAAGTGGCACATTTCCCAAGGTGCCTAGATGTCCTATTTTTTTAAAATTCCAATAGGTTAGTATAAATATCATGGATGTTAGTTACATAGTAATATTTTAGGTTATCTAACTGAAATTGTAGAAACCAACTAAAAAAGGGGGGAAATGGCACTTGTATAGCTCATGGGGAAGTGTGCCACATGAGAGAAGATCATGAATATTCCTTTAATATTATTAAAACTCATCCAAAATTTTTTTCACTTTTTAAATTCCATTTTTAGGCCAAAACTATTATGCACCTTTCTTGGTTTCCTAAACACACATAAATGACTTTCAGGTTTTTTCTTAGTACAGATAGCTAAAGATGTTTCAAGTAAAATAAATTTGGGAGGTTATAGTAAACTTATATATATTCATTTCCATATAAATATTTTGAATAATTCTATATTTTTTTTCATGAACCATCCTCATGAAGTTGACTATACTTTTCTAGTAGTTATTTCATGCACCCCATAGGTTTTTTCTCTATTTTTGTCAAATACGTATTACCAAATTGGTGATGTTAGCTCTAGAGTATGTTTATTTAATTATTATATGGTGTCTATTCCTATTTTCATATTTCATAATGTTTGGATGATTAATTTAGTCCATAATGTAAGAAGGTGTCACCATGTGTAGTTTCATCTAAAATGCTTCTTATTTACTAAGTGTTTTTCTCCTATAAGAGTCTCATATAGTTTTTAAATGGTGTTACAAAATTCTATGTGTCATATTAACACCTCCTCTCACGTTTTGGTTTCATCATGACATTCTTTGAGTAGTTTTCAAGCTTATCTTACTCCATTGTCATCTTCATGCCTAATTTCAATTGTAATCACATGTATGAGCTTCTCCATCTCATTTATATATTTTTATTAACATTTTATTATTTTTCAAATCCATCAAGATTTGAATAAATACCATTTAGAGGTTTATAAAAGGTGTAAAGATGGTCCCAAGCATATTCACCATGCTCAAATAGTCATTTGATGATCTTGATTGCTACATCCCACATATATGCAAGTGATTTTCATGTTGGAAAGGGTGTATCAAAATGGTTTCAAGGTGTCTTTGATGGATATCACTCACTTGAAGGTTGAAAAATGCATTTTAGGGGTTTTGAAGCTATTCCTTAACATGTTCTTTCCCAATTCAATGTCTTACCTCCATAAAATGCCCTTATATACACCTACAGGGCCTTGTTGATGTCATACTAAGGTATGGAAGGGTAAATTTTTTTTTTCAAACCTCTTAGAATTGATACAAGTGAATTTTCATGCTTAATGGAACCATATAAAGTTCACTTGCATGGGGAGTTTCATGTTGTTGAGTTTTTAGCTCACTGTGGTGTATCAAAACATCCACCTATAAGTGGTTGAGTAGGTTACTAAAGTGATTTCATGGAGAGGATAAAACAATTGGACATCTGCTTAAGACTGTGGTTTAGTATTTAGGCTATAATAGAATCATACAAAGTGGCAAATGAGTAAATGAGTGTACAATCATGTTGAAGAGACAAAGGATTGGGTTTAGGGAGGTTTTCCCTAAAATGAAAAAATAGAGACCAAAGAGATTTTTGTAGACCTCTTATGACATACTTTAAAGAGGTTTCAAGGCCTAAAATGAGGTTCCCCTAGCACAAAAAAGACCTCTGCTAAGAATTAAAGTCAAAAAATAGTGGGAGATAGGTTTTTGAAGGTCTCAAACAGGCCTAAAATAGCACTAAAATGCTTTAGTAACATCTACAAGCCTATAGGAGCAAATGATCTTTTGTCACCCCAAGGAGAAACATTAAGTAAAACCTCATTAATAGGATGGATAAACTAATGGGATCAGGTCAAATTATTCTAAGGTAAACAATAAAGGATTGAGATTTTCCCTTGCAACCCCCATGACTGTCTACAGGTGTCCCTTGTATAGAGAACACACACCTACAATAGGTTCTTAAAGACAGAGGTGTCTTAGGCCAAACAGAGTACAGTTTGAGATTCCATAAAAAATATAAGAATAATATAATTAGATGTGTTGTGTGACTTCAAATGCAGTTAAAATAGGTTTATGAACATAATGATCATCTTAGTTAGGGCCATATGTACCTATAAGCAAGGGTGTCTCAGTCCAATAGGGTATGAGACAGTGACCCCAACTTTAATGGTTTTTTGGTGCTTTGAGGTTCTAAAAATGTGAGTGAAAGATTAATTATTAATTTTTTGAGTTAAATGGGTTTAAATGGAGTCTTTTAACATCATAAACAAACCAATTATAAGCATGAACACCTACAAGCAATAGTCTACATCAAATATTGCTTAGTCATTTTGGAGAGGACTCGGTCTAATGAGTTGAAGGTATAAATTAAATGATTGGAAAATGTAATATGAAAAACCAAACAAATATTAACCTTGCCATAAATTTAATGATCTTCATAATCTCTAGGCAAAATAAATTAACTTACAAGTATGGACAAATTTAGGGTATCCCAGTCAAAGTATAGTAGGGTACCTAGTTTGACTAAGAAGTGTATATGAGACCAAAGAGGGAGTTTGGATTATTGTTCAAGAATATATTAATATAGATAAAATTCATGGTAAATCCATTAACTTTAAACATCATTCAACAAACCTCCAAAGGATCTCTTGCACCCCTATGTATACCTACAACCACCATGTTGTAGTCTTGGACATGAAGGTGAGAGGAAGACTTGAAGGTGTTTAAGTTAAGAGATAAGTTTGGAATAAACTTAATATGGTAAATTAATGATTAATTAATGGTTATACACACTATAAGACCCATCAAACATGTCCATCGACTTTTCTTTACTTGGTCAAAGTTATCAATATGTACAGGAGTCAGGAAACCTCTTGGCCCAATAGATGAACATGTGAAATACAATGAAAAGAGTGTTTTTGTATGAGTTAAAAGCTTCATGAGAATGAATTGGATATGGTAATAATTTTTAAGGAGATTATAATCATGTTTTTTTCATGAAATGGTGACTCTTAGGTGGGTTTGAGGAAATTGCAAGGAAACAGGCTTTTTAGAGTTCTTTTTGGGGCATTTGGAGTTGGTTAGGAACCTAAAACATGGAATAAAGAAAAAAAATTTGGTAAAAATGATAATTATGGATTGAAAAATATATAAAAATATTAAATTTTTGATGGGGATTAGGGATATACCTCATTGTATTGTCTCAAAGGTCAACCAGTCTAGGAAAATCTGGCTTTGGCAAAGTGAGTTAGTGAGGGCAAAACAAGTAAAAGATTTGATATGGAGATTTTGGAATCTCATGGAAACATTAATTTAGGTTAATAAAAGGTGAAAAGGTTATGATAAGTACTGTAACAGCTTATAACTCTCTCTAGACCAAAATTAACCTTGCACATAGTTTATCTAAGTGAGCTTTCTCTAGGCTTAGTTGGTGAATGAGAGAAAAGGAAGAAGTGGAGTGATTGGAAGGCTGTGTGGTGATCCTAAAACCTTTAATGAAGCATTAATAATTAGGATATTGCATCCAAATCATAAATTTCATCTTAGATAGTCCAAACTTATAAAATACATCTTAAACCCTTTAGGCCTTCAAAGGACCCCATCTTCATTTCCAACCCTTGGTGGGCTATCCAAATTATTTTAACATGTTAAAGGGATGAAATTAGACATATATAAGCTTTTTTAGTGAAATTAAACCTATAGGAAAGATAATTATAGCCCTGACACAGTCTAAGCATGCAAAAAAAGAGGAAAACAAAATTTATGGGTGTCTTCAAGTGCTCATATCTTTTATAAGACTATGCATGGGAATTAGAGGAATTTTGAGGAGTTATAAGAATCCGTTAGATTCAATTTTTTGGCATTTATTATCATGTTCAATGTAAAATCTTTATGAACAAAGCTTAGGACCTAGAACTACACAAAACCCTACTAAACCCTTATATAAGACCTAATGGAGAAAATGATCTTGGAAATTGTCCTAATGACATAGTTTGCCATTGAAATTTATTTTACCATAAAAATTACTCCCTTATTTTATCTCCCACCAAGATGAGTCATACATAATTAATGGACAACATGAGAAATAGGGTTTTATTTACCATTTTTTGTGTTGTATAGGGAAGATTTTGAAGATAAAATCAATATTAGGTGAAATATTAGGAATTATATTAAATCCTTATGGCCATTTTATTCTAAGGAAAAACTCATAAGTTTCCAAAGGCGATCTCTCCTTTCAGCCAGTCAAACCTGGCATAGTGGACACAAGGGTGAGAAGAGTGAAAACTCAAAGTGTGAGGCTTTTTAAAGCATTCCTAATACCTATAAGGCTATTTAGGGTCTTTAAATGTGTTTTTCACTCCCTTACATGGATTTTAATGGAAAAATTAAGCTGTTTTTGAGGTCAAGTGTGAGGGGTGATTGAAAAAAGAGTTTTTTAGACTACAAATATTGATGGCTTCCTTCTAAGAGTTTTTAGATGAGTAGGAATGCAACTAATGCATATAGATTCATGCATAAATCCATTATTTATTATCTTAATCATCATACCTATCCCTATTTAGTGGTGTGATGTTAAAATAGGTTTAAATTATGAAGGTAGTTTTTTGAGCCAAGACTAGGAGTTTCATGCCATTTTTCATAAGTTTCATGACTTGTATGGACACTTGGTCTTCTTAACATTGCATTGTTCATCCCATATATCTTTGTCATACAATTTCAACATCTTTTAATATATTTAAAAGTGTTCAAGTGCCCTTTAGGCTTCCTTTTCCTTTCTCTTCTCTCAAAGGCTATAAATATTGACTATTTTGGCTCTTTTTAGTATCCTCTATTTGTTGTTGGTGAAACCCTAGATAATTTTTTCACTTGAATATATATTGAATAAATAATAAAATTGATTTTTCCTACTTACATGCTATATAATTGAGTGTTAATGCAATCTTATTGGTCTTGTCTAGTAGAAGATGATCTTTTCTAGCATGTTATCCTTAATTGTTCTCCAATGTACAGAATAGTAATTGTTACATGTCTTTGTTAGTGTTGTCTCTTAAGTGTATGTGTGTTTTATAAGTGATTTATGACTATATTTACCAAATTAATAAACCATTACCCTCCTAAGAATTCAAATACCTTTTGAACCTAACTTATGAAATATTGATGTGACAATTCATCTTGAGTTGTGAGTCTTGAGTAAAAGAAACTTTGTTTAGCTCTAAGTAGTATAATTTTAGTTAATAGGAGGAAATTAAATATTATTGAATCACATTTTAGTTTTATTATTTTTTTCCTATACCCTTTTTATCTAGATTTTATAAGTAATAAAGTACTTCAAATAGTGTATCAAGGGAACTAGCCCTTCTAGAGATTCATCTCAATGAATTATTACCCACAACAAGAGAGGTGTTTCCATTATTCCACTTAGATGAGGAGAGATATACATCTCCTCAAGGGTTGAAAATCCAAATGAAAAAACTTCCTCTTAAATTTCAACATCCTTAACCTATCTTGACCTTTGATAATAAGATGTTGCAAACCAAGAACATAAAGAAAGTGAAGAGGAACTTGAGGACAATATGGCTAGGTAGCATGATTTCCCATCCTTTAACACTAAAAATCCAATACATATCAATTCATATGATGATATACCCCATAATTCTACCAAAAATTTTTCCCAAATTCAATAGTGAAGGTCATGTCACTTCTAGTGAGCATATTAGGGACATCTCAAACTTTTACAACTTTCAAAATGTTACTAAGGTCAAAATTTCCATTAAACTTATTGTCATGTTCCTTAGAGGGAAATAAATTTACTTGTATAATACATTGTCTTGAGGTTTTATCACAACTTGGGATGATTTTAGAGAGTTTATAACCTCAATGTTTGAAGATAAAAGTGATCACACATCACCTAACCACCAGCTAAATATGATTCAAAGAGCCCCCAAGGAGACTATGCATGACTTTAATGAGATATTCCAAAGAACTTGATAGGTTACCTCCTCCCATGAGATCCCCATAAATATTTGTCTTCTATATATACCTATGGGTTTTGGTATTGACATAACCATCATGTTTTAGTCCATGAGTGGTTACACCTTACTTGAAGATTGTGACCTTGACATTAGAGTTTAGAATGCCCTAATACAAGCTAGAAATTTATATCCAAAAGTTTCCATACCTTAAATACCTAATATGTATGTTTATACTCCAAGTTTTTCTCAAGTCCAAAGTGTAAATATTATGTCTATAATTGTCCCTAAGAAGGTAGAAGATACTACTAATTAGGAGGCAAGATATAAAGCCTTAGAGGCTCAAACTAGGCAACCAAATATATAGTATGGTGTTAATCAAAACCCCTACCATTATCCTCAAAAAATAAATAGGTTCCCACCTCATAAATATGGTCAAGGTAGAGGTCAAGGATAGACTTACTTTAATAGGCCATCTAATACATATAACCCAAATTGTACTTCTAATATAAGAGCAATAGTACCAATTCATATCAACTTGGTGCAAGGAGAGTAATGTAAGTAGGGATAGTTCGTGGATGCAAATAAATATGTAGGATAAGCTTTGGTATCCTAATGATGGTTTATTACTTAGTTGTTAGTAGAAGATGATAACTAAATGCAAGCAAATGAAGTATGGCAGCCCTAAAAGGTTGACCTTACAAACTTTATAGTAGAAGATACCTATGTGCTCAATAAGAATATTTAAATTATATATAATACTAGATCCAAGAGGTAGGATTTAGGAGATGATCATGGTATTAACACAAGTTCAAGTAAACCTCCTACAAGGCAACAAGGTGTGAGTCCAAATATGACAATCCTTACAACTTTTATACCCATTTCAAATAAAAATGTTGGAAAGGTGACTCAAAGTGGTCCAATGCCTCAAGTTAGAGGCACTTATTTTCCTTTAAGGACTCAATAAAAGGTGAGTACTCATAATTTTAAAAATTATGGATTATTTGAAGAGTGCCAAGGCATATATATTTCTTTGGGAAATGCTTTACTTTCCTAGTAAAAAAAGAGCTCCTTTAAGAGCAGTTGTCCCAAATCCACATCAATATTAAACCATCAATTAATAGTAATATTTCCTCACCAATGTTCCTAATCACATTATGGAACCCTCTTCTAAATATGAAAAGACTCCACCCTTCTACCTCACTCTCATTGCTAGAGACAAACTTGTTCATAACTGCATTTTGGATAATGGAGCTAGTATGTCAGTGTTGCCCAAGCTTATGGTAGATAAATTGGGTTTGAAATATGAACCATACAATAAAGAAGTGATTAAACCTAATGAGACAGTATCTAAGTTTGTGGGACTTGTTAAGGGTTTAAAAGTTTTCCTTCATTATTGTTTATGATTCCCTATTCTTCAAGATATAGTAGTGGTTGACTTGCCTACTCATTTTGCTATCTGCCTCTCAATGGATTTCACATCCAAGATAGGAGGTTACCTCTTAGATTATTGGTCCTTTTTATCCTTCAAGACAAGGTATGGAGAAAAGGTAAAAATCAAAACTCAACCATTGGCTAAGTTTCATATTAATCCCTATGTAGAAGCAAGCTCTAATTTCAATTATGTCATTAATGATCAATATTATTCTACTATAGATGATGGAAAATATTATAATATTGAGGGAATATCTAAATTTTTCCTAGATAAGTATCATATAGAAACTTATGGATATGATCCATACACTTTCTTTGAGCAGACTGGACATGGCATATACATCATCCATGAGGGAGGATGTCAACATTCTGAGGTATACATTGATAGTTATTTTCAAAAAGATGTTGAAGTTAATTACCTTATTCATTTGAATGATGATGATGATGATGATGTTATTTAAATCAATGTATATCAGGATGATGAAGATAACAATGTCATTCTACCTACACAATATAGAGGAGTCCATAAACATGATAGTCATGAATAAGAAGATGACCTATGACAAAGGTTCAATAACATAATCCAAGAGTTTGAGTAGTTGAGTAAGTTGAATTTGCCTCTTCATAAGTGTTAACCTAATAATGAGTTTTTTTATGAGTATAACAATCATGAAAGAGAGTGTCTTGCTAAGCATAAATATGTTTGTAAAACTAATATCAAAGAAGCTACAATCATGAAGGATTCCAATGAACATAGGAAAAAATGTGTATGTTTGAGGAGTATTCCAAACCTCAACCTAAGGTTGAATCACTTTTAGATGTGTTATAGTAGAAATAAACAATCTTGATGGTTTTATACATCAAGTGTATCATGTCCTACAAGAGAGTGAAGTTGAAGAAACTTTTATCAATCCTAAGTTTCAGTTTGAGGAGTACCAATTGGATATGATAGAGATCAAACAAGTTGAAAACTAAAACTAGTCTCTTAGAGGATAGTACGAAGTATTATTGAGAGATCTAGGTGACATACTTGTAACTAGAAGAAGACCTAAGGATGCTAAGTCATTTGACCATCAACATAAGCAAGTATTTATTGATAAGAATGCTTCACATGGTAGGTTGATTTCATGGAGAAAAAATAATGTAATAGGTATTAAATTTTATCTTGGTTGAATTAATGGTGATTCTCATTCACCTAAAATGTATGAGGTATTGTACATATTAGATTAGATGTGTGGTTTTGCTTATGATTGTGTGTTTTCTCTAAGTGTTATTGAGAACACAAGTGTGTTTGTTTAGGTGTCTTGTTCTATGTATTATTTCCTATTTTTTGGTGTGTTTTAGTGTTCTTTAAAAGTCAATTTAGTGTCCATATTATGTATATGTGACTTCATAGCCCAATGGATAGCTATAGGATACTAGTCTTTGGCATAGTTGGCTTACCATCCCTAGGAAATCATCAAAATGTTGACTAATTTGACCACAAGTCAAATTAAGTAAATCCCATATGTAGGTTAAACTTTTCATAGGATACCCTAGGGTGAAAAAATGTGTTTCATGGTATTAAATAAGGTTAAATATATGTTTCATCTCTTTTCATATTTCTATCATTGGTTTTATGTCATCTAAGGGTCATATTTTGAGTCATTTATTTAACTTGTATGGGTTTCTCATAGAGGACAAGTGTTCCAAAGTCATATTCAACATCCCCAATCTTATAATATGTCATAGGAATTATTTTAAGACTAATAGATTGTAGGCATGACATTGAAACAAGAAGAGTAGGTAGTTTTATATGGTTTCAAGTACTTATATGGCCTATACAACACATTTAGCACATGGGAGAACTTTGGGAGTGTCACTTGGGATTCCCAAAACTCATTTCCATAATTATGAATCTTTGATAGACCTAAAATTGATCAAAACTAACCTATCTCCCCTATCATTCTCCTAAACAAGCAGAAAAAGTTAATTGATTTTAGTCTGGTATGGACAACAGAAGATGAGTTATAAAAAACTATTTTGGTTAATGATAAAAATATTTGTATACTAAAAATTAATGGAATTATTTGTATGTTTCGTGTACCATGCTTCATGAACCATTGTTAATAAGGTCTATGACTCTTTTCTACTTAATTAACCCTAACACTTCAAGATTTCTTCTATATTTGCATGGTTCTATGTAATTCAATCTATGTACATGATATTGGAAGGAATTATCACCCTTATCACATGTTTTCCAATCCTATTTGTGCATTTGGTGTGAATAAGGTTGGCAATATCATCTATTTTGCTAGTGAGAAACTCCATTGCCAATCTGTAGATAAGGTTTCAATAGTTACAATGCTTATCTTCCTGTAGTGGCTTTAGGATAAGAGTAGAATGTTTGGTTTCCACATATGATATCATGTCTGATCATAGTCTCTGAATGTTTAGTCAAGTCTAATATTGATGAAGATCATAATCATAAATGTTGCACATAATCAGTTTCCCTATGATTGTCACCTATAATCAAGTGAATAGAATCCTTGACTAGTCCTATTGAAGAAGAGAGGAGGTTTCAAGGTTTTGAGAAGTCTCTCAAGGTGAGTACAACAATACTGATCTATTTGAAAGGTTATAATTTGGTTGTGAGAACCAACTTAACATATACAATCATATATCATGCTTTCACCTAGAAACAGTCTACAGTGACACCTACAAGTAACTCAAATAGAGTTCTAAGGAATATTGAATAATACAAGTTAAACTAACTTGACATTTTCAAACAAGTCTAAGAGAATTGAGACGGCCATATCAATAATGGTAGAGTCACAATATGTAAGGTAAACTTGAATCCTATGTCCACAGGTTGAGAAAATTACAAGAGGGACAACTTACCTTAAATTATTTAAATGAATATTTTGTCCATAATTAGTGCCATCTTATGATGAGGAGTTTCAAGTATATACAAGCCTAAATGGCCTCACACTTGTAGTATAAGTCTTAAAAAAATCACATATTGACATGTGAATGATTGTTTGGTCAAGGAAATGAATGGTTGAGTGATTCAAAACTCAAACCAATGTTTATTGTAGATGCTCAGTAACTACAATGTCAAAAGACCAAAAGTGATCTTACAACACAACCTAACCATGGAAGCATGACATATAAAAAAAGATACTTGGTTTGAATAAGAAATAAAATAATGACCTTGAGAGGATATTAGGATATGAAATACAAATTTTAATTGCTAAACACTACCTACATGAAGACCCCATGGTTTCTCAAATGGATTATCTACAATCAGTAAGTAGACCATAGTGTTGATGGTGAGAAACAAGGAGCAAACACTACAAACATAGTTTTTCATGCAAGTTGTAAATGACCTAATGAGATAAGTAACAATCAAAGAGTGAGGCATAATGATGTGACATAGGTCATCATCTACAAAGGGTCTTTAAAATCTCCATAATTATCACCTATTGGAGACACAACCTGACTATAGACATATTAGCTTAGGCTAATAAAGGGAGTAGTCTGAGAGAGTTGGTAGAGGTTGATGATGAATTAAAGATGACTAAGATTACCCTCATAATGGTGATATCCATCTCATGTGAATTTTAAATAAAATAAATAGGATATAGACTAGATTTCAAACATTTAATCTACATTTAGTACAAAGTGTATACACATAATATTTTAAAACTTTTATCGATTATTGACACTTTATATCTTACAAAAATCCATCAATTCTCAATCTCTCTAAGTGAATACCTTAAGAGGTGCACTGGGAAAGGGTTGGGTAGACTGTTGGTGATTTTCAAGATTGTTATCCATTTTTCCATTTGTTATCTACAAAATTATCTCCTAAAAATAGACACTTTGTATTTTTCAAGAACCCATCGAGTCTCACTCTCTCTAAGTGCATGCCTTAAGGGGTGCATCAAAAAAGTGTTGGGTAGACTATTGGTGTTTTGAAGTATTGTTATCCAATTTTCCACTTGTTATATACACATGTATCTCCTAAAAAAATTATCCTTAAGCTTGTTCTTCTCTGTTATACGCTTTCTAGTCACTCGCTACATTTTATCCTCCTATTCTTCACCTTAATCCCCTTTTGTCAGTCAGCTATACTAGGTTGATTGGGTTGACCCTGTATAGTTTCAGGTAATTTTCACTTAGAAACTAGGTAGGCCTTTGGCTGACCTAGTTTGTGGCCTATTGAATAATTATCTAAAATTATGCTAGGTTGATTAGGTCAACCCTATTGGCCAGGATTTTTATAAGGGTTTAGGGTCAAATTTGCCTATATATACAAGGTCATTTTAACATTATTTAGGTAAGAGAAGAATAATTAAGAACTATTGTGCATCTATTTATCCACCATTCTACTTGAGGAATAATCTTATGATTTCATACTTTATTTGGAGATACAAAACTTATCTTGTGGATAAGTCTTTTGAATGCATTAATAGGTTATGTAGCCTAGAGTCAATTTGTCTTTGTCATCCTTACATACCACAACAACCTCTTGCAAAGTACCTTGGCCAAGAGAGATATTGAGGTTAAGTGGGTTCATCTTCAAATGTAAGTATTCCTAACTTTGTTCCTCTTTTGTAAGAGTAAATAGATATGAATTTTTACTTCTCGTCCATGCATTAATATTCTATACACATTGACATGAGTATGTCTCTTATACATGTTTACTTTTATTATTTTCTAACCCCCACTTTGTACCACAAGCTTTGGTGAGCACTAGATTAGATTTAATTTACTTGTTATTAGTTAAGTGAGATATCAAAAACACATTATTACCTTAGAGTTATTGCATGATTGTGCTTGACTTAAGGATTTAGAACCTTCATAGCATGGTGTATTATGGTAAGATATCCCCTAATCAAGTTTAGTAGATCCCTATATTGGTCATGTTACCACATAACAAATATGTCCCCAATTGAAATTGTATGGTATGATCTATCTTCTCCAAGTTAGGATTGATTTATAGACATGTTAAATTTTTGATTGCATACATTCTAGTGAACCTAATGTGAATCTAACCCTTGTAGGTTTTACTTTACTTATTTCATTATTTTATCATTTTATTTTTCATATATTTTTGATGTTGGGTTGACTATATCGACACAATACTAACTTCTATGTGTAGGTTTAACACAAATTCACATCAATATGACTTTATTTTGTCGATATAGGTTATTCTTCAGGTATAGGATACCAGGTCGACCTAGTTGATAGTACAAGTTTTCAAGCTTTCAGACATCTAGTTTAGAATACCAAGTCAACCTAGTCAACCCTATACATTTTTAGGCATAAATTTTAGCATACTAAGTTGACCCAGTCAACCTTGTATTTTTTCAAACATCTAGTTTAGCATACTAGGTTGACCTAGTTGACCCTATATATTTTTAGGCTATTAGCAACATGTTTTTACAAAAATAGGTCAACCTAGTCAACACAACAAAATTTATAATTATTAATAAATGTTATTCAACAACAATCTCACTTATCTACATCTTATAACCTACTAAGGTTCCTTTCTATCCTTCTCTCTCTTTCTTTACAATCATTTTTTTCATAGTTTGTAATCTTTAAAACTACCCCTATATAGCCAACTAGGTTGACCCTATCAACATAGTTCTATAGTTTGTATTTTCTATAAAAATATAGGTTGATTCTATCAACGTAGTTCATTTTTAGACCTTTGATTCCATAGTATAGGGGCAACACTATTGACCTTATTCTATATTCTCTACATACACTATCAATTGAATCAACACTGTACTATGTTTCAAAGTTGGAATTAACACTTATATACTAGTAATTAGTTCACACTTTCATTTCCTATTGCTTGTATGCTTATAATAGATCACATAGTCTAATTAAGTGGTTTTCAATATACCATTTAGTTTTACTATTTTATATTTTATACACAAATTACCAAATCACAAAATCTAAAAATGCATTTTAACAATTGTCTACTCAAGGCTTACCTACTTGGATTTCATCACCAAGGGGGTAGCTAACTTGGTTTTTTGGCCAAGTATAAACATGTTGTTAATGGTATATTTTAGATAAGCACCTGACACCCTTATCACTATAGTATGTGAAGTGAGGGGGTAGACCCCAATACCAAGCTAGTAGCATTGCCAATATAGATCCCTTTTAGGCTAAACTTCCTAAAACCATCCTTAGATTTCTCTCTAGTTTCTTGTTTTTAGGCAAATTCCTATCACATATAAAATTATACTCTAATAATATAATAATATTTAGGTTTACCACTTGGTTAGCTTTTAATTTCTAAATTGATTGCTTGCTCTTTGCTCAATTGTATGTTGTATTGCAAAAACTTTCATTAGCTAGTGTTAGTGCAAGGTTTTATGTTGTGTGCCTCAATTGGATCAACCTAATTGATCCAATTGATTGTGTGTTTCATTTCATTTCTTGATTTTATAAGTACTTGTAAAATTATTCTTGTTTTAATACATAGTCATTTTTGTTGACACGGTCTCTTATATGCTATTTATTTTTCCCTACCTATTGTACTAGGTTAACCTAGTCAACCCTGTATACGTTTTTAGCCTTTGTATGTTATTAAAGGTTGACCTAGTCGACTCTGTATAGTTTTTAGGTCCTATTTTCTATACTAGGTCAACCCAATCAACTTTTACTATTTTTATCACTTCCTATTTCCTTTATTTTTACATCTCTCTTACCTTGTTTAATATTTATCTTTCATCATGAAATTTTTGTTTGAAAACAACATTGAGTTGCATTTAACAGACATGATGAGTCTTACCAACCCTCATAGGGTCTCCCATAAGTAGAGTAGGGTTCCTATCCTAAATGAGAGTAATCTTCATATATCCACTCACAAAATGAATTATGGGACCCCTCCTCATTCCTCTTTGTATCATAATCCTCTCTTCTCACTAAAAGATCAACCCAAATTAGAGTATACCCTTGAAATTCTCTTCTTTATCTTTGAATTTCCTCAACATAGAGGAAAAGATCCTTATACCATTTACCATCTCAAAATTAGTGGTTAATCTAAATATCCTCATTCTCCTTCTCCCACATTCTTACATGGATTTAGAGGTACTAATTTATTTGATTCTTATCCTCTTCCCTTGATTATGACCCTTTTTCATATCATGAACTCTTCTTATTTAACTTCTTTTACCTCCATACCTAGTATCTCCACTAACATGGTAGGTTATACATCTAATGGGCCTCTCCTAAGACCCATTATCACTAATCATTCCACTAGTTCATCATTTATTACCCAAGGTAATCATGCTTATATTCCTTCCTTTTCTCATCCCTTCACTAGTCCATCTTTTTCCATTAGTGCCTCACACTCTAATAATTCCTTCCAAGCTCCTACCAACACTAATAGTGGTACCCAAGCCACTAATACCAACTCTAATGTTTCAAATAATACTAACAATGACAATCAAACAAACCAACTCTTATTACAAACACTTAATCAAATGAATACTTTTCAAGCTCATAATACAAATCAAATGATGAGAATTCATAACCACATTCTTCATCTTCAAACTCATCCTCAACCAACATCTTGGGGCATGCATAATCAAAGTGTTACCTCACCTCCTCTTCTATATTCCCAAGATAATCACATCCCTCAACATCCTTTGTTCAAAAAAACCATTAAACATCTTCAAAATGAGTCTCTTACCACTCAAATTTCTAATATTGATATAGGAGGTATCACTCCTACCATTTCTTATATTGGATCAACTAATCCTACCCTTCCTCTAAAAAAATTTGGAAATATTTATAAAGATTGGGTTAAATTGAACACCTTTTGAACTACCAATATCCTATCCAAAACCCTCATGGGTGATGCTTTAGATTGGTAAAACAAAATTAAAACTCATTCTATTATTGGTTTGGAAGATTTAATAAATGCTCTAGTTAAAGAGTTCCAAACTAGTGATCTTCTCAAGAATACTTTGGCCCACTTTATAAATTGTAAACAACTTGAAAATGAAACTACACAAGATTTTTTTAAAAGGTGGAAAACATTTTCCAACAAATATAAACACAACATGACCGATGATAATCTTTTCCATTTCTTTACCAATGCTCTTTTTCCCAAGTTACAATATCAAGTATGCACTCTCTCTCCACATACCTTGGAGGAGGCCATTAACCAATCAAAACATCAAGATTTCCTTATGCATCAATTCAATCCACCCAAACCTTATGTGGGTCCTCATATATTACTTAAGAATAAAAATTGTAATGCTACTAATGATGGTGTCATAGACTCTTATGACACCATTCACACTATTCACATTGTTATTCCTAACCAGTCTTCAAAATTAGCTCCCCCTTCTCAATAATACACCAATCTTTAGTTGTCTTCACCTAATAATATCAATGTTCAAAAACCCCTATCCTCAACTAAATTACTAAAACATCTACCTAGGCCTTTACCATGACAATTTGATCTCACTCATCTTATGAAATCTTAGTATGATCCTAACAAGTTTTGTTGGTTTCATGCTAGTTGGGGTCATTATCATGAGACCTGTAGGTGGCTTCTTATGTTAGTTATGGATTTTATTCTTGGTCCTAATTTTTATCATGATTCAATCATTCAAAATCATTAAAAATCTTATGGCATTGCTTTTAAGGCTCATGAAACTAATACTATCTCAAGCCTTGAATTAATCTAATGATTATTTGGATATCTGCAAAGACCCTTTTCCTACTCATCAACCTAATCAATATACCCAAGATAAGCCCACGCCTTCTACCAAAAATTTATAAAGTCTTGTTGACCCAAGTTCTAAATATATTGTGGTTAATATGACTAATATGCAAAGGGTGATTATTTTCATTAACCCCCAACCCATTCACACCCCTCCATTGTCTTGAACATTTCATGTTATCCAAGATTATTCTCCAAATAAATTAAATTATTTGGGTCAAGATGACCTTATAACATTGAATGAACTAACTCCCACTCCTTTGGATAACACTTCCCATTCTATTTCTACCATCCCTCCATATTCTTTACTTAACACTAACGATAATCAAGCTTTTATCAACACTTCTGCCAATTCTCAAAACCAACTTGAACCAACTACTCCATCTTCGAAACATAATTTACAAACTTTTTATAAAACTTATCCTTATTATTAACACAAATTCTAATTAATTTTGGTTCCTCCTTCAACACTATGCACCTATTTCTAATAAACTTATTATGGACTATGATGAGTGGGATCCCATCATGTAACTCACTAATCTCCCATCTCAAATTCCATCTTTGAGTTTATGAAGACCTTTCCACATCACCAAAACCATATTATTCAACTCTTGTTTGAAATGAACATCCATCATCCTCCTTTAGTAGGATTTGAATCAACCTTATCTAGATTTGAAGATAACATATTATAACAATGTTAAAAGATGTTCATCCATGTTGAAAAAACAATGGACACTTCTCTTTCCTTAAAATTTCCTATCACTTCTATGATTCTCAATGATATTTTGATTTATGTGGATGATCCCACTCTATTAATTAGTGTCTAAATAGTTAATATCTAAGTTAAGCATGCCTTGATTGACAAGGGTTCTAGCACTTGTGTTGCCTCTCTCGATTTTATCAAAACCCTTGGATATTTTGAATGTAAGCTCAAGCCACATGCAACACATGTCAAGGATATGATCAAAGGAAAATTATTATTTTAGGTTATGTGTGGCTTCCTATTATCATTCCACCCATCACCATTTGTGTGAAGGTGATGATCTTTGACTTTCCTCTATCTTATAACATATTACTTGGTAGGTTGTAGACTCATTATATAAGAGTTGTTACTTCTTCTACCTACCAGTGCATTAATTTACCTCACAATGGATCCATTTACAAGATTTAGGGTGAAACTAACCCTTGGAATTTTGAACATTTCCAAGACCATGGTATTTTTAAAATTCTTACTCTTGAACCTTTGCCTAGTGTTTCATTATGTGATTCTCAATGATTCAAAATTTCCATCAATTCCACTCAAGGTACAATAGTATTCCCAAACTCATTGGGAATATTATTCTTAATATCTTGGATCTAATGATGATGAACCTGATGATATAAAACTCCAGTAGTATTATTGATAAAAAGGTATACAAATGAGAAAGTATTTTGATTACTCAGGTGGAGCATCCTCTATAATGGTCAAAATGGCTAGTTCTTATAGACCTTGAGAGAGAGAGAGAAGAAGAGAGAAGTTCAAGAGTCATAAGGACACTTGTCAAGATGAGATAAGTAGTTAATTTTGCATGATAAGATGGTATGGTATGTACCATGAAAGTTTTAGAAGTACAAATGTCAATCCAAGTCATAAACTTCATGAAAATTGGCAAGAAACTCCTTGCCTTGCCTCAAAAAATTGCTTGCATGATTCACCCTATTTTAATGCATTATAAAATATTGGGAGTAATTCCAATGATTAAAATTGATGGTAAGGACATCATAAATGCCTTTCCATTAAGTGATTATAGGTCTAGTCCTCTAAAATCATCTAGAAAGGAGTTATCATCATTTTCTATTAAAAAACTATTCTTCCATGCACCCTGCACACTTGGCCTCAAAATTAGCATTAATTTCTCATGAAAATATATGGGAGGGAGTGGATGATAATTTTTAAGACTCTCCATGGCCTTATAGGCATCAATCATGCTTTAAAATCATCTCACATAAAGCTTGCCACCCTTTTCACTAGGTTATCCATTAGGCCAATTTTGATTGACTAAGTTGAATCACCTAGTTTGGACACTAAATTTTTTTTAAAGTCATGAAATGACCATATTTAGTTATAAAAAGTCTAAATATTCCTCCCAAACTTTATCTCATCTTCAAATGCCTCTTGTAGCCTTCACAACATAAAAAATGGTTTAAAATATCATGTTTCTCACCCCATATATACAAGTCCATACAGATAATTGGAATGTGATGGATCTTGAGTGATTCCTTTTCAATTTACAATAAGTTTCATGAGCAAACTATGCCACTAGATCATCTTTGTAGATCCATTTTCATCATCAGGTCTCTACAAGGGTTTAACAAGGGTTTCAGGCTTGTTTAACCTCTTAAGGTTTGTTCATAAAAATATAAAATAAAACTTGCATAAAAATTACACAAAAATGGCCTTAAATACCCTTGATGACATCATTTAACTCTTTTGGCACCCATGTAAATCCTATGAGAAGATATGAGCATTTGAAGTTGCATATTCGAGCTTGTTTTCCTCTTTCATGCAAGTCTGAGTGAGGTTTCTAGTCAAAAATGGCTCTTTTATGGTTTTTAATATAATTTAAAGGATTGAACACCTATTTTGAGACCCCATTAAGATTATCAAATGTTTTTTAATGTTCACCTCATGTGGAAAGTGGAGATGACCATCCATTTGGGGTCTATGCCAAAACCTTACCTTTAAGCCTAACTACAATTGAAAGCTCAAAATGACCTTTGATGGTTTTATTTTCCTCTTGATAGCTCAAAAACAACTGTATTCATCCCATACACATGTTAAAATAGTCTAAAAATCAACTGCAAGGTGGAAATGACAATGCCTTCTCATTTGGACCTTTAGGCCTGCTCATGCCTAGTAGGTTTACTTGCAATATTAAAAGGTTTAGACCTATCTATTCAATTTCATCTCTTTTTGAGGTTTTTTATATGTTTTTTTATATGTAACTAAAATTCTCATAACCTTTTGAAAATGTCCCATGGATCTTATCTTCATACTTTGCCTTTCTCACCAAAATCTACAAGTCTTGGTATAAGAGGAAGTACCCCCTATCTGAGATAAAATAGGGGTACTTCCCCTATTTTTATAACCAAAAAAAAACTTGTATAGGATCCTTAAAGTGATAAATGTTCTCTATACAAAAAATCAGCAATTTTTCTTATATATATATAATAGTAAAAAACACAAAAACCCAAACATACTATTAGGTAAGGCTATGAGAAGAATTTTTTCAAATGACTGTGTATACTTGATTTTGGATTATTTTCTTTGATTTGAACTTGATATGTGGAATTTTAGATGTCAAAAACACCCTAATAATGGGTTTCACAATGTTCACCAACTCTCATTATCCATGCTTGCAATTTGAAAGTTTTTTCACTTAGTTAGACCATGATTGGTAAGCCAGCCTTGTTTGCTATATTCCCTCTACCTATATATGCATTTGAAATATCTAGAGTTTTTGAATTGATATAATCTTCTAAATATATCCCTTAATTCCATTCTAGTCTTTTGATCATTTGATTTTTCATGTATTTCCAACTTTAAAAGTACTAACCCTTACTCATTGTCTGCTTACAAGCACAGTTGACTGAGTTTTGTTTGAGGAGGACCCATATAGGGGGACTTGGCATGAGTTACACCCTAACCACAATGTGTAAATACCCCCTTTTAATATATTTATGATGATATAGTAATATTATTTATCAATTCATTGCATACTTAGGATAGACTATCTCTTTAGGATTTAAACTTGTTTACTGCCCTTCTCAGTCAACACAACCAACTATGTTGAGGTAGATGAAACCTTGTAGGTATTGATTTTCATTGGTCATGATGTTTAAATGATTTAAATGAATCATGATAGTCCATATCCCATGCATTTACCTTATATTTACTTTGATATGTTAAAACACCATTAAACCCCTTGATTGAGTCATCAACTGCCCTCCCAGTTGTAGGTGCCTATTTCTCCATAGGACACTTGTAGGTCTCTATAGGACTTGAAACATAATATGACTTCTTATTTTGGATGACCTCTAAGTTCATTGATTTTTATTTCACCTAGCAAGGTCATCCAAAACATGAAACAAGCTTTGTATTCTCCTTTAGTGCTAAGGTCACTTATGCCTTCAAAACCTATAGATAGTACTACATGATTTTAGTGTTTTTAAAGGCCATTTTAAGGCTTGAAATTTCCCCTTTGCACTGACCTTATAGCCTCCATTCTTGGTAGAGGTATTTTAATATGTATGTGTTCCAAGAAATAGTCATTAGGATCTACCAAAGTATTGGTAACCTCATTGTATGACCTTGGTAAAAAGGTCCCAGACCTATATTTTCATCTTTTAGGGAAAGTATCCATGAACTCAGTTTATTGTCCCTTCAAACATTAATACACTTCCTTATGTCCTTTTGATACCTCAAACAAGTTTTTCATGTTCTCACTTCATGTTATGAACTCAGGACAAAGTTATAACACTTGCTTTAACACTTCCCATGGGTGTTTAGCTCTTTATTATGATGCTTATAGGTGGTAATGGAGTCATACATAGGCAGTGGGCAGAATTGGAGTAATATGTGTAGATATATAATCTCAAGAACAACATAAAATCATTTTCAAACCTTCAAACACATGTTTGGATTTATGGATATTTTGAAATAAGCTCTAAAACATCAATTTCAATGTGAAGACTTCTTATAGACACCTATCATAGAGTAAGCAATGGTGGCTAGTGTGGTGCATGCACTTGTAATCAAATTTTCATACTATTTAAACACTAAATTTAACTCTCCTAAACTCAAAATTAAATAAAAAAATTGATTTATTTTCATTAAAAAACTATGGACATGCTAAATAATATTTGTATATGTGATTACAAATGAAATTAAGTGAAGAATTGACTATAGGAATGGCAAGATTGAGAGTTTGGTCCAAAAAATGGTCTGATGAAACCAATCATAGGAATGGGTGATCATATGGATGTGATGCATGGGGGACATCACTTTCCATTCACATAAAACCTATGTATGGAGTTCAAACTCCTGTAAATGGAAAACTAACTAAAACTAAACATGGGGGTACCCTCCTAAAAAGTGATTTATTTGGACTATAAAATCAAATTGAAACATGAAACCAAACATGACAACCATAGATGAGAAATCCAACATACTATGGAACCAATATCGATAACTAGTTCATATAGACTTACTTAGAATGAAGCAAAACCTGTAGGGTGCATAGATTTACAAGAAAAAAAAACACAGTCAACTTCCAAAGGATGGTTCATAAAGCATGGTTGACAAAACTTGGAAATATTTTTATGTAAATGAATCTCCCTGAGTATAATACCACCTACCAAAAGTTCTTGACCTAAAATTCTTTCTACTAGCTGTACCAAGCAAAAACTTGAAGGTCACTTCTACATTCTAAGAAACCAAGAAAGGTACATAATGGTTTGGGAAAAAATGGGACTTTCAAATCAAAAAAATCATGTAACTAATAATTTGGAAGCTGAAGAGTCATACATAAACCTTTTCCAAGTGGCACACTTCCCAAGGAGGCCATATAAGTGTGATTTTCTTCTCCTTTCACTAGAAAACTACCTTTTCTTCTAAACAACCTACCACTTTTCAATTATGTCAATTACTTAAGAATTATATGAACACATGGGAGATTAAATCATATTTTTTAACCTTTAATCTTCCCAATAAATTTGTACAAGTCATTAAATGCTCAATTTTGACCCCCAAAATGACTAAAGGGACTAAAAAAACTTATGACCAAAGCTAGTATAACATCAATTAACATTAATTAACCTATAAAAAACCTTGTGACATTAATATTACACCATTTATATACCTATAAATTCAATTTTTTTACCTATATGTTCCCCAAATTGACTTAATAGTCAATTTTGGTCAATACATTGGTGACTCATAGGGGTAGTATGCTTGTTATACTAACTAGGACTATAACCTTATTAGTCTATATGGCTTAGAAGTAATTTGAATATTGAGACAAATAAAGAAGCCTTTGACCATTTAATTTGATAAAAACAATACCACTAATTACCTCAAACACTCAAAGTAAGGACACACACAAAATAAGATAACAAACATGTGTTTCATGAGCACTTATGGAACACACACACTAAACTAAACAAACTAGCTCAAACACTAACTAACTTGAGATGAGAAATCCCTCCTAAATCGAAGGGAATGTTTGAAACTCTTCTTTCTTCATGACATGAAGGATTTAGTGAGACATGTAACCTTTTGATCCTTGGCATTGATGCCTTTAATTTCCTCATGATGTTTGCCAACTCCATTAGCATGATATTCATTGAAAACCAGGTAGATTCAAACATGTTGGCTATAGAAGTGAAATCTTATTTCATCGAAATATCCTCGACATTCTCATGTGGATCCTCAATTTCAACCTCATCTTTGATTTCCATAGGGGTCTCAATAAGATTGGGTTTCTTCTCAACTACAAGTTCTTATAACTCATTAAGAAACTTTGTAAACTCTATTTAATATTGATCATTGTCCTCCATGAAGTAGTATTTCTTCACCTTATCATGTACTTGGCCCTCAAATTGGCAGAACTCTTCAATCTCTTGAAAGAGCTTCATTTACATATGCCAATCATCTTTGTCCTCTTCATCCTCTAGAAACAATACCTCTTTAATATTCTCTTCTTGATGTGTGATGTCATCAAGATGATGTCCCTCAATCTCCAATGTATCTAATGGTGATTCAAGATCAGACTAAGATATTGTTTCATCTTCAAGAAAAACCTCTTACACATTGGTCTCAAGAGAATTTTTTAGGGCTGAAACATCTTTGGGAAAGACTTGAAATTATTCTCCATTTATGATAGCACATTCATCTTCATGTTGGAGGTGATCATCCACACCCTTTTGATCAGATGTAGAGTATTTTCCAAGGGCTAAAATATCTTCCATCTCTTTCTCCATCATGGTGATTCCAAGACTAGGCATCTTGAAGTCATGTGACTTATCCTAATGAGGCTGCCAAAGAGGTATGTCTTCTTCAAGCAAGAATTCTCTTTCTTTATCAATCAACTACTCCTCTTTAGGTTCCCATACCACAATTCCATAAAGTCAAAGGGTGATGGGATGAGGACACAAGTAAATATGTGGTGGAGGTGGAACATATAGCTCAAAATCATATTGAGAATGCAAAGTAAGAGGTTCTTTAGGAAGCTCATGAGGAAGGGGAGGTAGACCTTGGGCTAAAACCACTTGATTTTCTCCCTTCTATTTTATAAACACCTCATTCACATCTGATTTAACTTGAGTAATCTCTTGAGGAAGTGTGGATGGGATGTGTTTAGGCATATGATATTCTTTTGGGTCTAAACCTTCTATCACCCCTTGACTCAACAATCTCATCTTTGGCTCTAGCTCTTCAATGTACTTGGCTAGGTTCTCTTGGAAAAGTCTTTTTTGAAGTTCATATGCATCATCATGAGAATGAGTAATACAAGGGGATTAATATTGAGGATAAGAGTTTTCTTTAGGAATGGTGGGAGTAAATTTCAAATGGTCAACTTCATTCACAACCTCACATTCCATATCAACCAAACTTCTATCTTCTTTCTTTCCCCATGACTCCACTATCTTGTTCCAACTTTTGATATTAGGATTAGAAGTCCTTTTTTGAGGTTGTGGGGGTGAAATTTGAGAGGGAAATGAGGTATTTTATTCCACTTATTTTTTCACTAATATGGGTTTCTATATTTTCTTGTTAGCCAACTCAATTTATCTATCAAGGTTTACTTCAAACACAAGGCTAGTCTTTCCAGCTCTCTCTTCCACTTGATTTGGAAAAGGATGACTTTGGAAATTTTGATTAGACTTATGATTAGGGACCATAAATTACTAATATTGAATTTGGCTAAGTGGATATGAAGTTTTATAGACTTGGTAAGACTACCTCTCATGAATGTTTAGCTTATCTTCTAAGGATGCAATCAAACCACTCACATCTAGCATCTCATTTGTAAGCCTTTGCCAATTGACTCTTTTGACCAAATCTAAGGCATATCTCACCTTGTGAATTGAATTAATATGGATATATTTACCATATCCTCTTATATTATCAATCTCAAACATGTACCTCTCATATCCCAAGAGTGTTTTCTTGAAGGTGGAAATAGATCGAGTTGAGGAGTGACTAGTTTGACTAGGAGAAGCAAGATATTGAAGAGGATGGCTATAGGACTGATATAACTCATGAAAAGGATAAATATTATCATTTTGGGGATGAAAATAACTATATTTTGGATGGTACACTCTATGAAAAGGTTGATTAAGAACTTGCTCCTGTTGATAAGGAATAACATAAGCTTATAATGTCTCCCCAACTTGTAAAGAAAAAAACTCAACACCAAAGTAAGCCATTAAACCTCATGAAAGCAAGAACACAAATAAAAATATCACAAAAAATATTCAAAAGGAAACCTAGGCTGCTTGACCAGCTGATGTAGCTTCAGAGTTGTCATTGTTGCTTTAGTAAATGCCTTTAAAGGCTAATTATTGAGAGATAACACCAAAAATATTTCAACTTCTTAGATCAAGAGTCACATTAGGCATGCAAAAAAATCTTTTCACTTATATTTTAAACCTTTTATGAGATTTAAAATGTCTCCTCATCCAAGTGGCACAATGTAATCACCTATAGGCTTGTGGGTAGCTTAAGGAATGGTGTGAATCTCTAGATAGGGATAGTTCCCTTGATATACCATTTTAGATTGTAACTAAAACTAAAACTGGGGTGAAAATGTAAAGATATAACTGAAATAAATCTAATATAATGGAGGTGATATACCAAATTTACTAATGACTTCCAACCATATGTATGCTACACTTGAAATCAAAGGACAAACTAAACATACACTTCTCCAATATGTCTTCTTACATCAATATTACATTATGAGGTTATGAAAGAATTTTTTAGGTTAGGAGGACTAGAAAAGAGGATTTGAATGGTACTAGTAAATATACTAACTCACTTAAACCATGGACATCTCCTAGAACACTTCACATGCCCTACAAGAAGAGGCTACAAATAAGTGAAAGAATGGAACAACATGCTAAGGAATCCATAGTTTGCACTAAGAAAGATTCATCATCAAATTGAACACACTATGAAAAATAATATATGAGGTAAAAAATAGTAGTATTATTGATCAAAATGTATACAAGTGAGTAGAGCTTTGCCATACTTAGGTGGAGCATCCTCTATAATGGCCAAAATGACTAGTTCTTATAGAACTTGAGAGAGAGAAAAGAAGAGAGAATTTAAAGAGTCAAAAGGACACTTGTGAAGCTAATATAAGTAGTTAATTGTAAATCATAAGAGGTTATGTGATGAAACATGTAAGGTTTGTAAGTACAAATGTCAATCCAAGTCATAAACCTCATGAAAAGTGGCAAGAAACTCTTTGCCTTGGCTCAAAAAAAATTCCTGCATGATTAGCCTTATTTGAACACCTTATAACTAATTTGGACAAGGTAAAATGAATTTAATTTATGGTAAGCACATCATAAATTCCTCTTCATGCATTTTTTATAGGTCTAGTCCTCTGAAAATATCTAGCAAGGAGCTATCATCGTTTGTTATCAAGAAAATTGCTCTTCCATACACCCTACACACTTGGCCTCAAAATTGGAATTATTTTCACATGAAAATATATGGGAGGGAGTGGATTAAAATTTTAAATACTCTAAATTGACTTAGAGGCATTAATCATGCTTTAAAATCAGCTCACATGAAGCTTTCTACCTTCTCACTAGTTTGTCTATCAGGCTAGTTTTGACTGGCTAAGTTGAAGCACCTAGTTTGGACACTTAGAAGTTTCTTCAAGGAATTAAAATACCATAAATAGTGATAAATTTTTTAAATATTCCTCCAAAACTTGATTTCATTTTCAAACTCCTCTTGTATCCTGTAAAACATAAAAAATGGTCAAAATAGCCTATTTCTCACCCCATCTATGCAAGTCCATACATCTAATTAGAATTTGAGGGATATTGAGTGAGTCATATATAATTATAAATAGGTTTCATGAGAAAAAAAATTCCCTTATATTATCTTTCTATCTCCATTTTCATCATCAGGTCTCTACAAGGGTTTAACAAGGGTTTTAGGCCTATTTGACCTCTTAAGGTTTGTTCATAAAACTCTAACATATAAATTGAAAAAAAATTAGAAAAACATGGAATTCAAGATCCCTGATAAAATCCTTAAACTCCATTTTCACCCATTCAAATACTTTTAGAAGATATGAACATTAGAAGTTGCCTACTCAAGCTTGTTTTCCTCTTTCATGCAAGGCTGAGTGAGTTTTCTAGTCAAAAGTGGTTCTTTAATGGTTTCTCATATATGGTAAAGGATTTAAAACCTATTATGAGACCCCATGAAAATTATAAAATGGTTTTTAATTCTCAACTCATGTGTAAATTGGAGGTGACCATCCATTTGGGGTCTATGCCAAAAACTTATCATTAATCCTTACTATAACCTAGAGCTCAAAATGACCTTTGATGGTTTTAGTTGCCTCATGATAGCTCAAAAACACATTTATTAATACCATAAACATGTTAAAATATTTTAAAAATCCAACTTCAAGGTGGAAATGATAATGCCTTCTCATTTGGACCTTTAGGCCTACTCATGCCTAATAGGTTTGCTTGCAATCTTAAGAGGTTTAGACCTCTCTATTTATTTTCGTCTCTCTGTGAGGTGTTTTATATTTTTTTATAGATGTAACTCAACTTATAATAACCTTTTTAAAATTTAACATAGCTTCTGGCTTCATACTTTGCCTTTCTCATCAAAATTTGCTAGCCTTGGTATAAGGGGAAGTACCCCTTATCTGAGATAAAATAGGGGGTACTTCTCCTATTTGTATAACAAAAAAAACACATGTATAGGATCATTAAATTTATAAAAGTTATCTAAAAAAAAAAATTAGACCTTATACTTATGTATTTACCCTTCAAAAGCACAAAAATCCAAACAACTGTCTGGTAATGTTATGTGCAAGATTTTTTTAAATGATTGTGTATACTTAATTTTGGATAACTTTCTTTGATTTGAAATTGATATAAAGAATTTGAGATGTAAAAAAACTCATTTATAATAGAGTTCATAATTTTCACCAACTATTATTACCCATGCTTTCACTTTGAAAGTTTCTTCACTCACTTAGACCATGACTAGTAAGCCAACCCTATTTACTGTGTTCCTTTTGCCTATATATTCATTTGACATATATAGAGTTGTTTACATTGATATTATCTCATAAATAGATCCCATAATTCCATTATAGTCTTTTTATCATGTGATTTGGCATGTATTTCCAACTTTAAAATTACTAACCCTTACTCACTATCTGCTTACAATCATAGCTGATTGAGTTTTATTTGAGGAGGAGCCCTATAGGTGGACTTGGCATGAGTTACACCCTATCCACAATGTGTAAAGACCCAATTTTAATCTCTATATGATGATATATTATTGGTCTTAACCAATTCATTTCATACTTGGGCTAGACTATCTCTCTAGGATTTAAACTTGCTCACTACCCTTCTCAGTCGACACAGTCAACTGTGTTTAGGTAGATGAAACCTTGTAGGTATTGATTTTCATTGGTCATGATGTTTAAAATATTTCCATGAATCATGATATTATTTATCCCATACATTCACCTTATATTTACTTTTATAGGTTGAAACACCATTAAACCCCTTGACTAAGTCATTAACTGCCCTTATGGTTGCAGGTGCATATTTTTCTATAGAAGGACACCTATAGGTCTCTATAAGACTTGAAACATGGTATAACTTCCTATTTTGGATGACCTCTATGTTAATTGATTTTTATTTCACCTAACAAGGTTATTCAAAACATAAAACAATATTTGTATGGTCCTTTAGTGTTAAGGTCACTTGTGCCTTCAAAACTTGTAGATACTACTACATGCTTTCAATGTTTTCTAAGGCTATTTTAAAGCTTGCAACTTCCCCTTTGCACTGACCTTATAGACTCCACTATTGGTAGATGTATTTTACTATGTATGGGTTCTAATACATAGTCATTAGGATGTATCAAAGTATTGGTAACCTCATTGTATGACCTTAGCAAAAAGGTCCCATATCTATATTTTCATCTTTTAGGGAAAGTATCCCTGAACTCAGTTTCTTGTCCCTTCCAACATGACTGCACTTTCTTATGTCATTTTGATACCTCAAATAAGTTTTTCATGTTCTCGCCTCATGTTATAAACTCAAGCCAAAGTTATACCACTTGAATAAAAACTTCTCGTGGGTGTTTAGTTCTTTTTTATGATGACTATAGGTGGTAATGGAGTCATACATAGGTAGTGGGAAAAATTGGAGCAATATGCATAGATAAATTGTCTCAAGAACAACCTAAACTCATTTTCAAAACTTCACATGTTTAGATTTGTGGAGATTTTTTAAAAAGCTCTAAAACATCAATTTCAATGTGAAGACTTCTTGTAGACACCTATCACAGAGCAAGCAATGGTGGCTAATTACTGGCTAGTGTGGTGCATGAGCTTGTAATCAACTTTACATACTCTTTAAACACTCAAGTGAACTATATTAAACTCAAAATGACCTAAAAAAATTTATGTATCTTCATAAAAACTCCATGGACGTGCTAAATAAGATTTGTATATGTGATTGCAAATGAAATTAAGTGAAAAATTGACTATGGGAATGAAAAGATCGAGAGTTTGGTCCAAAACATTGTGTGAAAAAAACCAAACATAAGAAGGGGTGATTATATGGATTTGATACATGTCAGACATCATTTTCCATTCACATCAAACCTTTGTATGGAATTCAAACTCTTACAAATAGAAAACTAGTTGAAACTGGACATGGTGGTACCCTCCTATAAAGTGAGCTATTTGGACTATCAAATAAAATTGAAACATGAAACAAACCATGAATAACATAGATGAGGAATCTAACATAATTTGAAACCAATATTAGAAATTATTTTATATGGACTTGCCTAAAATGAAGCAAAACTTATAGGGTACACAGATTTGCAAGCAAAAAAATATAGTTAGCTTGCAAAGGATGGTTCATAAATTATGGTTGAAAAAACTTGGAAATATTTTTATGTAAATTAATTTCACTGAGTTTAATAACACCTACCAAAATTTTTTGTCTTGAAATTCTTTCTATTAGCCATACCAAGCAAAAACTTGAAGGTCACTTCTACATGTCCAAGAAACCAAGAAAGGTATAGAATGGTTTTGGGAAGAATATGGAACTTTAAGATCAAAAAAATAATGTAAATGAGCTTGGTGAATCTGAATAGGCACACTTAAACCTTTTGCAAGTGGCACACTTCCCAAAAATGTTGTACAAATGTCATTTTCTTCTCCTTTCCCTAGAAAACTACCTTTTCTTCTAAACAACATAACACTTTTTAGTTATGTTAGTTACTTAAAAATTTTAAGGACACATGGGACATGAGTTCATGTTTTTTAACCTTCACACTTCCTAATAAATCCATACAAGTCATTAAATGCTAAAATTTAACCCCCAAAATGACTCAAAATGACTAAAGGGACTAAAAAAACTAATGACCAAGGCTATTATAACATCAATTGATATTAATTAACCTATAAAACACATTTTTGAATTCATATTAAACCCCCTATAGACCTATAAAGTCAATTTTTTACCTATAGGTGCCCTAATTTGACTTAAAAGTCAAATTTGGTCAACAATTACTACACATTCTAGAGCCATTTGGGAACCTTTTAGAAATGTGCAGTAAGATTCATTAAAAATATAAGGTTTCAAATAAGTTAACATGTTAAATTGAGGTTTGTATAACTATCAATTTAAATTCATAGTTTATGGAGATATTTAATGATCTTGGTGATTTAAAATATGGAAAATGTCTAATTCTAATGTCTCTAACCGTTTCTATGCATATTTTAAGTTTCTTATTGAGTATGTCACTATGTTATTTGTGTGAGAGGAAGAGATATATTTTTTAGATATTTATTTATATGTGGAAGCTCTTGGTTTAGATCAGGAGGCTATTTTATTATATATATATATATAATAGAAATAGTTTTTCTAGTGACTTATTTTTCTATGGATGTTCTTAATGTATGTGGAAGTTCTTTGTTATGGTTGAAAACATTTTGAGCTAAGGGTAGCATAGTTTTAGGTAGGGGATACAAAATGTTTGATGGTTTTGAGATTTATATGGAAGGTTTTATATTAATTTACCTTTTTATTTTGGGAATTTTTGTCTTTACTAAAGAAGAGTTGTGAAAGACATATCTTCTTTGCTATTTGGGGAATTTTGGTCTCTATTGTAGAATACCTGGGTTTTCACTACAAAAGACAATTAAGTTATGTGGCTATAGAATTGGATGTGATTTAGCTATAGATTAATGTTATCCTTGGGATTTTTGTGGGATATTTTGCTTCTCCTTTGGGAAGGTAAATGTATTTTACCTTTGAAATATATTGTTATGATATTATAAAAAAGTATTCTTTTGTAATAATTTGAGAAGCTATAGATTTTTTTGGTTGTTTCCCTTGAGGTAATTATGGTAACTTTGGTATTGATAGTTTGGGATACTAGATATTATTCTAAGAACTATTTTTTATTAATTAAATTGATGAGGGATCCTATAACCATATTTTACAGATAAAAAAAGGTCATCATCTAGTATAACCAAGCACAATATCCATATGATGTAAGAATATATGGGTTCACATGTAATCATACATCAACACAAAATAAGTTAGAGTAAGAATTCTAGGTAATTCTAGTTTTGTGAAAGTTTATTATTGCATAAATGTCTATATTTATAGGTTTTGATTTATTTTTTTGATGAAAACTATTGTTTATTTAGTTTGAATAATCTTATGAAGCATTGCATGAAAGGATTCTTTCAGGTCTTTTGATCAAGTATAATAATGTGAAGATTTGCGAGGAATTTATAAAGGTCCAATATATATATATATTGAAACATTATATAATTATCTAGAGTCACTACATGGTGTATTTATTATCCAAATAAGAATAGGAATGGTAAGAAAGTTATTAGAGGAGTTTTATCTTCATTATAGATGTATTGCATTAACTTGCAATAAATTTAGAGCACAAAATTGACATTAAGATTTGGTGTAAGATCAATAATAATAATTTAGAACTTTAAAAATTGGTATAACATTACTACACATTATATATCCATTTGTGAACCTTGTGTTAATGTGCAGTAAGATTCATGAAAGATATAAGGTTTTTAGTAAGACATGTTCATTTGAGGTTCTTATACCTAATAGTTCAACCACATAGCTTATGGAGATATTTAAAGGTCTTGGTGATAAAAATGATATAAAAAATGTCCAATTCTCGTATCTATAATCATTTATTATTGGGTAGGTCACATTGGAATAACAATATTAGATAACACAAAACACATGATGTGTTATAGTGCATTAAGTTGTTTTAATATGTAATATTATCTGTTATGTATTTTCATGACACTTGTGTTCAAAGTTTAATGTTTAATATTGGTTTCTAAGTAATTAATTTTAGTAAGTGGGTCTTTCAATTTTATATTCATTCCCTTAAAAAATTTCCAAGGAGGATGTAGAGAGAGTGTCATAATGTATTATTGACTATTATAATTATAGCTAAACTTGAAAAGACCATGAGTTAGTAAACAAATATCTAAAGATCTAATGTTGATACACATATCATTGATATTGTGTAACACTATATTGTTTTCATTGTTTGTGTGCTTTGTAATTTACCAAAATTGAAATAAAATAAATATCTAAGTTATTATTATTGCATTTCAATTATATTATGTATTCCATTATGTAAAGTTTAAGGTTGTGTGGTCTCAAGCATATATTAATTGAGACCCCTAAGTATGATTACATCATTTGTTATCATATCAAGTTTTTAATCCTTGTAGGTTAGTGTTAATTTATATATTAGTGATTGTGCATAAAAATTAATTATAAACATCATATATAAATATTTGGGTATATAGTATAGAGAGGATAAGTAATGATTTTAAGAGGAGTTTGATTTCTAAGGAAATGACATAAAGAATTGGTTTGAATGCAATAATGTCATGAATGGTTAGAGTGAGAAGACTTACATATTTAGTGGGATTTATGATTTATATATAATCCCACTTATAGGATATGGAGATAACATGATGATGAGGTGTTATGGTAATGGGTGATGAAAATCAATGTTGAAGTTACAAAAGACACTCTTGAGAACTAGAATGTAGAGGAAGAGGTTGATGAGTCTAAATATTTATTCTTATGATATGTTGTGAGAATTATTAGTAAATAAAATTTGAAACTTGGAAGTTACTATATAATTTTTAAACTTGAAGAGATCATTGATTATGTCACTGAGTTGGATAAGTATTTTGATTATAAGAGTAGGAAAGGTCTCAATAAAGTAAAATTAATAGGATACAATTTGAAAGGTCACGCATACTTATGGTGGAAGCATGTTTAAGGTGAAATGTTACACAAATCTAAAGATAATATTAATAATTGGAGTATATTAATCATAAAACTAAAGGATAAATTGATTCCTGATGATTATAAAATGAGTTTATCCAATAAAATTCAAAACTTGTGATAAAGGGAGATGATTGTAAATTATTGCATTGAATATTTTTATTAACTTACTATTAGAGTGGGTCACATTGAACATGACATTGAGAAGATATTGAGGTATGTAAATGGGTTATGCATTGAAATTCAATATTAGTTTGTTATGATCACATTCTATTTTATTGAATAAGCCTGATAGTTTGCAATGAAAGTGGAAAAAAAATTATTGTGTAAATAACAAGGACTAGCATGAGGAAAAGGAAAACTCGTGTGAATGAGGAAAAGGAGGTGAAAGTGGAAAATTTTATTTTGAGTAATAAGGTGAGGAAAGTGTAGATAGTAAAATTTAATCAATAAATGTTTGACATCACTTGTCCTTAAAATATTTTCCTTGCTTGGTGAACTCTCCATTATGATAACCATTTATCTATATGAAAGATTTCAAAGTCTTGAAATTACTAAGAACATCTTCCAAACTTCCTCAATCTTTTATTATTCATCCCTAATCAATAGATACTTCATTGTTATTCCATTTTTAGAAGTGTATATCCATTATGGATAAGTGCACACTATGTAGACATGGACACAGTATGAACCTTTCCACTAATGTGTACTTGTCTCCCGCACTACAATGTTTAGTTTCTAAAAATGACATGATTCCTAATGGATTTAATTTATACAACAATAGGTCAGTTATCTTGAAAAATAAAATATTCTCTTATAAGATCACTTCAAGTGTCTCACTTGAAATCCCTAGTTACTCTATCTAGCATTATTTTTAAAAAGCAATTTCAAATTCATTTATCCATTTAAAAATGATCCCTAATATAATTTTTTATATTAATATAGTCATTTTCCAAGTTAACATTATTTTATTACAATTTGAGGACTTCCTTTTTTAAGCATTTCAATCAAGTTTTATAGTTATATCTATCTTATCTTCCTTAAAGGGATAACTACATTGGCATGAGGTATAATTGGATTCTAAAGGAAACACTTAGTCAACAAAGGGTTTTTTTAAGATAACTCAAACATATCCCATGTCCCCAATGTTATTCCCTTAGGCATTAGGCATTTTATCTTATTTATATACTTATGCAAGCCAAGGTTTTTCTTTTGTAGGTTATCCATGAATCCAAATAGAGTCTACACATACTTAGACAACATTCAGAAAAAGGTGAACCAACTTCTATTTTTAAATCCAATAGATAGTCAACCCATACATAGTCATACTAATTGACAATGATGCACTGTGACCTTGTCTGAATACTACACACTTGTCCCAGAAAACAATGAGGCACTATTCTAAATTAACACCATGTTTACATGTTTTTATAAGTAGTTTTAGATAATCATAGTTATTGAGTGAATAACACAATTTAAATAAATCATATTTCAAATACCTCTCTGTAACTCTAACCCTAGTTTTTATTTTTAGCAATTTACAACTTTTGTAAATTTTTATACCACTATATTTGTACAATAGGTTGTCTTATTTATCTCTCTAGATCATATTTCAAGTTTGCATTACTTTAGAGTTAATTTAATTTCATATTAATTCTAAGGGTAAACATTTTGGTGAACCCACTTTTATATTTTATAGTAGAGGTTCCTAGAAAACCCATCAAAACATGTTAATGTGTGTTTCTATGTGAAGTAAGATACAGTTTAGAAAACATGAAAAATTATAGAAAGATAGAGTATTCATTCAGTTTGGAATTACATGTTTATTTAGAAAACATAGACTTGACTTATATAGAGTGGTGATTCATGTTATGTAATTAAATAAATAGAAGTCAAACATAGTATATACTATGCATAAGACAAGTAAAAAACACATTATCTATATTTAGAACTCTTTTCCTTTATAGTAAATCACTATATATAGAACTTTCAATACTCTATCTCTTCACATTCTATCTTTATATTTCTAACTCAAAGGATTATTTTCACCTTTTATTATCTTTTGGGATATATACATAAAACAAATACATATAAAAATATATATGTTAAAAAAATTGATATACCTCACACACTTTTCATCCATCTAAAGTCTACTATTTTATAATTCTAAGTCTAATACTAACATTTTCCTAGACTTAAATAGTTGTTTTGTCTTGAGATAAAGTCTTAGTAAGCGTGCCATGTGTTGTAGCTAGTGGAATTTCCTACACCAAGGGGTTGGTCTAAAAAACTTTACTTGTAGTAAATACTCAAAGTGTCATTTACTAGTTTTCACCTCATTCATATTACTTAGCTTCCCTTGTGGGTTTTAAACTAAGCAACATACTGATCTACCACATTTTTGGGTTTTCAATAGATTGGCATAACTAGGAGGCCATCCTTTATGGGTTTTTAACCCTATTAATCCTTCTCCTAATGCTTAATTCCTTAAAAAAATAAAAAAATCAAAATCAAAATTTTGACCTCATAGTACCTAGAGAGAAGGTGGAGGTATAAATTGTGTTGTTATAACTGAAAGAGGTTGCAAATATGGTGATGTTGTATTTGTTGTTGATGAGTTCATATTGAAAGAATATATTTTTGAGTCATTTTATATGAATGGATGGATAATTTAATGAAATTAATTTGTTGGAGATCTTGTTAGAGTTGGTTCAATGGGAAGAATTTGAGATTTTTGATGATTTATATGATAAAACTATCCATATGGGACAAGTCCTTCTTGAACATATTTTAATCGATGAAATATTACCTCACCATAGATCATAGTTCACAACAAATATTGGCACACCATTATATTCTAGATGTCATCATCCTCCGTTATCATAATGATAGCCTTACTATGTGACACTCTCTATTGAATTTTTGATACAATCATCATTTCATTAAATCTGGACATATTCCTAAGAATTTGGACTTATAATATTTCCATTTTTGGTTTTATAATTTTATAAATTGGATTTATATATTTCTATTATTGGTTTTTAACTAGTGGGATTTCATATTCCAATATCATTATTATTTGTTTTAATTATTATGATATTAGATTCCAATATATCTATTATTGGATTCCAAATTATAGTGTGTAATCAAATTCCAATTATATCTTAAATGATTCTTCACCTTTAAATTCATATTTAGGGGAAATGGGATAATAGTTCATCATGATCTAATAGTTGAAATAGGTCTTGATAATTTAAATAGCATGACCCCATAGTTGTCATAGTATTGCCTAATTATAGTTATTATAGTAATGTTTAATATTTATCCAATAATTACCATATATTAACCATTCACATCATAACATGGTAAAAATATTAGTGAAATATTGTACAAACACACTTACTATCATCATGTACAAGTATTAGACAAAAATTTTCATTACCCATGTGCCCAATGTAAAACGTACTTATCATTATTCTTAACAATCTTGTGTAGAATGGGCAAGTGCCCATTCTACACTAGATAATATAATATTAATTTGTTGTTCATATTATAAATTTATAGGTAGTTATTCTTATCTCAATTTGTATAATGGGCATGTGCCCATTCTACACAAGATAATAATATAGGCCTCTATTTCTCATATTATTCTTATAGACTTGTGTAGAATGAGAATGTTATTGTAAAACCAAATATGGCTACAACATACATAAATAAAAGTTTCAAAAGTTCACACTTTACGTACCAGTATATTCCTAGAAATAAATAATCATTTCATAAACAAAATAATGTGCTTTAAATGGTTTAAATACTATATATTTATTAATCAATAATGTGTTTGGAAGCCATATATGTGAAGGAGGGATAACTAGCATTTGTAACTTGTTTCATTCATGTTATAATAGCTTTCAAACAATCTAGATACAATGCTTCACATTATTCTATTTTAAAAACTTAATAATATTTAAAAATCACCTTTTTATCCACATACACATCCATTAATAGATTAAATTATTGTATAAATAAAATTTGATTAAATTTGTTTTGTCTGTGAAAATCCCCAATGGTTTAATCTTCTCAAGGTTCTAAGCTCTAGAATTATACCACGTGAAAACTTCTCATGCCCTTGAGACCTTAGAGTCATTAGGGTATTAAGCCATAATTTATTAATTCTTCTAGGGTCTTGAGGGGTCGAGGAGCTACCAAGTGGAAAAATCCTAGAGATTTGAAGCCCAAGGGGATAGGTATTTAGAATTGGATTAGGGATCCCATAGATGCAATAAGTGATGCATTCATAACCCTAAAGGAATAAGCTTGAGAATACTTGAATAAACCACATGGAACCAAAATACACCACTAATGGATTGGACTAAAATTGGTGACTAAAAACTTAGCATTTTGATGTGATAATATTGTGTTTTGGCTTGTAGGTTAATCCTTAGCATTCATGGCTGAACAATGAAAACTTTTTGACCTCTTATTTTGTAGCATGTGACTAGTAATTGAATTATGGTGGTTGGAAAGAATAATAATAAATAATATATTTTTTAAATAAAGGTTCACAAATTTAAATTTCACTCCACATATTACATGATATTTTCATGACTGATAAACCCAGTCATAGTTTAATGTGAAATCCACAAACTCACATGTCCATGGAGGCCCTTTTTATTTTATAGTTAACATATGATCCCCATTTTGTTAGCATATAATTTTTATCATGAAAATGTATAAATATGGAAAGATAAAGTGGAATAAAATTTTCAATAGATCCATGAATTTCATTGATGCTTCATTGATAACAAAATAGATCTTGATGACTCCATGGATTCCTGATGACCCAATCCTAAACTTAAAATAATTCTTTGTATTTCAATGCTTCACAAGCCTCTCCCCCTCACATCACCAACTTTGGTTGTGTGTTTTAAACACATATAATCAATTTAAATGTGACATAACTCAAAAACTTATAGTGTTTCATTGCTATAAGCACATCTCCCATTAACTTGAGTAGAATAATTCTAGTAAAAGAAAACTATTTTGATTAAATACTTCAACATTAATTGAAAAATATTATTAAATTTGCATAATTATGTAAATTAATATTCTTAAAAATGTATTAATCTTACATTCATATTTAATAAAAATATGGATACCTCATTAATGTGTTAATAGTAATAAGCTTGAATAGAAGAAGGGCTAAAAATATTGAATAGAAGTTGGTCAAATAGAAGTAATCAATGTCAATATTCAATTAATATTAAATAAATATGGTGAAAATATAAGGCCACATTATTGGATCCTGATTTGGAATATAAATTTCAAAATACCCACATCTTGGGCTAAGATGATATCACATATTAATTTATGAACTTCAATAGTTTCACCTTAATATTCATTCTCATATTCAAGTAGTGCAACATATGATTCAATAGCCTCATCCTTTTTTAGGAATCTTAATCAATCCACCTTTCCATTGTTTTTTGGTGTCCATGCCTAGATGCCACTATCTACATCAATGTTTTATTTGATTTCATCTAATTTGATCCATCTTTTATTAGGTGTTAAATAATCCCTATATAATGCTTCACCAACTTCTCTCCTTTAGGGTTTCCACTATTGAACCCTCACCTTTTTATCTAAATTTCCACTTTCTAGTTGAAGGTATATCCCCATCTTCCCTTCCCATCCATATATTTTCATTTGCATTTGTTGTTCATAATAGAAACATATGTCCCACATGCACATCTATCAATAGATTGAATGCTTGTTTAGATCTTCTATAAATAGGCCCAACATAAATATCATTATTACTTGAGATACATTCATTAATGTACTATTGTCTATGTAAATGAATGGCTCCAATTATTTGGTCATATATTTCATTATACTATATTTTTTCATGCCAAAAATAAAGATTCAAAATACCACTACAATTTTCAAATGGCCCATCCAAAGCACACAAAACATTTTCCCAATATGTTATATTTGGAAGCCAACATTCTCTACCTCTACCTACTACACTTTTTCCCCAATGTTTAATATATGATTTTATTCCCTTTTTTAGATCTTCCATTTATTTTATTTCTTTGAAATTTTCTAGAGGAGGATTCTCTTCCAGCAATTTTGGTTCACCATTATCCTTTTTATGCTATATTAGGTTTGGATGAGACCATTGGATATCTTTTAGTGTTGCTTTATATTCCATCACTGGTATACCATCCACAAAATGGATCCTTAACATCTTAGTTTTGATAATACCCACTATATTGTGGATTCCATCCAAAAAGTGTGCCTCCATGAAGGCTTTAAAGTCATACACTGCTTCAATAATGTAAGTAGTGAATGTAATTGAACCATCTTGGCATGTTTTGTAGGTGTCCATGATATGTGGCAAAGCAAATATGTCTAGTTTCAATAATGATGTTACTAATCTATCAAAAGTCACATCTATATCCTTATGGGCATGCCCCATTAGGAGGAAGCTTACATACAAAATGTTGAATACCCTTCTTTCTATAAACATTTATGCAAAATGTAAATAAGTTAAAATTATTATTATCACTCAAAGTATTATCTAGTTGTAAGTAAAGGATTAGTGGTTATTTTTTGAATGAATTACTTTTACTAGAAACACTATTCATTACTTTAGCATGGACAAATTTTCCCTGATACCCTTTACACCTATCTTTCACTTCATTTTATAATATTGCATCATGGATTGGTTGTTTGGATGATCCAAAAGTGAATAATAAATCCCCATAATCATCAATGATGGGTTATTTGAGCTTCCTGAGACACAAAACCAATGATGTGACTATGTAGTTTTATCCACATCTAACAAATGGTAGGCCAAAATGGCCAAAACCCCCATTCTTATGTTCATGTGTCAGCACACCAGTCAAAATAACTAGGAGGTTCATAACATTATTTATTAACTATACTTTTTTCCCCATCCTTGGAATGGAAGTTTTTATTTTGTCCATTTTATCATGCATAATGCTCAAGAATCCCTAAGGTTGTTCCTCTGATTGTAATTTATGGGAGAAGTAATAGGCATGAAAACTTTGAATGTATTCATTATTCCATGTTTTTTCTTCTTCAAGTTTTGAGAGTGATTTTGGGCATATGGTGGCTCTATTTTTTTTTATACATATACATAAACTCATCACACTTGGTGAAGAAGTTTCTATTAATTATTGAAATGTGTTGAAATCTTTTGGTCATAATATTTATAAAACTTACTTATGATACTAGTAGAAGTTAAAACAATTTGAGCTCCTCATTACACTTATTTCACATTAAATTATGGGTATAGAATGTAGGAAGTAGCCTTTGAGGAAATTTGATTCCATCTTATCCTACATAATGAGTTAAATGCATATAATTATTATAATTTATCTCAAATATTATTGATAGTAAGAAACTATTATGTATTTTACCTTTCTTTCTCTTTCCCAGTGTTACCATTTACTACACACCTATGTGTTAAGCATGGGATATACTAAGAGGGAGGTGAATCAGTATATCATATATCTTATAAATATTTTACTTAATCAAACTCCACTTAACCATACATTCAAGATATGCAATAAAAATAAAACAATAACATGCACCACACAAGAGATAGATAGATAGAGAGAGAGAGAGAGAGAGAGAGAGAGAGAGAGAGAGAGAGAGAGAGAGAGAGAGAGAGAGAGAGAGAGAGAGAGAGCATATTTTTACGTGGAAACCTAATGTGGGAAAAACTACAGAGAACAATCTCAAGTATATGAGTGAGCACCAAATCAAATTACAAAGTTCTCAAGCACAAACTTGTCAGAACACCAACCACTTTGCCGAGCCCCAACACAACAACTATTTGTGAGCACTAACCCACAAGAGCACCAACCCCTCTTATGTATAAAACACAACTATTTCTCAATGTTGTTTTCTCAACAAATGATAGAACTCTATAATATCTCTTTCTATTCTCTCCTTTTTTATTATATAAAATAATTAAAAACCATGCACTCTCTTGCATATTATAAATGTCTTACCAAGAAATTATTTATAGCTTTCCAAATGACCTTTGACATTCACCCTTTGTGACTGTTCACTCCTCATAGAAAATGACACCAAACTTGCATGACCCTTTGAATACTTGTATTTAAAAATTCACATGGTGACCCTTCATAAGCAAATGTGTCCTTTCCTCTTTTGTCTTTATCTTGGTGACCTTTCAAATTCTTTAATGTGTCTCTTCATAGAAAAATGTGACATACCCTCTTTTGTCTTCACTTGGTGACTCTTAGAATTCCTCAAGATGACTCTTCATGAGAAAAATCATCTCATTCCTCTTTTGTATTTACCTCATGACTCTTTGACTTCTCCATGGGCCCTCTTTTGAATTTTATGCAACCAAAAATATATACATTAATATTAAATAAATATCAACTCATTTTAGCCAAAATATGAACATTAAAAACACCTTTAGACAATAAATGATATGGGGACTTTATCTCCAATGTTATACCTTTAACATCAATTAAAATATTTCCAACAATCTCTTCCTTTGTCATTGATTGTAACCTTGGACTAAAACTGCCACACCTAGAAACCTATAGTGCACATGTTAACCTACACAAATTGTCATTTGAAAAAAATATAATAACTCCCCCTTACTATAGCATCTTGTAACTATTCCTTATACCTTTTTCTACACCTATTCTTTGTACCTATTCCTACTCTTCTCCCCCTTTGACATCAATGACAAAGGTCCTATCCTGGAGCTAACACTTAGTTCTCCCTCAATTGATGTTGATCCTCAATGGTAGGAAGTAAAAAAATTACTCCAAACTTTTCTTACAGATAGTTGAATGTGTATTTTGGTAATTCCTTTGTGAAAATATCTACAGTTTGTTCTGTAGTATTGATATATTCCATCTTAACTTGCTAATTTTCAACCTACTCTCTCAAGAAGTGATATTTGATAGGAATATGTTTTGTTTTTGAATGCATCACTAGATTCTTAGAAATATTAATAACACTTATGTTGTCACAAAAAATAGAAATAGGTTCATCATATTTTACTTTGATATCTTTCAAAGTTTGCTTCATCCAAAGCACTTAATTACAACACAATACTATTGCAATATATTTTTCTTTAGCTGTATAAAGTGATACTAAATTTTGCTTTTTACTTAGCCATGATACTAAGATATCATCGAGGAAGAAAGTTCCTCCACTGGTACTCTTTATTTCATCCAAGAAACCTTCCAAATCTAAATCTATATAAGTAACCAAAGTGAAATCTGTACTTGTGGGATACCACAATCTATAATCCAATGTCCCCTTGATATATCTAAATATTCTCTTCACTAATTGAACATGACACTCCTTATAGACTACTTGATATCTTACAACTACGCCTACTACATGCATGATGTCTGGCCTTGATGCTATCAAATATAAAAGACTATCAATCATATATTTATATGAATATTAATCTAAAATGGGTGAATATTCATCCTTACTCACCTTTTTCCCTATACCCATTGGTGTGCCAACTGGTACACAATCCTCAAAACCAAAATTTTTCAATTTTTCCTTGGCATATTTACTTTGAGATATTAAAATTCCTTTATCTAACTAAAATATTTGTAACCCTAAGAAAAATGATAATTCTCTAAGCATAGACATCTCAAATTCTTTTTGTATATTATCAAAAAATTCTTTTGTCATCTTTTCAATGTTTCCTCCAAAAATTATGTCATCAATATATACCACAACAATCAATTGATTCTCACCTTCTATTTTGATGTAGAGATTAGTGTCAGCAAAACCTCTCTTGAAACCTTGATCTTGAAGGTACTTATCAAGTCTTGCATACCAAGCTCTAGGATCTTATTTCAATCCATACAATTCTTTTTTCAATCTACATACATGGTTATTATCATTTGAGAGAATAAATTTCTCAAGCTACTCAATGTAGACCTCCCCTTCTAGATCCCTATTTAGGAAGGTAGACTTGACATCCATCTAAAACACTTTGAAATTTTTAAACACTAAATATGCAATAAATATTCTAATATCCTCTATCCTTACCACTAGTGGAAAAGTTTCTTCAAAATCTATACCCTTAATCTGAGCATATCTTTTACATACTAACCTTACTTTATTCTTAGTAACTTCACCATCTTCCTTCAACTTATTTCTATATACCCATTTTATTCCTATCACATTTTGATCTTTTGGTCTAGGCACTAATTGCCAAGTATCATTGTTTTTTATCTGATTTAATTATTCATATATTTCCTAAACCCAATTCTCATCATGTCTAGCTTCTAAAAAATTTATAGACTAAATTTTGGATAACAAAGAAAAATTTACTTGCTCAGATTCACTTATCATCATCATTTTGGTGTGAACTTCATATATATTCTTGATGATATCACTCTTATTATGATTTATATGAACATATTTTGATGGGTTCTTGGTGTCCTTTTTATCATTTTTTCATCCTCATCTTATTCTTCAAAATACTCTTCTTCAATAATTTCAAGAGTGTCCACTAGATCACTAGATCTTTGTGTTACATCTTCATCTATCCTGACACTTGCACTTTAAACAATATTCTTAGTTATTTTGTTATAACATTTATAATCTTTACTTTTGATATAATATCCAATAAATATACCTTAATTTGTTCTAGATTCAAACTTACCCAATTTCTCATCAGTTCTCTTTATGAAGCATCTATTACCTAAAACTCTGAAATAATCAACTGTAGCTAGTTTATCTTTCCATAACCCATATGGAGTCTTGTCACTATTGACTCTTAACAACACTTTGTTTTATATCTACACTACTTTACCTATTACCTCTCTCCAATATTTATCTAATATCTTGGATTCATTTAGCATTGTCCTCACTATCTCTTGAACTATTCTATTTTTTCGTTCAACTACTTCATTTTGTTATGGAGTTTTGGATGCTAAATAATGTCTCTTTATTCCATGGTATTTATAATACTCAATAAACTCAAGTAAAATGAATTATCCTCCTTGATATGATCTCAAGAACTTAATCTTCAAATCAATTTCATTCTTAACAAAAACCTTAAATGCTCTGAAGTGGTTGAAAGCTTCTGATTTTTTTTCAAAAACATCATCCAAGTCATGCGTATAAAATCATCAATAAGCAACATGAAATATTTCTCACCTTAAGTACTTTGAGTTCTCATAGGTCTACATAAATTAGTGTGACCAAGATCTAACATCTGAGTGGTTGAGTATTCTTTTGTTTTGAAACATCTTTTGACCTACTTCTCATATTGGCATGGTTCACAAAGTGTGTTGGAGGGCTTTTTAATCTTTAGAAGATCTATAACTACTTGCTTCTTGCTGATATTGATAATATTGTAAAAATTTATGTGTCCCATTCTCTTATGCCATAGCCAAATTTCCTCAACTTGACTCAAACAACATTTTTGACCTTTGATATCTAATAACATATACAAATTTTTGCCTATTCTTTGAGCATCGGCAATCAACACATATGAATCTTTTCTCTTTATTTCACAACCTTCTGCATAAAACTTTAGTGTGTATCCTTGATCACACATTTGAATTACACTCAAAATATTATTATTAAGACCTTCTACATATAGAATATTTTTAGTCTTAGTTCTACCATTATCCAAACTTAGTGTACCTTTTTTGGTAATTTTGGTAGTAGTATTATCTCCAAATTTCACTATTCCACCATTGATCTTCTTCGTGGTTATTAACTTGCTCTTGTCTCCTATCATGTGCCTTGAACATCCACTATCAATGAACCATGGATTTTCTTTATTTTTATCATGCAAATCTATCTAGACTAACATAAACTTATTAGTTTGTTTCTTTTACCATGAACATGTCTAAACTTTTTTCTTGATGAATGGTGTCTTGAAACTCTGGTCCTTCTTGACTAACTCAAACATGCTTCTATAGTACTAGGATATGTGTCCAAAGTTATTACACTTGTAACATATTATGGTCTCTTCATTAAAGCCTTATAGAGGAGCAAAAGAGTTGTGGCTTCTGCTTGACTCTACATGAATTTCATTGTCCTTGTTTCTAAAATTGTTAGCCCTTTTTTGACATTATCTTTTCTTATGACTATATCCATTAAAATAAAAATAGTAAACATAAAAATAGAATGTATTTTTGTATCTCTGACCTGATTGCCTTTTGTAGCTTTGTTCTTTCTATCCTTATTTGTTTGAGATGTCCTTTGTATTCTTAACTTCTTCTTTTTTCTTTTCCTCTTTTTTAAGAGCTTCAACATAGCTCTTTCTTTTTTCTATGTTAACCTTTTCTATGAAAGTAGTGGCCTCCCCTTTCTCTATTTCAAATCTGATACCTATCTTATCTAATATTGATCTTTGAATTTCTAATAACTTATTCAACATATTAGTTCTATTCTCAGATTTTGAATAATTGGAAGATCTATTATTGACTATTTTATTTATTTTCTCAAGATCTACTTTCAAAGAGGTAATTTCAACAACGTACCTTTCACATTCTTCACTTAATTTTTGTAACTAAGATGTTAGATATTCTTCAATATTTTTAGCTTCTTTAATGTGTGCTTGTAGATCTTCAATTATTTCTTTTGACTCCTTTTTATTTTTATCAATTTGGCACTTCAATCTATGATTCTTCTTCTCAAGAGATTTTAATTCTTCTAAGGCACAAATGAGTTTTTCTAGATTCACTTCAGCTTTATCTTGTTCTTCTTTTTTATCATTTGTAATTTTAATTATGTAGGTGTCTTCATTTATGGTCATGAATAGAATTTTTTCTTCATTTGAATCATTGACTCTACTACCTTCGGCTGAATTAGGATCTTTAGAATATAAACTCTTCTTCTTGAACTCTTATTAAATTTTCCTTTGAAATTCTTCTTGTATGTAGACATTCCTTCTTCATTATCACCATTACTTTTATTTAGGAACTTAGCTACAAAATGTCTAATCTTTTCATAATTAAAATATTTAAAAGGCAATTTTCTTTGATATTTACCTATGCCTTTTTTCAGCTTGCAGATGAATAGAGCTCCATTGTCATGTTCATCATCACTAGAGCTGTCACTTGATTCTTGAATTTTAACCTTTTCTTTCTTTGATGTCTTGAAATTAGCTTTCCTCTTTGAGGGTTTCTTTTATTTGATTTGCATCTCATATGCCGTAAAAAAAACATGTAGTTCATCCATCTTTAGCTTGGCTAGATCCTTCATCTCCTCGATTGTTAAAAACTTTGCATCATATCTCATTAGTAGAGATATCAAAAAAAAATTACCACTACCGATTCTTCTAACTTTTATCTAAGGCCTTGAATATGATTGAATATTTTCTCAACCCACAAAATATAACTCACTATATATTCTTCCTCTTCCATTTTCAAACTATTAAACTATCTTTGAAAGTTTGGAGCTTAGATTGTTGAAACTTTTTATCACCTTTATAAATATTTTTGAGCTTTACCCAAGTCTCATGAGAAGATTTTCATTGCATAAATTTTAAAAAAAATTATTCACATAAACCACATAAAATATCATTTAAATATTTATCATTATTTTCACTTGCCTTCTTTTCTATTGGAGTAGTCACAAGTGTCTGTGGCTCTTCGTATTTCTCCATAACTGCTTGCAAATGTTGAATCCAAGAGACATAAAATAAGTCCTCATCTTTATACTTCAAAAATCATAATTTGTCCCATCAAACAAATGTGCCTTATTTGTATAAAAATCTTCAAATGATCCAACCATTATGCTTTCCCTGATCTCCATTCAAGATATAAAACTCTTTCCAAAGGAACCTACTCTGATACTAATTTTTAAGAATAGGATATACTGAGAGGGGGGTGAATAATTATATCATATATCTTATAAATATTTTACTTAATCAAACTCCACTTATCCATACATTCAATATATGCAATAAAATTTAAATAATAACATGCACCACATAAGAAAGAGAAAGAGACACCAAATTTTTACATGGAAACCCAATGTGAGAAAAAACATGGAAAAAAATCTCAAGTATATGAATGAGAACCAACTCAAATTAAAAATTTCACAAGCACCAAGCCCTTTGCCAAGCACCAACACAATAACTATTTATGAGCACCAATCCACAAGAGCACCAACACCTTATAAATATTTGTGAGAACCAACCCACAAGAGCACCAACTCCTCTTGTGTATAAAACACAACCATCTCTCAATGTTTTTGTCTCAACAAATAATATAACTCTACAATATCTCTATCTATTATCTCTTTTATATATATAAAATAATTACAAACCATGCACTCTCTTGCATATTACAAATGGATTCCCAAGCCTTTATTTATAGATTTCCAAATGACCTTTGGCATTCACCCTTTTTGAATCTTCACTCCTCATGTAAAATGGTTCCAAACTTGCATGACCCTTTGAATCCTTGCATTTGAAAAGTCACATGGTGACCCTTCATAAGCAAATGCATCCTTTTATCTTTTATCTGTTTCTTGGTGACCTTTCAAATTCCTTAAGGTGACTCTTCATGGAAAAATGTGCCATACCCTCTTTTTTCTTCACTTGGTGACTCTCGGAACTCCTCAAGATGACTCTTCATGGGAAAAAATGTCACATTCCTTTTTTGTCTTTACCCCATGACTCTTTGACTTCTCCATGGGCCCTCTTTTGACTGTTATGCAACCAATAATATATTCATTAATATTAAATAAATATCAACTCATTTTATCCAAAATATGAACATTAAAAACACCTTTAAAAAATACATGCTATGGGTCAATTATCACCAATGCTAGACCTTTGACATCAATGACAACATTTCCAACACTATGACCATTTATCTAGTCTACTTTATGACTATAAAAGGTGATCCTTAGGTATTTGTAATCTTTTTTCCATGTATTTTGATAGTAATTCATGCCATTAAATTTCATTTTTTGCACCTCCCTAGATTCATCACCCAAATTAAATATGGAATTTATAATTAATGCATCTAACACAAAATTCTTTTTATATTTTTCATTCATGTCTCTAATTTTGTGCAATAAAAATGTGACTAAAGTTAGGAGAATTTTTTTAAAATAATAAAATTTGAAACAATGATTTTTCACATTCTCCTTTTCATCCAAAAATGACCATTTTATATCTTCATAAATATCTATATTTGTTAAACTGGTAGAGGGGCATTCAATTTTTGATGTTTTTGAACATTGTAAGGTCTTATGATCAATTTTTTGGAATGAATATAATTAGTGAAATTAAAATAAACTAGATATGCCATTTGTAGTTGTCAATATTTAAAGCATCCCACATGTTAACCTCAACCTCATCTAGGACTTGTTTGAATTTCACATCTAGAGGAGAAACATTTATGTTGACCAATTGCCTAGAAAGCCATTATATGAGAGATCCATCCTAGGGAGCATAATTTGTAATGAGGGTTGAATACTTTATAAATATACACACAAAATGTGTTGGAATCTAATCCCTTAAATTTTACAATGTCTTCTTCAAGTACATTTTTAATTATTCTCTCTACAACATAATTTCTCACAGATGAACACAAATGGATCAATTTGGTATAAAATCCCTTGAACATAAAATTATGTTCACTAATAAGTACAAGTTCTATACCATCCGATTGAGCCCTAATTTTATTGACCATAAGGGCACTTCTTTCAAATAAAACCAAATGTTTTATTATCCAAACTATTAATTTATTAGGTTGTAGTAAGTTTGAGAAATCAGAACATAACTTTGCCATATTTTCAAGCATTACACCAAATATCAAGGGTCCCAATATATCTTCATAAATTTTATGATCTTCTCAAACATGATTTACAAAACCTTGGTCTATGCCATCATCTCTACTAGAACATTTTTGTTTGAGAATGACATTGTCTATGACAAAATCAATTTTATATTTAGGTCCTGTGTAATTAATGGTGATTTCACAATCACCACTAGAATATCCATCTTCCATGGAACTATAAGCATTTGAGTAACTAAAATATAATCAGTATGAATTGTGGGAATGGAAAAATCTACATGCTTTGATTCACTCTATTCTCATGGAATGCAGTATCTTTTTTTCTTGATATCTGCTAAGGTTTCAAATCCAATAATTGAATAAGACAATTGTACTTTGCAATCCTATATTATGTAAACCTTGAAAATAACAAATCCTCTTCCCATGTCTCTATAACGTAGTATCCTTCTGCTTGGATACACTATTCCCTCTACAAATTTGGTACCTTTTGAAAATAATTCCACATGATCATCTTCTCCTAATGCAAGATACATTGATGTTATAGTATAAATAATAAATACCATATCAAAGGGAAAATATATAAAACCCTGTTAGATATAAAAATTAAACATAAATGTAATATGAAAGCAAAAAATGTATAATAATTATTAAATGTAATTTAAGTCTCATGTACTAAGTATCTATGTGTTACTAGGAATAAATATGTATTATATAAAAATAAGAACATGTGAGCATGGTAATATGTGAAAATAAATAATTTATGATGCAAATATGATATCATGTACTATCATGAAAATAATGATACATTATCATCATTAATTACCAAGATCTACAACTATATTTTAAATACTTATAAAATTTGAGTAAAAACATCTTTATTGGTAAATTAGGTGGGATCCTTTTTGGTAATAAAATATTTATTGGTAATAACATATTTATTGGTAAAATGAGTAAAAATTTAACCTCTTAGTCTATCCAAATAAAAATTGAGGATGACAAAAGGAATTTACAACATTTTAAAAATGTCCCAATGTCACATATTTATGGAAAAGGTAATAGAGGGGCAGATAACATGGCCAATTTTGGTGTTTTCATCCCCTCATTTAATTAATAGTCTAGGCTATCAGACTTACCAATCTACACAATCATAATAATTTCAAATGATGTGATAAGATTCACAACCTCCAAGAATGGAGGGTGATCTAATGATGGCAGTTAATTGATGAAAATCCTCACAACCCATGAAATCTCATGCAATGATTTCATCACTCATTATATGGCAAGTAAACCATGTCCGAATCATGGTAGGAAAGGAACTAGCTTCACAATAATTAAAACACTGGTCATGATAGAATTAGAATGAAAAAATATCAATGATCCAGGCAGCAATTTAGGTGACAATTCGGGTGACAGTTCCACCCCAATTGATGATAAAACTTTCGAGAGCCATAACTTTTGCACCGTAGCTCCAATTGACTCACCGTTTGAACCATTAGAAAGATAAGAATGAGGATAACACTGTGAGATGGCATGGATATTTGTTTTATAAATTTTGACCCCTAAAACACAATGGAAGTTCCCCAAATTTCAATTTTAGTAGTGCAGTCTAAAAATAGTAAGTTTCTAAAAATAGTAATTCCTCAAATTTTGTATTATTTTAAAGCATGGAAGTCAAACCACTTAATATCCCTCAATATTGGTGACCTTCCACATCCTCCCCCTACTTTAAAAATGGGTATAAATGAAGATGTAACCTGAAGTGGAAAATCAGACATCTCTTCCCAGAGATAAGCATATAGTTGTATTGCGATCTTGAGTAATAATACATCTCTTCTCATAGAATTCATTATTACTATGTTATTTCTATTTTATTGAAATATTTATCAACTAGAACTTCTAAGTTTTAGATCAGTGGTATCAGATCATTTTGTCTTGAGAGTGTATGATCCTAAGGATGAGGTCAGGCTATAAGAAGCTTAGGTGGAAAAGAACAGAGCTTCCAAACTATCTACTTATTCACTCCAAATGACTTTAAATGGAGGATGACATCAATACATTTGATCCTTTCAAGGAAATGATGAATGAATCACTCCAATGGCAACAAGCATAGATGCTATAATAATTTTCCCAAATTCTTCAATAACTCTTGATGGGAAATTTTGGCTCCTCAGCTGCACTTCCTGGCTCCTCATCTATGGAACATCCTTTCAGTATCCTAACACCCTTAAAGGTTAAGGTGGATTTTGATATTCCTAAATTTTAAGGCAAAATAAATGCTGATGTAGTAGAAAATCGGTTAGATCAATTGTCTTCCTACTTCTCTGTAAATAAATTCACCGATGGAGAAAAGATCACTTTTCTTCTTTTAAAAGCATCATTTCCCATGAAAAATTGGTGGGAAGTGTAAAAAAAGAGGTTCAGTACAGATGATATTGGCCTTAAGGTGGAACCTACCTAGGATGATTTTTTGGAAGTGGTGAAAGAAGAATACTATCCCATTGGAGCATATGATGATCTATACATATAGTGGCAACAACTTCACTAAGGTAAGGACCAATCTATTCAAGATTACACAAATATTTTTCATTCTTTGTCTTCAAGATTGGGCATCCAAGAAAGTGAGAAACATAAGACTCTAAAATATCATGGTGGACTATAATGGTACATATGGGGGGAAATGGAACTCTCTAATTTGGAAACTGTCAATGAGGCATATAAATTTGTAGTGAAGATTGAGCAAAAGCATGGTAGAAAGAATATGAAGAGTCAGCCCTCAAAATGGAAAAGTAACAAGGAAGGCAAACACGAGGCCAAAATTGGAAGTACGAGTTTCAAGAGTAACCCCAGAAGGGGAAGGCTATAAAATGGTGTGATTACCATAAAATTAGAACTCACTCTAAATATGAATGTTGAGCCATCACGTCACTTCTTTCTGAGTCACAATACTCAACATCTACTACTCTATCTCATACACAACCCACAGTTGAAGAGGATAAAGAATAAATTATAGATGTTGAGCCCAACACCATTGTCACTTCATCACAGATCCATGAGGAAAGGCTAGATGACAAGGAAATATTGTTTCACTCTAAACCATGGGTAAAAGGTAAGCCTCTGCATTTCATTCTTGATAGTGGGAGTCAAAAGAATTTAATCTCTACTAAAGTTGTGAAATGTCTAAATCTATCCATGAAGCCTCATTTAAAGCCATACAGTATTGGATGGTTGAGCCCAAGGAGAGACCTCCATGTCAACCATCAGTGTCTTCTTTCGTATGCAATAAAACCTTTCCAAGATGAAGTCTTGTGTGATGTAGTCAATCTAGATGTTTGTGATGTACTCCTTAGTCAGACATTCATGTATGAGTGACATGGCATCTATGAATCATGAACCTAAATAATCACCCTCACTCTTGGAACACAGTGCTATAGGGTACCAGAGGTACCACCTCCCACATCTATCTCCCTAATTAGTGCTAATCAATGTAAAAGATTGGTGGAGAATACAAAGCAATTTATTCTCATGGTGGTCAAACCATAGAAATCCAAGAAGGTCGATGTTACAGTCTTAACTACACAATCAACACAATAATAAAAGTAGATAGGACAAATCACATGAGAATATGATGACTTATTCAATTCACCCATAGGAGTTCCACTACATTTCCAAGTAAAACATTGTATCAATTTGATCCCAAGATCACCTTTGCCTAATAGTCATGTATATCATAGATCAGTTTTAGAGAATGAAGAGATAAAAAGATAGATTTAAGAATTGATCCAAAAGGGTCATATCATGCCAAGCTCTTCACCTTATGGTAGCCTAATTATCTTAGCACCAAAGAAAGATGGAACATGGAAGCTTTGCATTGACTACCGATCCCTGAATAAAATCACTATGAAGAATCACTATCCTCTCCCCAGGATTGATGACCTACTAGACCAACTCTGTGGTGTGAAGTTATTCACCAAAATTGATCTCAAATCTGGTTATCACCAAATTCCCATCGATCCCACTAATGTCTGAAATACTGCATTCAAATCTAAGGAGGGGCTCTTTGAATGGTTGGTTATGCCTTTTGGTTTAAATAACACACCTGCAACCTTCACGAGGATGATGAATGACATCTTAGGACCCTTCACCAAATCATTTGTGGTTGTCTACCTAGATGACATACTCATCTACAATAGAACATGGGAGGAACATTTGCAACATGTTTGTAAGGTGCTTCAAACTCTTTGGGAGCACAAGTTGTATGCAAATCTTGACAAATGCACATTCAGGATGACAACAATTCAATACCTCAGGTACATTGTGAATGAGGAAGGGGTCCATGTTGATCCAAAAAAGATTTGGGTTATTCAAGAATGGCCCACACCAAGGACCCTCACAGAACTTCACAACTTCTTGGGTCTTGCAAATTTATATCATAGGTTTGTTCTTGGATTTTCACATGTTGCTTGGTCACTAATCCAAGTGACTAAAAGAGGAGCTAAAGATACATTTCAATGGGGTGAAATACAACAAAGGGCATTTGATAATTTTAAGAATAGACTTTGCTCAGCCCATGTTCTTACCTTGCCATATTTGCATCAACCTTTTGAGTTGATGACAGATGCATCTAAATATGCCATGGGAGCTATCATCATGTAACATGGCCATCCTGTTGCATATCATAGTGAAACTTTCACTGATATAGCTAGGAAATATCCAACATATGATAAGGAGCTCTATGCCATTATATAAGCCTAAAAATAATAGAAACACTACATATTGGGAAAAGATATGGTCATCCGCACTAACCACAGACCATTGGAGTTCATCCAGACATAGAGAAAACTATGAAATGAGAGGCACCCAAAGTGGTCCACATATCTTTAGTAATTCCATATAATAATTAAAAACAAAAATGGGAGCTCAAATATTTCTATAGATTTTTTGAGCCATCCACCAACTACTACACTCACAACAGTTCTTGACTTGTGCAGAGATGAGACTGCCACTTGGGGTGCTCTATATGAAGCAGATCCTACCTTTACTGATACATATCAAGTGATTCAAAAAGGTAAACATGTTTATGATTTCTATTTGCAAGATAATTTCCTCTATCATATGGGGCACATCTATGTTCTAGTTTTAGAGCAATAGAAGATGATATGGGAAGCACATTTTAGTAGGACAGCTGGACACTTTGGTATAGAGTAGACATTGGCAGTTCTTCAAAAACACTTTTACTGGCCCCATATGTGAAAGGATGTGGAAATATATCTCAAATATTACACCCCATGTGTGATATCCAAGCCAAAAAATAAGAAGCAAGGATTGTACATGCCATTACTAGAACCAACCAGGCCTTGGAAATCTATCTCAATGGATTTTCTCTCAGGTTTGCCCACTTTAAAACATGGTAAAGACTGTATTTTTGTGGTAGTTGATCATTTTTCAAAAATGGATATCATGATTTCTTGTAAGAAAAATATATGTATTGAAGAAACTTCTCAACTATATTTTAGTCATGTATGGCTCCATTTTGGTCCCCCCAAGTCCATTATCTCAGATCGAGATTGCAAGTTCCTGAGCATCTTCTGATCCACTCTATAGAAGATGATGGATACTAAGCTAATGAAGTCCATAGCCTTCCATCCATAGAGTAATGGTTAGATAGAGGTGGTGAACTACTTGATTGTTCACATGATTCAAATGTATCACTCCAAACATCCACGTACATGGGATGAGGGGCTTTTATTCATATAACATGGATATAATCAGGCCTTACACAACTTGACCAAGCATAGTCCATTCCAAGTATGCTTCAAGTTCCAACCCATGGCACTAATTGATATAGTTGTTCCATTCTCCACTATGGAATACACACCTCATGGAAGATCTGAGGTACCAAAAGAAACAAATTTTATTGAACAAATGCAACACATCTAGTAGCAAGTTCATGACAATCTGGAGAAGATGAATTCGAAGTATAAACAATGCCATGACAAACATAAGATTGGACACCATTTTGATGTGGGTGATAAGGTTTAGTTGTGGCTTTAGAAGGAATGAATTATAAGCCCACATAAAAATATTTGGCCTTTGAGATATGGTCCCTACACCATCACCAAAAAAGTTGGAGAAAATACTTTTGAGTTGAACCTACTAGCCTACCTTGGTCTACATCTAATATTCAATGTGGAGCTCCTCAAACCATATCATCCACCAATATTAGACACTTCAATTATATCAGAACAACTTGGCATTGTTGAGCTTGATCCATAGAGTTTTGCTCTAGTAGAGGAGGATCATATTGTGGACACATAGATGAAGACAATAAGAGGACACTCTATTCCACTTTATCGAGTGGTCAAAAGGGGCCAACTTAGCCACCAAGGTGAGTGGCTAATAGAAAATCAAATGAAGACACAACTTCCACACTTGATGAGAAACATTGATGCAATGGAGAAAATTTCTTTTCAAGGAGGGAGGAATGATCTAGGCAGAAATTTAGGTGACAATTCGGGTGACAGTTCCACCCTAATTGATGATGAAACTTCCAGGAGCCATAATTTTTGGAACGTAGCTCCAATTGACTCACCATTTGAACCATTGGAAAGCTAATAATGCGGAGAATTCCATGAGATGGCATGGATCATTGCTCATTGAATTTTGACCCCCTAAAACCCAATGTAAGTTCTCCAAATTTCAATTTTAGTAGTGTAGTCTAAAAATAGTAAGTTTTTAAAAATAGTAATTCCTCGAATTTTGTATTGTTTTAAAGTGTGGAAGTTGAACCACTTAATCTCCCTCAATATTGGTGACCTTCCACATCATCCCCCTACTTTCAAAATAGGTATAAATGAATATGTACCCTGAAATGGAAAATTAGACATCTCTTCCCAGAGATAACCATATAGTTGTATTGCAATCTTGAGTAATAATACATCTCTTCTCAGAGTATGCATTGTTACTATGTTATTTCTTTGTTCTTGAAATATTTATCAACCATAACTTCTGAGTTTTAGATCAGTGGTATCAGAGAGGTTTGTCTTGAGAGTGTATGATCTCGAGGATGAGGTTAGGCTACAAGAAGCTTGGGTGGAAAACAATAGAGCTTCCAAACTATCCACCTATTCACTCCAAATGAATTCAAATGGAATATGACACCAAGACATCTGATCCTTTCAAGGAAATGGTGAATGAATCCCTCCAATGGAAATAAGCACAAATGCTACAACAATTTTCCAAAATTCTTCAATAACTCCTGATGGGAAATTTTGGATCCTCAGCTGCACTTCTTGGCTCCTCATCCATAAAATGCCCTTTCAGTGCCCCAACACCCTTCAAGGTTTAAAGAATTTTGATATTCCTAAATTTGAAGGAAAAATCAATGTTGACGTAGTATAAAATTGGTTAGATCAAGTATCTTCCTACTTCTCTATAAATAAATTCACCATTGGAGAAAAGATCAATTTTTCTCTTTTAAAAGCATCATTGCCCATGAAAAACTAGTGGGAAGTGTACAAATAGAGGTTCAATATAGATGGCATTGGCCTTGAGGTAGAACCTACTTGGGATGATTTTGTGGAAGTGGTGAAAGAAGAATACTATCCCATTGGAGTATATGTTGTACATATAGTGGCAACAACTTCACCAAGGTAAGGACCAATGTATTCAAGATTACATAGATATTTTTCATTCTTTGTCTGCAAAATTGGGCATCTAAGAAAGTGAGAAACATAAGACTCTCAAATATCATGGTGGACTAAAATGGTACATACAGGGGGAAATGGAACTCTTCAATTTGGAAACCCTCAGTGACGCATATAAATTCACAGTGAAGATTGAGCAGAAGCATGGTAGAAAGAATATGAAGACTCAGCCCTCAAAATGGAAAAGTAACAAGGAAGGTCAAACACAAGGCCAAAATTAGAAGCAGAAGGAGTTTCAAGATAAGAAACCCCAAAAAGGGAAGGCTATAAAGTGGTGTGATCAACACAAAACTAAAACTCACTATAAAGAGGAATGTCAAGCCATCAAGTCATTACTTTCTGAGTCACAATACTTGACATCTACTACTCTATCTCATACATAACCCACAGTCAAAGATGATGAAGAAGAAATTGTAGATGTTGAGCATGACACCATTGTCACTTCATCACACACATGTGAGGAAAGGATAGATGATAAGGAAAGATTTTTTCACTCCAAACTATGGGTAAAAGGTAAGCATCTGCATTTCATTCTTGATAGTGGGAGTTAAAAGAATTTAATCTCTGCTAAAGTTGTGAAAAGTCTAAATCTATCCATGAAGACTCATCCAAAGCCATATATTATTGGATGGTTGAGCCTAGGGAGAGACCTCTATGTCAACCATCAGTTTCTTCTTTCATATGCAATAAAACCTTTCCAAGATGAAGTCTTGTGTGATGTGGTCAATCTAGATGTCTGTGATGTACTCCTTGCTAAATTGTTCATGTATGAGTGACATGGCATCTATGAATCACAAACCCAAAGAGTTACCCTCACTCTTGGAATGTGGTGTTATAGAGTACCATAGGTACCACCTCTCACATCTATCTCCCTAATCAGTGCTAAGTAATGTAAGAGATTGGTGGAGAAGACAAAGCAATTTGTTCCAATAGTGGTCAAACCATAGAAATCCAAGAAGGTCAATGTTGTAGTACTGACCACACAATCAACACAACAACAAAATAAAATAGGATGAATCACAAGAGAATATGATGACTTATTCAAGTCGCCCATAGGAGTTCCACTACATTGCCAGGTAAAACATTCTATCGATTTGATCCCAAGATCACCTTTGCCTAACAGTCTTGTGTATCATAAATCATTTTTGGAGAATGATGAGATAAAAATATAGATTTAAGAATTGATCCAAAAGGGTCATGTCAGGCCAAGCTCTTCACCTTGTGGTAGCCTAATTGTCTTGGCACCAAAGAAAGATGGAACATGGAGGATTTGCATTAACTACCGAGACTTGAATAAAATCACTACAAAGAATCACTACCCTCTCCCTAGGATTGATGACCTACTGGACCAACTCCATGGTGCAAAGTTCTTCACCAAAATTGATCTCAAATATGGTTATCACCAAATTCCCATTAAACCCACCAATTTCTAAAAGACTACATTTAAATCTAAAGAGGGGCTCTTTAAATGGTTGGTTATGCCTTTTGGATTAACTAACGCACCTGTAACCTTCATGAGGATGATGGATGACATCCTACGACCCTTCACCAACTCATTTGTGGTTGTCTACCTAGATGACATAATCATCTATATTATAACATGGGAGGAACATTTACAACATGTTTGTAAGGTGATTCAAACTCTTTGGGAGCACAAGTTGTATGCAAATCTCAATAAATGCACATTCAGGATGACAACAATTTAGTACCGCAGGTACAATGTAAATGAGGAAGGGGTTCATGTTGATCCAAAAAAGATTTGAGTTATTCAAGAATGGCCCACACCAAGGACCCTCATATAACTTCAAATCTTCTTGGGTCTTGCAAATTTCTATTGCAAGTTTGTTCTTGGATTTTCAAATGTTGCTTGGTCACTAACCCAATTGACTAAAAGAGGAGCTAAAGCTACATTTTAATGGGGTGAAATATAACAAAGCGCATTTGATAATTTGAAGAATAGACTTTGTTCAACCCCTATTCTTGCCTTGACAAATTTGCATCAACCTTTTGAGTTGATGACATATACGTCTGAATATGCCATGGGAGTTGTCATCATGCAACATGGCCATCTTGTTGCATATCATAGTGAAACTTTCACTAATACAGTCAAGAAATATCTAACATATGATAAGGATCTCTATGCCATTGTGTAAGCCTACAAATAATGGAAACACTACATCTTGGGAAAAGAGACGGTCATCCACACTAACCATAGACCATTGGAATTCATCCAGACATAAAGCAAACTATGAAATGAGAGGCACCAAAAGTGGGCCATATATCTTCAGCAATTCCATATAATAATCAAACACAAAAAGGGGAGCTCAAATATAATTGCATATTGTCTGATCCATCCTCCAATTACTGACCTCACAATAGTTCTTGACTTGAGCAGACATCAGACTGCCACTTGGGGTGCTCTGTATGAAGCAGATCCTACCTTTGCTAATACATATTAGGTGCTTCAAAAAGGTAAACATGTTTATGGTTTCTATTTACAAGATAATGTCCTCTATCATATGGGACACATCTATGTTCTAGTTTTAGAGTAACAGAAGATGATATGGGAAGCACATTTTAGTAGGACAACTAGACACTTTAGGATAGAGAAGACATTGGCAATTCTTTAAAAACACTTCTAGTGGCCCCATATGCAAAAGGATGTGGAAATATATCTCAAATCTTGCACCCTATATGTGATAGACAAGCCAAAAAATAAGAAGCAAGGATTGTACATGCCATTTCCAGAACCAACTAGGCCTTGTGAATCTGTCTCAATAGATTTTCTCTCAGGTTTGCCCACTTCAAAACATGGTAAAGACTATATTTTTGTGGTAGTTGATCATTTTCTAAAAATGTGTATCATGATTTCTTGTAACAAAATATATCTACTGAAGAAACTACTTAAATATATTTTAGTCATGTATGGCTCCAATTTAGTCTCCCAAAGTCCATTGTCTCAGATCGAGATAGCAGGTTCCTGAGCATCTTCTGGTCCACTTTATGGAAGATGATGGATACCAAGATAATGAAGTCCATAGCCTTCCATCCACATACTAATGATTAGATAGAGGTGGTTAATTACTTGATTGTTCACATGATTTGGATGTATCACTCCAAACATCCACATACATGGGATGAGGGGTTTTTATTCATATAACATAGATAAAATCAGGCCCTGCACAGCTCGACCAAGCATAGTCCATTCCAAGTATGCTTTGGGTTCTAACCCATGGAACCAATTGATATAGTTGTTCCATTCTCCACCATGGAATACACACCTCATGGAATATATAAGTTAGAAAAATCAACAAAGTTCATTAAACAAATGCAACACATCTAGTAGTAAGTTCATGACATCTTGGAGAAGATGAATCAGAAGTATAACCATGCCATAACAAACATATGATTGCACACCATTTTATTTTGGGTGATAAGGTTTGGTTTTAGCTTTAGAAGGAAAAAATTATAGGCCCATAAATAAAAATTTGGCCTTTGCAATATGGTCCCTACACCATCCCTAGAAAAGTTGGAGAAAATGCTTTTGAGTTGAACCTACTAGCCTACCTTGGTCTACATCCAATATTCAATGTGGAGCTCCTCAAATCATATCATCCACCTCTATTTTACACTTCAGTCATAGTAGAACAACTTGACATTACTGAGTTTGATCCACAATGTTTTTCTCTAGTAGAGGAGGATCAGATTGTGGACACCTAGATGAAGACAACAAGAGGATGCTCTATTCCTCTTTATCGAGTGGTCAAAAGGGGCCAACTTAGCCACCAAGGTGAGTGGCTCATAGAGAATCAAATCAAGACACAACTACCACACCTGATGATTAAAATTGATGCAATGGGGGCCATTTATTTTCAAGGAGGGAGGAATGATTGGGGTAGTAATTTAGGTGACAATTTGGGTGATAGTTCCACCCCAATTGATGATAGAACTTCTGTGAGCCATAACTTTTGCATCGTAGCTCCAATTGACTCTCCATTTGAACTGTTGGAAAGCTAAGAATGAGGATAACACTGTGAGATGACATATAGATTTGATAAATGAAGTTTGACCTCATAAAACCCAATGTAAGTTCCCTAAATTTCAATTTTAGTAGTGTAGTCTAAAAATAGTAAGTTTTTAAAAATAATAATTCCTCAAATTCTGTATTGTTTTAAAGCATGGAAGTCAAAAAAATTAATATACCTCAAGATTTGTGACCTTACACATCCTCCCCTTACTTTCAAAATGGGTATAAATGAAGATGTAACCCAAAATGGAAAATCAGACATCTCTTCCCAAAGATAAGCATATAGTTGTATTGCAATCTTGAGTAATAATACATCTCTTCTCAGAGAATTAATTTTTATTGTGTTATTTATATGTTCTTGATATATTTATCAACTAGAACTTTTGAGTTTTGGATCAATGGTATCAGAGTGGTTTGTCTTGAGAGTGTATGATCCCGAGGATGATGTCAGGCTACAAGAAGCTTGGGTGGAAAACAATAGAGCTTCCAAACTATCCACCTATTCACTCTAAATGACTTCAAATAGCAAATGACACTGAGATGTCTAATCCTTTCGAGCAAATGGTGAATGAATCCCTCTAATCGTAAAAAGCATAGATGCTAAAATAATTTTCCCAAATTCTTCAACAACTCTTGATTGGAAATTTTGGCTCGTCAGTTGTACTTCATGGCTCCTTATCTATGGAACATCCTTTCAGTGCCCCAACACCCTTCAAGGTTCAAGTGAATTTTGATATTCCTAAGTTTGAAGGCAAAATCAATGCTGATGTAGTAGAAAAATGGTTAGATCAATTGTATTCCTAATTCTCTATAAACAAATTCACCAATGGAAAAAAGATCACTTTTGCTCTTTTAAAAGCATCATTGCCCATGAAAAACTAGTGGAAAGTGTACAAAAAGAGGTTTAGTATAGATGACATTGGCCTTGAGGTGGAACCTACCTTGGATGATTTTTTAGAAGCAGTGAAATAATAATACTATCCCATTGGATCATATCATGATCTGTACATACAGTGGCAACAACATCACCAAGGTAAGGACCAATCTATTCAAGATTACACAGATATTTTTCATTCTTTGTCTACAAGATTGGGCATCCAAGAAAGTGAGAAACATAAGAGTCTCAAATATCATGGTGGACTATAATGGTACATATGGGGGGGAAATGGAACTCTTCAATTTAGAAACCCTCAGTGAGGCATATAAATTCTTAGTAAAGATTGAGCAAAATCATGGTAGAAAAAATATGAAGAGTTAGCCCTCAAAATAGAAAATTAATAAGGAAGGTCACACAGGAGGCCAAAATTGGAAGCAAAAGGAGTTTCAAGATAAGAAACCCCAAAAGGGGAAGGTTGGAAAATGGTGTGATTACCACAAAATTAGAACTCACTCTAAAGAATAATGTCGAGCCATCAAGTCACTACTTTTTGAGTCACAACACTCGACATCTACTAAACTATCTCATACACAACCCACAATCAAAGAGGATGAAGAAGAAATTATAGATGTTGAGCCTAACACCATTGTCACTTCATCATAGACCCATGAGGAAAGTCCAAATGACAAGGAAAGTTTTTTTCACTCCAAACTATGGGTAATAGGTAAGCCTCTGCATTTCATTCTTGATAGTGGGAGTGAAAAGAATTTAATCTCTACTAAAGTTGTGAAAAGTCTAAATCTATCCATGAAGCCTCATCCAAATCCATACAGTATTGGATGGTTGAGCCTAGGGAGAGACATCCATGTCAACCATCGGTGTCTTCTTTCAAAGGCAATAAAACCTTTCCAAGATGAGGTCTTGTTATGATGTGGTCAATCTATATGTTTGTGATGTACTCCTTGGTCAACTATTCATGTATGAGTGACATGGCATCTATGAATCATGAACTCAAAGAATCACCCTCACTCTTGAAATAGGGTGTTATAGGGTACTATAGGTACCACCTTCCACATCTATCTCCCTAATCATTGCTAAGCAATGTAAGAGATTGGTGGAGAAGATAAAGTAATTTTTTCTCATGGTGGTCAAACCATAGAAATCCAAGAAGGTCAATGTTACAGTCTTGAATACACAATCAACACAACAAAAAAAGTAGATAGGATGAATCATAGGAGAATATGATGACTTAGTCAAGTCACCCATAAGAGTTCCACTACATTGCCAAGTAAAACATCTATCAATTTGATCCCAAGATCACCTTTGCCTAACAGTCCTATGTATCACAAATCAATTTTGGAGAATGATGAGATAAAAAGATATATTCAAGAATTCATTCAAAAGGGTGACATCAAGCCAAGCTCTTCACTTGTGGTAGCCTAATTGTCTTGGTACCAAAGAAAGATGTAACATGGAGGCTTTGCATTACTACCGAGCCTTGAATAAAATCACTGTGAAGAATCACTACCCTCTCTCTAGGATTGATGACCTACTGGACCAACTCTATGGTGCAAAGTTATTCACCAAAATTGATCTCAAATCTAGCTATCACCAAATTCCCATCAATCCCACCGATGTCTGGAAGACTGTATTCAAATTTAAGAAGGGGCTCTTTAAATGGTTGGTTATGCCTTTTGGCTTAACTAACGCACTTGTAACCTTCATGAGGATGATGGATGACATCCTAAAACCCTTCACCAGCTCTGTAATATCCCTTCTAAACAGGAAATATAGCAACACAAAAAAACTGAACCAAGATATAATCGCTGTTGAATAAATTCAAAAAGATCACAATAATATAGTCTTTTAATAACAAATTATAGATTGTATCACTTGTCCTTGTAAATTATTACAATTGCAGTCCTCTAATATGCATATAAATACGAAATACAGTCTTGAAAACCCTGGCTTTGCAAATCTGGAAGTGCAAATTGAGTTCTGGAAAGTCTCGGCCCTTCTGTTTCGACACACAGTCACCGTCGTCGGTCGATATCTCGCCGACGTCGGTCTCTGCTGGTCGGATTTCTGCCGACGTCGGTCTTCAGTCGACTGATGTCGGTCACTGAAAACCCTCTGCCTGCCGAGGTCGGTTCCTGCACTGGTCTGTACGAACCCGTACGGATTCTGTACAGCCGCCAATTAAGCACAACTTCCCTGTTTCAACCCCTGATCTGAAGATATCTGTCTCTAGCACAGTAGATCTCTAGCTGTATAATTTATTGAATCAAAACATAAAGCAATAAATACCTGGAATATCTGTGATAACTTCTGTGTGAAGTTATCTCTCAAACCTGAAATTCTGTGATAACTTCTGGATGAAGCTATCTCTCACTTTGGCAATAGATCAGCTGATATTTCACAGCCTCTTAATTGCACACACTGAAGAGGGAACGTTCTCCAATGCAGATGGAATCCTTGAACCCTAGGCTCAGTCTTCACAGAAGAAATTCTTCAATTTTCAATAATCAATAATCAATAACATAATGAACCATGGCCTCCATGAGAAACCCTTATACCCTCAAAAGATATGCTTGCCCTAATTAGGGTTTCTTAAATTAGAATTAGGGTTTCTAAATTAAAAATAGGCTAAATAATTAATATTTGATTAAATCAATCAAATATTAATATCTCCCTCAATACATGTCGGATCCACGAACCGATCGAAGCTAGTGAATCAGGGAGTGATTCCGCACATAACCATGCCACAATAAAGGCGCTCCGCTGCATATCAAATATCCCTAAAAAGTAGGAGCTCAGGCCAATTGTGTCAGAAATACCCTGAATGAAAATCAAATGAAGAAATCATGTGAATCAAAGTCGAGCCAAGCTCCATTATGACCCTCTATCCATCTTATTAGCCTACGAAGGTCGCATAATAGGCTAACCATGTACTCAGAACATGTCAATTGAAAAGGGGACATGACAAGCTCATTTATGGTTTCCTACCTAGATGACATACTCATCTACAATAAAACATGGGAAGAACATTTGCAACATGTTCATAAGATGCTTCAAACTCTTCAGGAGCACAAGTTGTATGAAATTCTTGACAAATGCACATTTAACATCACAATAATTTGGTACCTCAGGTATGTTATGAATGAAGAAGGGGTCCATGTTGATCAGAAAAAGATTTAGGTTATCAGAATGGCCCACACCAAGGACCCTCATAGAACTTCACAGCTTCTTGGGTCTTGTAAATTTATATCACAAGTTTGTTCTAGGATTTTCACATGTTGCTTGGTCACTAACCCAAGTGACTAAAGGAGGAGCTAAAGATACTTTTCAGTGGGGTGAAATACAATAAAGGGAATTTGAGAATATGAAGAATAGACTTTTCTCAACTATTGTTCTTACCTTGCTAGATTTTCATCAACCTTTTAAGTTGATGGCAGATGCATCTGAATATGCCATGGGAGCTATCATCATGCAACATGGCCATCCTATTACATATCATAGTGAAAATTTCACTAATACAGTTAGGAAATATCCAACATATGATAAGGAGATCTATACCATTGTGCAAGCTTACAAAAAATAGAAACACTACATCTTGGGAAAAGAGACAGTCATCCACATTGACCACAAACCATTGGAATTCATCCAAACACAGAGCAAACTATGAAATGAGAGGCACCAAAAGTGAGCCACATATCTTTAGCATTTCCATCTAATAATCAAACATAAAAGGAGATCTCAAATACAACTTTAAATTGTCTGAGTTGTCCACCAATTAGTACACTCACAATAGTTATTGACTTGTGCAGACATCAGATGGCCACTTGGGGTGCTCTGTATGAAGTAGATTCTACCTTTACTGATACATATCAGGTGCTTCAAAAAGGTAAACATGTTTATGATTTTTATTTGAAATATAATTTCCTCTGTCATATGGGGCACATCTATGTTCTAGTTTTAGAGAAACAAAAGATGATATGGGAAGCACATTTCAGTAGGATAGTTGGACACTTTGGAATAGAGAAGACATTTTCAGTTCTTCAAAAACATTTCTACTGGCCCCATATGCAAAAAGATGTGGAAAGATATATCAAATATTACACCCTATGTGTGATATCTAAGCCAACAAATAAAAAGCAAGGATTATGCATGCCATTACTAAAAATAACCAGGCCTTGTGAATCTGTCTTAATGGATTTTCTCTCAGGTTTTCCCACTTAAAAACATGGTAAGGACTACATTTTTGTGGTATTTGATCATTTTTTAAAAATGGATATCATGATTACTTGTAATAAAAATATATCTACTAAAGAAATTTCTTAACTATATTTTAGTCATGTATGGCTTCATTTTGGTCTCCCCAAGTCCATTGTCTCAGATTGAGATAGCAGGTTCTTGAGCATCTTCTGGTCTATTCTATGGAAGATGATGGATACCAAGTTGATGAAGTCCACAGCCATCAATCCACAGACTGATGGTCAGATGGAGGTGGTGAATCACTTTATTTTTCACATGATTCGGATGTATCACTCCAAACATATATTTACATGGGATGAGGGGCTTTTGTTTATACAACATAGATACAATCAGGCTCTGCACAGCTCAACCAAGCATAGTCCATTCTGAGTATGCTCTGGGTTTCAACCCATGGCACTAATTGATAAAGTTGTTTCATTATCCACCATAGAATACACACCTCATGGAAGATCTAAGGTAGTAAAGGCAAAAAAATTCATTGAACAAATGCAACACATCTAGCAGTAAGTTCATGACATCCTGGAGAAGATGAATTAGAAGTATAAGCAATGCCATGACAAACATAAGATTGCACACCATTTTATTGTGGGTGATAAGGTTTGGTTATATATTTAAAAGGAACAAATTATAGGCCCATACAACAAAATTTGGCATTTGTGATATGATCCCTACACTATCACCAGAAAAGATGGAGAAAATGCTTTTGAGTTGAACCTACCAGCCTACCTTGGTCTGCATCTAATATTCAATGTGGAGCTCCTCGAATAATATGATCTGCCTATATTAGACACTTTAGTCATAGAAAAAGAACTTGAAATTAATGAGATTGATCCACAGAGTTTTTCTCCAGTGGAGGAGGATCAGATTGTGGACACCTAGATGAAGACAACAAGAGGACGCTCTATTCTGCTTTATCGAGTGGTCAAAAGGGGCCAGCTTAGCCACCAAGGTGAGTGGCTAATATAGAATCAAATAAAGACACAACTTCCACACTTGATGAGGAACATTGATGAAATGGGTACCATTACTTTTCAAGGAGGGAGGAATGATCGAGGCAGTAATTTAGGTGACAATTTGGGTGACAGCTCCACCCTAATTGATGATAGAACTTCTGGGAGCCATAACTTTTACAAATTAGCTATAATTGACTCACCGTTTGAACTATTGGAAAGATAATAATGAGGAGAACACTTTGAGATGACATAGAGATTTTATAAATGAATTTTGACCCCCTAAAACCCAATGGAAGTACCCCAAATTTCAATTTTAGTAGTGTAATCTAAAAATTGTAAGTTTATAAAAATAATAGTTCCTTGAATTATGTATTGTTTTAAAGCATGGAAGTCAAACCAATTAATCTCCCTCAAGATTGGTGACCTTCCACATCCTCACCTTACTTTAAAAATGGGTATAAATGAAGATGTAACCCAAAATGGAAAATCAAACATCTCTTCCCAAAGATAACCATATAGTTGTATTGTGATCTTGAGTAATAATACATCTCTTTTTAGATAATTCATTATTAATGTGTTATTTCTATGTTCTTCAAAATATTTATCAACTAGAACTTTTGAGTTTTGGATCAGTGGTATCAGATTGGTTTGTCTTGAGAGTGTATGATCCTGAGAACGAGGTCAGGCTACAAGAAGCTTGGGTGGAAAATAATAGAGCTTCCAAACTATCCACCTATTTGCTCCAAACCAATTCAAATAGCAGATGACACCAAGACATATGATTCTTTCAATGAAATGGTGAATGAAGCCTTACAATGGAAATAAACACAGATGCTACAATAATTTTCCCAAATTCTTCAATAACTCTCGATTGGAAATTTTGGCTCCTCATCTACACTTCCTGGCTCCTCATCCATGGAACATCCTTTCAGTGCCCCAACACCCTTCAAGGTTCAAGTGAATTTTGATATTCCTAAATTTGAAGGCAAAATCAATGCTGATGCAGTAGAAAATTAGTTAGATCAATTATCTTCCTACTTCTCTATAAATAAATTCACTAATGGATAAAATATCACTTTTGCTCTTTTAAAAGCATCATTGCCCATGAAAAACTAGTGGGAAGTGTACAAAAATAGGTTTATTATAGATGACATTGGCCTTGAGGTGGAACCTACCTAGGATGATTTTGTGGAAGTAGTGAAAGAAGAATATTATCCCGTTAGAGCATATGATGATCTATACATATAGTGGCAACAACTTCTCTAAGGTAAGGACCAATATGTTCAAGATTACATAGATATTTTTCATTCTTTGTCTGCAAGATCGAGCATCCAAGAAAGTGAGAAATATAAGACTCTCAAATATTGTGGTGGACTATAATGGTACATACAGGGGGAAATGGAACTCTTCAATTTGGAAGCCCTCAGTGAGGCATACAAATTTGTAATGAAGATTAAGCAGAAGCATGGTAGAAAGAATACGAAGAGTCAACCCTAAAAATGGAAAAGTAACAAGGAAGGTCAAACACGAGGCCAAAATTGGAAGCAGAAAGAGTTTCAAGATAAGAAACCCTAGAAGGGTAAGGTTGGAAAATGGTGTGATTTACACAAAATTGCAACTCACTCCAAAGAATAATGTCAAGCCATCATGTCACTACTTTCTGAGTCATAATACTCGACATCTACTACTTTGTCTCATACACAACCCATAGTTTGAGAGGATGAAGAAGAAATTGTAGATGTTGAACCTGACACCATCGTCACTTCATCATAGACCTATGAGGAAAGGCCAGATAACAAGGAAAGATTGTTTCACTCCAAACTATGGGTAAAAGGTAAGCCTCTACATTTCATTCTTGATAGTGGGAATCAAAAGAATTTCATCTCTACTAAAGTTGTGAAAATTCTAAATCTATCCATGAAGCCTCATCCAAATCCATATAGTATTGGATGGTTGAGCCTAGGGAAAGACCTTTGTGTCAACCATCAGTGTCTTCTTTCATATGCAATAAAACCTTTCCAAGATGAAGTCTTGTGTGATGTGGTCAATCTAGATGTTTGTGATGTACTCCATAGTCAGTCATTCATGTATGAGTGACATGGCATCTATGAATCACAAACCCAAAGAATCACCCTCAATCTTGGAACACAATGCTATAGGGTACCAGAGGTACCACCTCCCACATCTGTCTCCCTAATTAGTGATAAGCAATGTAAAATATTGGTGGAGAAGACAAAAAAATTTGTTCTCATGGTGGTCAAACCACATAAATCCAAGAAGGTTGATGTTGTAGTGCTACCTACACAATCAACACAACAACAAAAGTATATAAGATGAATCATAGGAGAATATGATAACTTATTCAAGTCACCCACATGAGTTCCACTACATTGTTAGGTAAAAAATTCTATCGATTTGATCCTAGGATTACCTTTGCCTAATAGTCATGTGTATTGTGAATCAGTTTTGGAGAATGATGAGATAAAATGATAGATTCAATAATTGCTCCAAAAGGGTCACATCAAGCCAAGCTCTTCACCTTGTGTCAGCCCAATTATCTTGGCACCAAAGAAAGATGGAACATGGAGGCTTTGCATTGACTACCAATCCTTGAATAAAATCACTATGAAGAATTGCTACCCTCTCCCCAAGATTGATGACCTGTTAGACCAAATCTATAGTGTGAAGTTCACCAAAATTGATCTCAAATCTGGCTATCACCAAATTCCCATTGATCCCACCGATGTCTGGAAGACTGCATTCAAATCTAAGGAGGGGCTCTTTGAATGGTTGGTTATGCCCTTTGCGGTTATCTACCTGGATGACATACTCATCTACAGTAGAACATGGGAGGATCATTTGTAACATGTTCATAAGGTGATTTAAACTCTTCAAGAGCAGAAGTTGTATGCAAATCTTGAAAAATGCATATTCAGGATGACAAAAATTTAGTACATGGGATGAGGGGATTTTATTCATACAGCAAGGATATAATTGGGCCCTACACAGCTTGAGCAAGCATAGTCGATTCCAACTATGCTTTGGGTTCCAACCCATGGCACAAATTGATATAGTTGTTCCATTCTCCACCATAGAATACACACCCCATGGAAGATATAAGTTAGCAAAAGCAATAAAGTTCATTGAATAAATACAACACATCCAACAACAAATTCATGACATCCTGGAGAAGATAAATCAGAAGTATAAGCAATGCCATGACAAACATATGATTACACACCTTTTTACTATGGGTGATAAGGTTTGGTTGTGGATTTAGAAGGAATGAATTACAGGTCCACACATAAAAATTTGGCCTTTGTGATATGGTCCCTACACCATCACCATAAAATTTGGAGAACATGCTTTTGATTTGAACCTACCAGCCTACCTTGGTCTGCATTGAATATTCAATGTGGAGCTCCTCAAAACATATCATCCACCTCTATTGGACACTTTAGTAATATTATAACAAATTGACATTACTGAGCTTGATCCACAAAGTTTTTCTCAAGTGGAGGAGGATTAGATTGTGGACACTAGATGAAGACAATAAGAGGATGCTCTATTTTTCTTTATCGAGTGGTCAAAAAGGGCCAGCTTAGACACCAAGGTGAGTGGCTCATAGAGAATAAAATCAAGACACAACTACCACACTTGATGAAATGGGAACCATTTCTTATCAAGGAGGGAGGAATGATCTGGGTAGCAATTTAGGTAACAATTCGGGTGACAGTTCCACCCCAATTAATGACAGAACTTCTGAGAGCCATAACTTTTTCATCGTAGCTCCAATTGACTCATCATTTGAACCATTGGAAAGATCAGAATGAGGATAATGCTGTGATATTGTATGGACCTTTGATCAATGAATTTTGACCCTATAAAACCCAATGGAATTTCCCCAAATTTCAATTTTAGTAGTGCAGTCTAAAAATAGTAAGTTTCTAAAAATAGTAATTCCTTGAATTATGTATTATTTTAAAGCATGGAAGTCAAAACACTTAATCTCCCTTGAGATTGGTGACCTTAAACATCCTCCCCCTTCTTTCAAAATGGGTATAAATGAAGATGTAACTTGAAATGGAAAATTAGACATCTATTCCCAAAGATAAGCATATAGTTGTATTGCGATCTCAAGTAATAATACAGCTCTTCTCAGAGAATTCATTGTTACTATGTTATTTTTATGTTCTTTAAATATTTATCAACTAGAACTTCTAAGTTTTAGATCACTCAAGCTGAAGCCAATTTACAATAAGACTCTGAGAAAGAAGAAATGGGCAACCATGGGAGGTGACCATGACAAATTCAAACCTATTTCTTACACTGAATCTAAGGAATACCCAATGGTGTGGAGAAAAATCTCAAAAGGTGGTTCACTATTTTTATGACTAGAATTTTTGGCCATGATTCTTTCATTTCTAAGGATTTTATAAGAGGATGGAAGAAAGGTGTCATTAGAATGAGAAGCCTATCGATAACCATTATTGAGTAAATCATCAGAGAGGTAATAGGTATGTATTGTTAAGATAACAATGCCTCAAAGGACAAAAAATATAGGGAAGAATTGATAAATGCTTTTTTCAAAATTGATAAACCCATATTCCATAAGTAGAAGGGCTATCCTAGGTTGGATCTATCGAGGAAATGGCCAAAAGTTTGCCTTGAAATCATAAAATATATTATGTTAGAGGGTAAGTTTAGTGTCATTTTCTCACATCACTTCTTACTTATGAATCATTTTAAAATTCACAAAATTAGTCTTCCCTTCTCTTATTAAAGTGCTTAGAGGTAGTGTGCCTTCCTACAAGTCAAAATCTTTCATTGTTTTACTACATTAGGGTCTCATTTTTTAATAGTCAAGAGAGGTGATCCCTTGTGAGGAAAAATGTGGTTGAATCCATGGAAGTGAACAATGGTGATGACTCAAAATAAAACACTATAATTGAAAAGGTAACTCATGAGGATGATGACTCCTCAACCTAGGAGGTGATTTCATTTGATAAGTCTAACACCCGTATTAAGAAAGAGGATAAGAGCAAAGGAAAAGACAAGGATAATGATTCCTTGAGTGAGTTAGAGGAGATCTATGATACCACCCAAGGAGGTAAATATATATTCATGAAGAAAGGAAAGACCCTAATCCCCTACCCCCAAAATAAAAAAAAATATGAAATTTGAAGACGGTGTGCAGAAGATAGAAACAAAACTTCCCATGTAACAATTTATGTGCATTGAGATGACATAGGAAGTGGATAATATTAGGTCCCAATTATCACTAATTTAGGATGAAGGAATAGTATTAATGAAGAATTAAAATAATAAGTGAAGGAAATAAGTAGTAAGGTAGGGGTAGGGGAGGTCACCCCAAATAAGAAAAGGAAACATGACAAGAACACAACATACCATCATGTGTCGACCAATAAAATAGATAAAATCAACTGGGAAAAACTGACTAGGATGTGGAAGAACAAATCATAAGACTCTGCATAGGGCCCAAATAAGAGAACTCAAGGTCATCTCTATAAATATGAAAATAATTAGGTGGATACCACTACACTAGTCGAATACTCTAACACAGAGGAGTCTTACCTTTAATCACCTACCTTACTTCTAGTTTTCTCATCACTTTTTGGTTATGATATATTTATTGAAGCTTGGGGGTATTTTAATATTAGTTTACTATCTTTATATCTTAATTCAACTTCCTATATTTGGTATCCCATTGGGATTTTCCTTATGTATGTTTTTCTCATTTCTCTATTGAATATATTTCCATGATATAATGGGAAAGGGACCCTTTAAAGCCCAAATTTTACATTAATCATATATAAAAACATACGATAATGATTATATATATATATATATATATATATATATATATATATATATATATATATATATATATATATATATATATATATATATATATTCTTTAATATTTCTTAATCTAATTTTTTTAGAAAGGTTATCTAAGGATGCTTTTAGAAAGAATCTTAATTTTAATCATTTAACAGAAAGATGTATGCATTGATTTGTAACACAATAAAAATATATATGTGGATCATTAATTAATGTAATGATTTAAAATTAAAATATAGCCAATTCATCTTCTCATAAACCATGATAAATCGATGCCTCTTAAGGAAATATCTTGTGAAACCACATGCCACAAAATCAAATTCAAATGGAAAATTTTCCATCACAAACCATTGAGAAGTAATTAATTCCCATGATTTGGCCATGAATAACCTTGGCTTGGTGTCTCATAAATATTATATGGTCTCATACCAATTTTAAATCCATTTACAACCATAATACCTATATACACATAATATTTCCAAACTTTATCAATTAATTATGCTTTCTCTCTTGTAAGAACCCATCGAGTCTCAATCTCTCTAAGTGCATGCCTTAAGGGGTGTATCAAAAAAGGGGTAGGTTGACCATTGGTTCTTCATATAATTTTTGTCCCTTTATTACTACTTGTTACCTACACAGCCATATCCTAAAAACATATTCCAAAGCTTTGCCTCCTATTTTTCACCCTCATCTAATCATTTCATGTCTTCATTAGCTCTTCCCTAGCCTAAAAACCTTTGCAATGGTTTAAAATACACTTTTATCCCATCAAATCTATACTATAATTGAAAAAATTATCTAGGGTCTAGGTCCACTCTTTATTGACCTAGACCAAGACCTAATTTTTTTTTCAATAATGATATAGAGTGGATTGGGTCGACCCTATCAGCTAAATTTTTAGAAAGGTTTAGGGTTAGATTTAACTATATAAACACATTAATTTCACCATTTCTTAGAGATAACAAGTGTGAATTATTCATTTATGCTTATTTATAATATGCTATTCTACTATTCTACTTGAGGGGTCTTAGCTTAGGGTTTCTAATTGGAGAAGAATCTTGTCTTATGGAAAAATCTTGGATGTTTTGCTCTTTCTTAATGATCCTTACAAACCAGAACAACCTCTTGTGAAGTACCTTTGTCTAAGGGAGAGATTGAGTCTCAATGAATTCATCCTCAAGGTAAGTATATCTAAATTTGATCCTCTCTTTTAGTAGATAGAAGTAACATAAGTAATGAGTTTTAAATTTATTGATCTCTCGATGCATTAGGGTTTTACCTATACATAGCTTAATTAGGATTCTCTTATGCATGTTTATTTTTATGTTTATTAACCCCTAATTTGTGCCATAATATTTGGTGAGAATTATATTAGATTTTACTTTCCTTGTAATTTACTTACATTATGAATATGAAAACATAGGATTTAGTTAGGGTTACTATATAGTTTTAATTGACTAAAAGATTTGGAACCCTCCCTAGTGATATTATTGTGGTAAGAGATCTATTAGATATTTATAATGGATCCATATTAGTCATGACCCTGAATATCTAATGTATTAATAATCAAGAGTATAAATAAGATTTATTGTATCTAAGTTAACATTAATTTATAGGTCAATTATATTTATATTTGCATACATTCTGGTGAACTTGACGTGATTCTAACCCTTGCAGGTTTTCTTTCATGCCATCATTATTTTCATCATTTATATTTTAGTATTGTATCAAACTAGTCAAAATAGTTATAACTTTATGTGCATAGGTTTAACACATAATCACTTCAAAATGACTTTATTATGTCTGTGTAGGTCTTCACCAATCACAAGCTAATGAATCAAGTAGCTTGACACAGTATTCTTATTCAGTTCTAAATTAACATACATAGTCAAATAGGTCAAATCTATCTACTATTTTCTTTCTTCAACATATATGTCAAAAAACATAATCAAACAAATTGACTCTATTCATTATCTCTTTATCAACACATAGGTTTTGTAAACTTAGTCAAACTAGTTGACCCAGTTGGTAGAATTTGAAATCAAATTTTAAGCATCATAGCATAAGAATTTGCAAGCTAAAATATATTCAATCCCACCAAGGTTCTTTTCTTTTATCTATTATTTCATTTATTCCTTTAGTGCTATCTTATATAAGTTTGCAGTCTATAAAACTGTAACCCTAAAGCTATCTAGGTGGACTTGGTCAACCTAGTTCTGTAGTCTATCTTATGTCTAAGAGAAATAATTGGCATGTTTGACTCTATTCTTAAAGACCTTAATTTTATAGAACAATAATGAACTATTTGACTTTATTCTATATTGTTGGCATATAGTGTTACCTAAACTGACTCTATACTATTATCAATCAAGAAATTAACATCTATTTTATAGTAATTAATTCACCTTTCTTTTTTAGTTGTTTGCATGCTTAGAGTAACTCATATATCTGAAATATGTGGTTTTTAAAATCATCATTTTAGTTACACTATTTTAATCTTTTTCACACACTACCAAATCAATTTACATTAAAAAACATTAAACATTTGTCTTTTTGAGACCTACCTACTTGGATTTCATCACCAATGGGGAAGCCAACTTGGTTTTCTCTCTAAGTATAAATACATGGTTGATGGTATATATTGGTAAAGCACTCAACACCCTTATCACTACAAGCTTGTGTAGTGAAGGGGTAGCCCAAATACCAAGCTAATACCATCACCAATGCAAATCCATTTTAGCCTAAATGTCTAAAAACTAACCTTAGATTACTTTCTAGTTCCTTATTTCAGCCAACTTTCCTATCACATTAAAATCAAACTCTCTTATAACTTAATAACACTTAGGATAAACAACTGGATAACACTTAATTTCTAGTTGTTGCTTTTTATTTGATCATTGTGTGTTGTATTTCAAAACTTACATTGACTATCATTGGTGTAAGGTTTGTGTTGTGTATTCTAATTAGATCAATCACATTGATCCAATTATTTGTATGATTAATTTCTTTAATGATTCAAATTATCTTAAAAAAATTTCCCCTATTTCAAAAAATTATCATCTTGGTTGATATAGTATCTTATAGACTGTTATACCTTCATGACTATAATACATAGTCAAGCTACACAATCATGTATTCTTATTTCCCTATTCAGTTATTTATTCAACAATACACAATCGACCTACATGCTTGTGTATCCTTATCTCTCTATTATATCCCCTATTATTAGTACACTATAAACTTATATGAATTTGTATTCTTTTCATCCTATGTCTCAACATTACTCTATCAACCTAGTTAATTTTATACATGTTGGTTGACTTTGTTCCTTGTCTATCTGACTCTATTCCTTATCTAGCCAACTCTATCCCTAATTTTCCTTCTTCCTTCCTAATCTTTATTTCTTTCCTCAAACTTCATGAAATACCCTATCAAAATCTTATTGGACAACCTAAATCCATTTAGACACTATATGAGGTGATATTTTCTTCCTTTATTTACCTCCCAAGAGAATCCTCACTCTTGGAGTACTTATTCTCCTCCCTCATATTTGGACTGAAACATGGTTAAGATCATGAAAGAAGATGAGATTGGTTGATTATATCATTTTCATACCTATCAAGATAATTCCCATCTTCAAACATCTCACCACAATTTGGAGGCAATTAACCCCAGTTTATCCAATAACCCTACAAGCAATCCAACACCTAACAACCCTCCCCTATTTAGTAATTTGGGGAGTCATCCTACAAAAACCAATATGCTAATTGATACAATACAACTTATTGCATAGATATTACAACAAATTAATATAATTAAAACATCTAACACCTCCCAAATGATGCAACTATAACATCATTTGATCAACATGGCTAATCAATCTCCTGTTCTTCTCCTTCAAAATAATTAAAATTTTATTCCTCCTCCTCTTAGAGATGTCACAGGGAAAGTCATTCCCTAACCTATCATGAATAAAAATATTCTACAAAACATTAAAAATGAGCCTTTATCCCCTTTCATTGCTTTTATTAATATTGGTAACATATCTCCAACTATTAAGTATGATGAGACTAAAGACCCTGAAACTTTACTTAAGGCATTTAGCAATATTTATAAGGAGTGGATCTAAACTAATACTTTCACCAAAACTAAAATTATAGTTAAAAAAATTCACTGGTAATGTATTATAATGGTATTATCAAATTCCCCAACATTTCATATGGAAACTCAAGGATTTAGTCAATCCTCTAGTTAAAGAGTTTCAACACAATGATCTTCCTAAAATTTACATTAGCCATTTTATAAATGCTAAGAAATCTCCCACTAAATCAACTCATGATTTTATTAATTAATGGAAATGTTTAGTCCAGAAGGTTGATCATAACACAACTAATGATAATTTGTTTAAACTCTTTATAACCTCATTAACTCCTTCATTTTAGTATAAGGTTCAAACTTTTGCTCCTCAAATGCTCAATGAAGCTCTTGACTAAGCCAAACATCAATAATTCTTAGTGAAATAATTTTAACCTAATACCAAACTCATTAAAATATATTTTCAACATTCCAATAATGTGATAACCAACAATCCTCCTCAAACCAAGCTAGGAGTTATTAAAGCCAATAATCCCTCATCTTCTCATATACCATTAATTATGCAGCAAAGAAAAAAAAATTTAGTGCCGTCTAAACCATTTAATTATCCTAAAAATTTTCCTAAATGGTATGACCCTAATCAATTTGGTTGGTTCCATGCTGACATTGATCACTCCCATGAACCATGTAGAGATCTTAGTAATTTTTTAATCTCCAATATGCTTGGTGATTCATTCAATCATGAAGCGATGAATCAACTCCATCATCAAGTTTACAATAATGCTTCTAAAAAATGACAAGATACCAAATCTTCTTCTTGTAACAACCAAAAATATTTTTCCACATCTAACCCTCAATAATCCAACAAGGATGTTTGTGCCATTGATGTTGACTACGACCAATAATTAAAAAAATATCAATATGTCAACTAGAAAAGGTCAATTATTAATGTAAACCAACCCATAAAGATCCTATCATTAAACCTAAGAAACCTTATTTGGCTAAGCAACTCCTTAAAGACACTACAACCACTCACATAGCTTCAAAAACTAATGAGGAACCATCTCCTCCTTCAAAAACCCCAACCACTTCTCTTCTTACAAAATATAATTTACCTTTTAAGCCTCATGTCGATTCTTCTTCCAAAACCCATTGGAACTTATTAGAAGAACTCAACTCCATGCCTTGAAAAAATCCTATTATGGAGTTACTTCACATCTATCCTTACCATCACAAGTTCTTCATGCAACAAATTCAAGAAATTAATGATCCATCTTCCTTAGAAGAGGAGCCATCTTCTCATGAGCCTCAACCAACTAAAGTGAATACCATTTAATCCATTTGTCCTTATTCAAAACCCTCCATAGAGTTATTTAAAGAAGATATGATTAACGATGAGATCCTCTTTCAAGCTAATGATTTAGCCCTATTCATTAAAATAACCATTAATACCACCCTCATTCATAAATTACTAGTAGATAAAGGGTCTAGTATTAGTGTGACATATTTTTGGTTCATCCAACAACTTGGATATAATAAATATCATCTCAAACAAACTCACTTGACATGTCATGGATTTGACAAAACTAATCAAAATCCACTTAGTTGTATTTGTATCCCTCTTATGATTAGATCGAAGACTATCTAAACTAAGCTCATGATCCTCAATTTACCATTATCTTACAACATACTCTTAGGATGCCCATGGAATCATAGAATGAGGGATATCACCTCTTTCAATATCTAATACATCAAGTTCTTTCATAATGATAAAATGTGTAAACATGAGGTTGATCCTAACCCTTGGAGTATTCAACATCCAAATCCTAAATCTCAAAATCAAATTCCCACCATTCCAATGATCAGTAGTGCTCCCTTACCCAAATTCATCAAAATTAATTTGGATTTACATGTCACTCTTGTTGATTCAAATGATGATGATCTTAATGATTTACAAAATACCTACAACACTACCAAGCCACCTCTTTATATCTTTGAGTGGCTTCTTCCTTCTTTATTTCCTCTTGATCAAATCATCCCTTTCATTGATGAGATCACTGATTTCTACCTCCATGCAATGCTCAGAAATCCTCTCACATTTAAGATGACTTCACGTGTAATTATTATGGAGTGTCTAAATTATTTTAAGATCCTTTAATCATGTTTTCACCTAAATTTATTGATTTAGGTATCTACCCTTCAAAAGTTCCTCCCAAATCTCAAGCATATACAATTTCTCTAACCAATGATGATAATTACATCATGTCCCAATCTCAATAAAGAGACTTGGATGTTCAAAATTATAAAATTTAAAATACATGATTTCAATCATGGTGTTCATACCATTTCCAAATATAACAAGTTAGCACCTAAAGTTAATGTACCTCCTACTAATTCTCCACTTATTGATACTCCTTGGGTAGTATAACAAATATTACCTTCTAAACCTCTGAAATTTCTTGCATCTTCTATACCTTATACTCAACCAATCATTCAATATAATTCTCTCCCCATCAATGATTTCAATGACAAACCAATCTAATATGATCTACCTTATTGCCCTACTTCACCTATTCCTAAGATTATATTAGATGAAAATGCCACAAATGTATGTCAAATACATTCTAAATATGATCACCATGGTAAAAAATTATTGATATCAAAGTAGATGTCAAGTATTATGGTCCTTTTACCACTTTGTATAGTGATGAATTTATTCTTGAATTGCTTCATGTCCAAAAACCTCAACTCCCTTGACAACATCATAAAGTTGGGAATTTCAAGAAGAAGGCCCCTCATTTTAATAACTTCATCACTATCATTGATCCTAAAACAAGTCCCATTTTATCTCTACCTAATGCACCATATCATTTCCAAGATGAAAATGTTATTATTATTGAGGAAACTACCAGAATCAAATATGGTACCCATCATACCCTCGACCAATCATAGTCTCTTGAGAACTTACACCAACCAAACATGATAACTTTAAATTATTATTTTATAAATATCATGAGACTTTATCTTAGTCCTATGAGGAGATGCCTAACATATATCCTAGTATCATGGTGCATAATATCATCACCTATCCTGATGCCAAACTTATGTGGAAAAAAAAGCAAAAATTCCCACCAAAAGTTTCTATGCTATGCCACAAATAAATCATTAAAATTCTCAATGCTAAATTTATCAAGCCTATAGACTATTCAAAATGCATATAAAAAATTGTCCCTATTTAGAAGAAATTCACCATGGTCATTTACAATTGCATCAATTTTTACAATCTCAATCTTGCTTGTCCTAAGGATAACTTCCCTTTACCTTCCATAAATGTCATTATTGATTCCACTATTGGGTATGAAATGTTTTCCCTTATGGATTGTTTCTTAGGTTATAATAAAATTCACATTGTCCCTAAATATAAACATAAAATAAATTTCACCATAAAATGGGGAACCTATTGTTATGTTAAAATGCCTTTCAATTAAAAACAATCTAGATCTACCTATCAACATGCAATGACCCACATTTTTCATTACCTTATTTATAAGATTGTGTAAAATTATTTGGATGACCTCATTACCAATTATAAAATCCACAAAACTTATATTTTTGATCCTTTTATTATCTTTGATCACCTCATCAAATACAAAGTTAGACTAAATCCCTACAAATGTGTCTTTGGTGTTGTTGGCAATTTGGCCTCCCAATTTATATACCAACCTCTATAACTAAAAAAATTATAGGACACCCCCAAGCCTACATATGGTGATATATTTCATGGTGATGTCCTCATTGATCTTATTTTGAACCTTAGTAGCACTGTTAAAAGTTTCATGGTGTGTACTAGAACCTTCTTGTGAACTCATCATATGACATCTCTATATTGGGTGCTTAGGTGATTTAATAAGTCCCAATGATGGTCTTTGAGTGAGTATATGGTGTCAAAATGTCTTGTGGAGTCTAAGAATGGTCTTAACACTATTTGATACAATTAAAGATCTTTTGACAAAGTTAAGGTAATTTGGGTATTTTTGAGGTTATTGGTTCTTATGTCATATGGGCATATTTCAAGCTATTAATTGTGAGAGACTTACTAATTAATGTCAAGGATGTATAAACTATAATTAGGTCCTAATGAAAGTGTATTGATGTTTTGCTAGGAATAAAACACTTCTAAATCTAGATCTACTATTACCATAAAATATATCTAAATATATGCAATAAAATGCATCATGCAAACATTCCTTAATTCACCATTAATATGAAAACATAAATGAGAGCAAGATAAAAATAACACAAATAACATAGATCTAACATGGTTCACCTAATGTGGGTTACATCCACCAATGAAAGTTCTCAAATAAATCAATAATATAAAACAAATTTAAAATGAACTCTTATATAGATAGAAAAATCTCCCGTAGAAAGTGCTACACAAAAACTACACTTTCACTTGCACCTAAAATTTTTTGTATCTCACAAGTTGCCAAACCACACCCTATAATGAACACCTGTACTTTGAAAAAAACCTACACTTTGACTTTTATCCTCAAATCCACACCTTAAAAATAAACCATCAGCATCTAAAGGCCACACCACACCCTGTATATATAAGAAAAAGAATAAAATCCATAAAATGAGGAGAAAATATGCAATGCTTATCCAAGATAAGAATTATCCAATATGTGACAACCCTTTTCCACCTCATCAAGCCTATCTAAAAGTTCTCCCAAGGATATATTTTCCATGTTCATCTTATCCACCTTCTAAGGGCACATTTTCCCATGAACATGTGATCACAAACAACTCCACTCAACAAGGAAGGAGTTCCATTTTCTAAAAACCAACAAGCTTCCTCAAAACAAGGAAGTCAACATGGGAAAAGGCATCTAACAACTAACTCCATGAAATATGGAATACATATAAATTAGGAATACAAGGAATATTCTACTCACATGTATAGAACATTAAAATTACACCCCCACATCCTTGGAGCTCTTTAGGCCCCCAAAATTTATTCCTATGGTCATGTGATAGCCCTAAAAGGCTCCACACTCAACATGTGTGTCAAGGTCATTCTCCATGGTATATTTTTTCAAGTTTGTCTCAAATCTTGATCAACCCCTTTCAAATACCAAATAATCCTCAAATATGATACGAGACTATATGCCTTATAAAATATTTATAGTGTAATATTTCAAGTGTTTCATTATTTATAATGGTCTTAAAAGGTCCCATTCTCATCATATAGTCATGACTAGGTGTTGCATACCATAAGAGGTCCATTTTAAGGCTCATATTCACTCCTCACTAGCCAAATAGACCCCACACATGGAAAATGCATCATTACAACTCTTACCAACCATACCAATATTTTTAAAATGTCATTTAAAATGTGTTTTCCCTCCCTCTACCTTTCAATGGTGGTTTAAGGTCTGAAATATGGAAAAAAAATGTAGGAAAAGGAGAGTTTTCAAGTGTTTTTTTGTAGGTTGTACAAACTTGTATGGTCATGTCTATATAGAGGGGGGTCAAATATTATAGGTGGGGTTATGTCAGGAATTTTAGTGGAATTTAATGATCAAAATATTTAAAATAGACTCAAAACTATTTCTCTCTCTCTCTCCACCGAGCTCCTTAGTAGTTTAGACAAATTTTCAAGTTTTCACTCATTCCTTATAAGAGAGAGAAGATCAAGACCTGATATTTTGTGGAGATGAACAGGATCTCTTGATCTTCTTATTCATGTTATTTTTATATAAATCCATACCCAATGCTTTATGAATAAATGCTAACAATCTAGGAATTCCAATGAGCTTCTTCATATGTGCAAGGGGTAGAAGTGTAATAATTTTGGTGCATATTTGAGGTATTTTTAAAAATTTATTGTTGACGTATGTTATTTAGGTCCCCATAGACCATATACATGACCATAAAACCTTGGTTCAAATGTCATGGGGTATGAGAGCAACAAAACATTCATGTTCTCTCTACTTGTAAACTACAAACAGGTTTCCATAAGTTACAGGGTGTTCAAAAATTGATGATGTAAGTTAATGGTGGATATGGGTTTTGTAATAGTTCCATAAATTACACTTGGTATTATCTACCTCCAATTCTCAACTAAGCCACCCTCAAACCAAATAAACTCTTTCTGGTCCTATCTCATAACTATGGCTATTGTGTACATAATGTGAGGTTCTTTGTGAATAATTTTAGAGAGTCTTGGGATTGTTTGAAAGGCATACACATAATCCCATATTTTATACATTATATATTTTTATATTCCATATTCATCATGACCCTATACACTAACCATATATATCCTTAGCCTATTATATAATGGATACTCTCACTCATTCACCATAAACCCTTCAAGGCAGACTAAACACATAGGGTGGTCATTATTAGAATGGGATATAGAGGCGAGAAAATTCAAAATGAAATCAAAAAGGTTTTACAAGAAAATATAAATGGGAGATAAAGGTTAAGTAATATTAGTGCCTTTAGTGTATTCCAAAAGTGATGAACTCAGCTAGGACCCCAAGTGCATATACAGAGTGGTAGTGATAAACTAAAGGACATGGAGAGAGTGATGCTATCAAAGGGTTCAAGGAATTAGAGAGATCTAAAAGTTAATAATAAAAATAATTGTATCCAAATAATTAATGAAACACCAATCCCATCTCAAAGGAGCTCACATAGTCTAGATAACTCTCATCTAGGCACCTATAAGCCTTTATATAAGTTAAAACAGTGAAGTGTTACACATGAGGCAGATGTTTAATACATTAGAGAGAATTTAAGAGTCATAAATTCATATTAAAGGAAATGGGTATGGATATTAAAGGTTAGATAGACTCTAAACACACCAGACTCACTCCAAGAGAAGGTAAGACTTAGCTTAGGCCTAAAAATCACATATACAGGCCTATTATGTTGACTAGTCGCATGGAAGGTTGAACATGTGATGAGGTATTAAATAACTTTAATATAATTAATAAATAATATTATAAATGGTCATCAATATTTGGTGTCATTAAAATAAAAACTATCCCTTTTTTTATAAGATACCCTCACAACCAATAGAACTAGAAAAACCCCCTACATGCAAGAATTCTAACTGAGAAAATGAAGGTGCACAAGAACTTACATGATGATGAAGAGAGATAAGGGAAAGAGATTATTATCCATATTTACATGGATATCAATACTTATCTAATTACCTAGTTCTATGAGACACCAAAGGGGCCTTGATAGACCAAGCAAATCTTATTGGGAACCTACAACCAAGCAAATAGGCCTGTGCATAAGGGTTGACGGCATCCACATGTGTTACTTGGTTGATTATAAGGATTAAGACACCTGATAAGGTGATAAATTAATATTTATTAAGTTTATCAAGTGATAATAACCCAATTTCAAGGAACAAAATAGTTTAATGTCCCATTAGACCTATTAGGCCTAAATAGGTCTAAATAGAAATATGCATAGTAATTGAAAGTAGACTCCATGATAAAATGTATTTTGAGAGTTGAAAATATATGAATAATATTTAATTATGAATATTTAAGGGTTATTTAAGGATAAAACCTCAAATTCTATCTAGATATTCACCTTCTCATATAGTTCAGGCAAGCCTGACTGCTACCCACAGGCAGGGTTAGCACTAGAAAGTGAATGTACATAACATTGTAGAGATGTCGAGACTATAGATTCAAATAATTATATCACTATTTTATTTTAATGGACTCATAATTTCCCATTTATGTGATATATCCCCTTTAGACATAAGAATTCAATTTGCCTACATAGGCCTATGCCTAAAACTAAAGACCTTTGCTTATTGGAACTGTAGACACCGAAATCGTGTTGACTCCCCTGGTCATCCCCCATTTTCTTCCTCTTCGCCTATTTAACCTTTGCTGATCACTTCTTCCACTAGCCTCAACCCTGGCAGCATGCAAAAAGGAGCACAGAGCTAAAGCTAGACTCTATCCCCATTGTGCATCTGCCGATGACGGTCGTTACCCAACCGACGTCGCCGACGTCGATCACTTATCAGCCGACGTCGGCAATTCTGCCGACGTCGGTCACCTTACCGTTACCCGTTTTCAGTTATCATTCGGTTTCTTGATCGGTTATCGAACCGTCTCTCGAACCATTCCTCACCTTCATCAGCAAAATCAATCAATCAATCAATCGACCCCCGAACTCTGACATACACAAAAACTCTGGCAATCAATCAGCTTTGGCGATCAATCAACTCTAGCATTCAACCAATCTGCATTCGCTTCGATTAACTTACGGCAACGCTTCAACAACTTCAATCATGGCTTTTATCATGTCTTCTAGCAGGTAAGTATTTACTCTGTTTGTTTTATTTCTTTCTGGTTATTATTTGTTTATTATTTCTATCATCTCGGATCTTCAGACCGTAGACCTGAGCCCTAAGTCCCTTCCTTACATCTCTGCCCACTATCCCAGTCTATAACTCCGTCCAGACTCGACCAAAACCCCCAGACCCTGTCCAGACTCGACATTACCTTGATTAGACCCTGTCCAGACCCTATCCCGACCCTGTCCCGACCTTGACCAGACCCTATCTCGACTCTACCAGACCTTCTGCAACTCGTCCAGACTCTGTCCAGAACTTGCCCCGACCGACGCCGGTCACTACCCCGATCGATGCCGGCACTTTAACCGATGTCGGCACTTTCCCTAACCGACGCCGGCACCACAGAGACTGACATCGATGACTGCACAGAACATTTTACTTCATTATCAGGTATGCATTTTATTTTCTATCCTTTATTTCTATCATTTTATCTTTCATTATATCTACTTTAGTCCAATATTCTACTTTTTTTATCAGTGGGTTGATATCCTTCTAGGAAGTCTTCGTACTTCTGGGATCGAACGTTCACCTGACAGCCCACCATATCTTTGACTAATGTTTTTTCGTGTTTTAGTCTCTTTTCTTCTCAGGTGTCATTCCTCCACAGCCAAAGAGGAGAATCTTCCAACGTCTGATTTCGGTGCGCACGACTTTATCAGGTATCTTCTAGCCTTGACCATTTCTTTTAGTTTCTAATTTCTTCTTTGAATGTAGAAAGCAATTTTGCATAGAAACATTCTGGCACGCCCGGTGGGACCCTAGGGCCTTCCTTGGGTTCTTTCTTTCTTTCGTTCATATAGGTGCATTAGGTTCCTTTATTTTTGCCTCCTTTTGTCTCTTCTTAAACGACATCATAAGCAGGACTAAAACGAACTTTTCTTTTCTTTCTTGCACTTCTAGACTAGCTAAAACTCATATTCTTCGACTCTTTCTCCATTCATCTTCATACGAACAAACATTTCGACTTGGGCATTAAAACACTTTGCATTCATTTCTGTTTGCCTGCATCTCTTAGACCACACATAGTAATTAAACCGCATATTGAATTAATCTAGATCACTTGATGTTACACGACCGAACCACTTGCACAAAACAAACATTTTAACTTACCTGAGACAAGGCCCGACTGGGATTTCATCCCCCAGCAGATACCTTACCCGTCCCGGCGATCTTACTTGGATTTCATCACCAAGGGGAAAGCCAACTCTGTTCTCTGGCAGAGTCTAAACTATAGTGGAAGTATATTTTGGCTAAGCGAAACCAGCTAACCACTGGAATCGTGAAGTGAGGGGAGCTTGCTCCTTAGCACCAAGCCTGTACGGAAGCTAACACAGACTTCTTGAGCACCATAACAAAACCCGAAACCATCCATAGACTGCTTCTTCTAGGACCCGACTCACAAAGCCAATCTTCCTCTACACACATTCTAAGGCATAAGCCACTATAATCCTGATAATTTACTTCTAGGGTTTTATGATCTGCTTGTGTCTTCATCCTTTTTTTAGTTATTATCTGCTTGTTTGAGCTTGTGAGGACATTCTTCCTTGCCTTGAATGGTTCTGACTCGTAGCCAAGCTAAGGCTCTAGTCGATCACGTGAGGCATCATCCTCTTCCGTCTACCCCACCTATAACCAGCCCTATAATGGAGTTCAACGTGGAAACTGAAAGAACTCCTACCAGACCATCTCCGACCCAAACGCCTATTATCCCAGAAAGGGACCAAGATTTGGCACGATTCTTGGACCTCAACGTAAAATCTTTGCAACACTATCTCGCAAATAGCCGAATGCGAGACCCCTTGGGCAATCCAATTTACGGAATGCCGACTTCTTTCCTCGAGACTGCGGTCGTATCAACGGCGTCCGTAGTCCAACCCTTAGACACCCAGGCTGTTGCCTCAACCAATGATCAACCTTTTACCAACCATCCAAGTTTGGCCTCTCCTTCCATCACTGGGCCCACTTTCACTGAGGTTTCGGCCCCCTATCAATCTCAGCCCACTCAACCACTTTCTACCCCCTTTCAAAACTTGGTCATCTGTATTCCGCCCACCCTTACTCCTATCAACACTAGGGTGGCTATCTATCCATTGGCCCATGTTGCCTCTAACCAACCTCCCATGACAACATCAAATCTAGCCATGCCTTCTATCCAACCATCCTTAGTCACCTCTTCTGTCCCTATGACTAGTCATCCATACGTTGCGCCCTTATTGGTACAACCAACTACATCGTATACCTCTTCCAGCCTCTTTCAAGCGCCTTACAATCTAGGAGGCGTTCCACCCGCCAATCCGTCAGTAGATATTATCAAGATGCTGATGGATAAAATGTCCAACCTAGAGACCTCCGTTTCCAGCTCACGCAACACTCTCTCGTATGAACAAATTTGCAATGAGCCCATCCATCCTTCTGTCCCCATCATACCATATCCCAACCAGTGGGAACTTCCTAAGTTTTCTCGTTTCCAAAGCAAGGAAGACCCACAACAACACTTACGGGCATTCAGACATGCCTGTTACCTTATCGCCCACGATGATGCGTTGCTCTTACGCATGTTTCCCATGTCTCTCTCGGGTGCTGCACTTGACTGGTACAGCTCTCTTCCCAGCCATTCCATCTTCACGTTCACTCAGCTGGCCCAGCTCTTCCTCGATCATTTCTCCATCAATATCACCAAGAAAGTCTCCATCACAGACCTCTATTCTATCCGCCAGTTCGAGGATGAATCCATTGCTGATTTCATCGCTCGATGGAGGGGCCTTATCAATCAACTTTCATTTTCCTTACCTCAGCCTGAGCTTATTGAACTTTTCTCTCAAGCCTGTGCTAGACATATTTCTTCTACCTTGAGGGTTCAGACCTTCCGCACTTTTGATGAAGCCTTCACGATGGCTCGTAAACTTGAGTTACGTGCTGTCGAGGAGAATAAAGTCAAGTTGTGGAGCAAGAATCCCAACTCCAAAACCAATGACCCCTCTTCTAAGCCTTCCTCATCCAATCCTAAATCTAAAGCTTCAGCAAATGATGTGGTTGTTAGATCTTCTTCCTCTTCACCTTCAACTAATCAACCTGAACCATCCACATCTATGAGTGCCACTCACCAATTTCAGCAGAGATACATACAGTGACAATTTACTCCACTTGGAGAATCATACGCGTCTGTGCTGGAAAAACTCATCAAACAAGGGGCCCTCAATCTCCCTCAGATCTGACCACCACCACAATTTGATCCCTCACGCGCCATCCCTGCGTGGTATAGGGAAAATGACTTCTGCCACTACCACCGTGTTAAAGGTCATGACACGGGCAACTGTAAAACCCTTAAAAACATAATCCAAGACATGTTGGAAAAGGGTGACCTCATCCTCGACAATCCTAATGCCCCTCCTAATCAGGGTATCGATATCTTCAAACAACCATTCCCCAATCATCCACCAACCCAAAACAACGTCCAGACCTTGACTGACAATACCCATGAACATAATATTCGAACAGTCAATACGGTCTCGCCCCTCATTTCTAACCAACCTCAAGAGGTGAGTTCATCCATCAACCCATCACATGTGGATGAACCTCTTTCTCCGGTTAGTTCTCCGTCAACTTCTCTCATTTTGGAGGACGCCTCGACCTTACCAGCACCGCCAGTTTCACCATCTTCCTTCTTGCTGCCCATGGAGGACCCAACCTTTCCTACTCCTCGACCGCAAGTGGAGGGCACTATCATCCCTGCCCTTTACCCACTTGAGGAGCTTCATTCTCTAGTTTCTTCTCCACCCAGAGAAGAACCCATCTCTCCTTCATCTCCAGCCAAAGATGAACCTGTCACAACTTCACCATGCTTTGGGGCCGAAACTACCATACCTTTGGTTCCACAACCGTTGACGTCCTCTCAAGAACCTGAACCTCATCCCGCATCTTCTCAGCCATTTTCCTGACTAGTGGAGAGACTCAAACTTCTCCCTTCTAGGAAAGTGGAACATCAGGGATTGTGGGACCGTCTCACAGCTCTTCAATAAGCCCGTGCCCTCTCATCTCATGCTGCTAATCCTCCCATGGTAGAACCTCCTAAGACTATCAACAAAAATCAGATCTCCACTTCTAGACTGTCTACATCTTCATCAACCTCATCAAAACCAAAACCCTCATCTATTCCGCCTAAACCTATCAAGTCACTTGGCGTTCGCCCCGTCTCCAATCTCACTCATCCACAAGTGAAGGTGGACTTAACCCAGACTTCAACCAATAGTAGTCTTCAACCCAAATCACAAAAGACTACCAAACCACAGAGGTGAATGCCTCCTCTTCTGTCACCATTGCCCTCCATTTTGGGCCCGCATCCTTCAACCTTAACCAGAGTCCTTCCCACTTCAACCTCTAATCAAAACCGGTTGCCTCCTTTGCTTCCTTTACCTACCACTAGCCTACCCTCTCCCAAAAGGGCGGTACCTCTCATGAAGAGTGTACCATCTCCGCTTGTCATCACACCATCAACCCAGAAGGTGGTACGAAAACCCCCTCCAACTTCGCCCAAGCAAAAGTCACCGACATCGCATACATCGATGAGCACGGACCCTTTAATGGGCTCATACTCTTTGATCTTACAACGACTTTTGCAAACTTCCAGCATAACTCTTCCACCCATCAAGCCCTTCCAACCCCTCGGGTCTAAACCCTCCTGGTTCGATGACACGAAGATTTGTTTATATCATCGTACACCAGGACACGACACCGAGACTTGTTGTGCCCTCAAGGTTGTCATTCATCGTTATCTGGAGAAAGACACTCTTCTCTTTGAGGACACTTTCGACCGACCCCTGACTCCTTCTCATAACCCTTCAACCTCTTCAAACCCATCCACATCTCATCAACCGGTTACAACCCCTTCATCATCTTCACCTCCCATCTTTGAAATCAATGCCATTCACATCACCACTAGGTCACAAAAGGACAAGGCGAAAGAAAAAGCCGCCATTCCTTAGACCTACCCTTTTGTCAATCCACCTCAACCGCCTAAGCCTAAGATTTCTATCCTTGGCGCACCTCAACCCTCCTCTTCTTCCTCTTCCGGACCAATCCACGACTCCATGTTGAAACAGCTTCACCAAATGCCTGTGAAGATGTCCCTCTACGATCTCATCCAAACCTTGCCCCAACATCGTCAGGCCCTCATCCAAGCCCTGCAGGCAGTGGAGGTCCAACTCGAGGACCCCCAACCACTTACTGCCCTTGTCCACTCCTTAGCCCCTGTTGCTTCCATCACATTCAGCGATTCTGAGATTCCCACATCCAACACGAAAGATCAGGATGCCGCCCTCTTCATCACTGCCTATATCGATCGGACACGCATTAAACACATTATGATCGACGGAGGCGCTAGCATCAACATCATCTCCACCCATGCCTTTGATCAGTTGGATCTTCCCAAGAATTGCGTCTCCAAAACTGACGCAATCTTGCGCTCTTTTAATGACACTACTACCACAACCATTGGCACAGTCGTTCTTCATATTCACGTTGGTCCACGCACAGTCCCAGAGCTCTTCTACATCATCGAAGGAGAGTTTCAATACAACATCTTGCTGGGCCGACCCTGGATCCGCGCCATGGCCTGTGTCCCCTCCACCCTACACCGTTGTGTGAAATTTGAGCATGACGGACAAGTCCACACCATTCCTGCTGACCCTTCGCCCTTCAAAACTTACAACACCACCTATCATCCAAACGATGTCCTCATTCCTATCAAGCCATCAACCCCGGCACTGCCTCCATCTGTGGAAGCTTCGACCAGTTCACAACAGGCGGTCGCCCTTACACCTCCCCTTCAAGCGACGACCACAGACCCCATGAAAGACGTCTTCCAAAGACTTTCATTGGGAGAGTATCGCTTGCTGGCTTTAGACATGTTCCAAACTCCACAAGAGTATGGACGCCTTCATCACAACCCCAGCTACGACCATCGGATAGGGATGATCATACCTTATGGTCCCCCTCACCTCCGCACCAACCTCGTCTATGGGGGGCTTAATCAAGCTCCTACTGACAGTAATCCTCTTTCTTCACCTCAACCTTTCACATCAGATTTCTCGTTTCTTGGCAACCCCGCCTTTGCACACACTTACCTTTACAGGTGTGCATGGAAGGGTTTTGGTTTCGGATGCTATGAGCAGGGCTCCCATCAGCCTATCCAACCGCTCAATGATGATGACGCCAAGAAACGGTATGGTTTGGGATATCACGACCCCACTCAAGACCCTATAGACCTTTGTCCTGAACCAATCATTGACCAATCTCCTCCACACTCACCTGTTCCGCCCCCTTCACCTACGGAGTCAGTGGTTTCTATTCCTCCTAGTTTTTTTTTTTGCATAAACACCATCTGCCTGGACCCCTTGACTTATCAGCTCAATGGGGTGTCCAAGTCTCTCCCTCTCATTTTTCCCAGCATGATCGAAGATGAGTCGGCAACCATTCACACTATTCACTGTGTTGACGATGATGCCATTCTTTTGTACATGGGCGCTGATGATTCTTTCATCCAGTGCTCCCTCCCTTCTGAGACCCAGGTTATGTTAAATGAATCAACCATTGACATCAACCTTCCTTCTTCTGATGTTCCTTATGTCTTAAAGATTGGACAATCTTTAGACATTCAGGAGCAGTTAGACTATACCCAGTTCCTCTCTGACCATAGCAAGGCCTTTGCCTGGACTTACAGTGATATGCCTGGCATTGACCCCACCATCGTTACCCATAACATTGTCACCAAACCAGAGGCTAAGCCTGTCAGGCAAAATCTTCGAAAGATGCATCCTCGCATTGCCCTCCTTGTCAAAGAAGAGCTTCAATGCCTCCTTTCTGTCTCCTTCATCTAGCCCATCGATTATCCACAGTGGGTCTCTAACATCGTCCCAGTCATCAAGGCAACTAGGGGGGTTTGGATCTGCACAGACTATCGTGAACTTAATCTAGCCTGTCCTAAAGATGACTTTCCTCTTCCTAACATTGACCAGCTTGTTGATCTTACGGCTGGCCATGAGATGCTATCTCTTATGGATGGATTTTTAGGATACAATCAAATCCTGATTGCTCTAGAAGATCAGCATAAGACTACTTTCATTACCCCATGGGGGACTTTCTGCTATCGAGTCATGCCTTTTGGCTTGAAAAATGCAGGCACCACTTATCAGCGTGCCATGACCTACATTTTCCATGATCTCCTTCACAAAATCATGGAGGACTATGTGGATGACCTGCTCGGCAAGTCCAAACTTCGCCGTGACCATCTGACCATCCTCAAAATCATCTTTTCTCATCTTCTTCAGTACAATGTTCGTCTTAACCCCAAGAAATGTGTCTTTGGGGTCCTCTCTGGCAAGCTTCTCGGCTTCATTGTTTCCTTCCATGGCATCGAGATAGATCCCACCAAGATTCGCGCTATCCTCGAAATGCCGCCCCCGACCAATCTCAAGCAGCTTCATAGTTTGCAAGGCAAGCTCCAGTCCATTCGTCGTTTCATCTCGCAGCTTTCTAACCGCTACCAACCTTTTCATCATCTCCTTAAGAAAGACGTCTCTTTTACATGGGATAAGGACTGTCAAGAGGCTTTTGAAGCCTTAAAACGCTATCTGGTCTCTCCACCAGTCCTCATTCCACCTAAAGATGACCAACCCTTCTACCTTTATATCTCAGCCACTCATCATTCGTTAGGTGCCATGATCGCACACCGAGACGAGCATCACCGTGAGCAAGCAGTCTATTACATCAGCCAAACACTGGTCAACTATGAAATTTGATATACCCATATCGAGAAACTCTGTTTGGTGTTAGTTTTTGCTGCTACTAAACTTCTCCACTATCTTCTTAGTCACAAAACCTTTGTCATCACCCACACCGACCCTCTCAAGTATATGCACTCCAAGCCATATCAGAATCAACGTATGGCTTGGTGGCTCATGCTACTTGCTGAGTTCGACCTCGAATTCATTCAGTAGAAATCTATCAAGAGGCAAACCATCGCTAATCAACTAGCAGATGCCCCTCTTCCTGAAAATCAACCTTCACAGTGTGAGTTCCCTGACGAGTCTATTACTGCGCTTTCCTCCGACGACACTACCTATCAGATGACTATGTTCTTTGACGGTTCCAAATGTCAACTAGGTGGAGGTGCTAGGGTCATTCTCATCCCGCTCAAAGGGGAGCCCATGCCTTTGTCTTTTAAACTTGACTTTGATTGTACCAATAATATGGCCGAATACGAGGCCTTAATTTTGGGACTTCAGACCGCCCTCTCTCTCAGCATCAAGTCCATCAACATCTTCAATGACTCACAACTCGTCCTTAATCAGGTCAACGGTTCATACCTCTATAAAAATGAAATTTTGCAAAGGTACAAAAACCGTGCTGACATTCTCCTTACATCTTTTGATCATTACCTCCTGCAGACTGTTCCTCGATCCATGAATAAGTTTGCTGACACCATGGCTTCTCTCGCTTCGCATATCCCATCTTCCTCATCTGCATCCAGACTTTTTGTCACGATGCGTCGTGTGCCGTTGCCTTCATATATTTCTTCTCACATTCATCATGTCAACACTATAGACCCTAGCCCACAAGATGCTTGGTATAAGTAACTTGTAGACTTCTTATCTCTCTATGTCATTCCTCCCAACCTCTCTAGTAATGCACGACGAGCTTTTATCAAACGTACTACTCGCTATACCATGCTAGGGGGTCTTCTTTATAAGCGAGGCTTCGATGGCCTCCTTCTTCGCTGTCTCACCTCCACTAAAGCATCTCAAGCCATTCAGCAAGTCCACGACGGGATTTGTGGCAGACATTTCAGTGGGAATTCGGTTGCCAAATGCATCCTTCATCTGGGCTATTATTGGCCTACCCTTCATCAAGACTGTAGTGACTATGTTCGGCATTGCATCAAGTGTCAGCAGCACTCTAACCTGCTTCATCTCCCTAGTCACGCCTTACAAATTGCTCAAGATTTCTGGCCTTTTTCTCAGTGGGGTTTAGATCTCATCGGTGAGATTAACCCTCATTCGTCTCTTCGTCATCAATCTATCATCACTGCCACCGAGTATTTCACCAAGTGGGTAGAAGCCATTCCTCTCATTTCCACAAAAGCTGACAAGATCGTCGACTTCATCACCACCCATATCATCTGTCATTTCGGTGTCCCTCATAAAATCATCACCGATAACGGCAAGTCCTTCAAAAACAAGACTGTCCAAAAGCTATGCGACTCATTCGACATCAAACTCAGTTTCTCTTCGCCTTACTACCCACAAGCAAATGGGCAGGCCGAGGCTTCCAACAAAATTCTCACCAAAATTCTCATGAAAGTGGTCAGTGACACAGGCAGGGATTGGCACATTCACAATCCCTTCGCTTTGTGGGCCTATCGCACTAGCATCCGAACCTCCACGGGTGCTACCCCTTTTTCTCTCGTGTACGGAACAAAGGCTGTCTTACCTCTCGAAGTACAGATCCCGTCTCTTCCCATTTCTCTACATGATATCCTTTCCAACGATGACTTTCGTCAAGATCGTTTAACTCAACTTGAGTTACTTGACGAACGCCGTCTTACTGCCCTTAATCATCTCCATGTCTATCAACATCGCATCAAGCACACCTATGACAAAAATCTGCGAGAACGAGATTTCAACATCGGAGACCTCATCCTCAAAGAGAATCAACACGTGACCAATATGGAGCGAAGTAAACGAGGCAAGTTTGCTCCTAATTGGCTCAGACCTTTTATTATTACGCACAAGTATGGATCAGGGACTTATCGTCTGTCTTCTCTTGATGGACGACCAGAACTTGAGCCTCTTAATGCGTTGCATCTGCGACTGTTCTACTGCTAGTCGAGTACTCGTCCACTTGACACTTAACTTGAGCTCATCCCTTGAGCAATCCCCATCCTCTTAGTCCTAATTCCTTTCAACCCTATTCCTCTTAACAATTCCTATAACCCTTTTATGCTGTATGGATGCTTTGTCCTAATAAAAGGGAGCCCTTGACCTTCTATAATCTTGTCCATGACTCACATTTCTATAAAAACAAATCAAGATGTCACAATATCCATGGTCACTATATCAATATCAAATCAAAAGGTAGACTGCTCCCTCGAAGGACAGTTGTACTATCATTGCTGTAATTAATAGACTGCTCCCTCGAAGGACAACTATTCAAAAGCCCTTATATTAAACAAAAATCTAGACCACTCCCTTGAAGGATGGCTATGAATAATCTGGCAATAAACAGCACTATTTTAGAATCTTCTCGCATTGATCAGCTTCACAACTGACTGCCAAGCAAATGACATCTCTATGCAGACTTCCCGCATTGATCAGTCTACGCCAAAAAAAAAAAAAAAAAAAAAAAAACGAGTCATGGACTTGACTTATAGTTGTCTCAGGGTCTCCTATAAAAAGGGGCAAAGTTATCTCTGCTCTTCAAACGGGTTACCCTTTTTTCTCCTCCTATCACCTGCTCAAGGGATTTTGAGCTCACTTTAATGTCAAAGTGATTCGATTACCGCTCTAACATAAATGTGGTCAATGACGTCACGCATGCATGGGGCTCTTGGTTCTCATAACCCCTATCTATGCTATCTTTTTGGTCCTTGTCAATGAAAGAGCAATATGCTTTTCACTTCTTCTGCACTTTGGTCACATTCATCTTCATCACTTGTCAATTGACTCGACTCAACTCTCTTTTCAAGACCATCCCCATAGCCTATTCCCCCTAGTTTCTATGGACACCAATACACATGGAAACTATCGACCCGCCGCAATTTATGTTCAGCATAAACCAATACTTGCTGAAGCATAAATAGACATCAATTCATTCTTAGCATACATCCATCATGAATATGGAATATTGCTAGGGATGAAAGACCTCTCGACCAATGTTGCAGAATACACCATTTGGAAAAGGCTGCAACATCTCTTCTCCTCATCATTTCATCATAACCAAGACCAATCTATCAACCATTTTTGACCACCTGTCTACCACTCGAACCCTTTGTCTGAACTACATTGGTCTGAGGCCTTTCCGCAGGGGCTATGTAAGCAGCACTCAGATGACATGACTGTCTTCTGGGGTTAGCTCGACCACCCTCGTTTGTTCATCTCTCTGATGGACAAACCTTCTTTCCTTCTTTTAACCATAACCTTGCCCTCGACCATGACCAATTCCATCCCTTTGACCCTCCCTCCCTTCTAGGGAGAACTACATTGGCCTGAGGCCCTATCACTAGGGCTATGTAGGCAGCACTCAGTTGACATGGGGTCTTCTGAGGTTAGCTCAGCCACATCCTTTCACCCATTCCTCCCCTCGACCACCAACCATTGGAGATCATACCTATCTCCTCTGACCTTGACCACTTCCAAGACATTGTTGCCTTGGTTGTTTTTGCATGTATGCTACCTCATGACTGGTTAGCAGAATTGTGCGCAGACCTTTTTGGACCCTCACAAGTATAGGATCGCAAGCCGGTTGATCCACACCACTTGTGGCTTTTTCGTGTTTCTAGGAGTACTTCCTGAGCCCAGGATACCTAGAACGCGATGACCCATTTGGAGCTTCAGCTTAGATTGCATAACCCGATCAGCAGACGACTAAATGCTGGGGCCCGGTTATTTCAATTTTGGCACTCCTCAACCCTTGACCTATGACACTTTGACCTAACCATCTCGTGCAGTGGTATGCGCGCAATCACGACTTTTGCAGTGTTCACCCTCACCCCTTTTTCATCCACTCTTTGTCAAATCAGCACTCGATTCCCGGTTCCCTTCCCTCGACTCCTGCTTTGAGGGGGAATACCTCATCCATAATCGGGGCAATCCGCTTCTTGTTTTTATCTTGCAGTTCATTTAAACAACCAACAAGATGAAATAAACCTTATCCCTCACTTGGGGCAATCACTCCTATTTTTGTCTTGCAATTCATCCAGAACAACCAACAAGACAAAAAGGGGCAAATGTAGACACTGAAATCGTGTCAGCTCCCCTGGTCATCCCCCATTTTCTTCCTCTTCGCCTATTTAACCTTTGCCGATCACTTCTTCCACTAGCCTCGACCCTGGCAGCATGCAAAAAGGAGCACAGAGCTAAAGCTAGACTCTATCCCCATTGTGCATCTGCCAACGACGGTCGTTACTCGGCCGACGTCGGTCACTTATCGGCCGACGTTGGCAATTCTGCCGATGTCGGTCACCTTATCGTTACCCATTTTTAGTTATCATTCAGTTTCTCGATCGGTTATCGAACCGTCTCTCGAACCCTTCCTCACCTTCATCAGCAAAATCAATCAATCAATCAATCGACCCCCGAACTCTGACATACACAAAAACTCTGGCAATCAATCAACTCCAGCATTCAACCAATCTGCATTCGCTTCGATCAACTTATGGCAACGCTTCAACAACTTCAATCATGGCTTTTATCATGTCTTCTGGTAGGTAAGTATTTACTCTGTTTGTTTTATTTCTTTTTGGTTATTATTTGTTTGTTATTTCTATCATCTCGGATCTTCAGACTGTAGACTTGTGCCCTGAGTCCCTTCCTTACATCTCTGCCCACTATCCCAGTCTATAACTCCATCCAGACTCGACCAAAACCCCCAGACCCTGTCCAGACTCGACATTACCTTGATTAGACCCTGTCCAGACCCTGTCCCGAACCTGTCCAGACCCTGTCTCGACCTTGACTAGACCCTATCTCAACTCTACCAGACCTTCTACAACTCATCCAGACTCTGTCCAGAACTTGCCCCGACCGACGCCGGTCACTACCCCGACTGACGCCGGCACTTTAACCGACGTCGGCACTTTCCCTAACCGACGCCGACACCATAGAGACCGACATCGGTGACTGCACAGAACATTTTACTTCATTATCAAGTACGCATTTTATTTTTTGTCCTTTATTTTTGTCATTTTATCTTTCATTATATCTACTTTAGTCCAATATTCTGCTTTTTTTATCATTGGGTTGATATCCTTCTAGGAAGTCTTCATACTTCTGGGATTGGGCGTTCGCCTGACAGCCCACCATATCTTTGACTAACGTTTTTCTGTGTTTTAGTCTCTTTTCTTCTCAGGTGTCATTCCTCCACAGCCAAAGAAGAGAATCTTCCAATGTCTGATTTCGGTGCGCACGACTTTATCAGGTATCTTCTAGCCTTGACCATTTCTTTTAGTTTCTAATTTCTTCTTTGAATGTAGAAAGCAATTTTGCATAGAAACAGGAACATTGATTAAAGTGTGGAAACATATTAAAGGTGAATTAATATAAATTAATTAAATTTTGAGATCATAAACTATGGTATGAGGAACACTAAACTGAGCCACTAGGGCTATACAATCTTGGCTACCAAAAAACCTAGACAAGTAGATGAAAGTATATAGGCAATAGGGTTGGAAGAAGGGCTCATGTTAGAGGGTGTTGTTAAACCTAAATTCATGTTATAAGAGTTAAAAAAACTCCATAATAACTCCACTAATGAGATAAAATCCTAATCATACCCCCATACTACTATCAAAACATGTAGTTTTGATAGTGAATAGTGACCTACAGGCAATCATATAAGAGAAAGGAGATAAAGTGGAATTTGAGTAGATAAAGGTAGTTATAAGAAATGGAAACAAGTTGGAAATGGTTATATATGGTATAATTGAAACATCATTTACCACCCTTAGAGGACTCAAATATCTAAGACTCAGTCTAGGCCATTAGGCCTAAAAGCCATGACTAGGCCTCAAGTTCCACCATTACGTTTGAAGTACAATCAAACCTTCTTGGGTAGATTTGAAATCATGTAGAGATGTGGTAATATGGTATAGGCCCTAAAAAAGTGTTCTAGGTAGAATAATACAAATTAAGGACCACTTTAGTCTTTAATCCTAACTCAAGATACACAGTCTTAGGCAGTCAACCTGAGCCATCACTTCAAGTGATCATAACTTTCATAGAAGAGGAACGTAGATAAAATTATCCTAGGGGAATTTGGTAACCCATATGGACTCAATATACATGAATTATTTAGTAGGATTTAATGGCCCAAATCTATGAATGAATTCTAATACTACAACCATATCTAGAAGGCTTACAAAGAGTTCAAGGCCCACCATCTTATACTCATATATCCACACAAAAGATGCATGGAACCCTAATATTTTAAATATTTTTATTGGGGTCTATGGATTAAACATCCATGACCATAAGTTTTGGATTATAGGTTTGATGTTTATGAACCATCATTAAGATTGTAGTCCTCTAAAACCTTGCTTGAACCCTAATATATACCCAAATTGGGAAAACATGAGATTTTGTAAACAAAAAACTCCTAATTGACCTACTAAACACTTGAATCATAAATTCATCTCAGAGGATACCCTGATCATATTACTAGTTTATACGAACACTAAATGAAATTATCAAAAAATGGTACTTTTATAAGGAATTAAGCATATAATATGGTAAAAAACTATTTGAGAATTTAATAATCATTAGAGAAGTATGTTTGAGACTTAATTAATATTTTTAAGACAACATCTACTCACTTTTATATCTATAAATGCCTCTTTAACTCTTTACCAAATAACTAATTTTTAGATGTTAAGGAGAAGCGGCCTAGTCAACTAGAAAAGGCAAACTTGTAGGTATTTATTGATTAAAAGGGACTATATCATGATGTAAAACATTTATTCATACCAAAATATCACCTATACACATATTATTAAGGTCTCATATAGGTTTTCACATTTACCAAACACAAACCATCAAGTAATTAGGCCTATTAGACCTACTTGGTCAACAAGGAGAGTTGTAAGATGGTGTAGAGAGGTTGTTGAAGGAGTTAATTTAGGGTTATTTATTAGAAAGTGTTTTCATTGATGTCAAATATTTATGCCAGGTGTGTATTTATGTCAAAGTTAATTACAAAGTGGTGATGTCATGATGATGATAAGTTTGAGCCTGAAGTTGTGTAAGGCAGGATTTGGATGCATATGAGCTAAGCTGGATTGATTGGAGAGATATGACACTTATGTAGGTATGTAAGGAGAAATAAGAGGTTTTTAGGAATTTATATATATATTTACAAAGATATAGTTTTTTTTTAGCATTTGGAAAGAAGAACATGCATATTCTAGCTTAAGAGAAGCCAGACTGTCACTATATGTCATGTAGATATATATGAACCAATAAGTTTGTATATTTAATTTAGGTATGAAAAAACTAAATGGTCAAAGGTTTATATGGATATTTTTTATATATTTATAATAATCTAAACTAAAAATTTAGAGTCTTGAAGTGATTTCTATCTCACGTTATAAAGCTTCAAAGTTGCTCTAGCAGACTATGATGGGCCAGAGATCGTCAAGTTTAATTACGTTAAAATCTGATGTCAATGGTCTAAAAAATACAATGGTGAGTGATTAATAATACATATTGATATCAATGGTGCATATAAAGTCAAATTTTTATAAGTTTCATGTGCTTGTGACAAGTGTCACAAGCTCACTACTCTGATAGAAGATCAACGATGAGCGGTGGTTCGTACTTATGAATATCAAAAATGTGAGAGAAGTCAAAGAGTAAACACAGCACATGGGACTCATAAGTGGAACAAGTACATGGAATAACATCAAAGTGTTTAAAATAAACATGAGGGTGCCAATTTTCATAATCATAGGAGTTTTAATTAAGATCTAATGGTGAGCATTGCAAGATAAAGGCCTGGTTAATCCAAAGAGATTGATGGAGCACATTTGTTCTAAATTATTAGGAACAAACAAGATGATAACATGTGATCAATGTTTAAATAGTGACCAAAGGTAAAGACAAATAAATTTATTATAATATTGATGATGTGTATTTGATCAAAATTTATGAGGACACGAGATAATGGCAAATTTTTTGATGTTTAAGAGTGACCCTTAGCATTTGAATTTAGCAAAGGGAAAAACTAGTATACAGTGTTTGATCTAGAATAAATTCAAAGGTGTAGTAAAAATAAAACTTGTAGAGGACTTCAAAACACATCCATTGAATCTATTTATAAGGTTTTAATGTTTGTACATTCAAACTTATTAAGTTCCAAAGTTGATGGTGTGTTTGGCCCTATTCTATAAGGGACTCGAGAAGGATATTTTGAGCTATTATAATGGTATTTGGAATTTTTAAGGGGATTAATCTATTATAGAGTGTTTTAGACTCGATGAGGATCATCTATATAGACTTTATAGGTTTTACCAATCCATATTTAGTATGAAAAATTTATTATAAGTTGATTATTTGTTCGTTCATGGTATTCTTATTATAAGGATAATGTTTGAGTAGCTTGAGCATACACAGATGTGTGTAATTATGATTGTAATCATTTGAGGATGTCTAATAGGTCATGTGGAGTGGACCTATGCATTTTTAAATGGTCCTATGTTTCTAAATTTCTTGATGAAGTGTTAAAGGGGTGAATAAGTCTCCATGAGACCTATAAGGGCTAATAAGGACTAATTGAAAGGTGTATCTGCTTAAATGTGACCTATAGTTGATATGGCTGACCTGTGTAGATGGTATTGAGCTATGTTATATGTCATAAGGCTAAGACAAATATTATGGTTAACCTAGAAGATAATAATCATGAAGGCTCTATAAAAGGTAAAATTAAAGGTGACAATTTCTAGACTTATAAGAAGGAGCTCTGAGTGGAAGAAGAGTATAGAGTTTAGAGGCAAAGGAGAATAAGGGTGCCTAGAGGATGGATTGAAAAATAAATTAGGTTGATGAATATGTGTATGACATATAGTTCATATTTTTTATGTTATAAATAGTACTCTTATAAGTTTGAAGACTTGTGAAAGATAGGCATGTGTGTGTTTTAGAATGAAGGATAAAAGAAAGGGAGTGTGCCCAATGGATGGGTTATAGAGAAGAATAGGTTGATGATTGTTTATATGACCTATAGGTCATATTTATTATGTCATAAATAGTGCTCTTATAGTTTTCAAGAATGAGGATGAGTGAAGAGGTCTAGAGTGATCCAAAAGGATGTTTTGGATCCCTTGAGTGTGAGCAAAGGATAGATGATGTGTGTGCAAGCTTTGTGGTTGATTTAAGAGGTAGATCAGAGTATGGACTATGTTTATGACCATTTGATCATGTTGTTGAGGTTTTGATAGAGTTGTTACTAATAATTTTAGAGTGATCCAAAAGGCAATTTTGGATGTTTATGGTTTGTGAAGAAGTGAAGGGGGTTGATATACATTGTATCTCCATTAGATTGGTAGGAAATTAGTGTTTAAGAGATGTTCATATCATAGTTTTTAGGAGGGTGATAAACATCTAAGCTATAATGAATTGACCATCCTAGGGGCAGGTTCTCTTTTTGAAGTAGGTGTTTCACTAAATCTAGGTTAGAAAGACTTGACCATCCTAGGGGCAGGTGATCCTTGTCGAATGGGTGTTCCACTAAAGTCTCATGTTTGTAATACATTATAAGATAAGTATTCCATGTGTTTTTAGGATTGAGAGTGGGTTTTATTCCCCATGAGGTTTTCCCACATTATATGTTGTGTTATGATGTGCTTATCTTATTCATGCTTTGATGGTAATCTAGTTCTATATGCTTATTGTGTTGATTCATGAATGTCAATGAATGAATGATAAGTGATCTGAAAGTGAAAGATTGGTTAACTGATTCAACCCCAATCATCTTTAACCTCCTATAATTGGTATCAGAGTAGGTCCTTTGGAGGAATCTTAACATCTTGAAGGAGATCCTAAGTAGCACAAGATGGTTAAGTATTTGAATAAAGAGAATCAATAGTGGAAGGTTTTGATCAAGGCACTTAAAGAGTAGATATGTACTTTTAAGAAATATGCTAAAGAGGATGATAGAGTTATTAATGATCCTAAGGTTTAACTAGAAGATGCCAAGGAATGTTTGATTTCAAAAGAGGTGTTCAAAATAAAAGGACATCATGTATGATGAAGTTTGCCTTGACAATGGAGAAGAAGAAGTGTTCTATGACAACAAGGAAGAAGAAGCAGATTTAGAAGTTGAACTCATAAAGATGAATCACAAGATGAGGTATGTGATCAAAGGTCTTAAATCACAAATTAGTTCTCTTAGGGAAAGTTTGTTAGGCAAAACCAAGAGAGATGAGAAGTATCAATAGATGATCAAGTCTCTTGAAGAGAAAACATGTAGATTAAAGGATGACATGTCTAAAGAAGCTAAGGAGGATAAGGAGGTCATCAAATATCTCAAAAGTCAATTAGAGCTTTCAAATGGTAGTCTAAAATAAATAGAAGAGTGAAGATATATCAAAACTTAGTTAGAAGAATCCAATACCAAGGTGAGTTCAAAGAAAGGTGAGAATGATGAGTTAAATACTAATCTTTATTCCATAATAGTAGAGCATGAACTCATAAACAAGTTGGAAAAGTAGGAAAAGGAACATATAAATAATAATGTAAGCTTTGAAATCAATACAAGAAGGTGTATTAGACAACCAAATACTTCAAGGTATGCTAGTTTATGCCATGGTCATTATTATGCATGTAATAAGTATGGTCATAGAGCTAAGGACTATAGAAGGAAGTTAATCAAGTATGGAAATTCATGGCATTGTGATAGGATTTTTTGGCCAAAGATTAATCATAGTTCAAATTTGTTAAAAGGTACAAATGATGTTATTTATTTCATTTGTGATAAGAAAGATCATATTTCAAGACTTTATCTTAGTAAATTTGATAAAACCTCAAATCATTTGAAAAAGGGAGAGACTCCTAGAAAGCATATCAAAAGTCAAAACATAATGTGTAGACCTAAGGAAGTGAAGGCTAGTCCTATTCAGTTCAAAGATCAAACTTATGATACTCTAGAAAAGAAATCAATTTTGGAGGTGTCTCAAGAGTGCCAAGGAAGCTTGATATCAGTCCAAATGGAGAAGAAGGTGGATGATCTAAGAATCAAGTCAGTTATAACATTGAAGGCCAAGGAGAATCTAAAAGAAGGATCCCAATCTGATGTTTTATTTACTATAGTTAAATAATTTTCAAGTAAGAAGGAATTTCATGATGTTTAAGAGTTCTTGTTGTCTGCTTTCAAATAGGAGAAGGTGTTAGTTGAAGAGATATGTTAATAACCTATGTTTTCATCATGTATTGTCAAGGAAGACAAAGAAGAGATGGATGCCAAGAAAGTTGTTTCAATCAATAAAAGGAAGAAGAAGGTTCTTCAGTCCTATGATGAGGAATAGTATGATCCTCTATTCTAGGTCCTTATGTTGTAGAGATGTCTTTGTTGTTCTTCATGAAGACATTTCTCAATTTGAAGAAGCATGTAGTCTTACAAGGGTGTTTTTAGTTGGAAAAGGTATGTCTAGGTGGAATATGTGCTTTGATGAGGTCAGAGTGATGTCATAAGGTGATTTTACCATTTTAGTTTGGTGCTTATTGTGTATGCAGTGCCTGTAGGGATAGAATGGATGTTTCTAGATGCCATAATGGGATTAATGGAATGTCAAGAAGATTTTAGTGCTCATAAAGGTCTATGCACTTCTTTTTTATGTGTTACAAGTGGTTTTATTTCTTGATGATATTTTTTTTTCCTTTTGGAGGTTTTTGTGTGCTCTAAAGTTTATCTTTATTATCAAAGGTCAAATCCATGGTATAGGAAGTCAAGGTTACCAAAGGTGTGGAGACTCAAATATTGGTCTAGAAATGTGTGATGGTTTTATCCAGGTGTACAAGAAGTTTTAGAGGTAGGCATTAACCAGAAGGAGGTTTATTGACCATGTTTGTTTTGATATTCTAAAGTTTTGGGCTATGAAAAAAAGTGGTTTTCCTTATGAGTTGAGGTATAAGGATTATTAATAGGTTTAATGGGCCAAATAGTTTGTCAAATCAAGCTTCATAGAGATTTTAAGGTTTGTGTTTTTTAAATTATTCAAGTTTTTGTCAAGATGGAGGCCTAATTAGCTAGTAAGTTTGTGAAGGAAGTATGTTACAGAGAATGAGCTAGGTGATTCAAATTGGTTTGATTGAGGGGGAATATGAGAGTGCTCTAGATATGAATTTTTAGGTCTTTAATGTTTGGATATGTAAGTTATAGGTAGGGATACAAGGAGTCTAAATAGGCCTAGTATGAAGAACAATGTTTTTTGATCAATTTATCCAAAAGAGAATGGTATGAGTGTTTCAATGTAAGTTATATGGTTGATTTAGAACATCTTTCATATTTATTATGTGGATTTAAGATCTATTAGTATTATTGAAGGTGGCTTGAAAGTGAGAATATGAAAACATAATGGTGTTGTTTGTAGACCCAAAGTAGTTTAGTGTTCTTTTTGATATTTTCATGTTGTTGATACCATGAAGGTGTCCTCATAATTTTTATAGGTGTTGATTATTAATATCAAGGGGGAGTCTTTTATGTTGGCATAAGAAGGAACATAGAGTTAGGGGAGCTAGATTGTTCAATTTATCAGGTCTAAGGACTTAGAAGGCTTAGAGTAGAGGATCTTAGTGTTAGTGGCCCTTGAGGTGGCTTGAGAGAGAAGGATAGTACTCTTGTGTGGTGGTTATTCATGGTGTGTGTATATCTAAGGATGTTCAAGAGGTGAAATGGCTCAGATATCTTAGGGGGAGTCCCTCTCAAATTTTTATTGGTTAGGGGGAGATAAATTAGATACTTTGAGTGGTTTGAGGATCTATGCATGATGTAAGGAGAAGCCTATGTGGGATGTTCCAATCATTGTGAAACTATGTTGAATCTTCATGCATAATCAAAGGGATCTTATGAGTTTTGTAGGTTAACATGTCCAAGGATTAGATAAGCCCAAGTTCATATTGGTGTATGTCAAAAAGGGGAGCAATTATTTTATATGAGGTGTGTAAGTATCATGAGCACCTAGAAGTTTATTTGAATACATTCATGATTCTAAGAGGAGCTTGATGGATATTTAATCCACTTTGTCATTAATTGTAGGGAGAAGGAAAATAATAGGTGGCCATCAATGATAAAGTGGTAGATTATTGGCAAGTGTTGTCATTAATGTCAAATATTGATGTCATGTGTGCATTCATGTCAAAGGTAATGACAAAGTGGTGATGTCATGATGATGATGATGATGATGATGATGATGATGATGATGATGATGATGATGATGATGATGATGATGATGATGATGATGATTTTGAGCCTAAATTTGTGCAAGGTAGGATTTGAATGCATATGAGCTAAGATGGATTGCTTGGAGAGATATGGCACTTGTACAAGTCTATAAGGACAAAGAAGAGGTTGTGAGGCATACATAGATATATTGAAAAAGCTTTGGTTTATTTTTTGAGAATTTGGAAATAATAACATGAATATTTTATCTTAAGAGAAGCCAGACTGTCACTATATGTCATGTAGATATATATGAACCAGTAAGTTTGTGCATGTAATTTAGGTAATAAAAAAGTCAATAATGGTAAAATGTTTTACATGGAGATGTTTTTAATAATTCCAATAAGATACCATAAAAATTTTGAGTCTTTAAGTGATTTTATCTCAAGTCATATAGCTTCAAAGTTTCTCTAATAGACTATGATAGGCTAGAGACTAACAAGTTTAATCACATTGAAGTCTGAGGTCATTGGTCTAAAAGATACAATGGTGAGTGCTTAATCATACATATTGAGATAAAAGGTTTCATTATTTGGTGAAAAGTGTCAAAATATTGATAATATGATAGATTATCAACAATGAATGGTGATTTGTACTTATGAAGTTCAATGGTGTGGGACAAGTCAAAGAGTTAACAAAGCACGTGGGACTGCCAAGTGGCACAAGTACATGGATTAATAGCAAATTGTTTATAATGCATATGAGGGTGAAAATTTTCATAATCATGGGAGTTATGATCAAGATCTAATGATGAGTATTGAAATATAAAGGATTCATTGATCTAAAGAGATCGATGGAGCACATTTGTTCCAAATTATTAGGAAGCAGTAAGATGATAACAAGTGCTCGATGTTTAAATAGTGAGCAAAGGTAAAGACCAAGATAATTATAATAAGATTTATGGTGTGTATTTGATCAAAATTTTCAAGGACATGAGATAATGGAAAAATGTTTGATTTTTAATAGTGACCATTGGTATTTCCATTTAGTAAAAGGAAAAGTGAGTCTACAATGTTTGAGTTATAACTTTTGATATAAGACAAATTCAAAGGTGCAGTAAAAAGAAAATTATATAGGAATTCAAGGCACATTTAGTGAATTCAGTTAAAAGGTCTGAATGTTTTTACATTCAAAGTTATTGATTTCTAAGGTTGACTATGTGTTTGACCATGTTTTGTAACTGACCCAAGAAGGATATTTTGAGATATTATGATGGTAGTTGGATGTTTTAAGGGGATTGAGCTATTAGATAGTATTTTAGACTATATATACACATAATATTTTTAAATTTTATCAAACACTAATGATTTACATATTTTAAGAATCTATCTATACTCAATCTCTTTGAGTGCACGCCCTAAAAGGTACACTAGGAAAGGGGTGGGTAGACTTTTGGTGCTTTGCAAGATTGTTGTCCCTTATTGCCACATTATTACCAATCCAACTAGATCCTAAAACCATTAGCTAATATATTACTCCTCCCTTGTACACTTCTTTAATATTTTTCCTCTTTTCATCCCTCTTTTCCTCACCTTAATCCCCTTCTATACTAGGTCAACTAAGTCAACTCTATATAATTTTCATCCTTTGATTACTATACATGGTCGACTAGGTTGACCCTATACTATGTCGAAAGATGTTCCCTTGAGATTTGTGTTATCCATTTGGCCAACCTATCTTGAGACCTAGTGAATAACTGATCAAAAACATATAGGGTTAACTAGGTCAACCTTGTATAACTGACATATTCAAAAGGGTTTAGGGAAAGATCTACCTATAAATACAAGATCATTTCATCATTATTTAAATATGAAATCAAGAGTTATTATTTACTCATGCTTCTTTACAATCTTCTCTCCCACCATTCTAATTGAGGAGTCTTAGCTTAGGGGTTCTACTTGGAGAATCTAGTCTTATGGATAAGTCTTTAATTCTTTGGCCTTTCTTAGTGATTCTTACAAACCAAAATAACCTCTTAAAAATCCTCTTTGGCCAAGGGAGATATTTTGTATTGATGGGTTCACATTCAAGTAATTATATTCTAACTTTTTTCTCCTATTTTTAGTAGATAAAAGTAGCATAAGTATTGGCTCGAATAATATTACTCTTCATATTCCATGTATTAGGGTCTTACTCATACTTAGATTAATTTATATTATCCTATACATGTTTTTATTTCTTTACTAACCCCTCATATTGTGCCAAAAACCTTGGTGAACACTAGATTAGATTTACTATCTTATTTATTAGACATAAGTGAAAGATTAAACCTATAATACTTTTAGGGTTATTAGGTTATTGTGTAGACTGTAGGCTTTGGAACCCTTCTTAGTATTGTGTATTATGATAAGTGATACCTTGTTTGGGTCTAGAATATCTCCATATTGGTCATGCTCCTACTTAAAAAAATGTATTCCCAATCAAAAGTGTAGGTATGCTCTATCTTAATCGAGCTAGGATTAATTTATAGACATGATGCATTTATAAATCCATACAAACTCCATGAGGATCATCTTTATGGATTTTTGAGGTTTGACCAATCCATATTTAGTATGAATAAATGATTAGAATTTGATTATTTGTTTGTTCATGGTGTTCTTATATACAAGGCTAATGTTTAAGTAGATTAAGCATACACAGAGGTGTGTAATGATGATTTTAATCATTTGAGAATGCCTAAGAGGTCATATGGAGTATACCTATGCATTTGGAAGTGGTCATGTGTTTCTAAATTTCTTGATAGAGTGATAAATGGGTGAATAGGTCTTCATGAGGCCTATAAGGACTGTTAAGGCCTAGTTACTTAAGTGTTACCCATAGTTGCTATGGCTGACCTATGTGGATGGTATTGAGCTATGTTATATGTCTTAAGGGATAAGACAAGTATTATGTTTGACCTAGAAGATAATAATCATGAAGGCTCATAAAATGTGAAATCAAAGGTGATGATTTCTAGACTTGTAAGAAGGGGATCTAAGTGGTGGAAGAGTATAAAATTGAGAGGTGAAGGATAATAAGGGTGCTTAGTGGATGGATTTAAAAATAGAACATATTGATGACTGTGTGTATGACCTATAAGTCATATTTTTGATGTCATAAATAGTGATCTTATAGGTTTGAAGACTTATAAAAGAGGTGAATGTGTGAGTGTTGTGGAGTGAAGGATAGAAGAAAGGGAGTGTGCCCAGTGGATGAGTTATAGAGCATATTAGGTTAATAATTATGTGTATACCCTATAAGTCATATTTTTGATGTTAGAAATAGTGATCTTATATATTTAAAGATTAAGGATGAGTGAAGAGGTCTAGAGTGATCTAAAAGAATGTTTTGGATGCCTTGAGTGTGAACGAAGGATAGATGATGTTTGTGCAAGCTTGGTTATTGATTTTAGAGGTAGATAAAAGTGTGGACTATGTGTATGACCATTTGGTCATGTTGTTGAGGTTATGATATAGCTATTATTGAGAAGTGTAGAGTGATCCAAAAGGTGGTTTTGGATGTTTATGTCTATGTGAAGAAGTGAATGGGGTTGATATACATTATATCTCCATCAGATTGGTAGGCAATCAATGTTTAGGAGATGTTCATATCATAGTTATTGGGAGGGTGCTCAACATCTAGGTTAGAAGGACTTGACCATCTTAGAGGCAAGTGCTCCTTATGAAGCAAGTGTTTCACTAAATCTAGGTCATAATGACTTAACCATCTTAGGGGTAAGTTCTCCTTGTGAAGTAGGTGTTTCATGAAATCTAGGTTAGAAATACTTAACAATCCTAGGGGTAGATTCTCCTTATGAAATGGGTGTTTCACTAAAGTCTCATGTTTTTAATACCTTATAGGCTAAGTATTCAATGTGTTTGTAGGCTTGAGAGTGGGTTTTATTCCCCATGAGGTTTTCCCACACTAGATGTGTTATGATGTGCTTCTCTTATTCATGCTTTGATGTTAATCTAATTTCATATGTTTATTATGTTGAATCATGAATGTCAATGAATGAATTATAAATGATCTAAAAGTGAAAGATTGGTTGATTGATTCACTCACCCCATATCAATCATCTTGTACCTATAACATCATTACCTATGTAGCTAATTATTAATGGGATAGAAGAACACTTTTCATCTTCCCAAGACACCATTTACTCACTTTTATACCTATAAATGCCTCTATAACTCTCCACCAAATAGCAAGTTTGCATATGTTAAGAAGAAGTGGCCCAGTAAACTAGAAAAGGCAAAATTTTAGGTTTATATTGATTATAAAATCCTATTTCCTGATGTACAAAATTGATTCAAACCCAAATCTCACTTATCCACCTATTCTGAAGGTCTCATATAGGTTTTCATGGCCACCAAACACACATAGTCAAGTAATTAGGCCTAGTAGACCTACTTGGTCAACAAGGAGAGTTATAAGATGGCATAGAGAGGCTATTGTAAAAGTTAATGTAGGGTCATTACCCATGTAATTGATGCTTAAGGGTTAATCAAAACACTTCTCATAGCCATTATGGAAGAATATGATAGTTTCAAGACTAGTCAACATGCATAAGGAGGAGTGGGGTACTCAACACCTCTTAGAGGCCTAACTACTCCTCATTGCACCTTTCAAAACACTTCTCATAGCCATTATGGAAGAATAAGATATTTTCAAGACTATTCAACATGCATAAGGAGGAGTGGGCTACTCAACACCTCTTAGAGGCCTAACTACTCCTCATTACACCTTATAACCACTAGGAAAAGAAAAATTAATCATATTTGGTCATGTTCATGCTCTGAAGGGAGTCAAAGAATCCAACTATAGATTCTACCACTCCACCTTAGTGTCTAAAGTGCCCATTTATGAGCACCAACACATGAAGAGACTTAGGGAGGACTATTGTAACTTCTTGTAACTATAGATGGAGTTGAATATGGCCTTTTATGACCTATACATATCACCTTCATGACATTATCCCTCTCTTTACTTCTCATTATACTATATATCTAGGCCTTAATGCCTTAATTTGTATCCCTCACTTGAGTATGAGGAAACACTACCTAGTTTTGTACTTTATGAATTTATTAGACTATTAATTGACTATTGTAACTTCCCCATGATTGGCATGTAGTGTGTTTATGATTATTGATATGTATATGTGGTAGATTTTCCTCCCATTATAGGTCTTTGTCTCACTTATGTGTTAGCAAGTGTGCTATGAAGGTTACATGGTGTCCAAGAGTGTTGGTGATTGAGTTTGAAGTGTGATTTGACTAGTAAGTGCCTCATAATAGACCTTCTTGTCATGACCTTCATACTCTAGGTACCTAATACAACCTCTATGTTAAACATTGTTGCATAGGAACTCCTGGAGATAATACTTTAGTTAATGATTAGTTCACTAATGTTGGTTGAGGTCAAGTTGAGTGGATGAATGATCATATTGGTGTATCACCACCCCCTAAACTAGATTTATTTTATGTAATCTCTATCCCTTTTCACCCCAAAAGTAGTAATTCTTAGTGAATTGAGCCCAAATATATACACCAGGGGAGCTAACCCCATAATTTAGAGGTTTATCCCAATCATAAGTCACCCATAATGTTGGTATATTCCCATGTTAGTCTAGCATTGGAGGTAACCCTAAACAACCTCATTTAAAGGGTGCAAGTTGGAGTGCTAATAATTCTAGCATGCCTAGTGGGACCATATTCAAGTAATGGGAACTCACTTGTATCCTTGAAATCATCTTAGATAGTTTCAAGCACCTTAATAGCATATTAGTAGTTAGATTTCATACTAGAAGGCATCATAAAGTCATCATTATATGGGTAAGGAAGGTTCTTGTTCATAATTCACATTATTGTGCATAAGTTTCATGATGATTTATGGTTGCGTATGGGGTATACCTCTATCATACACCTCATTTTCATCATCCCTATGATTCATATCAACCCTATTATGAAACATATTGTCCCTACATTTACCCTTGTCAATACTATTATAGCCCCCATCAGGCCCATGATCCTCTTTAATGCCAAGGACACCACTCTAACCCCCCTTATGAATCTTATTCACCTCCTTGACATCCCTCTTATCATCCTAATCAATCATGGCATCATCATGATGTCCCTTATAGTTATCCTAAACCAAGTAATGGTAAGTTGAGCTTATAAATTGAGAAGCTAAAGGAGGATAAAGATAAATTAAAAGAATAGCTTTGGTAGTAGAAGAAAATTGAGCATTGAGCCTTTGTCAATCAGTAAAATTTCCTTAAAAACCAAGAGCATCCAACCAAGGTAATCACTCCATCTCCTTTCCTTACCTCTATGATCATTTGAGACTCATCGGTCCATAATTGCTTGTTTGATGATAGGGAAAGCAATTTATTCCTCCCTAAGTTAGAGGTTGAAAATTTAAATTTGGTGTATGAGCATACCTCCAAAGTTTAATTGAAATGGAATGGATCAGTTAAAAGGATATTTGGCCTCATAAAAAACCAACAACTCACCCTTAATGCTTACTCCAATATCTCAATTACACAAGATATTATTATTGTAGACTTACCATCTTATTTTTCCCTATGTTTGTGTAGTGAATTGTAATAGCCCCTCCATAATTTCACCAAAATCATGCACTCCTCTTCATACACATTTTTCAAACACTTTGCATACTTCCTTAGGTTAAGAGGTTTTCTTTGTAATTTTATTATATTTAGATTTGTGAAGGGTTTACTGCATAATATTAATTCCAAATTAAAGATAAATAAAATACAAAATAACATACATTCATATGTTGTAAGGTCAATATAAAATATGAGCATAAAACCTATTAATAAAAATATGAAAACAAGTATTTAATAGTCTAGATCTGACCTCTTTATTTGTCTTGATATGTGCATACAATGGTTGACTAAATCTGATACACATGATTAAGGATATGATGTAAATAACATTAAAAATATATATATATATAAAAATCCTTCAAGGAACATTATAGCACAACATTTTAGTGGTACAAAACATTGTAGTATCTATATGGAACACTTTAGTAGCGATACAAATTACTATATTATGCTTTCAAAATTCATAAAATATTCAAAATCTTCATTAACTTCAAAATTATCTATACATAAATTTATTATTTGAAGATTCAATCCTCCGTAAACTAAAAAAATAAGCACAAATGTGAATTTTAGAATAAATCCACCCAATAAGCTAAATGGGTTTTCATCTAAACAACTAATCTACCCAAGGGTTTTCATTTTAGGGCATGTTAAACCTACAAACACAAGATCTCCAAAATTATCTAATAGAAAATATCAAAACCAAGATGTCTAAATGACTTTCTCTCATCTGTTTTGGAAGGTTCAGCTGATTCTTCAAGAAGAATATAATTTAATCTCATCAAGGCTTCTAGAAGAACACTTTATTTAACAAAGTGACTTTATAATATTTATTTTTTAAATTGAGTCACTTTAATTAAAAATAAATATATCCTTATGATTTAATTTATTTGGACAACTTTATAAATAATTAATTTTATTTTGTTCCCTTGAAATGCTTGATCATAGCCTATGGGAAAGAAATAGGGTAGCTAGCCCTATTAGATGATCACTCAAAAAAATGGGATGTTACAGTCCTCCCTTCCCAAAATTGATTACCCTCAAGAAATTACAAATTTGTATGATTTAAAATCTATTCACCTTCCTATCTAGCATCCTCGATAGGCAAGTCCCTCCATATAATCAAATACTCTGTGATCACATTGATTATCAATCTACACTCCCTCATATTCAAGATAGCATTAGGCACTAAAACCAAATTTCCCTCCTTATATAAAGGTGGAATCTCTAGATAAGGTATAAGGTGTTGCCCAAGTACCCTTTTGAGGTAAGATACATGAAATACATTATGAATTTTAATATTTTCAATAAATTATAGCTCATACTCAACCTCTCCAACTCTCCTCATGATCCCATAGGGGCCACAAAACTAAGGATTCAACTTTTTGCACCACTCTTATTCAATGTAAACTATCTACATGGATATAAGAGTAAGAAAATTAAATCACCAACCTTGAATGTCCTCTCAACCCTATGCTTATCAACATATATCTTTTATTGATTTTGATCATAGTGAATATTCTCCTTGAGGGACTTGAGAATATCTTGTCTATCCTACATAAACTCTCTCACCTTAGGATCTCAACTATCATCATATGCTAAGTATAAAAAAACATAGCATCATACCCATATAAGGATCTAAATGGTGGCATGCCTACTGAAATGTGAGAGGTGGTATTATAACAATGATCTCTCAAATATAACCACCTGATCCAAGATTTGTATTGCTGTAGACACCGAAATCGTGTCGACTCCCCTGGTCATTCCCCGCTTATTCTTCTTCGCCTATTTAACCCTTGTCGATCACTTGTTCCACCAACCTTGACCCTGGCAGCATGTAAAAATGAGCACAGAGTTAAAGCTAGACTCTATCCCCATTATGCATCTGCCGACCACGGTCTTTACCCGGCCGATGTCGCCGACGTCGGTCACCTATCGGCCGACGTCGGAAATCCTACCGACGTCGGTCACCTTGCCGTTATCCGTTACCAGTTATCATTCGGTTTCCCGAAACGGTTGACGAACCGTCTCTCGCCTTCATCAACCTCCGCCAACCATTCGAAAGGCTATCCCGAACGCTATTCAAAACGCTGATCAATTGAACCCCAAGCAATCATCAACCTGCGAACTCCGACATCAACATTCTCGCGATCAACACTCTCGGCATCAACCAATCTGCATTCAATCCGGCACTGCACAGACAACTCCAACTATGGCTTTCATCGCGTCTTCTGGCAGGTAAGTATCTAGTTTGTTTTATTTCTTCTTGGTTATTCTTTATCAGTTCTGTCATCCCGATTCTTCAAACCACAGACCCAGCATCCCTCGTTTACATCCCTGCCTCTGTCCAGACTAAAACCCCCAGACTCTGTCCCGACTCTCTCAGACCTTGCCCAGACCCTGTCCCGACTCTCTCTCAGACCTTGCCCAGACCCTGTCCCGACTCTCTCAGAACCTGTCCCGACCCTGTTCAGACTTTTCCAAAACCTGCCCCTACCGATGCCAGTCACTACCCTGATCGACGACGGCACCTCAACCGACGTCGGCACCTTCCTTAACTGACGCCGGCACCACAGAGACCGACGCCGGCGACTGTACAGAACAGTGCTGCATATCAGGTATGCACTTTTATTTTCTGTCATTTATTTTTGTCATTATTATCTACTTTCGTCCAATATTCTTTTTTTTTTATCAGTGGGTTGATATCCTTCTAGGAAGTCTTCGTACTTCCGGGATCGGGCGTTCGCCTGACAGCCCACCATATCTTTGACTAACATTTTTCCGTGTTTTAGCCTTTTCTTCGCAGGTGTCATTCCTCCACAGCAAAAGAGGAGAATCTTTCAACGTCTGATTTTGGTGCGCACGACTTTATCAGGTACTTCTAGCCTTGACCATTTCCTTAGTTTCTTTATTTCTTCTTTTGAATGTAGAAAGCAAAATTTTGAATAGAAACATTCTGGCACGCCCGGTGGGACCCTAGGTCCTCCTTGGGTTCTTTCTTTCTTTCGTTCATTTAGGTGCATTAGGTTTCTTCCTTTTCGCCTCCTTTCGTCTCTTCTTAAATGACATCATAAGCAGAACTAAAACAAACATTTCTTTCTTTCTTTCACTTCTAGACTAGTTAAAACTCATATCCTTCGACTCTTTCTCCATTCATCTTCATACGAACAAATATTTCGACTTGGGCATTAAAACACTTTGCATTCATTTCTGATTGCCTGCATCTTTTAGACCACACATAGTAATTAAAACGCATATTGAATTAATCTAGATCACTTGATGTTACACGACCAAACCACCTGCACAAAACAAACATAAAACTTACCTGAGACAAGGCCCGACTGGGATTTCATCCCCCAGCGGATACCTTACCTGTCCCGGTGACCCTACTTGGATTTCATCACCAAGGGGGAAGCCCACTCCATTCTCTGGCGGAGGATAAACTCTAGTGGAAGTATATTTTGGCTAAGCGAAACCAGCTAACCACTGGAATCGTGAAGTGAGGGGAGCTTGCTCCTTAGCACCAGGCCTATACGGAAGCTAACACAGATTTCTTGAGCACCATAACAAAACCCGAAACCATCCATAGACTGCTTCTTCTAGGACCCGACTCACAAAGCCAATCTTCCTCTACACACATATTCTAAGGCATAAGCCACTGTAATCCTAATAATTTACTTCTAGGGTTTTAGGATCTGCTTGTGTCTTCATCTTTTTGGTTCTTATCTGCTTGTTTGAGCTTGTGAGGACATTCTTCCTTGCCTTGAATGGTTCTGACTCGTAGCCAAGCCAAGGCTCTAGTCGATCACGCGAGGCATCATCCTCTTCCATCTACCCCGCCTACAACCAGCCCTACAATGGAGTTCAACTCGGAAACTGAAAGAACTCCTACCAGACCATCTCCGACCCAAACGCCTATTATTCCAGAAGGGGACCAAGACTTCGCACAATTCTTGGACCTCAATACCAAAGCCCTGCAACACTATCTCGCGAATAGCCAAACACGAGACCCCTTTGGCAATCCAATTTATGGAATGCCAACTTCTCTCCTCGAGACTGCGGCCGTATCAACAACGTCTGTAGTCCAACCCTTAGATACCCAGGCTGTTGCCTCAACCAATGACCAACCTTTCACCAACCATCCAAGTGTGGCCTCTCCTTTCATCGTTGGGCCCACTTTCACCTGGGTTTCGGCCCCCAATCAATCTCAATCTACTCAACCACTTTCTACCCCCTTTCAAAACTTGGTCGTCTCTATTCCGCCCACCCTTACTCCTATCAACACTAGGCTGGCTACCCATCCATTAGCCCATGTTACCTCTAACCAACCTCCCATGACAACATCAAACCTAGCCATGCCTTCCATCCAACCATCTTTAGTCACTTCTTCCATCCCTATGACTAGTCATCCGTACGTTGCGCCCTTATTGGTACAACCGACTACGTCGTATACCTCTTCCAGCCTCTTTCAAGCGCCTTACAATCTAGGAGGTGCTCCACCCACCAATCCGTCAGTAGATATTATCAAGATGCTAATGGATAAAATGTCCAACCTAGAGACCTCCATTACCGACTCACGCAACACTCTCTCGTACGAACAAATCTGTAACGAGCCCATCCATCTTTCTGTCCCCATTAGACCATATCCCAACCAGTGGGAACTTCCTAAGTTTTCTCGTTTCTAGAGCAAGGAAGACCCACAACAACATTTACGGGCATTCAGACATGCCTGTTACCTTATCGCCCACGATGATGCGTTGCTCTTACGCACGTTTCCCATGTCTCTCTCGGGTGCTGCACTTGAATGGTACAGCTCTCTTCCCAGCCATTCCATCCTCACGTTCACTCAGCTGGCCCAGCTCTTCCTCGATCATTTCTCCATCAATATCACCAAGAAGGTCTCTATCACAGACCTCTATTCTATTCGCCAGTTCGAGGATGAATCTATTGCTGATTTCGTCGCTCGGTGGAGGAGCCTTATCAATCAACTTTCATTTTCCTTACCTCAGCCTGAGCTTATTGAACTTTTCTCTCAAGCCTGCGCTAAACATATTTCTTCTACCTTGAGGGTTCAAACCTTCCGCACTTTTGACGAAGCCTTCACGATGGCTCGTAAACTTGAGTTACGTGCCATTGAGGAGAATAAAGTCAAGTTGCGGAGTAAGAATCCCAACTCCAAAACCAATGACCCTTCTTCTAAGCCCTCCTCATCCAATCCTAAATCTAAAGCCTCAGCAAATGCTGTGGTTGTTAGATCTTCCTCTTCTTTGCCTTCAACTAATCAACCTGAACCATCCACGTCCATGAGCGCCACTCGTCAATTTCAGCAAAGATACATACAGCGACAGTTTACTCCACTTGGAGAATCATACGCGTCTGTGCTGGAAAAACTCGTCAAACAAGGGGCCATCAATCTCCCTCAGATCCGACCTCCACCACAATTTGATCCCTCACGCGCCATCCCTGCGTGGTATAGGGAGAATGACTTTTGCCACTACCACCGTGTTAAAGGTCATGACACGGGCAACTGTAAAACCCTTAAAAACATAGTCCAAGACATGTTGGAAAAGGGTGACCTCATCCTCGACAATCCTAATGCCCCTCCTAATCAAGGTATCGATATCTTCAAACAACCATTCCCTAATCATCCACCAACCCAAAACAACATCCAGACCTTGACTGACAATACCCATGAACATAATATTCGAACAGTCAATACGGTCTCGCCCCTCATTTCTAACCAATCCCAAGAGGTGAGTTCATCCATCAGTCCATCACATGTGGACGAACCTCTTTCTCCAGCTAGTTCTCCCTCAACTTCTCTCATTTTGGAGGACGCCTCGACCTTACCAGCACCGCCAATTTCACCATCTTCCTTCTTGCTGCCCATGGAGGACCCAACCTTTCCTACTCCTCGACCACAAGTGGAGGGCACTATCATCCCTGCCCTTTACCCGCTTGAGGAGCCTCATTCTCCAGTTTCTTCTCCACCCAGGGAAGAACCTATTTCTCCTTCATCTCCAACCAAACATGAACCTGTCACAACTTCACCATGCTTTGGGCCCGAGACTACTACATCCGTCTCACCTTCAGTCCCACAACCATTGGCATCTTCTCAAGAGCCCAAACCTCATCCCGCATCTTCTCAGCCATTTTCCCGACTAGTGGAGAGACTCGAACTTCTCCCTTCTAGGAAAGTGGAACATCAGAGATTGTGGGACCGTCTCACAGCTCTTCAACAAGCCCGGGCCCTCTCATCTCATGCTGCTAATCCTCCCATGGCAGAACCTCCTAAGACTATCAACAAAAATCCGATCTCCACTTCCAAACCGTCTACATCTTCATCAACTTCATCAAAACTAAAACCCTCATCTACTCCGCCTAAACCTATCAAATCACTTGGCGTTCGCCCCATCTCCAACCTCACTCATCCACAAGTGAAGGTGGGCTTAACCCAAACTTCAACTAATAGTAGTCTTCAACCCAAATCGCAAAAGACTGCCAAACCACAGAGGCGAACACCTCCTCTTCCGTCACCATTGCCCTCCATTTTCGGCCCGCATCCTTCAACCTTAACCAGAGTCCTTCCCACTTCAACCTCTAACCAAAATCGGTTGCCTCCTTTGCTTCCTTTACCTACCGCTAGCCTACCCTCTCCCAAAATGGAAATACCTCTCACAAAGAGTGTACCGTCTCCGCCTGTCATCGCACCATCAACCCAGAAGGTGGTACGAAAACCCCCTCCCGTTTCGCCCAAGCAAAAGTCACCGACATTGCATACATCGATGAGCATGGACCCTTTAGTGGGCTCATACTCTTTGATCTTGCAATGACTTTTGCAAACTTCTAGCATAACTCTTCCACCCATTAAGCCCTTTCAACCTCTCGGGTCTAAACCCTCCTGGTTCGACGACACGAAGATTTGTTTATATCATCGTACACCAGGACATGACACCGAGACTTGTTGTGCCCTCAAGGCTGTCATTCGCCGTTATCTGGAGAAAGACACTCTTCTCTTTGAGGACACTTTTGACCGCCCCCCAACTCCTTCTCATAACCCTTCAACCTCTTCAAACCCATCCACATCTCATCAACTGGTTACAACCCCTTCATCATCTTCACCTCCCATCTTTGAAATCAATGCCATTCACATCACCACTAGGTCACAAAAGGATAAGGTGAAAGAAAAAGCTGCCATTCCTTGGACCTACCCTTTTGTCAATCCACCTCAACCGCCTAAGCTTAAGATTTCTATCCTTGGCGCGCCTCAACCCTCTTCTTCTTCTTCTTCTTCCAGACCAATCCATGACTCCATGTTGAAACAGCTTCACCAGACGCCTGTGAAGATGTCCCTCTACGATCTCATCCAAACCTCACCCCAACATCGTCAGGCCCTCATCCAAGCCCTGCAGGTAGCGGAGGTCCAACCTGAGGACCCCCAACCACTTGCTGCCCTTGTCCACTCCTTAGCCCCTGTTGCCTCTATAACATTCAGCGATTCTGAGATTCCTACATCCAACACGGAAGATCAGGACGCCGCCCTCTTCATCACTGCCTACATCGATCGGACACGCATTAAACGTGTTATGATCGACGGGGGCGCTAGCATCAACATCATCTCCACCCATGCCTTTGATCAGTTGGCTCTTCCCAAGAATTGCATCTCCAAAACTGACGCGATCTTGTGCTCTTTTAATGACACTACTGCCACGACCATTGGCACAGTCATCCTTCATATTCGCGTTGGTCCACGCACAGTCCCGGAGCTCTTCTACATCATCGAAGGAGAGTTCCAATACAACATCTTGCTGGGCTGACCCTGGATCCGCGCCATGGCCTGTGTCCCCTCCACCCTGCACCATTGTGTGAAGTTTGAGCATGACGGACAAGTCCACACCATTCCTGCTGACCCTTCGCCTTTCAAAACATGCAATACCACCTACCGTCCAAACGATGTCCTCATTCCTATCAAGCCATCAACCCCGGCACTGCCTCCATCCGCGGAAGCTTCGACCAGTTCGCAACAGGCGGTCGCCCTTACACCTCCCCTTCAAGCGACAACCACAGACCCCATGGAAGACGTCTTCCAAAGACTTTCATTGGGAGAGTATCACTTGCTGGCTTTAGACATGTTCCAAACTCTACAAGAGTATGGACGCCTTCATCACAGCCCCAGCTACGACCATCAGATAAGGATGATCATACCTTATGGTCCCCCTCACCTCCGCACCAACCTCGTCTATGGAGGGCTTAATCAAGCTCCTATTGACGGTAATCCTCTTTCTTCACCCCAACCTTTCACATCAGATTTTTCATTTCTTGGCAACCCCGCCTTTGCACATACTTATCTTTACAGGTGTGCATGGAAGGGTTTTGGTTTTGGACGCTATGAGCAGGGCTCCCATCAGCCTATCCAACCGCTCAATGATGACGACGCCAAGAAACGGTATGGTCTGGGATATCATGACCCCACTCAAGACCCTGTAGACCTTTATCTTGAACCAATCCTTGACCAATCTCCTCCAAACTCGCCTATTTTGCCACCTTCACCTATGGAGTCAGTGGTTTCCATTCCTCCTAGTTTTTTTTTTCCATAAACACCATCCGCCTGGACCCCTTGACTTATCAGCTCAATGGGGTATCCAAGTCTCTCCCTCTCATTTTTCCCACCATGATCGAAGATGAGTCGGCAACCATTCACACTGTTCACTGCATTGAAGATGACGCCATTCTTTCCTACATGGGCGCTGATGATTCTTTCATCCAGCGCTCCCTCCCTTCTGAGACCCAGGTTATGTTAAATGAATCAACCATTGACATCAACCTTCCTTCTTCTGATGTTCGTCATGTCTTAAAGATTGGCCAATCTTTAGACGCTCAGGAGCAGCTTGACTATACCCAGTTCCTCTCTGACCATAGTAAGGCCTTTGCCTGGACTTACAGTGATATGCCTGGCATCGACCCCACCATCGTTACCCATAACATTGTCACCAAACCAGAGGCTAAGCCTGTCAGGCAAAAGCTTCAAAAGATGCATCCTCGCGTTGCCCTCCTTGTCAAGGAGGAGCTTCAGCGTCTCCTTTCTGTCTCCTTCATCTAGCCCATCGATTATCCATAGTGGGTCTCTAACATCGTCCCAGTCACCAAGGCAACTAGGGGGATTCGGATCTGCACAGACTATCGTGACCTTAATCTAGCCTGTCCTAAAGATGACTTTCCTCTTCCTAACATCGACCAGCTTGTTGATATTACGGCCGGCCATGAGATGCTATCTCTTATGGACAGGTTTTTAGGATACAATCAAATCCTGATTGCTCCAGAAGATCAGCATAAGACTACTTTCATCACCCCATGGGGGAATTTTTGCTATCGAGTCATGCCTTTCGGCTTGAAGAATGCAGGCACCACTTATCAGCGTGCCATGACCTACATTTTCCACGATCTCCTCCACAAAATCATGGAGGATTATGTGGATGACCTTCTCGGCAAGTCCAAATTTCGCCGTGACCATCTGACCATTCTCAACATCATCTTTTCTCGTCTTCTTCAGTACAATGTCCGTCTTAACCCCAAGAAATGTGTCTTTGGGGTCCTCTCTGGCAAGCTTCTCGGCTTCATCATTTCCTTCCATGGCATCGAGATAGATCTCGCCAAGATTCACACTATCCTTGAAATGCCTCCCCCGACCAATCTCAAGCAGCTTCGTAGTTTGCAAGGTAAGCTCCAGTCCATTCTTCGCTTCATCTCGCAGCTTTCTGACCGCTGCCAACCTTTTCATCATCTCCTTAAGAAAGACGTCATTTTTACATGGGATAAGGACTGTCAAGAGGCTTTTGAAGCCTTAAAATGCTATCTGGTCTCTCCACCAGTTCTCATTCCACCTAAAGATGACCAACCCTTCTACCTTTATATCTCCGCCACTCACCATTCGTTAGGTGCCATGATCGCGCACCGAGACGAGCATCACCGTGAGCAAGCCGTTTATTATATCAGTCGAACACTGGTCGACTATGAAACTTGGTATACCCATATCGAGAAACTCTGTTTGGTGTTAGTCTTTGCTGCTACTAAGCTTCGCCATTATCTTCTCAGTCACAAAACCTTTGTCATCACCCACACCGACCCTCTCAAATATATGCACTCCAAGCCATATCAAAATCAACGTATGGCTCGATGGCTCATGCTGCTTGCTGAGTTCGATCTTGAATTCATCCAGTAGAAATCTATCAAGGGGCAAACCATCACTGATCAACTAGCACATGCCCCTCTTCCTGACACTCAACCTTCGCAGTGTGAATTCCCTGACGAGTCTATCGTTGCGCTTTCCTCCGACAACACCACCTATCAGATGACTATGTTCTTTGACGGATCCAAATGTCAACTAGGTGGAGGTGCTGGGGTCATTCTCATCCCACTCGAAGGGGATCCCATGCCTTTGTCTTTTAAACTCGACTTTGATTGTACTAATAATATGGCCGAATACGAGGCCTTAATTTTGGGACTTCAGACCGCCCTCTCTCTCAGCATCAAGTCCATCAACATCTTCGGCGACTCGCAGCTCGTCGTCAATCAGGTCAACGGTTCATACCTCTGTAAAAATGAAATTTTGCAAAGGTACAAAAACCGTGTTGACATTCTCCTTGCATCTTTTGACCATTTCCTCTTGAAGACTGTTCCTCGATCCACGAACAAGTTTGCTGACACCATGGCTTCTCTCGCTTCACATATCCCATCTTCCTCATCTGCATCCAGACTTTTTGTCACGGTGCGTCGTGTGCCGTTGCCTTCATATATCTCTCCTCACATTCATCATGTCAACACTATAGACCCTAGCCCACAAGATGTTTGGTATAAGCAACTTGTGGACTTCTTATCTCTCTCTATCATTCCTCCCAACCTCTCTTGTAATGCACGACGAGCTTTTATCAAGCGTACTGCTCGCTATACCATGCTAGGGGGTCTTCTCTATAAGCGAGGCTTCGATGGCCTCCTTCTTCGTTGTCTCACCTCCACTGAAGCATCTCACGCCATTTAGCAAGTCCACGACGGGATTTGTGGCAGACATTTCAGTGGGAATTCGGTTGCCAAGCGCATCCTTCGTCTGGGCTATTATTGGCCTACCCTTCATCAAGACTGTAGCGATTATGTTCGACGTTGCATCAAGTGTCAGTAGCACTCTAACTTGCTTCATCTCCCCCGTCACGCCTTACAAATTGCTCAGGATTTCTGGCCTTTTTCTCAGTGGGGTTTAGATCTCATCGGTGAGATTAACCCTCATTCGTCTCTTCGTCATCAATCCATCATCATAGCCACTGAATATTTCACCAAGTGGGTGGAAGCCATTCCTCTCGTCTCCACAAAAGCCGACAAGGTTGTCGACTTCATTAACACCCACATCATCTATCATTTCGGTGTCCCTCATAAAATCATCACTGATAACGGCAAGTCCTTCAAAAACAAAACTGTCCAAAAGCTATGCGACTCCTTCGGCATCAAACTCAGTTTCTCTTCGCCTTACTACCCTCAAGCAAATGGGCAGGCCGAGGCTTCCAACAAAATTCTCATGAAAGTGGTCAGTGACACAGGCAGGGATTGGCACATTCACATTCCCTTCGCTTTGTGGGCTTACCGCACTAGCATCCGAACCTCTACGGGTGCTACCCCTTTTTCTCTCGTGTACGGAACAGAGGCTGTCTTACCTCTCGAAGTACAGATCCCGTCTCTCCGCATTTCTCTACATGATATCCTTTCCAACGATGACTTTCGTCAAGATCGCTTAGCTCAACTTGAGTTACTTGACGAACACCGTCTTGCTGCCCTTAATCATCTCCATGTCTATCAACATCGCATCAAGCACGCCTATGACAAAAATTTGCGAGAACGAGATTTCAACATCGGAGACCTCATCCTCAAAGAGAATCAACACGTGACCAATATGGAGCGAAGTAAACGAGGCAAGTTTGCTCCTAATTGGCTCAGACCTTTTATTATCACGCACAAGTATGGATCAGGGACTTACCGTCTGTCTTCTCTTGATGGACGCCCAGAACCTGAGCCTCTTAATGCGTTGCATCTGCGACCGTTCTACTACTAGTCGAGTATTCATCCACTTGACACTTAACTTGAGATCGTCCCTTGAGCAATCCCCGTCCTCTTCGTCCTACTTCCTTTCAACCCTATTCCTCTTAACAATTCCTATAACCCTTTTATGATGTATGGATGCTTTGTCCTAATAAAAGGGAGCCCTTGACCTTCTACAGTCTTGTCCATGACTCACATTTCTATAAACACAAATCAAGATGTCAAAACATATCCATGGTCACTATATCAATATCAAAATCAAAAAAAACAGACTGCTCCCTTGAAGGATAGATGTACTATCATTGCTGTATTACTAGACTGATCCCTTGAAGGACAGCTAGGCCAACTTATCAAACATTATTAAACAAAAATCTAGACCACTCCCTCGAAGGATGGCTATGACTAATCTGGCAATAAACAACATTATTTTATAAGCTTCCCGCATTGATCAGCTTCACAAACTGACCACCAAGTAAATGACATCTCTATGCAGGCTTCCCGCATTGATCAGTCTGCGCCCAAAAAAAAAAAAAAAAAAAAAAAAAATGAGTCACGGACTTGGCTTGTAGTTGTCTCAGGGTCTCCTATAAAAAGGGGCATAGTTATCTCTACTCTTAAACGGGTTACCCTCTTTCCTCCTATCACCTACTCAAGGGACTTCGAGCTCACTTTAATGTCTAAGTGATTCGATTACCGCTCTAACATAACTATGGTCAACGACGTGATGCATGAACGGGGCTTTGGTTCTACTAACCCCTATCTATGCTTTCTTCTTGGTCCTTGTCAATGAAAGAGCGATTCACCTTCCATCTTCTTCTGCACTTTGGTCACATTCACCCTCATCCCTTGTCAATCGACTCAGCTCAACTCTCTTTTCAGACCATCAACATGACCTAGCCTATTCACCCTAGTTTCTATGGACACCAATACACATGGAAACTATCGACTCGCCACAATTTATGTTCAGCATAAACCACTACTTGCTGAAGCATAAATAGACCTCAATTCATTTTTAGCATACATCCATCACGCATATGGAATATTGCTAGGGATGAAAAACCCCTCAACCAATGTTGCAGAATACACCATTTGGAAAAGGCTGCAACATCTTTTTTTCCTCACCATCCCTTTGACCCTTCCTCCCTTCCAGGGAGAACTACATCGGCCTGAGGCCCTATCACCAGGGCTATGTAGGCAGCACTCAGTTGACATGGGGTCTTCTGGGGTTAGCTCGGCCGCATCCTTTCATCCATTCATCCATCCATCGACCACCAACCATTGGAGATCATGCCTATCTCCTCCGACCTCGACCACTTCCAAGACATTGTTGCCTTGGTTGTTTTTGCATGTATGCTACCTCATGACTGGTTAGCAGAATTGTGCGCAGACCTTTTTGGACCCTCACAAGTATAGGATCGCAAACCGGTTGATCCACACTACTTGTGACTTTTTCATGTTTCTAGGAGCACTTCCTGAGCCCGGGATACCTGGAACGCGACGACCCATTTGGAGCTTCGGCTTAGATTGAGTAACCCGATCAGCAGACGACTAAATGCTGGGGCCCGATTACTTCAATTTTAGCACTCCTCGACCCTTGACCTGCGACACTTTGGCTTGACCATCTCGTGCAGTGGTATGCGCGTAATCACGACTTTTGCCGCGTTCACCCTCACCCCTTTTTCATCCGCTCTTTATCAAATCAGCACCCGATTCCCGGTTCCCTTCCCTCGACTCCTGCTTTGAGGGGGAATACCTTATTCATACTCGGGGCATTTCGCTTCCTATTTTTGTCTTGTAATTCGTCCAGAACAACCAACAAGACGAAATCAACCTTATCCCTCACCTGGGGCACTCACTCCTATTTTTGTCTTGCAGTTCGTCCAGAATAACCAACAAGACAAAAAGGGGCAAATGTAGACACCGAAATCGTGTCGACTCCCCTGGTCATTCCCCGTCTTATTCTTCTTTGCCTATTTAACCCTTGTCGATCACTTGTTCCACCAACCTTGACCCTGGCAGCATGTAAAAATGAGCACAGAGTTAAAGCTAGACTCTATCCCCATTATGCATCTACCGACGATGATCTTTACTCGGTCGATGTCACCGACGTCGGTCACCTATCGGCCGACGTCGGCAATCCTGCCGACGTCGGTCACCTTGCCGTTATCTGTTACCAGTTATCATTCGGTTTCCCGAAACGGTTGACGAACCATCTCTGGAACCGTCTCTTGCCTTCATCAGCATCTGCCAACCATTCGAAAGGCTATCCCGAACGCTATTCGAAACACTAATCAATCGAACCCCGAGCAATCATCAACCTGCGAACTCCGACATCAACATTCTCGTGATCAACACTCTCGGCATCAACCAATCTGCATTCAATCCGGCACTGCACAGACAACTCCAACTATGGCTTTCATCGCGTCTTCTGGCAGGTAAGTATCTATTCCGTTTGTTTTATTTCTTCTTGGTTATTCTTTATCAGTTCTGTCATCCCGATTCTTTAAACCACAGACCCAGCATCCCTCATTTACATCCCTGCCTCTATCCAAACTAAAACCCCCAGACTCTGTCCTGACTCTCTCAGAACTTGCCCAGACCCTGTCCCGACTCTCTCTCAGACCTTGCCCAGACCCTGTCCCGACTCTCTCAGAACCTGTCCCGACCCTGTTCAAACTTTTCCAGAACCTACCCCTACCGACGCCGGTCACTACCCCGACCGACGACGGCACCTCAACCGACATCGGCACCTTCCTTAACCGACGCTGGCACCACAGAGACTGACGCCGGTGACTGTGCAGAATAGTGCTGCATATCAGGTACGCACTTTTATTTTCTGTCATTTATTTCTGTCATTATTATCTACTTTCGTCCAATATTCTTTTTTTTTATCAGTGGGTTGATATCCTTCTAAGAAGTCTTCGTACTTTCGGGATCAGGCATTTGCCTGACAGCCCACCATATCTTTGACTAACATTTTTCCGTGTTTTAGCCTTTTCTTCACAGGTGTCATTCCTCCATAGCAAAAGAGGAGAATCTTTCAACGTCTGATTTCGGTGCGCACGACTTTATTAGGTACTTCTAGCCTTGACCATTTCCTTAGTTTCTTTATTTCTTCTTTTGAATGTAGAAAGCAAAATTTTGAATAGAAACAATTGCCTTGAAACATAATTGCATAAATACCCTTCCACCCATTTATTTATAATCTCCATCTATCCATTTATCTATGGGAGGTAACTAGTGCTCGAGGTCAACTTAGTAACAGTTAATATGAATAACTCCCACCAAAACATACTAAAAGACCTACTATCATGATCACTGATAATGGTCTTTAATAGCCCATGACATCTAAACACCTCTCTAAAGAATAAATCTAAAACGTAGGGTGCCCTATAGTTAGATGAAATAGAAAAGAAATGTGCATACTTAGTCAATCTCTCAAAAACCACATATATGTAATCTTTGTTTTGGACTTTTTGAAGACCTCTAATAAAATCCATAGATATACTCTCTAAGTTATGGTTAGGAATAGGTAATGGATGAAGTAATCCTTGTTGGAGAGTTTTTATTGATGTAATGGTAATGTCTTAAAGGTTCCCTGGTAAGTGGATGAATTTCCTTGATAGTCTAAGTTATAATGACAAAGTGTGCAATATGCTTGTTCTTATATGTTTGAAGGATGATTGGTTGATCTTTAGTATTGACATGGATATAAAGGATTATATATGATTATGGTGATTAGAGCATGTTAAAAATGTCCCTAATATGTTGTATAAGCTTTGAGAGCTTGTTTACACAAGGAGAGTTCATCTGGTTGATCATAGTTCTCATCTAGACACTTTGGGTCTAGTGGTAGAAAATCTAAGTAGGTAGTTTGATGATGTCACCATTACCATGTGAGAATTAGTCAAAGGGAGCTGGTCATATGGTTTTGATCACATTAGTCCCTAGTTTTTATATACCAAAACTTAGATCATGTGATGAAGTGTGTCAAAAGATATGCATATGCAAAGTTGGGCTCCCAAGTAATTTGACTATGTTTTTCCATACGTATCCAAATTTGCATAAGGCAAGAAAGAGTTGAGTGAGAATTTTGATAATGTTATATATTTCACATGTGAAGGTGTCAAGAGAAAATGATCATATGGGTTTGTTAAATTTTGATCATAGATGATTTGTGATAAATTTGAGATTATGCACTAAAGCATAACAAAACTTATGCATACTCAAAGTTGTCCTCTCAAGCAAGTTTTGACATAGTTGGCTTTATGATAGAAGTTTTTGAGAAGGAATTTTAATGGAATTATATCTATCACACATGAGGGTTCCAAGATTAGTGTGTCACATGGCTAGATTCTCCTATGTAGATATATAATTTGGTCTAAATTTGAGATCCTGCATCAAAGCATAGAAGTTATTGAGGTGCAAAAATGGCTACTCAGAAATATTTAAAGGGTCCCCATACTTGGTCATTTTTGAAAGTGTTAAATCTTGAGTAAGATTAATGATGTGCATTTATCCAAGAAGTTAGGAATAAACAAGATGAAAATAGGTGCATGATGTTTAATGACTGAGCAAAGGTATAGGATAAGGATCTAAAGGTGAGTGGGCATTCGCATAGATTGATAAAATAGTGAGCATTGATCATTAAAAACCTGGTTGATCCATAGAGACTGATAGAGCACATTGAGTCAACATTATAAGATTGCATGAGATGAGGTCAATGTGACTAAAGTTTAACATCTAAGCATTAGTGCCTATACATTAAATATTGGAAAAGATGATGGTGTGTATTCAATCTAAGCTGAAAGGACATGAGATTCAAGAATTGTGTTTAAAGGTTAACTATGATTGTTATTCAAATATTTGAATTTAACATAGGAAAACACTAGATCTCTATATTTTATCCATATATTTCAATAGAAGTTGAATTTACTAGTTATATAAAAATTGAAGTGGTAGAGGACTCTAAGGTGCATCTAGTTATATGGATTTGAAGATTTGAAAGTATGTGCAAATAAATATATTGAGCTCTAAATTTGATTATGGTCTCATTTTTATTTTGAAAGTGACCTGAGAAGGATATTCAAGCCTGTATATATGTTATTTCAATGTCTCATGGTGATTTAGCTATTGAGTAATGTTGTAGACTCTATGAGGATGATCTATATGGATTTTGGAGGTGTGATCAATCTATCTTAAGTATGAACAATGCTTAAGAATTTGATTGTATGTTGGGTAATGGTGTTCCTATGTATAAGGTCTATATTTGAGTTGTTTGAGCATACACAAAGGTGAGATAAGTTGACTGTGATCATATGAGGATGTTGAAGGGGACATAAGGAGTGGACCCATGTATTTGAGAGTGGTTCTATGTTATTGTTTTGCTTGAGGGTTAGTTAAATGGGTGAATAGGTCTCCATGAGACCTATAAGAGCTATAAAGTCCTTATTAAAAGGTGTAATTACTTAAGGGTGAGCTATAGATGCTATGGCCAACCTATGAAGATTGTATTGAGCCATATCTTCATGTGAGAGATGCCTTAAGGGTTAAGGCATGCCTAATGGCTGACCAATATGTTGTTAATCATAAATGCTCTATATATAATGAAACTAAATGTGATAGTTTCTAGACTTGTATGACTTGAGTGTGGTGTGAGAGTTGAAGCAAAGATGTAAGGAGGTCTATTGTGCCCAATGTATGGGTTGATAAGTAGATTAATTTAAGGAATGTGTGTATGACCTCTAGGTCATGTTTTTGAGGTCAGAATAGTGTTCTTTCAGGTTGAGCATGAGCAAATAGGTCTAGAGTGATCCAAAAGGATGTTTTGGATGTCTTGAGAATGAGAAAAGAATTGTTGTTATTTATGTGATCTTGGTGGTTTATCTAAGAAGTATTTCATTGTGTGGATTGTGTATGACCTTATGGTCTTGTTGTTGAAGTAATGACAGAGTTGTTGTTGTGAAGGATACATTGAGTGTGCAGAATTGAAGAGTGGGGATATTTGGGATATGTAATGTGTCCTAATTGATCTTTGTTTGTTAGTTCAAGTATGTAATGTGCTTTGATCAACAAGGAGTGTTGTGGTGATAGATTTTTTATTGAGAAGTGCAGAGTGGTCCAAAAGGTGGATTTGGATGCATTGAGTGTGTATAGTTAAAAAAATTAATATACTTTGTGTCTCCATTATATTGGAAGGAAATCAGTGTTGAGGAGATGTGTTCACAAGTGTTGTTGTGGGTGTTCAACATCTAAGGGGGTTATTTCCTCCTTAAAAGGTGAAACTTGATAAAAGTCTAGTTGTTATGGGTGCTCAACTAGATAGGTGTAGTAGCTCTTTATGGGATTGTAGTCTCACTAAAATCAAGAATGGTATTTCCTTGATCAGTAGGTTATTGGTCTAAATTGGTTCTTTTTTTATAGGACAATTGTCTAATTTAGGTTCCAAGGGGTTTTATTCCCCAAGAGGGTTTCCCATGTATGTCATGTGTTATGTGATTGATCTTACATTGTATTTCTTGTTCATTTCTATGAATGATGTGTATGTCTCATGAATGTATGTATCAACTAATTAAAAGTTTGGAAGGATTGAAATTAAAGTTGAAATATTTGGGCTCACTAATTCACCATCTCCCCTCTAAGTGATTGTACCTCTAACAATTGGTATCAGATTAGGTCCTTTAGAGGAAGCCTAATAGCTTGAAGGTAATCCTAAGTAGGTACAAATATGGATAAGTAGTTTAAAAAATAAAATCAATAGTGTAAGGCTATGATCAAGGCACTTGAATAATAGATATGTACTTTAAATAAAGATGCCAAAGAGGATGAGAATATTGTCAATTATCTCAAGGTTCAGCTAGTAGATGCCAAGGAAAATTTGTGTTCAAAAGAAAAGGACATCATGTTTGATAAAGAAGATGATAGAAAGGAAGAAGAAGTCGATTTAGAAGTTAAGCTCATGGGTGCACTTGGTGAACTAAAGGAGGAAAAGAAGAATCATAAGATGAAAAATATGATCAAAGGTCTTGAAGCACAAGTCAATTTTCTTGAGGGAAGTTTGTTAGAGCGAGCATGTAGAATAAAAGATGACATGGCTAAAGAAGCTAAGAGTGATAAATAGACTATCCAAATTCTCAAAGGTCAATTGAGGGCTGTTATTTCAAGTATAAGGGTTAAATAAGATGAGTACATTCAATTAGAAACCAAGCTAGATTCATTGACGGATGAGCATGAGAATTTTTTTGTCAAGATAAGCAAGCTTAAAGAAGATAAAAGAAGTCAAATCAGGTCAATAGCAATGAAAGAAGGTATATTAGACAACCAAATGCTTCAAGGTATACTAGTTTATTTCATGGTCATTGTTATACATATAATAATTATGGTCATAGAGCTAAAGACTGTAGAATAAATTTAGTCAAGTATGGACATTCATGGAGCTATGATAGAAGGAGTTTTTGGCCAAAGATTGATCACAATTCAAATTTGTCAAAAGGTATGAAATATGTTATTTGTTTTGGTTGTCATAAGAGTGGACATATTGTTATATTCTATCCAAATAGTGTTAAGAGGTCTTCAAGATATGTCAAAGGATATAGAACTTATATAATGTTTGATAAAGGATAAACTTAGGTATGGAAAGAAAATATTATCAATGTTAATCACATTAGTCCAAAGGTTATAAGAAAGTTTTTCTAGAAGAATATGTTGTAAATCAGGATAACCTCAAGGATCAAGTAGGTAAGATGGATGCAGAAGACAAGAAGGGTCAAACTATGGTATGGAGACCTAAGGTAGTAAAGACTAATCTTGTTGTGTCCAAGAGTGTTGATGGATTTTTTGCCAAGGTTGAAAAAGAATCAAGATGAAGGAGAGTCAAGATTTTCTATTGATAACATTTATTGACAAATCTAAAGGAAAAAATGATGTCAAGGATCTAGTTAAAGTCAAGTAGGACTACAAGTCAGAGAAAGATATGGAGATATGGGAGTCTCCTAAGTTTTGGGACTTTTAGTGTCCCTGTGTCAAAGGGGTTTCTCTATTTAGGCTTCAAGGAGACAATTGTCAGTCAAAGGAATCTTGGTGGCTATCATATATTGGTATGTAAACAAGGTATGTGTGTGCATCATTTTATATATCTATCTATTGGAGAAAAGAAGCTTGTGAAGAATCTCAGTGGTCCTATCTTGAGAAGGAGTTGGATTTTTTATCATGGTTTATATTCTTTGATATAAAAGTGAGTTTCAAATATATATATTTGCATATTAATTTGTGGTAGATGCCAATATTTGAAGACTTGTTGAAGATGTCATATTTTTTATGAAGCATGAAGTCAGGGGAAGATTTATAATTGGTCAAGTCCTAGGATTAAAGGACTGAGTAGTTGAATTTATTAAATAAGGTGTGGAGAAGCAATTTTTTTTGCTTAATATGATAATGCCAATGAGATAAGGTCTTTGGTTAAGGGAGAGCAACAAGTTCATGAATTTTCTCCATAGCTTTGTGAAGGAGCTATAATACAAGCTTAAAATGGATGGTTCCAAGTGGTTTAATAAGATTGATGGATTGTTAATAAGTGTTTGGTGTTTAGAAAGGTGTATCCACTTATTTTTTATGTGCTCTAGGTGTTTTTGTGTTTTGATGGTATTTTGAATCCAAATTGAATATTTTTGTGTGCTCTTGGTTTTCTTAATTTTTGCCTTAGGAGTAAATAGACCTAAATTGGGTTAAATGAAGTAAAAGTTTCTAATGGTATGGAAGCTCAAATCTTAGTCTAGAAATGTGTAATGGTTGTCTCTAGGTGTATAAAAATTTTCATAGGTGGACATTGACTAGAAATCGTTGTGTTGACCTTGATTGTTTTAAGTTTCTAGGGTTTTGGGCTTTGCTAAAAAAGTGGTCTACTTTATGAGTTGAGGTCTAAGGCTTCTTAATACATTAAATGTGCCAAATGGGTGGTAAAATCAATCTTCACAAAGATTTTAAGGTTTGTGGTTCTCAATTTATTAAAAAATTTGTCAAGTTGGAAACCTAATTAGATAGTTGGTTGTTATGCCCTTAACCTTTGGAATGTCTTGTGATATGTGTGGCTGAATTGTGGCTTACATAACTCTTTTATATTATTTTTACATATTTATATGTTCATTATTAGGTCAGCCTATGGAATAACCATGGCTAAGTAGACTATATATAGGAGGTAGTGGTTAGTCTTTTAGGATCATGTCAAGTATTCTACTATTAGTGCATTGTTGTGGAGGTTGCTCCCTCAAAGTGGCTTTGTTATATTATATAGTATCTACTTTACTATCAATTATTGATATGTGATATAAATCATCTCATATCTACTTATTATATGTGATATAAAATCATTCTATGTGAACATCTAAGTAATTTCATTACAAGTGGTATCATAGCTTCGATCTAGGCAAGCTTTATGAGGCATTATTTTTTTGGATCGAGCAAGGTGCAACTTCTATGAGGAGAAGGAGCAAAAAAACATAACTTGCAATCTGGGAAGAATTAATTTTTTCTGTTAGTGCAGTATTGTTCAAAACACTTTAAAATAATAATAATAATTAAAAAAAGTCTAGAATTTTTTTTGGCCTTGCACATTTACAATCAATGAATTCATCTCGATGAAATGATCACAATGGTATAGTCCATCAATACATTTTTTTGTGCCAAATTTTTTTACCATAGTGCATAAAGGTAGTAATTGGATTCATCTTGGTGAGGTGATTGCAATGGTACCATCCCTTGGTATGATTTTTTTGGGGCAAAAACCCTCCTAGAGTTTTTATATGGCCAATACTTCTAAATAGGGATGAAAAGGGGGGGGGGAACTCCTAAGACTCCTTTTACTGGTGATATGGAATATCAAACTTTAAATCCATTGATTTCTCAATTTTAGGCTGACATAAAAGGATTGATGTGGCATGATGACTTTATTGCAATTCAAATTGATGTTTCAAGGATGCATGAAGAGATTAATGGGGTTCACAATCAATTGAATCAGATCACTACTTCATTGTCTACTCTTTCATCTCAATTATAGATAAACACCCCTCCACTCTAGCATTCAGGTCCTCCTCCTGTCAACACTAACAACTCTAATTTTGGTATGAAACTGATGTTGCCCAAAGTGGATAAGTGTAAGTTTGATGGTAAGGATCCTCTCACTTGGATTACCCAACTTGAGAATTTATTTGATTTACATCAAAAACCTAGTTCTTAGAAGGTGATCATGGCATATTTATAACTGGAACCTGAGCTTCATTTGGTATCACTAGTTATGTGCTCAAAAGAAAAAGAATGGTGTTCTTATTGTAAGGTATATTTTCATTGATGATTTATTGACTCATTATCTGAATAATGTATTTGAGAACTACTTTAGCCAGTTAGCCAAACTATGGCAAATGAGAACTGTGAAGGATTATATTCATCAGCTTTAAAATCTATCCTTATGGGTGGAAGACATCACTAAGGAAAATTTGATTGATCTATTTTTGGGTGGTCTTAAAGATAACATCTAATTAGAGGTTTGAATGTTTAACCCAACATCTATATCATAAGCTATCCCATGGGAATGCATGGTAGAGGAAAATGAGATGGTCAAATGGAAAACCTTCACTATTGGTCATGATCATACTTTTCCAACACCATCATATCCTCAACCCACTAGATTGGCACTTCAACTAATTGAGGAGAAGTGAGCTAAAGGGTTGTGTTATGGTTGCGATAGAAAATGGAGTAAAGACCATCATTGTGTTGAAAATAAGTTGTTTTACATCGAAGGTGCCAATGAGGATAATGATGATGAGGAATCACTTGGTGAGGATGAAGAAGGTCCTGAGGAGGAATCTGAAGACTCTCAGCCTACTATTTCTTATCATTCCCTTTTAGGTATTATTACTCCCTAAAATATTAAGGTGGTGGGTTTCCTAAAAAAATAGAAGGCCACTATTCTGATTGATTATGGGAGCACACACAACTTCATCAATAATAAGTTATCTACTCACTTGAACTATTTTATTTATACCACTCCATAATTTTAGGTCATGATTGCATATGGTGGTACTATCAATTGCTCAAGAAAATGTCATAATATGAAGTTGGCCATGGGAGACTACTTGTTGGATTCTCCTCTATTTTTTATTCCTATGGGGGGAGCTGAAATTTTTCTAGGAGTATAATTATTCTAGGAGTACAATGGCTCACCACTTTGGGCACTATTGAGATGAATTCTTAGGAATTATTCATGTATTTTCATTCTGAAGGAAGGACATTTGAGCTAAGGGGATTAAGGGATAAATCTCCATAACTTATTAGCTCCCATCAAATGACAAAGATTGTCTGAAAGGGTGTTGAAGTATTTTTAGCTTGATTTTTTTCCATGGAAATTCATCTAACTTAGCCATCTACACCTCCTAATCTACAATAAGTGATTGACGTCCATCTAGTTATTTTTGGTGACATTTCAAAAGGACTTCCACCTAAATGCATGCATGATCATGCTATCAAACTTATTCCTAGTAGTACCTCAACCCACATCAGGGCATACAGGTATCCCTATGCTCAAAAAAGTGAAATTGAAAAGATGGTATAAGAAATTTTGGATGCAGGAATCATTTTCCATAGCCAAAGTGAATACTCTTCACCAGTTGTCATGGTACAAAAGAAAGATGACACTTGAAGGATGTGCCATCATTACATGGAACTCAACAAGTACACTATCAAGATAAGTTTCCTATTGCTATCATTGATGATTTACTAGATGAATTAAATGGTGCTCTTTATTTTACCAAGTTAGATCTTCATTCTAGGTATTATCAAATCTTGATCCATGAAGGCATACCCAAAACTGCTTTCAAGACTCATGAGGGCCATTATGAGTTTTTGGTTATGCTTTTTGGGCTAAAAAATTCACCATTTACCTTTTCAAGTTTGATGAATACTATCTTTAGGCCATTTTTGAGGAAATTTCTTTTGGTATTTTTTGATGATATCCTCATTTATAGTAAAAATTGCAAAGACCATTTGCAACATGTGAAATAGGTACTCTTAATATTAGAAAGACATTAGTTATATGCCAAACCTTCCAAATGTACTTTTGGAGCTTATGAGATTGAGTATTTGGTTCATTTGGTTTCACATACAAGAGTAAAAGTCAATCTTAAAAAAATCCAAGCAATGATGGACTAGATGATTCCTAAGACACTCAAGCAACTAAGTGGATTTCTGGGGATTACTAGTTACTATCATAGGTTTGTCAAAATTATAGTAGCATTACAAGCCCACTCACATATTTTTTTAATAAATACTCCTTTTAGTGGATTGATACATCTACCAATGCATTTAAACAATTGAAATTGGTGATGTGCAACACTCTAGTGTTAGCTACTCTTGATTTTTCCAAAACTTTTTTGGTTGAATGTGATGTATCTAGGTATGGTATGGGTGTTGTATTCATGAAAGAAGTCAAACTAATTGCATTTGAAAGTCACAAATTTAAGGGTAAAAATTAGCATAAGACCATTTATGAGAAGGAAATGATGGTGATTTTACATGTAATCAAACAATAGAGGCCTTATTTGATGGGTCATCAATTTTAGGTAAAGACTGATCGTGATAGACTCAAATACTTTTTGGAATAAAGGTTATCATCTGAAGAACAATAGAAATGGGTAACTAAGATGTTAAGCTATGATTTTGTAATAGTTTATAAGAAATTCAAGGACAATGTAGTGATAGATACACTATCTAGGAAGGATGAATCAGTTGAGGCCTTGCTATATGCTATGACCATTTTATAGATAGATTAGCTAGAGGAATCATGATCAAAATGGGACAAGGATAGTGCTTCCCATGATTTGATTTAGAATATTTAGTAAGGTTTGGGTGGATTTTAAAAATTCACATGGAAGGGTGATGCATTATGGTATAAAGATAGATTATACCTATGTAATAATTCTCTTCTTAAACAAAAAATCCATCAATAACTTCATATAACTCCAATTGGGAATCATTCATGATTTTTGAAAACCTATCATAGAATCAAGCAAGATTTTTTTGGGAAGGATTCAAGGGGATGTCTAGAAATATGTGGCTAAATGTATGATCTATCAACAAAATAAAGGATAAACCATCAAAACCCTAGGTCTTTTTCAGCCTTTATCAATGCCAAGACAACATTGGGAAGAGGTGTCTATTGATTTCATTACAAGATTACCGAGATCTGATGGTCAAACTATTACCATAGTTTTAATAGATCATCTTAGTAAGTATGCTTATTTTTATTCTTTATCATAGCCTTTTGTTGGTAGTATATTAGCTTTTACTTTTTTCAATATAGTTTAAAATTTGCATGATACCTCAAAAATCATTATCAGTGATCGATATCCCATCTTCACTAGTAACTTTTGGACTGAGTTATTTGCATGTTTGGCACCCATTTAGCTCATATTTCATTATATCATCCTCAATCAAATGGATAAATTGAGGTAGTCAATAAATTTCTAGAATGATATCTACATTTTTTTGTTTTTGATAAATAGGATAAATGGATTCATTGGTTGTCACTTGTTGAATGGTGGTATAATACTTATGTTTATAGTTCTCAAATGTCTCATTTTTTGACACTATATGGATACCAACCACCATATATCACTTAAACCTTGAAGGTCCATCCTAAGGTTCATGCAGTGGAAGAACATATTCATGATCAATAGGAGGTCTTTGCTAGTTTGCATGAAAATTTAGCCATGGCCTAGAATCACATAAAATAGTAGACAGATCAACACAAGAATGAGAGGCACTTTGACATTAGTGAATGGGTTTTTGTTCACTTACATAAATATAAGAAGATGTATTTAAATCAATAGAAAAAGGATAACAAGTTGTCCCATAAGTATTATGGGCCTTATTAGATCTTGCAAAAAATTGTTAGTGTGGCCTACAAGTTAGAGTTTCCTTCTTCCACTCACACACATCTAATATTTCATGTATCATGCCTATATAAAGTCATCAGACATAAAATGGATACCCAAAATAAGTTACCAAAATTGGATGAGGAATGAAGAGTTATTATTGATTCTGAGGTGATCCTTCAAATACACACTAAGTAGTTATGGTCTCAAGCAATTAGGGAGTACCTAATCAAATGGAAGAATGGTGTGTGGAGATCTGAAGTTACTCAGAAGGTATAATTTATTAGAGTTATTAGGGTGGTTCCCTATTATATGTTTTTTAATGTATTCCATCATATTTATAAATTTTTTTGTATTCTTTCTTTATTGGTTGTAGTGCTTGATTGAAGAGAGTGTTGGCATGATGCAAGAGGATGTTGTCAAGGCAAGCTGAAGTAGGCTCAAGGTAAGGGGGAGTTTGTATCATATTTCTAAGATGGCCCTTTCTTATTTTTTATACTTTATAGGTCCTTAGGATCAATTTATTCCTACTTTGTTGTTGTGTCAATGGGGGATAAAGTTACTATTGTGGAAATTTCCTATTGTGGGAGTGTTTTAAAGAGAGAGAAGGTGAGTTGTATATTATTATATATGATGTTTGTTGACACTAATGATGAAGGGGGAGATTTTTAAAGAGTTTTTACTGATGTCATGGTGATCTCATAGAGGTTTCTTGGTGAGTGGATGAAGTGCCTTGATATTCTAAGTGATAATGACAAAGTGTACAATATATTTGTTCTTGTATGTTTGAAGGATGATTGGTTGATCCTGAGTATTGACATGTGTAGAAAATATTAGGGATGAGTATGGTTATTATAAAATGTGAAATAATTCCTTAAGATATTATCTATGTTTTGAGACCTTGTGTACATAAGTGTAATTGATCTGGCTGATCATAGTTCTCATACAGACACTTTCGATTTAGTGGCAAAAAATTTAAGTAGGTAGTTTGATGATGTCACCATTACCATGTAGGAATGAGTCAAGAGGAGATGGTCATATGGTTATGATCAAAATAGTCCTTATTTTTTATGTGCTATATATAAAACCATGTGATGAATCATGTTAAAATATACGCATACGCAAAGTTGGACTCCCAGGTAGTTTGACTATATTTTTCCATACTTAGCCAAATTTGCATAAGGCAAGAAAGAGCTGAGTGACAATTTTGGTGATGATATATCTTATATGTGTGAAGGTGTAAATATAAATTGATCATATAGGTTTTTTAAATTTTAATCATATATATATTTTTTTTTAAATTTGAGATCATGCGATAAGCATAGAAAAAGTTATGCATGCTTAAAGTTGGCTTCTCAGGCAAGTTTTGACATAGTTGGTTCTATGATAGAAGTTTTTGAGAAGGCATTTTAATGGTGTTATATCTCATATGAATGAGGGTTATAAGATTAGTGTGTTATATGGTTAGATTATCTTATGTAAGGAGATCATCTAGTCTAAATTTGAGATCTTACATCGAAGAAGTTATTGAGGTGTAAAAATGGCTACTCACGCATATTGAAAGGGTCCCCATACTTGGTCATTTTTTAAAGTGTTAAATCTCAAACAAGATAAATGGTGTGAATTTCTCCAAGAAGTTAAGAATTAGTGAGATGAGGATAGGTACATGATGTTTAATGACTAATCAAAGGTACAAGATAAGGATTGAATGGTGAGCAGGTATTTATACAAATTGATCAAATGCTGAGTGTTGATCATTAAAGACCTAGTTGATCTATAGATATTGATAGAGTGCATTGAGTCAACATTATAATATTACATGAGATGAGTTCAATGTGACTAATTTTAATGTCTAATCATTGGTGCCTATGTGTTAAAGATTTGAAGATATTGATAGTGCATAGTTGATCTAAGTTGAGAGGACATGAGATTAGAGCATTGTGTTCGAAGGGTAAATATGACTATTTCTATTCAAATATTTTAATTTAACATAAGGAAAAACTAGATCTCTATATTTTATCCATATCTTTTGATAAAATTTAAATTTACTGGTGTTATAAAAATCAAAGTGGTAGAGGACTCCAAGATGCCTCTATCTATATGGACTTGAAGATCTAGAAGTGTGTGTAGACAAAGATATTGAGATCCAAAGTTGACTATGGTTTTGTGCTTATTCTACAAGTGACCCAAGAAGGATAATCAAGCCTATATTGATGTTATTTTGATGTCTCATGGTGAATTGGCTATTGAGAAGTGTTTTATACTCTATGAGGATGCTTTATGTGTATTTTGGAGGTGTGATAAATCTATTTTGAGTATGAATAAAGCTTCAGAAGTTGATTGTATGTTACGTAAGGGTGTTCCTATGTATAAGGTCTTTGTTTGAGTTGTTTGAGCATATTTAGAGGTGAGATAAGCTGATTGTGATCATATGAAGATGTTGAAGGGGACATAAGGAGTGGACCCCATATATATATAAGTGGTTTTGTGTTATTATTTTTCTCAAGGGTGAGATAGATGGGTGAATAGGTCTCCATAAGACCTATAATAGCTATAAGGGCCTTATTAAAAGGTGTAGTTGCTTAAGGGTGACCCATAGATTCTATGTCCAACCTATGAAGATTGTATTGAGCCATATCTTTGTGTGAGAGATACCTTAAGGGATAAGGTATTCCTAATGGCCAACCAAGATGTTGCTAATCATGAATGCTCTATATATATTTAAACCAAATATGATGGTTTCTAGACTTATATGACTTGGGTGTGGTGTGAGCATTGAAAAAAATAAGTAAGGAGGACTAGTTTGCCCAATGTAAGGGTTGAGAAGCAAAACATATTAAAGATTATGTGCATGACATCTACGTCATGTTTCTAAGGTCAGAATAGTGCTCTTGTAAGTTAAGCATGAGCAAAGAGGTCTAAAGTGATCCAAAAGGAATGTTTGGATGTCTTGATAATGAGAAAAGAATTTTTGTTGTTTATGTGAGCTTGGTGGTTGATCTGAGAGGTATATCAGTGTATGGACTATGTGTGTGACCGTTTGGTCATGTTGTTGATGCTATGACAGAGTTATTGTTATGAAATATGCATTAAGTGTGTAGAGTTGAAGAGTGTGGATAGTTGGGATGTGTAATATGTCCTATTTTATCTTTGTGTGTTGGTTCAAGTATTTAATATGATTTCATCAATAGGGAGTGTTATGGTGACAAATTTGTTATTAAGAAGTGTAGAGTGGTCCAAAAGGTGGCTTTAGATGCATTGAGTGTGTAGAGTTGAAGAGAGTTGATATAATTTGTATCTCCATCATATTGGTAGGTAATTAGTGTTGAGGAGATGTGTTCATGGTATTTTTGTGGGTCCTCAACATCTGAGTAGGTTGTTTCCTCCTTTCAAGGTTAAACTTTGCTAAATGTCTAGTTTTTATGGGTACTCAATGAGATAGGTGTAGTAGATCCTTGTGGGATTATAGTCTCACTAAAATTAGGAATGGTAGTTCCTTGATCAGTAGCTTATTGGTCTAAATTGGTTCTTTTTTAATAAGATAATAGTCCAATTGTAGGTTCCAATGGGTTTTATTCCCCAAGAGGGTTTCCCACATATGTCATGTGTTATGTGTTTGATCTTACATTATCTTTCTTGTTCATTGCTATGAATTATGTGTATGCCTCTTGAATGAATGTATTGAATGATTAAGAGTTTGGAAGCATTGGAACTAAAGTTGAAATATCTAGGCTCACTAATTCACCCCCTCCCTTAATGATTATACCTCTAACAATCTTGTGGAAAAAGTATGCTCAAACTTGTTTTGTTGAAAAGTCATACAATATATAACATAATACAAGACATCATACTTGAAACCCTTCCATGAGAATCTCTCCCTAATATGCCTTCAGGTCTTGAAGAACCCTAGATGTCCCACTAGAGGAGTATCATGAACAACCCTCAAAATCTTATCCTTCATCTTCAATTCAGGTACCAAATATATCTTATGTTTATAACATATCACATCATTAATCACCTTATACCTATCATACTAATTATTATCATCTATGATCTCACATAAAAATGTATTCTTTGAGTACTTAACCAAAAGTGAGCCTTCTAATCAGCTGGAATCTATGACATAAAGCAAAGTGTGGGTTTCCTAGATAATGCATATGTTACATTTTTATTCTTAATCTTAACATATTCAATATCAAAGTCATATTCCTAAAGATTTCTTACCCAATTTTTTTTTCACTTATTCAAATCATTTTGATCCAAAAAGTATCTCAAATTATTGTGGTCTATCCTCACCATAAGTTTTCCACCCACTAAATATTGTCTAAAATGTTTCCAATGTATGCATGATGGCAAACATATCCTTATCATAGGTGGAATATAATCACTCCACATCTCTCAAATTACTACTTTCATAGGCTATGGGATGTTTATTTTACATAAGAATGACACTTATCCTTTTGTTGGATGCATCACACTCTAGTACAAATGGTTGAGAAAAATCTAATAAATCCAACACTAAACAAATGATCATCACCTCATTAAGTCTATAAAATGTATCTTGAGCCTCATTAGACCATATAAATCCCCCCTACTTAATGATATCTATAAGAGGTGATGCCAACTGATAAAACCCCTTGATAAATCTCCTATAATAACTACATGACCTAAGAAAACCCCTCAAATCTGAAATGTTCCTTAGTGGTGGCCAATCCAAAATGATATCTTCTCTTGGGGCACCTTGTATCCTATAGTACCAATCACATGTCCCAAATATAAAATTACTATCATTCCAAATCCACATTTTTAATCCTTTACAAATAAGGACTGTGTCTCCATAATTCCCAACACCTCATCAATGTGCTTAAGGTGATCATACCATGTCTTACTATATATCAAAATATCATCAAAGAATACCAACACAAACTTTCACAACTGTCAATTAAATATGTGATTCATATATGAATGGAAATTTACAAGAGCATTATAAGACCAAAGGTTATAACTAAAAACTCATAATTTCCATAGTGGCATCTGAGTGTTGAATTATGTGTATCCTCCTTATGGACTTTGATATGATGTTACCCTAAATAAAGATCAATTTTAAAAAAGTAAACTACCCTATACAATTCATCCAATAACTCATTTATCCTACATATAGGGTACCTATTGTTGATGTTCTTCTTATTCAAGGCATGGTAATTAATGCACCTTCTCATCATGCCATCCTTATTTTTTACCAAGACCACTGAAGATGTAAAAGGACTAAAGCTAGGTCTAATGTGTCCCATATCCAATAACTCCTTTATCATTTTCTCAATCTCCTATTTGAATATTTTAGGGTGAAGATAAGGAGTAGTAATAATAGGATTGAATCCCTCCTCTAACTCAATCACATGCTCAAATCCATGATTAGGAGGTCTACTAGGTGGAGTATCTCTAAACACCATATTGCACTTATCCAAAACTGACTGTATGTTCATGTGATAATGCCTATCAACATTAGAATAAGATTTAGAAGACATGAAGCATTAATGTACCCATGAAACCTCATCATTTATAAATAATTCCTCCATCCTCTTGGCTATCATTACCCTTGATGCACCATCTGCCAAAGCTCTCACACCATCTTCTTCCCATCTGACATAAATTCTAACTCTTTTTGGAATTCTTAACTATATATGCTAAGTGAATACAACCACTAAACTCCAAAAACAACATGGGTCTCACTAATCCCAACCATGTAAAAATTATCAATAACCATATAATCCCCCAACTAGATGCTTAACTATGAAATATTCTTATTGCAACTCGGCTTAAAGCCATCAGCTACCATGACACTAAAAACTAGAAAATCCTCAACTTATAATCCTCTCTTTACCACTAAACCCTCATCAATAAAATTATGAGTTGCCTTGTTATCAACCAAACATGTAACCCATTGTGCCTTAAGTACTCCTCTTACTCATAAAGGGTGATACTTAAGAATACCTAATAATGTATCAATAGCACCATGAGCCATGTCTCCTCTAACAGTATCATCATGCTCTACGTACTACTCCTTATGTTCACTATCTGAATTAGTGTCAACTATCTCCTCATTAATGTCAAAAGTGACCTCTATCTAATGTTCTTTGCCTTTCCCAAGGCATTTATGATTGGTTTTCCTTGGCTCTTTACAATAGAAGCATAGCTTCTTCCTACATAACTCATTCCTCATCTCAAAGTCTATCTTAGGTGGCATGTGCTTAGGATGATTGAAGGTTCTTCTAAATAGTTTGTTTCCCTTGAATCTCTTATTTTGGTATTGATATGTGGGAGGTGTAGTCTATAGATCAAATGTCATTTGGATAGCATCTTGTAGTGTATTAGGTTTGAAAGCCTTTACCAAACCCCTCAATTTTGCATTCAAACCCTTTATGAACAACATTACCACTCTATTTTATGACATGTCAGGAATCATAACTATAAATTTTTTGAATTCATTGATGTATCTATCAATATCCCCACTTTTTCTAATCAATTCCAACTCACAAAAATACATCTCTACATATTTTCAATCAAATATAGCAATCAATTTGTCGTTGAAGTCATCATAAAATTGAATCAAATCATGGTTTTATGTTACTAAACCATGATGCCACCAATAATATGCTACTCCCTCCAAATGCAAGGTTTAGAACTTAATTGTTTGCTCTTCTACCAGGGGATTAATTGTCAAAAATGTATCCAACTTATGAATCCAAGCATGTGTTGTGCTCTTCCCACTACCATCAAAATTTGGAAGAGTTGGTTTGCTCAATGCATGCTAATAATTCTTATGTTGAGTTATTGATCTTTGTTCCTATTATGATTTTTTCTTATCCTTCTAATGATTCATATATTGGCTTAGTGATAACTTATTTTTGATCACATGAGGAAGTGTATGGTACTCATCATAAACTGCTACCACCTCATCAACTAATGGTTGTTCCTCCTTAGGTTATGGTGTTTCTTTTTCTTCCCTAGTTGTGAATGCAGGATTGAATGGACAATCTAAACCACCCAAACTATCTCTCCCATGAATGTGATTACCTGCATTGATACCATCACCTATATCATTCTGATTTACCCTGAGAGTTTTCATGTTTTATGACATTTTCCCAATGACTATGATCAACTATTATTGTGACTACATACATTATTACATCATTATTGTTATCCTCATGCAAGGTCATTAAATATATTTTATACACTCTAAGAATCATACCTTCTCTTAGCCCTATCTTTGGGACTCTCTAAACCACTCATTATTTCAATCTCTGCTAAAACTATAATTGGTTGCCTTGCTTTAAGTACTGTTGGAAGTGTATCCTCTTCTAGATATAGACCTGCAAACTAAAATTGTTTTCTTAATTTCTCTCTTTCATAATACCTTCTATATCTATCACTAGTGTTTAATAACCCTTCAAGCTATAAGGAATGTGGAAATGATACCACTATAACAGTACCTCTATAATTTTACCAAAATCATGCATTCCTCTTCATACACATTTTATTAAACACTTTGCATACTTCCTTAGGTTAAGAGGTTTTCTTTTGTAATTTTATTATACTAAGATTTGTTTCAAATTTGTGAAGAGTTTATTCCTTAATATTGAGGCCAAATGAAAGATAAATATAATACAAGATAACATACATTCATATGCTGGAAGGTCAATATAAAATCTGAGCATAAAACCTATTAATAAAAATCAAAAAATAAGTATTTAATAGTCCAAATTTGACCTCATTATTTGTCTTGAAATGTGCATACAATGGTTGACTAAATCTGATACAACATGATTAAGGATAGGCTATAAGTAATCAAAAAAAAATTCTATCAAAAAAATCCTTTAAGGTACACTGTAGTACAACACTGTAGTGGTATGAAACATTATAACGTCCATATGGAACAATATAGAAGCGGTACAAATTACTATATCATGCTTTCAAAATTCATAAAATCTTCATTAACTTCAAAACTATCTTTTTATAAATTTATTATTTAAATCTTTTATCCTCCATAAACTAATCAAATGAGCACAAGTCTGAATTCTATAATGAATCCACCTAATAGGCTAAATGGGTTTTCATCCAGGCAACCAATCTACCCAAAGGTTTTCATCTTAGGGCATGTTGAACCTACAAACACAAGACCTCCAAAATTATATAATATAAAATATCAAAACCAAAATGTCCAAATGACTTGCTCTCATCTTTTTTTAAAGGTTCATCTGATTCTTCTAGAAGAATCTAATTTAACCTCATCAAGGCTTATAGAAGAACAATTTATTTAATAAAGTGAATTTATAATATTTATTTTTTATTTGAGTCACTTTAATTTAATTCATTAAAATAAAGTCTATCATTATGATTTAATTTATTTGGATAACTTTATAAATAATTTATTTTATTTTATTTTATTCCCCTTTAATGCATGATCATAGCCTATGGGAATAAAATAGGCTAGCTAGCCCTACTGGATGATCACTCAAAAAATGGGGAATTATATGAATTTATGGACATGATTGGGGGATACTTATCCTTGGACTTGTATTATATGGTTTGCAAAATTTGGGTATGATGTAGGAATCATAATCAAACCTAGACCACTCTCCAAGTTTCACCTTGAGCCTTGTACACCAAACACTTAAATTCTAGATTGTAATCCACCTTCTACCCCCAATTAACAAAAAAAAGTTTCAATATCCACTCCAAGATCCATCTATGCCTTCTCAATATCCAATAATAACTTTATCTTGGAGGCCTTCATAGACTAGAACACCAGACTATGTTATGCCTACCCTTGAAAGAGAACCTTCTCCTATGCAGATTCAAAATCAAGAAGAGGATAAATGTATGGAGTTGAGTTCAGAAGATGTATCAATTTGTATAAGTTACTCATTAGTTCTCCATGCTTTATCCCATCATTAAGATCAAGGACATCCCAATTTGACAAGGCAATTTAAGAATGGAAGAAGAAGAATATAGTGTCCAAGGTTGATACTTCTAAGGTTCCAAGTTGTAAGAGCACTTTAGCAGCTATCAAACAAGCTAATGAGGTGTCTTTCCATCTTAACCACTCCTTTTGTGAAGAAGAATCAATTAAATTGAATTTAGAGCTTGAGCATCCAAGTATAAGGAATAATTTACCAAGATTAGTCAGAGAGGTAGTAGTCCTTCAAGAGTTAGATCATGTTGTAGTTGTCTTAGAGTTTTAAGAATACTTTGAAGAAGACACCTCAAACACCTATGATGAGGAGATTGCTATTGGTAATCCCATTCATTCCAATAGATCAAAATTTGAACATGAAGGAAAGTTGGAGGATGTGAAGCAATCATAATGGTGTGATGATGAAGTGGATGAAGACAAAACTCATAAAAATTCTCCTCTAAGAGATAGTCATGGAAATAACTTACATGAGACCATTTTTGAATCTAATAACATCTAAAGTGAGTTAAATGACCCTTGGAAGAATTTGTACCAAGAGTTCTTGAGTTATATTTAAGAGCTCAACATGATAGCTTGGAATGGTAGGATAAGATAGTAGGTTGTCTCAATTTAAGACACTACTAATGCCTTGGAGTTTGAAGAAGACAATATAGATTTATAAACACCAAGACAAGATGAGTTGGATCTTGAGTCGATTGATGAGCTTCCATTATTCACAAAAGACGGGGATGACCAAGTTTCAGTAGGACATGAGTCTTGTTATAACTTTGTCAAAGAGTTATAAATACTTGATTGGCATAGTGTTTCACAAGGGAATGGTAAGAATGATAAGTTACTCTATGTCTTTTTCATTGATTATGAATATATGGTATTTTTGGAATACTTGGAGAATTTTTGTTCAAGTTTAGATAACCTACATATTATTGAAACAATTAATGGTTAAGTGGTATTATTTATGTACCCTTAATACATTAAATTACATTGGTTAAATAATAATATATTTTATTATTTATCATGAGTTTATCCTTGTGTAAATAAATAATAATATATATTTGATTATGAATATATGGTATTTTTGGAATACTTGGAGAATTTTTGTTCAAGTTTAGATAACCTACATATTATTGAAACAATTAATGGTTAAGTGGTATTATTTATGTACCCTTAATACATTAAATTACATTGGTTAAATAATAATATATTTTATTATTTATCATGAGTTTATCCTTGTGTAAATAAATAATAATATATATTAAATGACCTTTAGAGAGGTTGGACTCATTAATGTGGTGGTTGAAAAAAGTCATTTATAATGGGTAGATTACCTTGCCTATAAAATAAAGAGTTTATATTGTAAGATGCAATGAAAAAAGAAGTGAGAGGAAGACAGACTATATTGGGTACTTGTTAGTTTCTTATAATATGAATAATCTTTGTGAATTTTTTACCTCTTTGAAGGTTTTTCTACGTAAATATGTGTTATGGTGTGTTTAAATTTGCTCTCATTGTTTCATGGTGAATGTCTTTGCTATTGGTCTCACATCTAGATATGGTATTCGTATGCAATCATATTACTTCTTATGTCATGGTATCAGAGCTAGTTGATGTGTGATCAAGTGGAAAGATCATAGATCAAAGTTTATTAGCTTGTTTTCAATCCTAGATTTATCTATTTTTCAAGCCATGGTATGATCATAAAATTTTTCAAGCTTCTCTTTATATAGGAAGTAAGTTATTCTACTTTTTCCTCTCTTAAAACCCTGAAAATCTCAGATCTATGCAATTTTTTATATTTTAAGCCTATTTTCATGTCATAGATCTAACTGAGAATCTTAAAATGGGCTAAAAATACTTTTTAAGCATTATTTTTTTTTAAAAAATTCTTATTTTTTGGACTAATAATCTGTATGAAGGTGGTTGAAGCTCTTTAGTTACAAATCTAACACTTACAGGGAGTTGTAAACATTAAGAGAGCCAACAAGTGAGTGAGTCAGTGCTTGGAAATTCTTTCATAGCCTTTGTTTTTAAAAAAATTGTATAGTAAATCTCTATTTTGATCACTCAATTAGCTTAGTTTGACCATTTTCAAGAATTTTTAGCCATTATTTCACTTGATTTGGCTCTTGTAACTCATTTCAATTTTTTTTCTCTCCTCTCAAATGTCATTTTTTAGCATGTGTGAGATAAAAATTAGTGAAAGATCAGATTTTGGGTAGTAAATCTCAATTTTATTTTTTTCCATTTGCTTAGTTTGACCATTTCCAAACAATTTTGATCTTTATTTTATCTGATTTGGTCTCCTACAATTTATTTATTTTTTTTTTCTCTCTTCCCAAGCATCATGCTTCAACTTGTATGGCCATGAAAGAAGAACAAAAAAAATAAAAATCACATATTCTCAGTCATTTTTTAAAATTTAAAAGTTTATTTCATGATTTCTACAATATTTAAGCTTGTTGGAGCCATTTTCAAACCCTGAAGAGCCTCAAAAAGAAATCTATTTTTTTTTTAATTTCTAACTTAGTGTCATAGTATGTCATAATAGTAGTAGGAGTATTAAAATATTATTTTATAGTCAAAAGATCATAGATCTGATTCTATCAATATCTTTGGATGGTAATTTGTAAGTGTTTTCAAGCTTTGGATCAATAAAAATGGATGTTTAGAGCTCCTACAATCACCTCTTGCTCTCCATCTATGCCATGTGTCTATAGCAAGGAATTAACGGGTATATTAAATTTTTAATACAAGTATTTTAAAAATAAATTTTTTATTTAATTGGCTTTATTACACCAAAGCAATGGACCCCACTTAAGCTTTTTAATTTTTTTTTTCAAATTTTAAATAAATACTTTCATTTTATTATTTTAATGAAAGTATTCGATTATGTTTTTTTTTTTTTATAAATAAAATAAAAATCAGACCATAAAATCATTAAATATAAGTGGATGAGCTGTAATTAACCAAATTTTCATGCAAGTACATGGTGGGCCCATGTGTGTTGACTTGTATTTTCCAAAAAGATTTAAAAAATATTTAATTTTATCTTTATACAATCATGAGATATTTATTTTACATGCATTTAATATTTTGTTTAAAATAAAAATAAAAATTAATTAAATCATTTAGCTTGCATGTGAAGACTTATATTGGACAAAGGGAACTTTACTAGTATTTTTTAAAAATTATTTATAGATCCAAGGTCCTTAAATTAAATATCAATCCTAATATATTTTTGATCAAAATTAATTTATTTATTTAAAATAATTGGCTAAAAAGTCAAGTTATCAGTTGTTCAAAATCTCAAGTGTGAAGCTTGCAACGCTTTCGACATTTTTGACACCTGTAGACACCTAAATTGTGTCGACCCCCCCTTGGTCAAACATATCCTAACCCACACTCTATTAATTTAAAATAAATTGTCTATTTTAAATTAATCATCCCCTTTAGACACCTCACCTTGGATTCTTAGCTCTTCGGCCATTTATCACCCTATGACAAATCATAATGACCCAAGACCTATTTCAACTCTCCCATTAATCCCCGCGCCTATTAAATCTGCCTTGGGACCATTTTTCAATGGTAGCTGAACTTGGCATACGGAGGAACGGGCAAAAGGCTAAAAATAGCCTTTTTTCCATTCTTCTAGCCACTGACATCAGTTACCAGTCAGCCGATGCCAGTGGGATCCCCGACGTCGGTTGCTTAAAGCAAGCTTGAAGGAAAATTCTCGACCCCCGAATACATTGGACGCTAATTCTCTTACCCAGATCGATCTTCTCTTGCTCCTCAACTCTTTGCATATCAAAGGTAGGCTTTGGGACGAGATATCAACATTCTATCAACGCTCTCCTGGCTGTAGAGACTCTGCTCAAGTGACTTCAGATCAGATTGGAGCATTGCACGGGAATCTCGCCATCAGCTGTAACAGGGACAAGCATCCAACACCTTGGTTCTTCATCTCACCAGAGCTAAGTGTTTCTTTTGTCCTTTTATTTCAATGTTTTGAAAAGCATTGGTAACTAGTCTCTATTTTTCTATTTCTAAGTACTATAGACCAGACCGGACCAGACCCAGCTTTCTTCTTGGAGAGGCTAAAAAGCCTTCCGCTTATCCTTACCCCTTTTGACAACCTATCCTCTACCCCTTGTCCCTCTTAAGACTCTATTGACTTCCCTACAATCTTGCATGGACCTCCAAACTCCTACAAACCTTATAGACCCCTCTGTCGCCCATAAACCCATCCAAAACCTGTCCAAGGCCATTACCCTGACCAACATCGACCATTGCCCCTATCGACGTCAGTAGCATAACCAACGTCGGTAACCTTTAACAACCGACGCTGGCAAAACTACCGACATCGATGACTGTGACAAACTAATAGCAGAATATAGGTACACATTATCTCTATTTCTTTTATTCAGTCTTTTCACCATTTCCCTCTCTAGCAACACTTTTTTGTCAAATAAGTGGACTGTCATCCCTCCAGGAAGTCTTTGCACTTCTAGGACCGAGATTTGCTTGGCAGTCCACCATATATCTATCTAACATTTTCTTTATTTAAGTCTTTCTTATCTACAGGTGTCATCCTCCACAGCGAAAGAGGAGCTCCTTCAATCGTCTGGATACGATGCACAAACTTCATCTGGGTATGTACAAACCCCTGACCATTAACCTTCATTTTCTCATTTCTTCTGAATGTGAAAAGTGAAAATGAGTAGAAACATTCTGGCACACCCAGTGGGACCCTGGATTTTTCCTTGGGTTCATTTCTTCCAGAACAAACTTTCATATAGGTGCATTAGGGAAATTTCTCTTCTTGCATCCTTCTTCTATCTCTTCATTTCAAAAAGACACCATCAGCATAAGTTAAAAATAACTTCTTTCTTTTTCTTCTTGTCCCTTTTTCCTTGCATCTTAGAGTAGTGAAATTTCATGCTCTTAACCTTTTCTTCACTTGTCTACATCTGAACAAACATTTCAATTTGGGTTAAAAATATATTGCATCTCATTCCTGCCTGAATGCATTTTTAGCTCATCTAGTAATTAAAACCACATTATGAATAAATCATTGTGCACATATGTTACACGACCAGACCACATTCACAAATCAAACATCTAAACATACCTGAGACAAGGCCTGACTAGGATTTCATCACCTAGCGGATACCTTACCCTTCCTGGTAATCCTACTTGGACTTCACTACCAAGGGGAGAACCCACTCTATTCTCTGGCAGAGTATAAACTCTAGGGGAAGTATATACTGGCTAAGCGACACAGCTTGTCTCTGGGCTCGTGAAGTGAGGGGAGCAAGCTCCTAGCACCAAGCCACGTATGGAACCTAATATAGATCTTGAGCACCAAAACTAACCCAAAACCAACCTTAGACTGCCTCTTTTAGGACCCGTTCTAAAATCCCAACTTCCCAAACACACTCTTCTAAGGCATAAGCCAACACGACTCTAAAACTTATTCTTAAGAATTTAACATTTAGAGGCTGCTTGTCTTCATCTATTTTTCTGTCTATATCTAATTTTTTGAGCTAGTGAGGTCGCATTCTGAGATCTAAAAACAACTCAGACTTTCTTCTTTCTTCCAAAAACTTTTAGTTTTTTGAGTTTCTGGAAATACATAGTAATCGACATTGGTTTTTCCACCTACGTTGGCAATTATTTCATTGACATCGGTTATCTGACTGACATCGACAACTTTCTTCACTGACATCAGTTTTTCTACCGACGTCGGTCACTGTCAAAAATATTTATTCTCAAAATAGCAAGTTTAAAACCTGACTTTTTGGTTGTCATAAACAAATTTTGGTTTTTTGAGGCTGAAACATATAGTTTTCAAAACCTAAACCCCCCTTTTGCCTTGGATGGTTTTGACACGTAGTCAAACCAAAACTCTTGTTGACCACGCAAGGCAACAACCACTCCCACCTTCACCTTCTATATCAAGTCCCCAAATGGAGTATAATTCAGAAACTGAACGTACTCCTATCCAACCAACCCCAACTCAACCCCATATTTTCCTCAAAGGGGACCAAGACTTTGAAAGATTCCTTGACCTCAATGTCAAGGCTCTTCAGCACTATTTCACAAGAATTCAAATGCGAGATCCTTCAGGTAACCCAGTTTATGGGATGCTGACTTCTTTAGTTGAAACGGCAATCATATCATCAATCTCCATAACCCAACCCATGGTCACCTAGGCCATTGCCTCAACTAACAACTTGACCATGATCGATCTTCAAAGTGTGGCCTCTCCTTCTATTTTTGGACCTACCTCCATTGGGGTTTCTGTATCCCCTCAACCACAAACCATTCAACAAAGTCCTACACCATTCTAGAACTTAATTGTCTCCATCCCACCTACTCTTACACCCATAACACAAGAGTAACTACCTATCCTTCAGCTAGTGTTGCCACCATCCAACCACCTTTGGCGATATCAAGCCAAGTTGTGCCCTCTAGCTTCATGACACAACCACCCTTGACTTCAACTTCAGTCCATATGACTAGTTACCAATATGTTGCACCTATACAAGCGCAACCAACTATGTAATATGCTCCATCTAACACCTTCCAAATGCCTTACAACCTAAGGGGCGCCCCACCTATAGATCCATCAACTGATCTAATCAAGATGTTAATGGATAAGGTGTCTAATCTTGAGACATCCGTTTTGGGTTCAAGAAATGTTCTCTCATATGAACAAATCTGTAATGAACCTATTCATCCTTCAGTCCCAATCTGACCATATCCTATTCAGTGGGAACTTCCCAAGTTTACTCACTTCTAGATTAAAGAGGACTCACAACAGCATCTACGAGCGTTTAGACATGCTTGTTACCTTATAGCACATGATGATGCATTATTACTACGCACATTTCCCATGTCACTTTCCAGTGCTGCCCTCGATTGGTATAGTTATATTACCAGTCACTCGTTATTTTCCTTCACTCAACTCGCCCAATTATTTCTTGACCACTTCTCGATCAACATAACTAAAAAGGTCTCCATCACAGACCTATATTCTATCAAATAATTCGATGATGAATCCATAGTTGATTTTGTTGCTTGATGAAGAAGTTTAATCAACCAACTCTCCTTTTCTTTACCTCAACCTGAGCTCATTGAGCTCTTTTCACAAGCATGTGCCAAACACATCTCATCTACTTTGCGGGTCCAAACATTTCGCACATTTGATGAAGCTTTCACTATGGCTAGGAAGCTTGAACTCCATGCTATCAAAGAAAATAAAGTCAAACTATGTAGTAAAAATACTAACACAAAATCCAATGACCCTTCATCCAAATCTTCCTCCAATTCCAAATCCAAGGGATCAGCAAATGTTGTGATACTTAGACCATCATCATCGACCACAACTAACCAATCCGAACCTTCCACATCTCAAAGCATTACACGACAATTCCAACAATGATACGTAAAGCGTCAATATACTCCAATAGGAGAATCATACGCATCCATGTTGGATAAACTTGTCAAACAAGGAGTCCTCAACCTCCCCGAAATTTGACCACCACCTCAATTCGACCCCTCAAAAGCCATCCTTGCATGGTATAGGGAGAATGACTTCTGTAATTATCATCGTGTCAAAGGCCATGACATAAACAACTTTAAAATCTTCAAAAACATTGTCCAAGACATGATAGACAAGGGGGATCTTATTTTGGATAGCCCAAATGTGCCACCTAACCAAAACATAGACATCTTTAGATAACCTTTTCCTAACCATCCCCCTAGTCAAAACAACATACAGACCATGGCCGATGACTCCCAAGAGCGTGATATATGCACGGTCAATACGGTCTCTCTGTTCATGCCTAACCAACCTCTCTCATAGTCTGAAGAGGTTAGCCAACCTATTTGTCCATCGCAGGTAGACGAGCCTTCTTCTCCTATTTCCCCACCACAAGTAGAAGAACCTTCTTCTCCTATTTCTCCACTGCAAATAGAAGAGCCTTCTTCTCTTATTTGTCCACCACAGGTAGAATAACCTTCTTCTCCTATTTCTCCCCCACAGGTGGAAGAACCTTCTTCTCCTATTAGTTTTCCATCGACCTCTCTTATATTGGAGGATGCTTTGACCATACCAATGCCACTAGCCCCACCTTCATCCTTCCTACCACTAATGGAGGACCATACCTTTCCTGCTCTTCAACTACAAGTAGAAGGTATGATCATACTTGCCCTCTATCCTCTTGAGGAGTCACATTCTCCAATTCTTTCTCCACCAAGAGAAGAACTTGTCTCTTCACCTACTTCAACCAAAGACGATCCAGTGATGGCTCTCTCATGCCTTTGGCCCCAGATCATTGCATCTAACATATTCCCACTCACACAATCACCCAAACCTTCTAAAAAACCAATTATAAAGCCTCATCTAACATCTTCCAAACCATTCTCTCGATTGGCTGAGAACTTAGGATTTCTCCATTCAAGGAACTTAGAGCATGAGGAACTATGGGAGCGACTCAAAGCTCCTTATCTTACACATCCCATCTCATCTCATACTAACGACCCTCCTTCGACAAAATCTCCCAAAGTCTCCGACAAGGATTAGGCTTCTACTTCCAAATATTCAGAAGCTCAACCGTCCTCATCTGAACTTAAAGCCTCACAAACATCCTCCATACCAACACCGGTTAAATCCCTCGATGTTCACCCCATATCTAACCTCACTCACCCAAAAGTGAAGGTAGACTTGAACCTTTCCTCGCACAATAGTAATCCTCGCATTAAACCAAAGAACGCTATTAAAACACGTCGGCAAACTCCTCCACCATCATCATTGCCCTCCATTTTGGGCCCACATCCTTCTACCTTAATAGGAGTGCTCCCTACTCTAACACCTAACAAAACCAAGTTGCCTCCATTACTCCCTTTACCCACCACAAACCTACCTCCTCTGAAAAATACGGAACCCCTCACAAAGAAAGTGTCGTCTACACAAGTGGCAACACCACCAACCCAAAAGGTGGTACGGAAATCTCCCTCAACAACTCCCAAACAAAAGTCATCAACACCTAGTGCATCAACAAGCATGGACCCCTTAGTGGGTTCATATGCTTTGATACTACGCTAACTTTTGCAAACTTCTAACATCACTCTTCCACCTATCAAACCATTCCAACCTCTCGAACCAAAGCCGTCTTGGTTCAATGACACTAAAATTTGCCAATATCATCACACACCTGAGCATGACACTGAAAATTGTTGTGCCCTTAAGGTTGTCATCCACCAATTCATGGAAAAAGACACCCTTCTTGTTGAGGAGACTGTCAACACATCTCCAACACTGTCTCATGTCTCTCCAACCTCTCCACCTTCATCGAGATCCAATCATCGGACTATGGTCCCTTACCTCCTTCCTCCCCTTTATTCAAAATTAACACCATCAATGTGGCCACCAAGTCACAAATTTTAAAGGATAAAGGAAAAGAGAAAGCTATTATTCCTTAGACCTACCCATTTTTCAAGCTTGATCAACCACCCAAACCCAAGATTTCTATCTTAGGTACATCCCAACCCACTTCTTCAGAGGCAATCCGTGATTCTATAGTGAAATAGCTTCACCAAACTCCAGTGAAGATGACTTTATATGATCTCATTCAAAGCTCTACACAACATTGTTAAGCTTTAATCAAGGCTTTACAGGCAATGGAGGTCCAACTCGAGGACCCCCCACCACTAGCTGCCTTAGTCCAATCATTACCCACCATTGCCTCTATTACCTTTAGTGATTCTGAAATTCCTACCTCCAACTTGGAAGATCAAGATGCTGCCCTTTTTATCACAGCCTATGTTGATCAAACTCGCGTTAAGTGAGTTATAATTGATGGGGGCACCAGCATCAATATCATTTCGACCCATGCCTATGACCAATTAGCCCTCCCAAAGAATTACGTGTCAAAAATTGATGCAATTCTTTGATCTTTTAATGACACCACCACCACTAACATTGGCACCGTCGTCTTACATATTCATGTTGGCCCACGAATAATCCTAGAGCTATTCTACATCATCGAGGGAGAGTTCCAATATAACATGTTATTAAGACGACCTTGGATCTGTGCCATGGCATGTGTCCCTTTACATTACACCATTGTGTCAAATTTGAACATGACAGTCAGGTCCATGTCATTCCCACAGATCCCTCCCCTTTCAAGACATGCAACACAACATATTGATCCGATGATGTTCTCATTCCTTTCTAGACATCGACCCAAACATCGCCTCCACCCGCAGAAGCTTCAACAAGTATGCAAACGGTGGTTACACCTACACCACCTCCTCAAGTGACAACAAAAGACCCTATGGAAGATATCTTCCAACGTCTTTCACTTGGGGAGTATCATTTACTCACCTTGGACATGTTCCAGACTCCTCAAGAGTATGGACACCTTCATCACAATCCTAGCTTGACCATCATATCAGAATGGTCATCCCTTATGGTCCTCCCAATCTTTAAACAAATCTCATTTATGGAGGGCTAGATTGAACTCCCACTGATGGGAATCCTCTTTCATCACCCCAACTATTTACGTCTGACTTCTCTTTTCTTGGCAACCCAAACTTTGCTCATACCTATCTTTATAGGTGTACATGGAAGGGCTTTGGCTTTGGGCGCTATGAACAAGGCTCCCACCAGCACGTTGAACCACCAAATGATGAGGCCATAAAGAATGCCAAGAAATGACATGGCTTGGGTTTTGAAGAACCTACTGAAACTTCTAAAAACCCTCACCCCGAACCTATCATAGACCAATCACCTCCAAACTTACCTATTCCCCCATCTTCACCTATGGAGTCGGTGGTTTCCATCCCTCCTAGTTTTTTTTTCATAAACGCCATTCGCTTAGAACCCCTAACCTATCAACTAGGTGGGGTATCCAGGTCTTTCCCTCTCATTTATCCAAACATGATAGATGATGAATCTGATACCATCAACACTGTCTAATGCGTAAATGATGATGCCATTCTCACCTACATGGGTGTAGACAACTCTTTCATTCAATGATCTCTTCCTTCAAAAATGTAGGTTATGTTAAATGAATCAACCATTGACATTAACCTTCCATATTTCGATGTTCCTCATGTTTTAAAGATTGGTCAATCTTTGGATGCCCAGGAACAAATTGACTATACCAAATTCCTTTCAGACCATAGCAAAGCCTTTGCTTGGACCTATAGCAATATGCCTGGCATCGACCCTAACATTGTCATTCATAACATTGTCACAAACCCAGAGGCTAAGCCCGTCAAGGAAAAGCTTTGCAAGATGCATCCTCGAGTTGCACTCCTTATCAAAGAGGAGCTTCAGTGTCTTCTCTTTGTCTCCTTTATCCAACCCATTGATTATCTGCAATGGGTGTCAAATATCATCCCTATCACCAAAGCAACTCGGGGGATCCAAATCTGTACTGACTATCGTGACCTTAACCTGGCTTGCCTAAAAGACAATTTTCCTCTACCCAACATCGACCAACTTATTGATCTTTAGGCCGGTCATGAGATGCTATCACTCATGGATAGGTTTTCAGGATATAACCAAATCTTGATTGTGCCAGAAGATCAACACAAGAATACCTTCATCACCCCATGGGGGAATTTTTGCTATAGGGTCATGCTTTTTGGGCTCAAAAAGGTAGGCACCACATATCAACGCGCCATGACCTACATCTTTCATGATCTCCTCCACAAAATCATGGAGGATTATGTGGATGACCTACTAGGTAAATCTAAACTCCGTCATGACCATTTAACTATTCTCAAAATCATATTCACTCGCTTCCTCTGATACAATGTTTGCCTTAACCCCAAGAAATGTGTCTTTGGGGTTCTCTCAGGGAAGATTTTGGGCTTCATCATTTCTCTTCATGGCATTGAGATTGATCCTGCTAAGATAAGAGCTATACTTGAGATGCTACCACCTACCAATCTAAAGCAACTTTGCAATCTTCAAGGGAAGCTTCAATCTATTCATCACTTCATCTCACAGCTTTTTGACAGATGTCAACCCTTTCATCACCTCCTCAAGAAGGACATCTCCTTTAATTGGGATAAGGACTGCCAAGAGGCTTTTGAGGCTCTTAAGCATTATCTTGTCTCTCCACCAGTCCTTATTCCACCTAAAGAAGATCAACCCTTCTACCTCTACATTTTAGCAACAAATCATTCTTTAGGTGCCATGATCATGCACCGAGACGAACAACATCGTGAGCAAGCAGTTTATTACATAAGCTGAACACTCATTAATTATGAAACTCGGTATACTCTTACCGAAAAACTCTGTTTGGCATTAGTCTTTACTGTTACCAAACTCCATCATTATCTTCTCAATCACAAAACTTACATCATCACTCATACCGACCCTCTTAAATACATGCATTCCAAGCCATACCAAAATTAACAAATGGCTCATTGGCTTATGCTTCTTGCTGAGTTTGACTTGGAATTTATCCAACAAAAATCTATAAAGGGGCAAACAATCACTGATCAACTAGTTGATGCCCCTCTACCTAATAACCAACCTTCTCACTATGAATTTCTTGACAAATCCATCACCACGTTATCCATCGATGACATTTTCTATCAAATGACAATGTTCTTTGATGGGTCTAAATGTCAACAGGGTGGGGGTGCGGGGGTCATTCTCATCCCTCACGAGGGTTAGTCCATGCCCTTATCTTTCAAACTCGACTTTGAATGTACGAACAACATGGCTGAATATGAAGCCTTAATTTTGGGACTTCAAACCACCCTTTTCCTAGGCGTCAAGACCATCAACATCTTTGGGGACTCACAACTAGTTGTTAATCACATCAATGGTTCATATCTTTGTAAAAATGAAATTTTGCAAAAGTACAAACACCATGCTGACTCCCTGCTAGAATATTTTGACCATTACCTCTTGCAAACTATTCCTTGATTTGCGAATAAGTTTGTTGATACTATGGCTTCTCTCGCCTCACGCATTCCATCCTCATCATCTTCCTTGAGAATTTATGTTATGGTACATCATTTGGCGTTACCTTCATATATCTCCACTAACATCAACCTCGTCAGCACCATTGACTCTAATCCACAGGATGTTTGGTATAAACAACTTGTGGACTACTTAACTTATTCTATTGTCCCCCTGATCTCTCTAGCAATGCACGATGGGCTTTTATCAAAATCATAGCTTGATATACTATGCTAGGGGGTCTTCTCTATAAATGAGGTTTCGATGGCCTCCTTCTTCGATGTCTAACCTCCATTGAAACATCTCACACTATCAAACAAGTCCATGATGGGATTTGTGGAGGGCATTTCAGTGGTAACTCGGTTGCAAAGCGCATCCTTCACCTGGGCTCTTATTAGCCTACTCTTCACCAAGACTACAATGATTATGTTCAATGTTGCATCAAATTCCAACAACACACTAACTTACTTCACATCCCTAGCCACGCTCTACAAGTTGCTAAGGATTTCTAGCCCTTTTCACAATGGGGCTTAGATCTAATCGGTGAGATTAACCCTCATTCATCTCTTCAACATCAGTCCATTATCACCGCAATCAAATACTTCATTAAATGGGTGGAAGCGATTCCCCTTGTCTCTACTAAAGCTAAAAAAATTGTTGACATCATCAATACCCATATCATCTGTCATTTTAGTGTACCCCACAAGATCATCACCGATAACGGCAAATCATTCAAAAACAAAACTATCCAAAAACTTTGTGACTCATTTGGCATCAAGCTTAGCTTATCCTCACCTTACTACCCATAAGCAAATGGGCAGGCCGAGGCTTCCAACAAAATCTTAACCAAAATTTTAATGAAGGTGGTCAACGATACTGGAAGGGATTGGCACATTCACATTCCCTTCGCTTTGTGGGCCTACCACACTAGCATTCAAACCCCTACGAGTGCTACAAATTTCTCTTTAGTGTATGGAATAGAGGATATCCTACCTCTCAAAGTACAAATACCTTCTTTATGCATCTCTTTGCACAACATCCTTTCTAGCGATGACTTTCATCAAGATCGATTAGCTCAACTTGAGTTACTTGACGAACATCGTCTTGCTGCCCTTAACCATCTTCATATCTACCAAAATTGCATCAAACGTGCCTATAATAAAAATTGGAGAGAATGAGATTTCAAAATTGGAGACCTCATCCTCAAAGAAAACCAACATGTGACCAATATAGAAAGAATTAAATGAGGCAAGTTTGCTCCTAATTGGCTCGGACCTTATATCATAACACACAAGTATGAATCAAGGACTTATCATCTGTCTTCTCTTAAAGGCCGGCCAGAACCTGAGCCCCTTAATGCCTTGCATCTGTGACCATTCTATTGTTAGTCAAGTACTCATTCACTTGACATTAAACTTGAGCTCGTCCCTTGAGCAACCCCTCTCATCATCATTCCTATTCCTTTTAACCATGTTTCCCTATAAACATTATTTAACCCTTTTTTCAAGCATGTATGCTTTGTCCTAATAAAAGGTAAACCCTTAAACCTCTACAGGCTTGTCTATGACTAAAATTTTAATCCAAAAAATATAAAACTGGGATGCATTCCAAAGGTCATCAACTATAAATGTAGACTGCTCCCTCAAAGAACAGCTGCATAATTGCTGTAATTGATAGACTGCTCCCTTGAAGGACAGCTATTCAAAGACATTCAAACATACCAAGCAAAATATAGACCAATCCCTCAAAGGATGGCTATGCTCAAATTTTGCTCTAAACAGCACTCTCTCAAAAGCTTCTCGCAACGATCAGCTTCACATATGACCACAAAACAAAACAACATCCCCATGTAAACTTCCCACATCGATCAATCTACCAAAAAAAATAATTTGACTAACAAAATATTACGTCATGGACTTGCCTATTGTCATTCTCAGGGTCACCTAGAAAAGGGGCAAAGTTATCCTTGCTAAAAAGGGTTACGCTATCCTCATACCTCCCATAATCAAACCTATTACCCCAACATACTCAAGGGATTTTAAGCTCACTTAACATTAAGTGATTTGAATAATTCTTTAAAACAAATAATGGTCAATGACATAATGCATGAATGGGGCTTTTGTTTCCAAAAACCCTATTTATGCTATCATTATGGTCCTTGTCAATGAAAGAGCAACGCGCCTTTCACTTCTTATGCACTTTGGTCACATACCAACTAATCCAAATCCAACCAAATCATTTTCTAAACCAAACCAAACCAACCAAACCTTTTTCAGACCACTAACATTATCATAGCCTATTCACACTAGTTTCTATGGAAACCAATACACATGAAAACTATCGACCACACAAATTATGTCAAGCATAAACCATTACTTGCTGAAGCATAAACATACTCATTTCATTTTTAGCATACATCCATCACTAATATGGAAACTTGTTAGGGATGAAAAACCACATCACCAATGTTACAGAATACACCATCACATAATATGGAAAAGGTTGTAACATCATCATACACTCATCATTTCAACCATGTACCATCAGACATATGGGAAGTACTAAACCATTAACATGAACAAGACAATTATCAACCATCTTTGACCCTTCCTCCCTTTTAGGGAGAACTACATTGGCCTGAGGCCCTTCAAACAGGGGCTATGTAGGTAGCACTTAGTTGACATCGGGTCCTCTGAGGTTAGCTCGGCCATTCCTTCGTCCATCCATATAATGGACCAACTATCTATATCAACCCAAAATCATGACCAAACAATCAGCCCTGACACTGAATAAGTTACCTAAACTTCTCATGGGGCACATTGGAGATCACATCCATCTCCCATCCACAACACACGCCACTTGCGATCATCTCCTCAACCCGACTCGACAAATGACCTTGGAAATTGTGACTGTCTCCTCAGACCACGACCACTTTCGAGACAACTTTGCCTTGGTTGTTTTTACATGTATGCTACCTCATGAATAGTTAGCAAATTGTATGCAACCCACATTATGACCATCACACATATTGTTGGATCGTGAGCAAGTTGATCCCCAATATTTGTGACATTTGTGTGTTTTTTAGGAGGACTTCCTAAGCTTGGGATACTTGGAACATGATGACCATGGGAGTTATAGCTTTGATTGTTTAACCCAATCAGCTATGACTAAATGTTGGGAACTAGTTATTTCAATTTTAGCACTCCTCGACCTTTGACTGTGACAATTTGACCTACCTATCACGTGAAGTGGTATGCATGCAATCTCAACTATTGCAGTGTTCACACTCTTACTTCACCATACCCATCCACTATCTATCAAATCGGCACCCGATATCAGGTTACCTTCCCTCGACTCGTGCTTTGAGGGGGAACACCTCATCCCACATCTGGGGCAACTTACTCTTATTTTTGTCTTGCAGTTCATCAAAACAACCAATAAAACAAAAATGACCTTATCCCATACCTGGGGTAACTTACTCATGTTTTTGTCTTGCAGTTCATCAAGAACAACCAATAAGACAAAAAGGGGCAAATGTAGACACCTAAATTATGTCGACCCCCCCTTGGTCCAACATCTCCTAACCCACACTATTAATTTAAAATAAATTATCTATTTTAAATTAATCATCCCCTTTAGACACCTCACCTTGGATTCTTATCTCTTAGGCCATTTATCACCCTATGACAAATCATAATGACCCAAGACCTATATCAACTCTCCCATTAACCCCTGCGCCTATTAAATCTGCCTTGGGACCATTTTTCAATGGCAGCTAAACTTGGAAGATGGAGGAACAGGCGAAAGGCTAAAAATAGCCTTTTTTCCATTCTTCTAGCTGCTGACGTTGGTTACCAGTCGGCCGACGCCGGTGGGATCGCCGATGTCAGTTGCTTAAAGCAATACCGAAGGCAAATTCTTGACCCTCAAATACACTGGATGCTAATTCTCTTGCCCAGATCGATCTTCTCTTGCTCCTCGACTCTTTGCATATCAAAGGCAAGCTTTGGGATGAGATATTAGCATTCTATCAATGCTCTCCTAGCTATAGAGACTCTGCTCAAGTGACTTTAGATCATATTGGAGCATTGCACGAGAATCTCGCCATCAGCTGTAATAGGGACAAGCGTCCAACACCTTGGTTCTTCATCTCACCAGAGCTAAGTGTTTCTTCTATCCTTTTATATCAGTGTTTTGAAAAGTATTGGTAACTAGTCTCTATTTTGTTATTTCTAAGTACTGTAGACTAGACCAAACTCGGCTTTCTTCCTAGAGAGGCTGAAAAGCCTTCCGCTTATCCTTACCCCTTTTGACAACCTATCCTCTACCCCTTGTCCCTCTTAAGACTCTATTGACTTCCCTACAATCTTGCACGGACCTCCAAACTCCTATAGACCTTCCAGACCCCTCTGTCACCCATAAATCCATCCAAGGCCATTACCCTAACCGACATCAACCATTGCCCCTACCGATGTTGGCAGCATAACCGACGTCGGCAACCTTTAACAACTGACGTCGGTAGAACTACTAACATTGGCGACTATGACAGACTGATAGTAAAATATAGGTACGCATCATCTCTATTTATTTTGTTCAGTCTTTTCACCATTTCCCTCTCTAGCAACACTTTGTTGTCAAATAAGTGGACTGTCATCCCTCCAAGAAGTCTTTGCACTTCTGGGACCGAGCTTTGCTTGGCAGTCCACCATATATCTATCTAAAATTTTCTTTGTTTAAGTCTTTCTTATCTATAGGTGTCATCCTCCATAGCCAAAGAGGAGCTCCTTCAATCGTCTGGATACGGTGCGCAAACTTCATTCGGGTACGTATAAACCCCTGACCATTAACCTTCAGTTTCTCATTTCTTCTGAATGTGAAAAGCGAAAATGAGTAGAAACAACACCCTTGACTTGTCATATTTTTTTATCAAAGATAGTCATGTGACTAGTCAATATTTACATTTTTGCACCTTCCAAATACATGGAGATGGTATTTTAATTGATTTTAAACCTCTTACTATTGATTTTATAACAATTTATTCAAATAGTGTAATTTACAACACTATTTATGATACTTAAGACACTTGCAACTTTCACCCTTGTTGCAATTATTTGTGTTTTTGAATTGTTTTGTAGTGGCTAGTGTTGTTTACACACTAGAATATGTGTATTTATTACAAAATCAAGTATAAATCACATTAAAAAAATTGCTTTCTAAAACTTTTTTTTGATTTAGTATAAAATGCAAACATGTAATTTCAATTTTAAAAGGAAAGAAAAATATTCATGACTCAAATTAAAATATGAAATTATTTAAAATAATATATGTAATATTTAGTTAGCTTATTATCAAATTATCAGTGAATTTATTATATGTGCATCACATAACCTAATTATTAAATTTAACATGCTTAATTGCAAGCTTACGTATATTTCTATTGAAGGTTGTGTTAAAGCTTGATCCAAAAATTATTTGCAATAAAGCTAAACCCTATTTACAAATATCTTGTTAGTATTTTGACCATTATTAGGATAGATATTTTATAATATGTAGGTGTTGCTTCCATATTCATGTAGGATCTATACTTGGATAATTAGAAATTAGCAAAACGAATACTTCGGTATATAAAAAAAAATTGTAAACTTTAATTTTTATTATTTTTTATTTGATTATGCTAATTTATTTAGTTATTGTGATGTTAGTCATACTGTGATGATTCTACTTCTAATTATATATTTATGTTTAGTGTAGGTGCTATCACTTGAAGCAATTCATGTGGAAGTTATTTAAGAAGCCTTGTGGCTATGAAGGATGATAGAAGAAAATTGTGTGAAAGTTATTCATTATACCAATCTTTTTGGTAATAGTTAAAATTTTATAGTTTTTAGAAAAATTCAATGCAACACCAACAAATTAAATCCTATGAAATTTCATTCAATTTTGGACTTATCGAAGTTGCCATTGAGGGGGAGTGTGCATGATAATGTCACTTCTTAACAGTTGTGTGGGTTGTGTGTTTACTTCTATTTTTATGTACTTCTTATTATTGTAAAACATTATAATATATCACTTTACGTGATTTTAGTAAACTTTATATGGAAGTCTATATTGTACTCAACACATAGTAGCATGGAGGTCTTTATGTTATAAAATAATCCAATATGTTTGGTTGATTATTCATGAGACTTTATGGGATGTATTCTCACTGTGGGATGTAGTCTCACAATCATGTTAGCTTAAAATCACTTTAAGTGGTTTAAAATAACATAGTGTAATTCTTTTAAAGGTGCCTATGGGGACATAGTGAAAAACCTTTAGGTGTCTATGGATGTATAGTGTAATTCCTTTAAAGGTGACTATGTAATTGTGGTTACATAGTCTAATACATTTGGGTATCTGTAATTGTATAGTGTAATTTCTTTAAAGGTGACTATGTGATTGTATTTACATAGTGTAATACCTTTGATTGTCTATAGTTAAATAGAATAATACCTTTGGGTGAATATGTTTGCATAGCATAATTCCTTTAAAGGTGACTATGGCATGATGAAGGATGTTTCCTTCAATTATAACCTCTTAAAACTCATCATGTATGGCTCATAGAGTGTAAGTTCATTATGTTGTTACCTTCTAAAAATTACCATGTATCCCCACTTAACATTAAGGGGGAGTATTGAAATAATTAATGGTTAAGTGGTATTATTTATGTACCCTTAATACATTAAATTACATTAGTTAAATAATAATATATTTTATTATTTATCATGAGTTTATCCTCATTTAAATAAATAATAATATATATTAAATGACCTTTATAGAGGTTGGACCCATTAATGTGGTGGATGGAAAAAGTTATTTATAATGGGCAGATTACTTTTTCTATAAAATAAAAATTTCATATTGTAAGATGTAATGAAAAAAGAAGTGAGAGGAAGAAAGACTATATTGGGTACTTGTTAGTTTCTCATAATATGAATAATATTTGTGGGTTTTTTACCTCTTTAAATATTTTTCCGTGTATATCTGTGTTATGATGTGTTCAACTTTACTCTCATTATTTCATGGTGAATTTCTTTGTTATTGGTCTCACATCTAGATTTGGTGTTCATATGCAATCATATTGCTTGTTCTATCACCTATACCCCATTAGGAGCTTGAGAAGGGTCTTGAAAAGAGCACTATATTAGCTAATCATTCTAAGTCTTATAGGTAGAATCAAAGAGATCCTAATGACATGTGTCAGCCATGCTTTTGCACCTATCAATAAGATGGGGAACTTGACAAACCACCATCTCAAAAAGAGTAGATTGAAGACACTAATCAAGGCTTAACAGTTGAGTTGTCAAGATAATCATTGGATGAGAACATGATAAATCAGGAGCAGCCCATGACTAAGGAAAATTCACACTATTTCTACAATGAATACAAGTATGGAATGATTTTGATTGGTTGTTTAACTCACCTAGTCAACCAATGCACCTGAGAGTGGAACCATAAGGTCCAGATGCTCTCCTAAGAGGCCATAAACATGTTAATGACTCTAGATATAAGTGGGAGTCTTCATACAGTGATCAATGCCTAATTAGACTCAAATCAAGACATGAAAATTAGAATTCATGGTGCCATATTCATCAAAGAGGTTTTTTATTTGATCTTGTAAGAAAGAGTTTAACCTTAGGTTATTTATTTATAGTGTTTATTGTCTTGATTTCAATAAGTGTGTCTGCATAAGTATGGTTAGTCTATTTCCTTATTAATTTTGTGTCTTATCTTGTTTCTTTCCTTAGGTGTTGAGTGTGTTCTTAGGTTTAAGTGTTAATTATTTCATTATCCTTGTTGTGTCTTGTAAGTTGTTATAGTCTTATGAGGTTTCATAAAGTGCTAAGTCTATAGCAGTCCAACAATATGGTCATACAAATCATAATAACATATATGAGTCATCATTGTCATGAAGAGTGAGTGGGTTATCTTGACCAATATGTTGGTCAACCCCTATGAATCACTAAAAATGTTTTAAATTTTGCCTCTTAGGCCAAATTCTAACCCCTACAACTAGAAACTTTCCAAGATGCCCCCTAATCCTACACATGGTGATCTCCTTCATGGTGATGGCCTCATTGATCTTATTTTGAACCTTAATGGCATTGTTAGAAGTGTCATGGTGTGTAATAGAACCTTATTTTGAATTAAACATATGACATGGCTAGCTTGGGTATTTAGGTGATATAATAGGTCCTCATGATGGTCCTTGAGTGAGTAGAGGGTGTCAAAAGGTCTTGTGAAGTCTAATAATTATCTTAACACTATTTGATAAGATTAAGGATCTGTTGAAAAAGTTAAGGTAATTTGGACATTTTTGAGGTAATTGGTTCTTATGGAATATGGGCCTATTTCAATCCATTCCTTGTGAGAGAGACTTGCTAAAAAATTCAAAGGATGTATAAACTATGCTTGGGTCTTAATGGAAGCCTAGTGATGTGTGTCAAGAACATTTTCGATGGTATATTTGCTCAAATTTGTCTCAAACCTTGATCATCCCCTTTCAAATACCAAATAATCCTCAAATATGTTACATGAGCCTATATGTGTTATAAAAATTTATAAAGGGTAATATTTCAAGTGTTTCATTATTTATAAGGGTCTTAAAGGGTCCCATTCTCACCATATAATCATGACTAGGTGTTTCATACCATAAGAGGTCCATTTTAAGGCTCATATTCACTCCCCACTAGCCAAATAAACCCTACACATGGAAAATGCATCATTTCAACTCTTAGCCATACCGATATTTTAAAAATGTTATTTAACTCATGTTTTCCCTCCCTCTATCCTCTAATGGTGGTTCAAGGTTAGAAACATGGAGAAAATGCAAGAAAATGAGATTTTTCAAGTGTTTTTTTACAAGTTATATAGACTTGTATGGTCAAGTCCATATATAAGGGGTCATATATTGTAGGTGGGGTTATGGTAGGAATTATAGTGGAGTTTCATGATCAGATGATTTAAAATATACTCAAAACCATTTCTCTCTCTCCATCAAACTCCTTGCTAATCCAGACAAGTTTTTAGGTTTTCACTCATTCCATACAAGAGAGAGAAGATCAAGATATGATATTTTGGGGAGATGAATGCAGTATATTGACCTTTTTAGTCATGGTGTTTTTTTTTAAAATCCATAAACTATACTTTAGGAATAAATTCTAAAAATTTGGGCACTCTAATGAGCTTCTTCATATGTATAAGGGGTATAAGTGAAATGGTTTTGGTGCATGTTTCAGGTGTTTTTGCAAATTTATTCTTGATGTATGTTATTAAGGTCCTCATAGACCATATCCATCAATTTCCACCCTTATTTCACATTTGTGTGGGTGTGAGAGTAAGAAGACATTCATTTTCTCTCTATTTACAAACTATATACAGGTTTCTATATGTTTTAGGGTGTTCAAAGCTTGATAATGTAAGTAAATAGTGGATATGGGTTGTATAATAGTTAATTGTAAGAAAATTTATCTTCTCTAATTCTCATTCTCAACTAAGCCACCCTCTGACCAAATAACCTCTTCATGGTCTTATCTTAGAACTATGACTGTTGTGCATGTAATGTGAGGTTCTTTGCTAATTTTTGTAGAGTGTCTTGGGATTGTTTGAAAGGCATACGTAGAATCCCAAATTTTATCCATGCTCTATTTTTATATCCCATGTTCATCATTCCATATACACAAATGAACTCTATCCTTGTCCTATTATACAATATAAACTCTCACTTAGTCACCATAAACCCTTCAAGGTAAACAAGACACATAGGTTGGTAACTATTGGAATGGGATATAAAAGTGAGAAAATTCAAAATGGAATCAAAATGGTTTTATAAGACAAGACATATGGGAGAGAAATGTTAAGTAATATCAGTACCTTTAGCTCAGTCTAAAATGGATGAACTCAGCCAAGACCCCAAGTGCATATATAGAGTGGCAGTGTGTAATGTCCCTTACTTAGGGGCTCCTTTTTTTTCTGCAAAAGCTCTGATACCATTGTAATATCCCCTTTCAGTAGGGAATATCTAAACACAAATAGCTCTGAACAAAGATACACTTTTTGCCAAAATAATTTCAAATATGAATAAATAACTCACAATATAATCTCTCAATAGCAAATCAAAGATCTTATCACTTGTTATTCTAGATGATTACACAATTGAGTCTCTATCATACAAATAAAATAACGTGAAATATTCTGTCTTGAAACCCTGTGCTTTTGCAAATCTAGAGATTGACCCTGAATCTGGAAGTCTCAGCCTGCTGTGTTGAACACACAGTCACAGGCGTCGATCGATATTATTTCAACATCGGTCACTGTAGGTCCTTCTCTGTCGACGTCGGTCTTCAGTCAGCTGATGTCAGTCACTGGGGATCTCTATCTACTAAGGTCGGTGTCTGAGCGGATCTGTACAGACCTGTACGGACTTAGTACAGCCGCCAATTAAGCACAACCTATTTGTTTTCAACCCCTGATAGCTGAACAACCTGATCTCAAGAATATATGATTCTAATACAGAAGATCTATATCTGTATAACTTATTGGATCAAAAACTAAATAAAGAAATAATTGAAATACTGTGATAACTTCTGTGTGAAGCTATCTCTCAAATCTGTATACCTCTGTGATAACTTCTGTATGAAGCTATCTCTCAATTTGGCAATAAATCAATTGATATCTCACAGCCTCTAAATCGCACACAATGAAGAGTTGACATTCTCCACTGTAATGCAATCCTGGAACCCTTGGCTCAGTCTTCATAGAAGAATTCTTCAAAATCAATAATCAATAATCAATGGCTAATACAAACTCTCTCCCATGAGAACCCCTTATACCCTCCAAAGGTGTGCTTGCTAAAATTAGATTTCCTCAAATTAGAACTTGGGGTTCTTAAATTAGAATTCCTCAAATTAGAACTTGGGCTTCTTAAATTAGAATTAGGATCTTAAAATTAGACCAATTCTTAAATTAGAATTAGGGTCTTAAAATTATACCAAATAATTAATAATTAATTAATATCTAATTTAAAATTAGACCAAATAATTAATTAATTAATTAATATCTAATTTAAAATTAGACCAAATAATTAATATTTGATTAAATCAATCAAATATTAATATCTCCCTCAATACATGTCGGATCCTCAAACCATCTGAAGCTAGTGAACTAGGGAGTGATTCCGCACATGATCATGCCATAACAGGGATGGTCCGCTAAGTGCCAAATATCCCTAAATAATAAGAGCTCAGGTAAACATGTCCAAAAGAGCCTGAATGAAAGCCAACTATAGGAATTCTGCTAATCGAAGCCATGCCAAGCTCCATCAAGACCCTCTATCCATCCTCTCAGCCTACGAAGGTCACATAATAGGCTAATCATCAAGTCTGTCAATGTCCACGAAAAAGGGGACATGAAAATTTGCCCCTCCAAAAATTGCTTGTCCCCAAGTAATCTCGGAACAATGAACCTCTCAATCTACCTGGATCCCATATGTAGTTATGCTCTGCACTGTTGTAAATCAATGCAAGTACCTGCAATATCATCAGAATTAGAACAAAGAGGAATCCACAATCAAACTGGTGAATGCAACTCAACCAATCTCTGAAATCACAACTGCCCTGGATGTGTCGATACTGTAGGCTGTGTAATTGGCAACTGTGAATTCCATCTACAAAAGATGGTGTCAATCCATCCCATAACTAATCCCTCTGTAAAGGTGGCACAGTGAATGGTACCACACTGTCATATGTGTGAGAAGAATCAATCTGGAGACTCAACTCCATTGGTATCTCAAACTCATCAGAATCAGGTACTCCTAAATCCTCTGAGTATACCTCCACACTCTGAATGCAAGCATCAGACTCATCCTCACTATCTAACACTTGAGCTGAACTCACCTTAAGATAAAGCTCGTCCAGAACATCCTCAACTGCTCCTACTTGTGAAGATAAATCATTACCTGAAGATGTGTTAATGTCTCCCTGTACTGGATCAGCATGTCTGTCAAATTCCTCATTCAAGTTTTTGCATGTCATAGGGAAAGTACTACAATCCTTAGGCCTATCAATTAAACTCTTTAACCACATACCGGCTCTAGGTGAGACATTCTTCTCTTTTGTCCAGACATACCATAAATCTTCTGCCAAAAGTTTAGAAATTTTATCCTCCTCCTCAAACAAGATTGTGAACATGATAGAGTGCATTGATGCTAATACATCACTAGAATGAAACTCATCTAAAATATTCCAAAATATTTTAAACATCCTGTGAATGTCACCAATATAACCTACTAACATCATAATGTTTTCAAATCCATACCTTGCAAATGTTTCAAGTAATCTTGCCCTCTTTGAGAAATGAGGGTCTCTAATGTCATCCAACTTTTCGAAGCTTTTTACCATGGCGTGAAGTACCTCTCTCATAATCCAATCATCATAAAAATTAAAGCTAGCTATTATCCTCATGATTTCACTAATGCAAGAGAGAGTTTCAAGTCTTACCACCTCATCATGATGTCTTAATAATCGGGGCTTCACCAACGAACCAAACACTGGAGATAATGTTGTTTGCATATCATAAGTATTTGACTGATCAACCTTGCCTAAATAAGTTTCTAACTCCTCTAAAGTTTTTAGAATGTCATCTACTTGCTGAAATGGATTATCTAATTTCTTCTTTGCATTGTGTATTCTTTCTTCCAAATCTTGTTCACCTGTTAAAGCCATACTGATAACCAAACTACCCAATAGGATGGCAAGACATTATCTCTGATGTGCCCAATAGGATGGCAGGAATTTGGCTCTGATACCAATGTAATGTCCCTTACTTAGGGGCTCCTTTTTTTTTGCAAAAGCTCTGATACCACTGTAATATCCCCTTTTAGTAGGGAATATCTAAACACAAATAGCTCTGAACAAAGATACACGTTTTGCCAAAATAATTTCAAATATGAATAAATAACTCACAATATAATCTCTCAATAGGAAATCAAAGATCTTATCACTTGTTCTTCTAGATGATTACACAATTGAGTCTCTATCATAAAAATAAAATAACATGAAATATTCTGTCTTGAAACCCTATGCTTTTGCAAATCTGGAGATTGACCCTGAATCTGGAAGTCTCGGCCTGTTGTGTTGAACACACAGTTGCTGGCATCAGTCGATATTTTGTCGACGTCAGTCATTGTAGGTCCTTCTCTGCCAACGTCGGTCTTTAGTCGGCCGATGTCGGTCACTGGGGATCTCTGTCTGTCGAGGTTGGTGTCTGAGCAGATTTGTACGGACTTAGTACGGCTGCCAATTAAGCACAACCTATCTGTTTTCAACCCTTGATAGCTGAACAACCTGATCTCAAGAATATATGATTCTAATACAGAAGATCTATATCTGTATAACTTATTGGATCAAAAACTAAATAAAGAAATACCTGAAATATTGTGATAACTTATGTGTGAAGCTATCTCTCAAATCTGTATACCTCTGTGATAACTTCTGTATGAAGCTATCTCTCAATTTGGCAATAAATCAGCTGATATCTCACAGCCTCTAAATCGCACACAATGAAGAGTTGACGTTCTCCACTACAATGGAATCCTGGAACCCTTGGCTCAGTCTTCATAGAAGAATTATTCAAAATCAATAATCAATAATCAATGGCTAATACAAACTCTCTCCCATGAGAACCCCTTATACCCTCCAAAGGTGTGCTTGCTAAAATTAGATTTCCTCAAATTAGAACTTGGGGTTCTTAAATTAGAATTCCTCAAATTAGAACTTGGGCTTCTTAAATTAGAATTAGGATCTTAAAATTAGACCAATTCTTAAATTAGAATTAGGGTCTTAAAATTAGACCAAATAATTAATAATTAATTAATATCTAATTTAAAATTAGACCAAATAATTAATATTTGATTAAATCAATCAAATATTAATATCTCCCTCAATACATGTCAGATCCTCGAACCGTCTAAAGCTGGTGAACCAGGGAGTGATTCCACACATGATCATGCCATAATAGGGATGGTCCACTGAGTGCCAAATATCCCTAAATAATAGGAGCTCAGGCAAACATGTCTAAAAGATCCTGAATGAAATCCAACTGTAGGAATTCTGCTAATCGAAGCCATGCCAAGCTCCATCAAGACCCTCTATCCATCCTCTCAGCCTACGAAGGTCACATAATAGGCTAATCATCAAGTCTGTCAATGTCCACGAAAAAGGGGACATGACACAGTGATAAATTGAAGGATATGGAGAGAGTGATGAGATCAAAGGGTCTCAAAGAGTTATATGGAACACTTAAAGGTAATAATAACATTTTGTTTATATAGTAAAGAAATTAAACACCAATCCCCTCTCAAAGGGACTCACACAGTCTAGGTAACTCTCATCTAGGCACCTACATGCCTTTGTATAGGCTAAAAGGGTGGAGTGTTGACTAAAGGGTACACATGAGGCAGATTTTTAAGACATTATATATCCTTGAGGAGTCATAAATATGTATTAAATGACATGGGGATGGATATTAAATTTTATAAATAGTTTAAACACACTAGACTCACTCTAAGAGAAGGTAAGACTCAGCTTAATCCTAGAAATCACATATACATGCCTATTATGTTGACTAGTCACATAGAAGATTGATTGTGGGATGAGGTATTAAAGACATTTTAGAGATTTAGTGAATAATATTATAATGGGTCATCAATATGTGGTGTAATTCAAATAAACACTATCTTTTTTTCTAATAAGATACCCTCACAACCAACAAACCTGGATAAACCCCCTACATGCAAGATTTCTAGTTGAGAAGATGAAGGTGCCCAAGACCTTGAATGATGATGGAAATGGATAAGGGTAAGAGATTCTTATCCCTATTTCAAATTCTATAAATAATTATCTGATGATTTAGTTATTTGAGACACCAAAGGAACCTTGATAATCCAATCAAATCTAATTGGGAACTATTTCTAACAAGTTTTTGCTTTTCCACATTCAAAAGAGATGAAAGAAACTAAGATAATGGTCAGGGGTTTGATGATACCCGGATGAAGTTTGCGCACCTTTATCTAGACGTTGTAGGGACTCCTCTTTGGCTGTGAAGGAGACACCTGTAGAAGAAAGAGACTCAAACACAGAGGTTGTTAGATAGATAGGTGGTAGACTGCCAAGCAAAGCTTGATCCCAGAAGTGTAAAGACTTCTTTGAGGGATGACAGTCCACTATTAATAAGTAAAAGTGTCAAAAATAAATAAATGACAAATGACTAGCAAAGAGGAAATTAGATAATGCGTACCTGTTTCTTTGCAGTCGGTCTACCACAGTCACCGACGTTGGTTAGTCTGCCATCGTTGGTTTGTCTAAGGTTGCTGATGCCGGTTAGTCTACCAATGTCGGTAGGGGCAATGGGCCTGGTGGCTGGCATCGATCAGGGAAATGAGGCTTTGGATGAGTGTTAGGTTTAGTCTATGGTCGACAGAATGGTCTGAGAGGTAAAAAGGTCTATGTAAGGGATGCAGGATAGTAGATAAGGTCTTAAGAGGGACAAGGTAGAGAGGTAGGTTGTCAGAAAAGGGGTAAGGGTATGAAGAAGGCTTTTCAGCCTCTCCGAGAAGAACAAGTCAAGTTGTGTCAACAGAGCTTGGAAATAGACAATAGGTTGATTACTAATGTATTAAAAAGATAATGAAAAAAAACTAGTAGAAATACTTAGCTGTAGGTGGAGAGGCAGAAGTGCAAGAGGTCTGTTTCCATTGTGGCTGATGCAGGAGATGTCGTGCAACCTTTAATCCAGTGTGGAATGGTTGGTGCAGAACCTCTGAGCCTGGAGAGTGCTATTGAAAAGCTGATACCTGCAAGAAGTTGATAAGCAAGAGAGCTTGAACCCTAGAGGAAGAGAATTCACGTTCATGGGGGGGTTGATTGATCAGCCTTCTCGGGTGTAGGAATGCAATTTAAAAGGAACTGACATCGGTGAAACCGTCAGCGTCAGCCAAATAATGACCGATGTCGATAGCTAAAGAATGGGAAAAGAGGCTATTTTTAGCCTTCTACCTGTTCTTACAACTGCCAGGTCTAAGTGTTCGTTGGAAAATGGTCGAATGTGGGTTTAAATGAGCATGAGAGGCTAGTGGAAGGGTTGAAATGGGGTGTAAACAATTAATATTTGGCATGGGATGAGGGAGGCATCCAAAGAGAGGTATCCAAGGTGGAGTGAGGTGTCAAGGGGGGTGTTATTAATTTAAAATAAGTTATTGTTTTAAATTAATAAGTGTGTGGGTTAGGAATGTGTAGAAGTGGACCAAGGGGACCAAGGGGGGGAGTCGACCAAGGGGTAGACACTTTTTTGGTGTCTACATTTGCCCCTTTTTGTCTTGTTGGTTGTTCTGACGAACTACAAGATAAAAATAGGAGTAAATTACCCTAGATATGGGATAAGGTTGATTTTGTCCTGTTGGTTGTTCTAATGAACTGCAAGACAAAAATAGGAGTTGATTGCCCTGATTATGGGATAAGGTATTCCCCCTCAAAGTGGGAATCGAGGGAAGGGAACCTAAAATTAGGTGCTGATTTGATAAAGAGATGGATGGATATGGTGAAGGTTGAGTGTGAACGCTGCAATAGTTGAGATTGCATGCATACCACTTCACGAGATGGTCAAGTCAAATTATCGCAGGTCAAAGGTTGAGGAGTGCTAAAATCAAAATAAATGGGCCCCAGCATTTAGTCTTAGCTGATTGGGTTATTTGATCCAAGATGTAGCTCCAATGGTCATCATTTTCCAAGTATCTCAGGCTCAGGAAGTGCTCTTGGAAAACACAAAAATGTCATAAGTAGTGGGGATCAACTTGCTCGCAATCCTATACTTGTGAGGGTTGAAATGGGTTGCGAATAATTTTGCTAACCATTCGTGAGGTAGCATACATGCAAAAACAACCAAGGCAAAGTTGTCTTGGAAGTGGTCAGAGGAGATGGTCATGATCTCCAAGGTTGTTGGTTAAGTTGAGTTGAGATAGTTGGTCCATTAGATGGATGAATGAAGGAATGACATGTGACAAAGGAAATGGCCAAGCTAACCTCAGAAGACCCCATGTCAATTGAGTGCTGCCTATATAGCCCCTGTGGTTAGGGCCTCAGGCCGATGTAGTTCTCCCTAAAAGGGAGGAAGAGGGTTGGTTATGGATGGGTTGGATGAGGTTAAGTCATGTTCAAAGGTAAGATAGTTTGTCCATCAGGTAGATGAACAAATGGATGTGGCCGAGCTAACCCAAGAAGACGTCATGTCATCTGAGTGCTGCCTACATAGCCCCTGTCAGAAGGGCCCTAGACCAATGTAGTTTAGACTATGAGGCAAAATGGTTGATGATTAGTTTGGAATAGGTTAAGTCATGGTCAAAGGTAATATGGTTTGCCCATCAAGTAGATGAACAAATAGATGTGGCCGAGCTAACCCCAGAAGACGTCATGTCGACTGAGTGCTGCCTACATAGCCCCTGTTGGAAGGGCCTCAGACCAATGTAATTTAGACTAGAAGTCAAAGTGGTTGATGGATTGGTTTGGACATGATAAAGGTTTAGCACTTCCCATATGTATGAGGGTACGTGCTTGAAATGATGAGGGTAAGATGATGTTACAGCCTTTTCCATATTATGTGATAGTGTATTCTGTAACATTGGTGATGTGGTCTTTCATCCCCAGCAATTTTCCATATTAGGGATGGATGTATGCTAAAAATGAATTGAGTATGTTTATGCTTCAGCAAGTAATGGTTTATGCTTAACATAAATTGTGTGGTTGATAGTTTCCATGTGTATTGGTTTCCATAGAAACTATGTGAAATGGACTATGTCATGTGACAGGTCTGAAAATGTTTTGGTTGGGTTTGGTTTGGTTGAGAAAATGATTTGGTTGAATGTGACCAAGGTGTATAAGAAGTGAAAGGCGCATTTCTCTTTCATTGACAAGGACCATAATGATAGCATAGGTAGGGGTTTTAGAAAAAAAATCTCCGTTCATGCATTACGTCATTGACCATTGGTTGTGTTAGAGAAGTAATCGAATCACTTTGACATTAAAATGAGCTCGAAATCCCTTGAGCAGGTGATATGATATATTAGGATAGGGTAACCCTTTTTAGTAGGGATAACTTTGCCCCTTTTTATAGGAGACCCTGAGAATGACTACAAGTCAAGTCCATGACCCCCCTTTTTTTTTTGGCAGACTGATCAATGCGGGAAGTCTACATAGAGATGTCATTTTGTTTTGTGGTCATTTGTGAAGCTGATCAATGCAGGAAGCTTCTAAGAGAGTAATGTTTATAGCAAGAGTTTAGTCATAGCCATCCTTCAAGGGAGTGGTCTATATTTTTGCTTTGTATGTATAGGAGAGGTGTGAATAGCTGTCCTTCGAGGGAGCAGTCTATTAGCTACAGCAATGATAGTACAACTGTCTTTCGAGGGAGCAGTTTGCCTTTAGAATTTATGACCTTTTGATATTTTGACATCTCAATTTATTTTTGACAGAATTGTGAGTCATGGACAAGACTATAGAAGGTTAAGGGCTCCCTTTTATTAAGACAAAGCATTCCTATCCCTTTTATTAAGACAAAGCATTCCTACTTTATAAAAGGGTTACATAGGGTTTGCTTAGGGGAATAGGGTTGAAAGGAATGAGGATTAAAAGGATAGGGGTTGCTCAAGGGATGAGATCAAGTTAAATTTCAAGTGAACGAGTACTCGACTAATAGTAGAATGGTCACAGATGCAAGGCATTAAGAGGCTCCAGTTCTGGTCGACTGTCGAGAGAAGATAGACAATAAGTCCCTGATCCATACCTGTGTGTTATGATGTAAGGTCTGAGCCAATTAGGATCAAACTTGCCTCATTTGCTTCTTTCCAAATTGGTCACGTGTTAAAGATGATTAATAAGTTGGTTGATGTGTTGTTGGCATGTTTGGTTGATTGATGTTTGGTCAATGCTTGTTAATATTTGGTCAAGGCTTGGTCGAGGCTTGGTCGAGGTTGATGTTTGGTTGAGGTCATGACAGTCAATATAGAGTCAAATTCCCCCAGTCGCTTATGTGATAGGGAGAATGTCTGATAGACTTAGTTTGAGAGGGCAAGATCTTAATCTTCCAAGTTGGGGGTTGGAATCTCAGAATGACTGAAAGTGATGGAGGCAATGGTAGGTAATGATGTGACCAAAGCAGCTAGTGGTTGGGGGTCTTCAGGTTGGACCTTCACTGCCTTTAAGGCTTTGATCAAAGTTTGACGATGTTGTGGAGAGGTTTGTATGAGGTCATACAAAGATGTCTTCACAGAGGTTGGGTGAATTTGTTTCACCATGGGGTCATGAATTGGGTTTGAATAAGTTGGTCGAGATGTGCCCAAAATTGAAATCTTGGGTCTTGATGGTTGAGGAGACTTGATGAAAGGATATGTTTGAGGGAGAGAAACCTTCTCTTTCCCTTTATCCTTCATGGTTTGTGACTTGGTGGCCACATTGATAGTGTTGATTTCAAATAATGGGGTTAAAGGTGATAGAGGGACCATAGTCTTGTGTTGAGATCCCGATTTAGGTGATGAGGTTTGAGAGGTATATGATGGTGTCGATGGTTTGTTGAAAAAGTAGTCAAGGGGATCCTTATGATAAGGGTGTCCTTTTTGAAGTGTTGACGAATGATAGCTTTAAGAGCACAACAATGCTCAGTGTCATGTCCAGGTGTGCGATGATACGCACAAAATTTAGTGTCATCGAACCAAGATGGCCTTGATCCAAGAGTTGATGAGTGTGAAGGTGAAGGAGTCTAGGAGAAATGAGACGGTGTTGGAGATTTGTTGACAGTATCCTTAACAAGAGGGGTGTTTTTCTCCATGAATTGGTAGATGGCAACCTTAAGGGCACAACAATTTTCAGTGTCATGCCCAGGTGTGCGATGATATTGGCAAATTTTGGTGTCATCGTACCAAGATGGTTTTGGTTCAAGAGGTTGAAATGGTCTGATAGGCAGAAGAGTGATGTTAGAGGATTGCAAAAGTCAGTGTAACAGCAAGGTGTAAGAACCTGCTAATGGGTCTGCACATTGTGTTGTAGTAAAAGTTGACAACTTCTAATTAGAAGCTGTTGAGGGAGTGTTTTGTATCATCTTTTTGTTTGGTGGTGTGGCCAAATGCGTAGATGACACTTTCATGGTAGGAGGCATTGGATGTTTTGAAGGAGGTATGTTTTGGTTAGGTGTTGGTCGTAATGGAGGTGATTTTTTTTGTTGGGTGTTGGAGTAGGAAACACTCCTATTAAGGTGGATGGGTGTGGGCCCAAAATGGAGGGCAATGATGATGGTGGGAGAGGAGTTATCTGATGGGGTTTAGTAGCCTTCTTTGGTTGAGTGTGAGGTGTACTATTTTGGGGGGTCAGGTTCAAGTCTACCCTCACTGAATCTTCTTCGATCGAAGTAGGTGAGGTGGCGAGTTCCTCTCTCGGTAGAGAAGGGATTGGAGATTGTGGCTCTTCGAGAGAGTAGAGCATAGGGATGGTGATGGATTTGGTATGTGGTCGAGGTACGGGAAAAGTATGATCCCCCATTGATGATAGGAAGGATGAGGGCGAGGCTAGTGGCACTGGTATGGTCAAGGCATCCTCCAATATAAGAAAGGTCGATGGAGAACTAACAAGAGAAGACAGTTCATCCACCTGTGGAAGAGAAGTGGGAGAAGAAGGATCTTCTTCCTACAATGGACAAATGGTGGGCTAACATCTTCAAATTGTGAGAGAGGTTGGTTAGGCATAAGAGGTGAGACCGTGTTGACTGTGGGTATATTACACTCTTGGGAGTCATCGATCATGGTCTGCACATTATTTTGGCTAGGGGGATGGTTAGGAAAAGGTTGTCTAAAGATGTTGATGTTTTGGTTAAGGGGCGCGTTTGGGTTATCCAAGACTAGATCACCTTTATCTAACATGTCTTGGACAATGTTCTTGAAGGTCTTGCAGTTGTTTATGTCATGGCCCTGGACACGGTGATAGTTGCAAAAGTCATTTTCCCTATACCATGTAGGGATAGGTTTTGAGGGGTCAAATTGAGGTGGTCAGATTTGAGGGAGATTGAGGACCCCCTGTTTGACAAGTTTATCCAAAATAGAAGCGTATGATTCTCCTATAAGAGTATACTGATGCTGTATATACCATTGTTGGAATTGTTTGGTGATGCTTTGAGATGTGGATGGTTCGAATTGGTTGGTTGTTGTCGAAGATGATGGCCTAAGGACCATAGCATTTGCTAATCCTTTGGACTTGATGTTGGAAGAAGAAGGTCCAGAAGAAGAAGGGTCATTTGACTTGGTGTTGGGGTTTTTACTCTGTAATTTGACTTTGTTTTCCTCGATGGCACGTAGTTTAAGCTTCCTAGCCATCATGAAATCTTCATCAAATGTACAAAATATTTGGACCCAAAAAGTAGAGGAAATATGTTTGGCACACGACTGAGAGCAGAGCCCAATGAGCTCGGGTTGAGGTAAAGAAAAGGAGAGTCGGTTGATTAAGCCTCTCTAATAGGCAACAAAATCAGTGATCGATTCATCATCAAATTGTTTGATAGAGTATAGGTCCGTGATAGAGACCTTTTTGGTGATATTGATCAAAAAGTGGTCAAGGAAAAGTTGAGCCAGTTGGGTGAATGAAATGATAGAATGACTGGTAAGAGAACTATATCAATCGAAGGTGGCACCAAAAAGCGACATGGGGAATGTGCATAGCAATAACCCATCATCATGTGCTATCAGGTAACAAGCATGTCTGTATGCTCATAGATGTTGCTGTGGGTCTTCCTTACTCTGAAAATGAGTAAACTTGGGAAGTTCCCACTGACTAGGATATGGCCAGATTCGGACTGAGGGATGGATGGGTTCATTAAAAATTTGGTAATATGAAAGGACATTTCTTGAACCCGAAATTGAGGTCTCAAGATTATACATTTTGTCCATCAACATTTTGATTAGATCAGTTGATGGATTTGTAGGTGGGGCACCCCCTAGGTTGTAAGGCACTTGGAAGTTGCTAGGAGGTCTATTTTCATTGTGGCTAATGCTGGAGATGTCGTGTAACCTTCAATCTAGTGTGGAATGACTGGTGTAGAACCTCTGAGCCTAGAGAGTGCTATTGAAATGCTGATGCCTGCAAGAAGTTGAGGAGCGAGAGAGCTTGAAACCTAGAGCAAGAGAATTCACATTCATAGGGGGTAGCAATGAGAGAAAAAATGCTATTTTAAAGAAACTGATGTCGGCAAAACCGCTGACGTCCACTGAGTAATGACCGACGTCGGTGGCTGAAGAATGGGAAAAGAGGCTATTTTTAGCCTTCTACCCGTTCTTGCAACTACAAGGTCTAATTGTCATTGGAAAATGGTTGAAGGTGGATTAAATGAGCATGAGAGGTTAGTGAGAGGAATGAAATGGGGTTTAAGCAATTAAGATTTGGCATGGGGTGATGGAGGTATCCAAGGATAGGTATCCAAAGAGAGGTGAGGTGTCATGGATGAGGTGTCTAGGGGGTGTTTAATTTAAAATAGTTAATTTATTTTAAATTAATAATTGAGTGGGTTAGAAATGTTTAGGAGGGGACCAAGGGGGACCAAGGGGGAAGATGACCAAGGGCTAGACATGATTTTGGTGTCCCACCGAGCATGCTAGAATGTTTCTAACAAGTTTTCACTTTTCCACATTCAAAAGGATGAAAGAAACTAAGATAAAATGGTCAAGGGTTAGATATTACCTAGATGAGGTCTGCGCACCATTATCCAGATGTTGTAGGGACTCCTCTTTGGCTGTAGAGGATGACACCTGTAGAAGAAAGAGACTCAAACACAGAGATTGTTAGATGGATGTAAGGTGGACTGCCAAGCAAAAGCTCAGTCCCAAAAGTGTGAAGACTTCCTTGAGGGATGACAGTCCACTATTGATAAAATAATGTCTGATAAAGATAAATAATGAAAGACTAAGCAAAATAAATAGAGACAATGCATACCTTTATTCTACTATTGGTCTTCCATAGTCACCGACGTCGATTAGTCTGCCATCGTTGGTTGTTTTGGTTGCCAACATCGGTTAGTCTACCAATGTTGATAGGGGAAATGGGCCTGATGGCCGGTGTCAGTCAAGGAAATGGGGCTTTGGACAAGCTTCAGGGCTGTCTGTGGTCAACAGAATAGTTTGGGGTGTCTATGAGAGTTTTAGTGGCTTGTGCTGGGTTTACAGGGCAAAGAGTGTGGCCTGAAAGAGGGACCAAATGGAGGACAGGGGTGAGAGGGAGATAAGGGTGAGATAAGGCTCTTCAGCCTCTCTGGGAAGAGCAGATTGGGTTGTGTCAAGAATGCTTAAAAATGGGTAGTGGGTTGATTGCTAGTGTATTAAAAAGACAATAAAATAAAAACTAGTAGAAATACTTAGCTGTAGGTGGAGAGGCAGAAGTGCAGGAGCTTGTTTCCATTGTGGCTAGTTTGTGAGATGTCTTGCAACCTTCAATCCAGCTTGGAATGAATGGTGCAGAATCCCTGAGCCTAGAAAGTGCTATTGAGATGCTGATACCTGCAAGAAAATGAGAAGTGAGAGAGCTTGGACCCTGGAGCAGGAGAATTCACGTTTGCGGGGTGGTTGGTTGATCAGCCTTCTTGAGTGCAAGAATGCAGTTTAAAAGGAATTAACATTGGCAAAATTGCCAGCGTCAACCAAATAATGACCAACATCAGCGGCTGAAGAATGGGAAAAGAGGCTATTTTTAGCCTTTTGCCCATTCTTGCAACTGCCAAGTCTAGGTGTTCATTGGAAAATAGTCGAAGGTGGGTTTAAATGAGCATGAGAGGCTAGTGGAAGGGTTGAAATGGGGTGTAAACAATTAAGATTTGGCATGGGGTGAGGGAGGCATCCAAGGAGAGGTATCCAAGGTGGAGTGAGGTGTTAAGGGGGGTGTTATTAATTTAAAATAAGTTATTATTTTAAATTAATAAGTGTGTGGGTTAGGAATGTGTAGAAGTGGACCAAGGGGACCAAGGGGGGGAGTCAACCAAGGAGTAGACACGATTTTGGTGTCTACATTTGCCCCTTTTTGTCTTGTTGGTTGTTCTAGACAAACTGTAAGACAAAAATAGGAGTAAGTTGCCCCAGATATGGGATAAGGTTGCTTTTGTCCTGTTGGTTGTTCTAATGAATTGCAAGACAAAAATAGGAGTTGATTGCCCTAATTATGGGATGAGGTATTCCCCCTCAAAGTGGGAGTTGAGGGAAGGGAACCTGAAATCAGGTGCCGATTTGATAGAGAGATGGATGGATATGGTGAAGGTTGAGTGTGAACACTGTAATAGTTGAGATTACATGCATACCACTTCATGAGATGGTCAGGTCAAATTGTCACAGGTCAAAGGTTGAGGAGTGCTAAAATCAAAATAATCGGCCCCAACATTTAGTTGTAGTTGATTGGGTTATTTGATCCAAGCTGTAGCTCCAATGGTCATCGTGTTCCAAGTATCTCAGGCTCAGGAAGTGCTCTTGGAAAACACAAAAATGTCACAAGTAGTGGGGATCAACTTGCTCACGATCTTATACTTGTGAGGGTTGAAATGGGTTGCAGACAATTTTGCTAACCATTCGTGAGGTAGCATACATGCAAAAACAACCAAGGCAACGTTGTCTTAGGAGTGGTCGTGGTCTGAGGAGATAGGTGTGATCTCCAAGGTCGTTGGTCGAGGTGGGTTGAGATAGTTGGTCCGTTAGATGGATGGATGAAGGAATGGTTGAGCTAACCTCAGAAGACTCCATGTCAACTGAGTGTTGCCTACATACCCCGGTCGTTAGGGTCTCAGGCCGATGTAGTTCTCCCCAAAAGGGAGGAAGAGGGTTAGTTATGGATGTGGGTTGGATGAGGTTAAGTTATGGTCAAAGGTAAGATAGTTTGTCCATTAGGTAGACGAACAAACAGATGTAGCTGAGCTAACCCCAGAAGGCATCATGTCATCTGAGTGCTGCCTACATAACCCCAGTTTGAAGGGCCTCAGACCAATGTAGTTCAAGCTAGGAGGCAAAATGGTTGATGATTGGTTTTGGTCATGGTTAAAGGTCAAATGGTTTGTCCATTAGATAGATGAACAAACAGATGTAGCTGAGCTAACCCCAGAAGACGTCATGTCATTTGAGTGTTGCCTACATAGCCCTGATTGGAAGGGCCTCAGACCAATGTAGTTCAGACTAGGAGGAAAAATGGTTGATGATTGGTTTTGGTCATGGTTAAAGGTTAAAAGTTTTGTCCATCAGATAGACGAACAAATGGATGTGGCTGAGCTAACCCCAGAAGATGTCATGTCATCTGAGTGCTGCCTACATAGCCCCGATTGGAAGGGCCTCAGACCAATGTAGTTTAGATCAAGAGTCAAAATGGCTGATGATTGGTCACCGGGCGTGCCAAAATGTTTCTAACAAGTTTTCACTTTTCCACATTCAAAAGAGATGAAAGAAACTAAGATAATGGTCAAGGGTTTGATGATACTCGAATGAAGTTTGTGCACCATTATCCAAACGTTGTAGGGACTCCACTTTGGCTATGGAGGATGACACCTGTAGAAGAAAGAGACTCAAACACAAAGGTTGTTAGATAGATAGGTGGTATACTGCCAAGCAAAGCTTGATCCCATAAGTGCAAAGACTTCCTTGAGGGATGACAGTCCACTGTTAATAAGTAAAAGTGTCATAAATAAAGAAATGACAAATGACTAGCAAAAAGGAAATTAAATAATGCGTACTTATTTCTTTGCAGTCGGTTTGCCATAGTCATCGATGCTGGTTAGTCTGTCGTTGTCAATTTGTCTAAGGTTGCCGACACCGATTAGTTTGCCAATGTCGGTAGGGGCAATGGGCCTGGTGGCCAGCATCGATCAGGGTAATGAGGCTTTAGACGATTGTTAGGTTAAGTCTGTGGTCGACAGAATGGTCTGAGAGGTAAAAGGGTCTGTGCAAGGGATGCAAGATAGTAGATAAGGTCTTAAGAGGGACAAGGTAGAGAGGTAGGTTGTCAGAAAAGGGGTAAGGGTATGAAGAAGGCTTTTCAGCCTCTCTGGGAAGAACAGGTCGGGTTGTGTCAACAGAGCTTGGAAATGGACAATAGGTTGATTACTAGTGTATTAAAAAGACAATGAAATAAAAACTAGTAGAAATACTTAGCTGTAGGTGGGGTGATAGAAGTGCAGGAGGTCTATTTCCATTGTGGCTGATGCGGGAGATGTCATGTAACCTTCAATCCAGTGTGGAATGGTTGGTGCAGAACCTCTGAGCTTGGAGAGTGCTATTGAAAAGCTGATACCTATAAGAAGTTGATAAGCGAGAGAGCTTGAACCCTGGAGGAAGAGAATTCATGTTCATGGGGGGTTGATTAATTAGCCTTCTCGGGTGTAGGAATGTAGTTTAAAAGGAACTGACGTCGGTGAAACCGCCGGCGTCGGCCAAATAATGACCGACGTAAGCGGCTGAAGAATGGGAAAAGAGGCTATTTTTAGCCTTCTGCCTATTCTTGCAACTGCCAGGTCTAAGTGTTCATTGGAAAATGGTCGAAGGTGGGTTTAAATGAGCGTGAAAGGCTAGTGGAAGGGTTGAAATGGGGTGTAAACAATTAAGATTTGGCATGGGGTGAGGGAGGCATCCAAGGAGAGGTATCCAAGGTGGAGTGAGGTGTCAAGGGGGGTGTTATTAATTTAAAATAAGTTATTATTTTAAATTAATAAGTGTGTGGGTTAGGAATGTGTATAAGTGGACCAAGGGGACCAAGGGGGGGAGTCGACCAAGGGGTAGACACTTTTTTGATGTCTACAGGAACTTACAACTAAGCAAACAGGCCTGTGAACAAGGGTTAATGGCATTCACATAAGTTAAGTGGTTGATTAGAAGGGTGAAGAAACCTGATAAGGTGAGTAAGGAAGATGTATTAAGTATTATAATTGATAATAACCTAGGTTTAAGCAATAAAAGATTTTAATGGCTCATTAGACCTATTAGGCGTAAATAGGTCTAAATAGGCATGTGCATAGTAATTGAAAGTAGAATGCCTTATCAAAGGTATTTTGATAATTGGAACCATTTAAACAATAATTAATGAGGCATAGTAAAGGGTGATTTAATTATAAAACCTCTTATTCTAACTAGATACTCACCTTCTCATATAGTTTAGGCAAGCCTAACTGTTACCTACAAGTAGGGTTAACACTAGAAAGGGAATGTACATAACATTGTAGATAGGTGGAAACTAGAGATGAGAATAAGTCTCTAACTATTTTATTGTAATGGCCTCATCATTTCCCATTGAGGTGAGATATCCCCTTGAGACATAAGGATCCAAGTAGCCTACACAAGTCTAAATAGGCCTATGCCTAAAACTAAAGTCCTTTATTTTTTATAATATTGGTTAAGGTGTGGAAACATATTAAAGGGGAAATAATAAAAATGTGTCTAATTTCCTTGAATGTTGAGATCATCAACTATGGCATAAGGTGTTAGAGGTAAAATCACTAGGGGTTAAATTAGTGATGCAAGATAATCTAATTCAATTCCCAACTCTAAAACATTCAACATACATCACCTTGATCAAGAAACATAAACATGAAATCACATACATCCAAAGCATACATAAGATAATACATCACATGAACACATAATATATATGAGAAACCCTTTTAGGGGATAAAACCCATTAAACCTTACAAGATATACTATAGTCCTATAAAACAATATCCAAAATTTAGACCAGTAACAACTAATCAAGTAAAACCCATCCCTTAGTTTAGTGAGATACCAATCCCATAAGGAGTTACTACCCTTATCTAGTTGAGTACCCACAACAACTAGACCTTTAGCAAGATTTACCTTGAAAGGAGGAACTAACCCCATAAGAAACCAAGAATCCACTCAAATACTTGAATAGATCACCTTGAACACCTATTTTTACTCTTAAACTGACAATTATCACCTTTGTCTGCACTCTTCACCTCCAATCTCTCTCAAGCTACTTCTAGGACTAACTTGCTCAAATTACCTCTTATAGGCTCATTAGGTCCAATGACTTATGTGTCCTTCTACATCAACTTGATTAGATAAACATGTCTAATATTTATCATACTTTAAAGGTCTTAATTGACATATACCTTATCTTTCAAATGTTCTCTTCTTTACTTGAATCCACACATCCACAACACACTCAAATAGGCTAATAATGCCTTGTATTTATATCACTCTCTTGGCATAAACCATCTTCATTGGTCAAATGATTACCATACTTTTTCTAAATTTTAAATAGGTACTCATACACTTTACATGTAAGAACCACACACTCTTCATCGGGTTGTCATTACCTCATTAGCCCCAAACCACCATTAGGTCTTGGTGAGACCTAAAACAATAAGACCTACTCACCCATACATACAACTTCAACTCCTTAGGACACTCTAAACTTATATCAAAGATTCAAACACATCAAAATTGTCTATAATATACCCTTGTTTTCTCCCTCATATATCCATGACACTTGAAACACCAAATCAACACTCGAACCTACCAATTAGGTCTCCTTGCTTGTTAGGCCTTCATACATAGAAAACACAATCTCAAACTTTTGAAACAAATACTCAAATATTTCACATAGACATATGATTAGATCACATGGGTGAACCCTTTAGGACCTTTGTAACACCTCCATGTGCCTTAGAAACCTCAACATAAGCTCTAAGAACTCAAATCAACTCTCTCAGAATGACTACTTAGACTGGTCACATACCATCAAAATATAATTATACTATTTTGACTCTCCATATAAGATTAGGGGAAACTATGAAAACCAATGCTTTCTCATAATATTTAAATACTTATATAACATCTCCATGCTCATTTTCTTCTTCAATTCTACTCAGAACATCTTCAGCGTACCTATACAAGATGGTCACTCAAACTATCAATATATTCAATAAACATAGTTAACTTCAAAGACTTTGTTCATACTAAATATGGATTTTTCAAACCTCAAAAAACCACATAGATGGATCTCATGGAGTCTAAAACACTCTCGAATATTTATTTCATCTTGAAAAATCAAGACACTAACAATAACAACTCAATTATCCTTCTCTGGTCACTTATAGAACATGGTCAAATACATAATCAACTTTGGAGCTCAATATATTTGACTGTATGAACATTCAAACCTTCTAACTAGAGTCTCTAGATGTACCTTAGAGTCCTTTAAAAATTTTCCTTTTACACCACCATGAAATTCATCTTGGATCAAAAGATATAGTAAAAACACTAAGCATTGGTATTTCCTCTGTTAATTTCAAATACCAACGATCACTGGTAAATGCAAATATTTCAGACACATGTCTTCATATCTTATCCTTACACAACTTGATCAATTGTCCTCCATTTATTTATTTAGAAGTATCCTAGTATTTAAATATTTAAATCTCACTATTGATCTTTAATTTCTGCTTGCATGATTAATACACTTAATACCCTCACATGCCTTCTGAGTACATTGACTATTTGACTCCAATGAACTTTCGACACTTGGTAGCCCCACATGCCTTCTGATCATCCTTTGACATATTGAATAACTATGCACCATTAGATTAATACTTGTAGACACCTAAATTGGGTCGACCCCCCTTGGTCCTAACCCACATCTTATTATTTTAAAATAAACAACTTATTTTAAATTATGACCTCACCCTGACACATCACCTAGGACACCTCACCTTTCACACCTCACCTTGGACCATTTCCCACCATATGACTCATCTTGAGACTAAGTCATCTCCCTAAGACCTATTCTCACTCCTTTCCAATCGCCTATCTAACCCTCATGCTTAATAACCCCTTCCATTGACCATTCTCTAACGGACTATGCACTTGGCGGATGAAGAACGGGCTTCTTAGCCCTTTTACTCATTCTCCACCCACCGACATCGGTCAACTATCAGCTGACGTTGGCGGGATTGCCGACATCATTTTACTTAAACTGAGTTCTAACCTCCAAAATGGATAATCATGAATCCCGAATCAACTTCCTCTTAGACGCTTTCCTCTGGGACTCTCTCTCGCTCTCTCTGGATCTCAGATTTTGAGACATCAACATCACTTTAACTAACACTCACCTGGCCATAGAATCTGCACAAGTGACTCTAGACATTGGATTGGAAGATTGCATAGGGACCTCGACATCAATCATAACAGGCACAAGCGTTCAACACCTTGGTTCTTCATCTCACCAGAGCTAAGTATTTCTTCTGCATTTTATTTCAGTATTTAGAACACATTAGTACTTAGTCAATTTGCTATATCTAAATACTACCAGACTAGACTTGACCTTCAACCAGACCTGGCTTTTTCCCTAGAAAGGCTATAAAGCCTTCCTTTTATCTTGACCCTTTTTGACAACCTATCATTTACCTTTGTCCTTCTGCAGACCTTATTTGTCTCCCTGCAACCTTGCATAGACCCAGACTCCTTCCAGACCCCTCTGTCGACCACAAACTCATCCAAAACCTATCCAAGGCTATTGCCCTGACTGAAATCGACCATTACCCCTACCGACGCCAGCAGTATAACCCACTTCGGCAACTTGACCAACCGACGGCGGCAACTGACTAACCGACATTGGCAATTGTGTCAGACTGACAGCAGAATATAGGTACGCATTATCTCTATTTCTTTTGTTTAGTCTTTCACCATTTATTTTCTAGCATCAATCTTTTTGTCAATAAGTGGACTGTCATCCCTCAAGGAAGTCTTTGCACTTCTAAGACCGAGCTTTGCTTGGAAGTCCACCATATCTGTCTCTAACAATCTCTTTGTTTGAGTTTCTTATTCTTATCTACAAGTGTCATCCTCCACAGCCAAAGAGGAGCTCCTACAATGTCTGGATAATGGTGTGCAACTTAATTTAGGTACATACAAACCCTTGACCATTTATCTTTAGTTTCTTATTTCTTTTGAATATTTAAAAAGCGAAAAATAGTTAGAAACATTCTGGCACGCCCGGTGGGACCCTGGAATTTCCTTGGGTTCATCATTCTTATTTCTTCTAAAGGCAATCATTCATATAGTTGCATTAGGAAAATTCTCTCCTTTCAGCCTTCTTCCTTCTTTTTATCTCGAAAAGACACCATAAGCACAAGTTAAAAAGAACCTCTTTCTTTTTCTTCTTGTCATTTCTTTCTGCATCTTAGAGTAGTGAAATTCATGCTCTTCAACCTTTTCCTCACTTGTCTACATCTGAACAAACATTTCAATTTGGGTTAAAAATTAAATGCATTTCGCTCTTGCTTGAATGCATATTTAGCTCATCTAGTAATTAAATGCATTATGAATAAATCGTAGTGCACTTATGTTACATGACCAGACCACTATCACAATCAAACATCTAAACATACCTGAGACAAGGCCCGACTAGGATTTCACCACCTAGCAGATACCTTACCCTTCTTGGCGATTCTACTTGGACTTCACAACCAAGAGGAGGACCCACTCTGTTCTCTGGTAGAGTATAAACTCTAGGGGAAGTATATATTGGCTAAGCGACCCAGCTCAGCTCTGGGCTCATGAAGTGAGGGGAGCAAGCCCCTAGGACCAAGCCATGTACGAAACCTAATACAGACTTTGAGCACCAAAACTAACCTGAAACCAACCTCAGACTGCCTATTTTAGGACCCCTTCTAAAAAGCCCATTCTTCCAAACATATTCTTCTAAGGCATAAGCCACCACGACTCTAAAATTTATTCTTAGGAATTTAATGTTTAGAGGTTGCTTGCCTTCATCTTTTCTACTATTTTTATCTGGTTTTTTGAGCTAGTAAGGACGCATTATTCTAAGCCTAAAAACAACTCAGAGCTTTCTTTTTCTTCCAAAAACTTTTAGTTTTTTGAGTTTTTAGAAACACACAGACACTGACATCAGTTTTTACACTGACGTCGGCAACTTATCTTCACCGACATCAATTTTTTCACCGACGTCGGTCACTGTCAACAAACTTTTTCCAAAATAACAAGCTTAAAACCTGACTTTCTTGCTATAAAACACCCCTTCTAGTTTTCTAAAACTGAAGAATATAGTTTTTGGAACCTAGACACCTTTCACCTTGGATGGATTTGACATGTAGGCAAACCATATCCCTTATTGACCACACGAGGCAACAACCACTTCCGCCTTCACCTTTTATATCAAGTCCTCAAATGGAGTATATTTTAGATATTGAACATACTCCTATTTAGCTTACCTTCACCAATCAATCTCCTATTGTTCTCAAAGGATATCAAGACTTTGAGAGACTCCTTGACCACAACGTCAAGACTTTCCAACACTATCTCACGAGGAGCCAAAGGCGAGACCCTTTAGGTAATCCTGATTATGGGATGCCAACTTCCGTCACTAAAGCGGCAATGACATCAACAACATCCACTACCCAGCCTTTTGTAACTCAAACTATTGCCTCAACCAATAGCCTGACCATGGCCAATCCTCAAGATTTGGCCTCCTTTTCTATTTTTAGACCTACCTCTATCGGGGTTTCTGTACCCCCTCAAGCACAGACAATTCAACCAAGTTCTACACCATACCAGAACTTGATTGTCTCAACTCCACACACTCTTGCGCTTATAAATGCAAGAGTGACTACCTATCCCTTTACCAATGCCACCATTCAACCACCTTTGGTGGTATCTAGTCAACTTGTGCCCCCCAACTTCACGGCACAAGCCCCCTTGACCTCAACATCAGTCCCTATGACGAACTACCAATATGTTGTGCCTATGCAAGTGCAACCAAGTACATCATACACCCCTCCTAATGCCTTTTAAGTACCCTAAAACTTCAGGGGTGCCCCACCTACCAATCCATCAGCCGATCTAATAAAGATGCTGATGGATAAGATGTCTAACCTTGAGACATCCATTTTCGGTTCAAGCAATGTTCTGTCATATGAACAAATATGCAACGAACCCATCCACCCTTCCATGCCTATTAGACCATATCCTAACCAGTGGGAACTCCCTAAATTTACTCACTTTCAGAGTAAAGAGGACCCATAACAACATCTACGAGCGTTTAGACACGCTTGTTACCTCATAGTGCACGATGATGCATTACTACTGTGCACATTTCCCATGTCACTTTCGGGGGCCGTCCTTGACTGGTATAGCTCTATTGCCAGTCATTCCCTCTTTTCCTTCACTCAACTTGCCTAATTATTCCTCAACCACTTTTCAATCAACATCACCAAAAATGTCTCCATTACAGACCTCTATTCGATTCGACAATTTGACGATGAGTCCATAGCTGACTTCGTCGCCCGTTGGAGAAGTTTGATTAACCAACTCTCCTTTTCATTACCTCAAATTGAACTCATTAAGCTCTTTTCATGAATGTGTGCCAAGCACATCTCATCTACTTTGCGGGTTCAGACATTCCACACATTTGATGAAGCTTTCACCATGGCCAGAAAGCTTGAACTCCACGCGATCGAAGAAGACAAGGTCACATTGCGTAGTAAAAATATCAACACAAAATCCAATGACCCTTCTTCACCCAAACCTTCTTCTTCCCACTCTAAGTCCAAAGGATCGGCAAATGTTGTGGTCCTTAGACCATCATCTTCAACTACAACTAACTAGTCTCAACCTTCAACATCAGAATATATCACAAGACAATTCCAATAACGGCATGTACAATGTCAATACACTCTAATAGGAGAGTCATACGCTTCTGTGTTGGATAAACTCATCAAGCAGGGAGTCCTTAATCTCCCTCAAATTTGACCACCTCAATTCGACCCTTCAAAAGCCATCCCTACATGGTATAGGGAAAATGAATTCTGTCACTATCATCGTGTCAATGGTCACGACATAAACAACTGCAAAACCTTCAAAAACATCATTCAAGACATGCTGGACAAGGGGGATCTTGTTTTGGATAACCCAAATTTGCTAGCCAACTAAAACATGGATGTCTTTAGACAACCATTTCCTAACCTTCCCCCTAGTCAACATAACATTCAGACCATAGCCGATGACCTTAAAGAATGTAATATACACACAGTCGACATGGTTTCTAACCAACCTCTCCCACAGTCCAAAGAGGTTAATCAACCCATCTCTCCACCACAGGTAGAAGAGCTCTCTTCTCTTATTTGTCTACCATAGGTACAAGAACTCTCTTCTCCTATTTGTCCACCACAGGTAGAATAAATCTATTCTCCTATTTGTCCACCACAAGTAGAAGAACCTTCTTCTCCTATTTGTCCTCCACAAATGGAGGATAATCCTCCATCTAGCCCCTTTTCACACATAGGAGAGGCTACTTTTACCTCTCCCATATTGGAGGATGTTTTGACAGCACCAATGCTGATTGCCTCACTCTCATCCTTCTTATCATCAATAGGGGATCATACTTTCCCCGCTACTCAACCACACGCAAAAGCCAGAAACATCCCATGCCTCTCAAACCTCACTCACCAACAAGTGAAGGTAGACTTGAACCTCAACCCACATAATAGTGGTCTTCACATTAAACCAAAGAAGGCTGTTAAACCATGTCGGAGAATTTCTCTCCAACCGTCACCATTTCCCTCTATTTTGGGCCCACACCCATCCACCTTAATAGGAGTGCTTCCTACTCCAACACTTCACAAAGGCAAATTGCCTCCATTACTCTCTCAACCTAACACAAACACACCTCCTCCAAAACATCCAACACCTCTCAACAGCAACGTGTCATCTCCACATGTGGCCACACCAACAACTAAAAAGATGACATGACAAACTCCCCAAACAACTTCTAAAAAGAAGTTGTCAACACCAACTGCAACAAGCACAAACCCATTAAGGGGTTCATATGCTTCGATGTTATGCCAATTGTTGTAGTCATCTAGCATCACTCTTCTGCCCATTAAACCATATCAACCTCTCAAATCAAAACCATCTTGGTTTGATGACACTAAAATTTGCTAGTATCATCACACACTAGGACATGATACTGAGCATTGTTGTGCCCTTAAGGCTATTATTTGCCAACACTTGAAAAAAGACACCCCTCACATTGAGGCTTCTTCTGACCACCTTTTTGACAAAACACCGACATCATCACATACCACTCGAACCTCTTCACCTAAATTGGGATCCCCATACAAGACTATGGTCCCTTTACCACCTTCCACTCCTTTATTTGAAATCAACACTGTTCATGTGGCCACTAAGCCCCAAACCGTGAAGAATAAAGGAAAAGACCAGATTTCTAAACCTTTGACATATCTAGTATTCCTCAAGACCTCTCAACCAACACAACCCAAGATTTCTATCTTGGACATGTCTCGACCGACAGCACTGGGGGAAATACCTCCTAGACCCTCTAGTCCACAGAATGCTTGGCATAAGCGACCTGTTGACTACTTAACATATTTTATTATGCCTCCTAATCTCTCTAGCAATGCACGGCCAAATTTTATCAAGAACACTTCTCCCTACACCATGCTAGGGGGACTTCTCTACAAACGAGGTCTTGATGGCCTCCTTATCCAATGCCTACAACATACTAACCAACTTCACGACCAACATCGACCAACACCTACCTACAACAATGACCAACATGCAACCAATTTGGAACAAAGCAAATGGGGCAAGTTTGCTCCTAATTGACTCGGACCTTACATTAACATACAAGCATGGATTAGGGACTTATCATTGGTCTTCTTTCGAAGGCTAGCTAGAACTTGAGCCCCTTAATGCCTTACATCTTTGACCATTCTACTGTTAGTCAAGTAATCATTCACTTGACGTTTAACTTGAGCTCGTCCCTTGAGCAACCCCTGTCATTGTCATTCCTATTATTTTTAACCCTTTGTCGACCCTTTTGTCAAGCATGAATGCTTTGTCCTAATAAAAGGGAAACCCTTTAAATCTCTATAGTCAAGTCCATGACAAAAACTTCAGTCAAAAACAAAACATAAAATGGGGATGCCTATTTAAAGGTCATAAACTATAAATGTAGACTGCTCCCTCAAAAGACAGCTGCATAATTGTTGTAATTGATAGACTGCTCCCTTGAATGACAGCTATTCACAGACATCCAAACATACAACAAGCACAATATAGACCACTCCCTCGAAGGATGGCTATGCCTAACTTTTTGATACATACACAACACAACATGACCATAAAACACAACAATATCCCCAAGTGGACTTCCCGCATTGATCAGTCCCAAAAAAAAAAAAATGACTGACAAATTATTAAGTCATGTACTTGTCTATAGTCATTCTCAGGGTCACCTTTAAAAGGGGCAAAGTTGTCCCTACTAAAAAAAGGGTTACCCTATCCTTACATTTCACACAATCATGCCTATCACCCCAACATACTCAAGGGATTTCGAGCTCATTTAATGTCAAGTGATTCGACTACTTCTCTAACACAAACCAATGGTCAATGACGTAATGCATAAATGGGGCTTTTGTTTCCAAAAAATTTATCTATGTTATCATTATATTCCTTGTCAATGAAAGAGCAATGTGCCTTTCACTTATTATACATCTTGGTCACATCCAACCAAACCAAACCAAAACCTTTTTCAGACCACTAACATGACTTAGCCCATTCACACTAGTTTCTATGGAAAACAATACACATGGAAACTATCGACCACACACAACCAATGTTATAGAATACACCATCACACAATATGGAAAAGGCTATAACATCATCTACAATTCATTTTTAGCATACACCATCACCAATATGGAAAATTGCTAGGGATGAAAGACCACATCACCAATGTTACAGAATACACCATCACATAATATGGAAAAGGCTGTAACATCATCACATCTTCATCATTTCAAGCATGTACCATCACACATATGGGAAATGCTGAAATCTCTAACCTGACCAACTAGCGACCACTTGGACCCTTTTTTTAGAACTACATTGGCCTGAGACCCTTAAAATAGGGGCTCTATAGGCAACACTCAGTCTTCTGAGGTTAGCTCGGCCATTCACCCATTCGTCTCCTTAATGATGATGGCTATTCATTCATTCATTTATCAGATGGATGAACTATCTATACCAACCCAACATCATGACCAATCAACCAGCCCTTACAACTGCAGAAGTCACCTTTGACTTCTCATGGGGCACATTGGAGATCACATACATCTCCCAGATTTGACCACCGCCTTTGAGATTGTGACTATCTCCTTAGACCTCGACCACTTTTGAGATAACTCTGCCTTAGTTGTTTTGATTGCATTTGTGCTACCTCATGAATAGATAGCAAAATTGTCTACACATCACATTACGACCCTCACAAGTATTGGATCGTGCCCAAGTTGATCCCCACTACTTGTGACATTTTTGTGTTTTCTAAGATCACTTCCTGAGCCTGGGAAACTTGAAACACAATGACCATTGGAGCTACAACTTTGATCGTTTAACCCAATCAACTACAACTAAATGTTGGGGACTAATTATTTCAATTTTAGCACTCCTCGACCTTTGACTGTGATAATTTGATCTATCTATCACGTGAAGTGGTATACGTGCAATCTCAACTATTACAGCATTCACACTCAAACTTCACCATACTCATCCACTGCCTATCAAATTGGCAATCAATTTCAGGTTCCCTTCCCTCGACTCCCACTTTGAGGGGGAATACCTCATCACTATACCTGGGGCATCTACTCCTATTTTTGTCTTGCAGTTCATCCAGAACAACCAACAAGACAAAAAGGGGCAAATGTAGACACCTAAATTGTGTTGACCCCCCCCGGTCCTAGCCCACATCTTATTAATTTAAAATAAACAACTTATTTTAAATTATGACCTCACCCTGATACATCACCTATGACACCTCACCTTAGATCTTTTCCCACCATATGACTCATCTTGAGACTAAGTCATCTCCCTAAGACCTATTCTCACTCCTTTCCAACCGCCTAACTAACCATCATGCTTAATAACCATGTCCATTGACCATTCTCTAATGGACTATGCACTTGGCGGATGAAGAACGGGCTTCTTAGCCCTTTTACTCATTCTCCACCCACCGACATTGGTCAACTGTCGGCCGACGCTGACGGGATCACTGACGTCATTTTACTTAAACCGAGTTCTAACCTCCAAAATGGGTAATCACGAATCCTGAATCAACTTCCTCTTAGACGCTTTCCTCTGGGACTCTCTCTCGCTCTCTCTGGCTCTCAAATTTTGGGACATTAATGACACTTTGACTAATTCTCACCTGGCCACAGACTCTGCACAAGTGACTCTGGACATTGGATCGAAATATTACATAGGGACCTCGACATCAGTCGTAACAAGCACAAGCGTTCAACACCTTGGTTCTTCATTTCACCAAAGCTAAGTATTTCTTTTGCATTTTATTTCAGTATTTAAAGCACATTAGTACTTAGTCAATTTGCTATATCTAAATACTACCAGACCAAACCTGACCTTCAACGTCTGGATAACCAAAGAGGAGCTCCTACAACATCTGGATAATGATGCGCAACTTAATCTGGGTACGTACAAACCCCTGACCATTTATCTTTAGTTTCTTATTTCTTTTGAATATTAAAAAAGCAAAAAATAGTTAGAAACAATAGGAAAGAAATGGGTTCAATCAGTTCAAAGGAGTGCTTGAAAGAAAAACATCCTAAGAGCGAAAGCTGCCAAGTGTCATCTACCAAGACACTTTATAGTTTATTTCCAAGAAGCAACAAAATGATCCATGTGTCCCTTATAAAGCTCCTATAAGTTAGGCAGATTTTGCCAAGTGTCCTCACCTATTCCAGTGGAAGATGCCACGTGTCATTTATTAAGATCATCAAAAAGCGAGCAAAGTTGGAATTCCTTTGGGAAGATTTTCATTAGAAAAAGACAAAGCCAAGGAAGATTTCCTTCGGACAAATTGTCCGAAGGAATTCCTTCAGATATTTTGTCCAAAGGAAATCAAGGAGAAAGCCTAAAGAAATAAAATCTCAGAGGCCACCTGGAAGATCTCAAAGGATAGGTACCCTTGTGGGGGACACTCGACACTCAGAAAAAGAACTATCTTTCAGGACCCCAAAGGACAAGTTCCATCTGAGAAAGATCAAACCTCAAAGTGCAATGGAACATGCCACGTGTCCATGGTAAAACTTGGTGGAAGCCTCCATGTGTCCTCTTCCACATGACTCTCAAAAGGTATTTAAAGCTTCGTATAAGATGCCACGTGTCCCTTGTAAAGCTTAGTGGAAGCTACCAAGTGTCAGTATCTGCAGCTTCTTCCTTTTATTAAGTAAGGACTGTGGTGGGCCTTGAGTGAGTTACTAAAGTCAAGTGGATTGTGACAAGTGTCATCATCTACATGAATCCAAATGAGTAGTGAATGTTTCTACAGTGTCTCTATGAGCTTGATGGAAGCCACCACATGTCATCTTTTGCAAGACTCTCAAAATATATCTAAAGCTTCATGGAACATGCCATGTGTCTCGATAAAACTCAACAAAGCGTGACAAGTGTTTACATCTGCATTTCAAGTTTCTTATAAAGCTTCTTTCAATAAGCTTCTCTTAAAGTTCTATGAAAGGTGTCACATGGCAACTATGGAAGATTTTAATATGTGTTTCTAAAAATTAGCATAAGTCACCAAGTGTCCTCACCTGTTTCAAAGTAGAAAATGACATGTGTCACTTGATGAGATCAATGAAAAACAACCTCAAGTAAAGAAAGAAGTAGCAATGGATGGTTTCAAAGATCAAAGGTTCAACATGGTTCAAGTGACCAGTGATGTCCCCGTGGGCATCAAATTTAAGGTGATGGGATATCTGTCAAAATTTAAATATGGCACAGACCCTGTGAACAAATTCAGTGACCAGCTAAAGAGATAGACTGAAAGCTCAGATCACACAGATAAGGATGAAATACAACAAGGAAAGGAAGAATGATGGAGAAAGATTAGAAATATCCACACATGGGATATGTTTCTAGAAGCTAAAGTAGCCCACCAAGTGGACATCAGAGAGCATGAACATTCAATGGCAAGGCATGTTTTTATGCATTGAATAAAGCAAACAGTTGTGCACACATCAGGAAACACATCAAGTGGCCCATATTAAAAATTGATGCTTGATTCTAGCATAGCCTGTGGATAGAATTTAAAATGTATTGAAGGCATTGAATGCATCATAGGCCATCATTTTTGTGAAATAAAGCACCCAAGTCTTTCTTGGAGCATTATATATTGGACTCTCTCTTTTTATTTTAAGGGGGATCTCTCTGTTATCAAAAACAAAACTCTGCCCAAATTGAAAGGCATTACTGAGACTTTGAGCTCAAATTGTTGATCATATTTTCTTATTTGAATAAGAAAACAAGTGACTTTTTAGACTTTATGCTGGAATAGCTTGGTTGTTGGGAAAATTATTCCTATGTCTATTTCCTTAATACATTTCTTGTCCATTTAATTAAAAAAGTAGAATTAGTGAAAGTAATCAGGAAGGTGTCCTAAAGCTGGCTGTGGAGAGACTTTGTGCTGCCATAATTGTCTTTAATGTGTTTTTTTTTAACTCCTATGTAAAGGATCTTGGGATGACTTTGTGCCTTCACTACCTTCATATTTTGTTTCTATGTAAAGGACCTTGGGATGACTTTGTGCCCTCATTATCCTTTGTATCTCACTCTTTGGTAGTTGAGGTGGAGACTTTGTGCTACATTTCATTCTATTGTGTTATTGTGCCCTGTTACAGTTACTTGTCATTACCCAAAAGGAACTTGTTGTCTATTGAATATTACTTCTGAAAGAAGAGGAGTGCCTTTTATCATTTCATCAAGATTCCTCTTTTGATTTGTAAACATCATCTCTAAAAAAAGAGAGATAGATGGTGTTATCCTACCCCTGAGTTTTATTTTATGCTTATATATATAGTATATAGCTCCTACATATTTACAAGGAACCTCCCCTTGATGAGAGGAGAGATTTGTCCCCCTTTGATGTAGTAAACCTGCACATCTATTCGACCAATTTCCTTACTTTGGTTGATCAGACCTATTTTGCTCATCAATATGCTGGTGACAAAATATTCATCCAACAGTTTTTGGTGACTCCACTGGGGACACAGTAATTTTGTGAAATTTGAATCCTCAAGCTTCAAATTGAAACATCACCTATGTCTTACCCATTATCTTTATACCCTTGTCCATTATATATTCTAGCGAATCTATTCCGCTTCTTACCCATTATCATTATATCCTTACCATCTTTATCCATTCCCATTATATAATTTGGTCTATAAACCAGATTCATTGGGATAGAACGCACAGTTTAAAGCCTCAAGCTTCAAGCTGAAGCAGAGCTAATTCTTTCTCATTTTTGTCCTACAATCTAGCAGATCCACATTATATGTGAATCCAAAGGGATAAAAGTATTATTGACCCTATATTCGAGTTGGTATAATAAAGTAATTTTGATCTGTTTCCTTCACCATCTCACCTCTAATGAACCAGGAGCTTTCCTCATACTAAGGTCAAGTCTCTATTACCAGGCAAAGCATCCATTTCTGCTATTAATAAACTTTTGTCAATACTTACCCCTCTGAGATTTGTTATTCCACCTTTCCATAGTCATACAATGGCAATTCAAGGTCCTTGGGGTAACTCTTTTGGCCCACTCAGTTTAACTCCACCTCTATATGAGTTACCATGCAGTTTAAGGAAAAATTTCCCCAAGTTCTATGGTGATGGGAAGGTTCATCCTGATGAACATATTACAGCCTTCAGCATAGCCTGTGGTGTAATAGGTGTGGAATTTGAGGATGTGGCAATCAGACTACTTGTAGAAACATTGTAAGGTGCTGCTAAAAATGGGTTCTACCACCTGCAACCTCTGTCAATAACTGACTGGAACAAACTCAAAGACAAATTTGAAGCAAGGTTCAAATCTACAAAAGATGTGCATGCCCTACTAGCTCAACTCACACAAATGAAGAAGGAGCCTCATGAACCAATGAGAGATTTCATAGCCAAGTTTGACAAGCTGAGGAATAGGATTCTTGCAATTGCTCAACCTACAACTGAGAATCTCAAAATTTTCTTCATCAAATCTCAGCTTCTTGAAGTGAGTTTTATTCTGAGATGTGCTATCCAAATAGACCTTGCTATAGCTCAAGATTTGGCCACTGAAGTAGAAGATGACCTTATCTTGGCAGGAAAGATAAGGAGAGATCCTAACAAAGGTAAATCTTCTTCATCTTTTGAATACCTATCTATAGGTACCACTAATCTAATGGTGTAGAAGCTGGCAAATGAACTACTAGCCTTGAAAAGACAAATGGCCCAAGGTATGTCTACTCCTTATCAGGATATGCCAAGGAGGATATTTCAAAACCAACCATATCAAGGCAATGCTACCAGAAGTTAAGGGCAGCCAAATCATCTTCCTCCCCCATAGGGGAAACTTGCCATTGAAGCACCCCCAACTAATTTAGTAGTTGGATATCTCAAAATAGAATCTAATTTCTCTTTTCAACTTGAATTGAACCAAGAAAATGATGTTGATCTCCTTACAAAAGACCAAGAAGAATCAGCTAGTGATTCTAACATTAGCTTCCTAAATTACCAGGACGAACCTAGAAGTAAAGGTGAAGTAGTCGAGGGATCATATTCAGTGTTCACCTAGTCCAAGAACCAGTCAACACAACAAACTAATAAAGAAAAGATAGAGAAACAACCTTAACCAGCAATTTCAATTGCTAAACATGGGACCACTCTACCTTTCTAGCCAAAAGACTTAGTGATTGCTAAGAAGGTAAGTACATCAAAAATCCCTACACCTTCTAATTCAAATTCATAGATCAGTTCCCCCCTAAAAACCAAAAGGATGAACTCCCATCCTCTCTTCTTAGTCCATTTTAGTCATTTGACATAATTGACCATGTTAAGAAAACCAAAATTCAAATGACTGAATTTGAATTCCTACAAGCCAACCCTGAGCAGTTGGATAGGTTGGTGGAGTGTGTGAAGAATACAACCATCCCTATAAGACAAGAGATTAGAAAGGTAACTCATGATCCCCCAAGGAACATTCCCATCCCAAATAATCTTGTCATCACTCCTCTTGCTGCCCCTAGGAAAATAGAGCCTTTATATGTTTCCCTATTGATAAATGGTCACAAGCTAAGCAACTGCATCATTGATTCTAGTGCATCTGGAAACATCATGCCTGCCAAAGTATCAGAATCTCTTGGTCTTACATTGACCAAAACATTTGGTAGATGTTTCTCCATGGAGAAAAAACAAGTTCCACTGATAGGACATATTAAGGATGCCCAATTTGCATTTGTAGCATACCCAGAAAAGAGAATCAAGATGACAGTCCTGGTGGCCAACATCCCAGCCTCATATGGAATTCTACTTGGATGAAATTTCTATAAGGATGTTGGAGGAGAGTTGAGCATGGACCTATTTGAAGTGAGGATCCCTATCAAAGGCATCATGTAGAAGCTACTTTCTGAAAAGGAGGCAAAATATGTGGTCAATAAGACATCAGCCCCTAAAGCTCAAATTTTGTTTGAATCTTCAGGCATGGATAATTACTTCTTAACCATAGAAGATATTCATGTTTCAACATATAAAATTCCTATAGGTGGCAATCCAAGAATTGACTCAGATAAGACATCAAAAGAATTGGTAGGGTGCAGTATAGATGAAAAAAATCTTCCCTCTCTAATGAAGGAAAATCTAATAGAAGATCAATTTTTGATGATGTTTGGATGCTGGAATTTGATGGCAATTGTTCCTCTACCAGTTTTTGAGCTGGGATTGTGTTGATATCTCCTCAAGGAGATATTTTTCCTTCTTCATACAAGTTGCAGTTCAGCAACACCAACAACACAGTTGAGTATGAATCTCTATTGCTTGGATTGAAGGCTATTCGAGATAAAGGTATTAAACTCCTTCATGCCAAAGGAGATGCTAAATTGGTGGTTTTTCAAGTGAGAAACCTATACCAAACAAAAAATAAGATATTTCACCACTACCATAATATAGCCTAGGATCAAATTGAAAGCTTTGATGCTTTTAGCATCTCTACCAGAATTTAATGACCGAGCTGATGCATTGGCTATTTTAGCAACTCTCTTAGTTCCTCACCTAGACTTCAAAGGAGATAAATACACCATTAAACTAGTCTTTTGACCAAGTGTGTCTGATAATGCTGATCATTGGCAAGTGTTCAATGATAATCACCAAATCATTGCCTTCTTAGAACAAAAAGATAGCTTTGAATGGCTACACTTCGAAGGTGGTGAACCTCACAAGTTTGAACCAGCCCCTAAATTAAGTTCAAAAATAGGTGAAGAATTCTTGTAGCTAACAGGAAATAAAATTCCCAAAGGACTAGTTTCCCTTGATAAACTATTTGACAAGCATGACAGGTTCATTAAACAACATCAAACAGACTCAAGCTCCTCCCAAGGTTTTGATCAAATAAATCTGAGCACCAAAGAAAATCCTAAGATGGTGAACATTGGGAAGTGCTACACTCAAGAAGAGAAGTTTAAGTTCACTACTTTGCTCAACTAGTACATGGAAATCTTATCTTACTCCTATGATGACCTGAAGTCACTCTAGCTTGATGAAATTTGACATGACATTCCTCTCAAGGCTGATTTGACACCTTACAAGCAAAAGTCCAAGTAGTATAATCCAAAAATATCAGGTACCATTTTGTTTGAGATACAAAAAATGTTGAATGCTAGGATAATCTTCCCAATCCATCATTCCACATGGATTGCCAACATAGTCCCCATAAGGAAGAAGAATGGCAAAGTTTGTATCTATGTGAATTTCAAGAATTTGAATCAGTCATCTTTGAAGGATAACTATCCTTTGCCCATCATGGATCAAGTGTTTCAGACAGTGACTGGTTCAGAGATGTTATCAATGCTAGATGGCTTCTCAAGATATAATCAGGTCAAAGTTGGTGAGGCAGACCAGTATAAGACTACGTTCACCACACCTTGGGGCACGTTTGCATATAGAAGGATGCCTTTCAATTTGATAAATGTTGGTGCCACCTTCCAAAGAGCAATCAACCTTGCCTTTAAAGATGAAATGGGTAAGTTCATTATAGTTTATCTTGATGACTTGACCATCTTTTCTAAGCATCACCTAGATCATATACATCACTTATAATAAGTGCTGGAACGCTGCCACCAAAATGGCATTTCTCTTAACCCCAAGAAGTTAGTTTTTGGAGTAACAGAGGGGAAACTTCTTAGACACATTGTGTCTAAAAGAGGCATAAATATTAACTCAGACAAAGTTAAGTCTATCCAAGGTCTTACTTGCCCACAAGTAAGACTGTTGTTCACTCTTTCTTTGGAAAGGTGAATTTCTTATGGAGGTTCATCCCCGAGTTTGCTAAGAAGACTAGACATATTGTAAACATGGTGAAGGGAAAGGCCACTTTTAGCTAGACTAAATAAGGCAAGTCAGCATTTGAGGATATCAAGACTGCCATTGCCCATGCCCCAATTTTAGTTTGTCCAAACTATAACAAAGAGTTCACCATATATAGTTATGCTTCAAAACACATGCTTTCAACAATTCTGGTTCAATAGAATAAAGAAGGTATGGAATCTCCCATTTCCTTCATGAGCTATCCTCTAAAAGCTCATGAGCTAAAGTACTCAAACATGGAGAAGCATGCTTATGCAGTGGTGAAGGCAGGAAAGTATTTCCACTTCTACATCCTTAATTCACACACTACTACCTTGGTTCTTTAGACCACGGTCAAATCCATACTAACTCAGCAAGATTTTGGGATGAAAAGAGGTAATTAGGTTGCAAAGATATAGGAGTTTGATCTAGTCATCAAGCCAACAAAGCTGGTATGAGAAAAAGGCTTATGTCAATTAATTACTGATAACAAGCCAGAGGGAACAGAGCATGAAAAACCAAAATAAAAAGATATGCCAACAGTCCTCTTTGTCTCCACTATAAATGACTGGTATTTAGGTATTGCTCATTTCCTTAATTATGGTGAATGTCCTACTCACCTATCTTACAAGAAAAGGAGGACTATCAAGTTGAAAGCTACCAATTTTTTCCTCTGGAACAATAACCTATACAAGAGAAGCGTTGATGGGGTATTCCTTTGCTGCGTGGATAAAGCGCACCAGAACAAACTTGTAGAATCCTTTCATAATCTAGCATATGGAGGACATTTTTATGCTGTTGTAACTGCCCACAAGATTCTTAGAGCCAGGTATCACTAGCCAACTCTTTTCCAAGATGCATATAAGTGGGTAAGAAAATGTGAACTATGTTAGCAGTTTGTTGGGAGACCCAAGTTAGTTACCCTGCCTCTCAAGCCAGTGGTCATAGAGGAACCATTTCAGTAATGAGGAATTGATTTTGTTGGAGTTGTAAACCCATCTTCAAGTGATAGACATGATTATGTCCTTAGAGCAACTAATTACTTCACCAAGTGGGTGGAATAAATTCCAACCAAGCATGCTACTTCAGAAGTAGTGTCTAATTTCCTCAAGGAGAACATTATTTCTAGGTTTGCAGTCCTAGTCAAGATTGTCACAGACAATGCAACTTATTTCACTTCCCAAGAGATTACTCAGTTCTATTTTTTATATGAGATCATCTTTTCTCACTCTTCTGATTACTTTCCACAAGGGAATGGACAAGCTGAATCAAGTAATAAGAACTTGGTGACTATCATCAAGAAGTTGATGGATGACAACTAAAGGACATGGCATAAAGCATTAGTTGATGCTTTTTGGGTAGATAGAATTACTCTAAAAAGGGGAATTGGTATGTCTCCTTTCCAAATTCTTTATGGTATCAATGTTGAGATACCAATCACCTTGGAATTACTAGCATTGAAATTGGCTAAGGCAATTGAAGATCAGACGTATAAAATCACCCTTGATAAGAGGATCATGTGCCTAATTGATTTGGAAGAGCAGAAAACTATAGTGGTGGACTGAATTTCTGCCCATCAAATTTTGGTGAAGAAGTTCTTCGACCAGAAGGCAAAAAACTATGATTTCCAAGTTGGAGATCAAGTCCTATTGTGGGACAAAAGGAGAGAACCAAAGGGGATGCATGGAAAGTTTGACTCCCTTTGGAGAGGCCTGTTTATTATCCATTAGCACAATGGTGAAAATAGTTTCCTGCTAAAGTATCAAGATGGCATGCTCTTTTCTCTGCCTCATAATGGGCAACATCTAAAGCACTTCAATTCTTAAAGTATTAGATAAGTTTAATTATACATATGTATATTTATATAGCCTTTATTTCTACTTTGTGTCATTCAATTTCATTTTTTGGAGCCTTTCTTTTTGAGTAGCATGACTCCATAGCACAATGGCATACTTTAAGGCACTAGAGATTCTGGTTTCTACTCCCCTCAGTTGTTCCAAGTTTTCAACTGAAGGAAGTTCCCCAATTGGAGCCAGCTGTTGTCCCCAAAAGCTAAAAATGTCACTCATGTTTTGGGACAACATATGAACTATTTTGGTCCTACAAGACCGAAATTTTCTCTTCTATTTTCAAAATTTGTTTTGAGCATTCAATTTCCTCATTCTCTAAGCTTTTCAGAAATCTACAGACTCTGCAGGTTCATTTTTACATACTCCATAGGAAAGAAATGGGTTCAACGGGTTTAATCAGTTCAAAGGAGTGCCCAAAAGAAAAAAATCTTGAGAGTAGAAGCTAACAAGTGTCATCTACTAAGATGCTTTATAGTTTATTTCCAAGAAGCAGCAGAATGAGCCATGTGTCCCTTATAAAGCTCCTATACGTTAGGTGGATGCTACCAAGTGTCCTCACCTATTTCAGTGGAAGATTCCACATGTCACTTGTTAAGATCAATGAAAAGTGAGCAAATTTTAAATTCCTTCAAGAAGATTTTCATCAAAAAAAGACAAAGCCAAGGAAGATTTCCTTCGGACAAATTGTTTGAAAGAATTCCTTTAGACATTTTGTCCAAAGGAAATTAAGGAGAAAGTGCGAAGAAATAAAATCCCAGAGGCCACCTGGAAGATCCCAAAGGGTAGGTACCCTTTTGGGGGACACTCAACACTCAAAAAAAGAACTATCTTTCAAGACCCCAAAGGACAAGTTCCATCTCAGAAAGACCAAACCTCAAAGTGCAGTGGAACATGCCACATGTCCCTGGTAAAACTTGGCAGAAGCTGCCACATGTCTTCTTCTACAAGACTCTTAAAAGGTATCTAAAGCTTTGCAGAAGACACCACGTGTCCCTTTTAAATCTTAGTGGAAGTTTCCAAGTGTCAACATCTGCAACTTCTTCCTTTTATTAAGGACTGTGGTGGGCCCCAAGTGAGTTGCTAAGGTCAAGCAGAGCGTGACAAGTGTCATCATCTACATGAATCCAAATGAGTCCTGAATGTTTCTATAGTGTCTCTAAGAGCTCAATAGAAGCCACCATGTGTCATCTTTCACAGGACTCTCAAAATATATCTAAAGTTTCATGAAACATACCACATGTCCTGATAAAACTCAACAGAGCATGATAAGTGTATGCGTCCACATTTCAAGTTTTTTATAAAGCTTCATTCAATAAGCTTCTCTCAAAGTTCCATGGAAGGTGCCACATGGAAACTATAGAAGGTTTTAATATGTGTTTCTAAAAATTATCATAAGCCACCAAGTGTCCTTGCCTGTTTCATAGTGGAAAATGAAACATGTCACTTACTGAGATTAGTAGAAAGCAACCTCAAGTAAAGAAAGAAGCAACAATGGATGGTTTCAAAGATCAAAGGTTCAACATGGTTCAAGTGACTAGTGACATCCCTGCAGACATCAAATTTAAGGTGATGGGATATCCATTAAAATTTAAATATGGCACAGACCCTGTGAACAAATTTAGCGACTAGCAAAAGAGATAGCCTGAGAGCTCAGATCGCACAGATAAGGATGAAATACAACAAGGAAAGGAGGAATGATGGAGAAAGATAAGAAATATCCGCACATGGGATATGTTTCTAGAAGGTAAAGCAGCCCACTAGGTGGATGTCAAAGAGCATGAACATTCAATGGTGAGGCTTATTTTTATGCATTGAATAAATCAAACAAGTATGCACACATTAGGAAACACATCAAGTGGCCCATATTAAAAACTAATGCTCGATTCCAGCATAGCCCATGGACAAAATTTAAAATGCATTGAATGCATCATAGGCCATCATTTGTGTGAAATAAAGTGCCAAAGTATTTCTTAGAGCACCATATATTGGACTCTCTCTTATTGTTTTAAGGGGGATCTCTCTATTATCAAAAACAAAACTCTGTCCAAATTGAAAGGCATTACTGAGACTTTGAGCTCAAATTGTTAATAATATTTCGTTATTTGAATAAGAAAACAAGTGACTTTTTAGACTTTGTGTTGGAATAGCTTGGTTGTTGGGGAAATTATTCTTATGTCTATTTCTTTAATACATTTTCTTTCCATATAATTAAACAAGAAGAATTAGTGAAAGTAATCAGGAAGGTGTCCTGAAGCCAGCTATGGAGAGACTTTGTGCTACCATAATTGTCTTTAGTGTGTTTTCTTTTTATTCTTGTGTAAAGGATCTTGGGATGACTTTGTGCCCTCACTATCCTTCATATTTTGTTTCTGTGTAAATGACCTTGGGATGACTTTGTGCCCTCATTTTCCTTCGTATCTCACTCTTTAGCACTTGAGGTGGAGACTTTGTGCTACATTTCATTCTGTTGTGTTACTGCACCTTGTTATAGTTACTTGTCATTACCCAAAAGGTTCATGTTGTCTATCAAATAGTACTTCTGAAAGAGGAGGAGTGCCTTCTATCATTTCATCAAAATTCCTCTTTTGATTTGTAAACATCATCTCTAAAAAAAAGAGATGGATGGTGTTATCCTACCCCTAAGTGCTATTTTTTGCTTATATATATATATATATATATATATATATATATATATATATATATATATATATATATATATAGGTCCTACATATTTATAGGGAACCTCTTCTTGATGAAAGGAGAGATTTGTCCCCCTTTGATGTAGTAAACCTGCACATTTGGCTGACCAATCTCCTTACTTTGGTTGATCAAACCTATTTTGCTCATCAGTACGCTGGTGACAAAATATTCACCCAACAAGTAATATGGGGGTGTGAGTAGGATTTTTTATCCTTATTGAAATTATTATGGATTTTTGGAATTCTTATAACATGTGTTCATGGTTATCATCACACTCTAACTTGATCCCTTCTTCCAACCCTATTGCATGCATACTTTCATCTCATTGTTTAGGGTTTTTTGGTAGTTAAGTTTGTGTATCCCTAGTGACTCAGTTTAGTTCTCCTTATGTTGGAGGTTTTGAAATTATTTTTCCAAGGTAACCAAGGATGTTTATGAGGTGTCATTGTGCTTGAATGACAATGCCAAAGTATGTTTTAATGTTCTTCAGTGTTTGACTTGGATAGGCAATTGATGGATGATATTGATGGTATGGACATGTTGAAGAGACCCTATGGGATGTTATGAGTGATTATAATGATTATGGAAGTGAATAAAATTAATTAAAATATTCATATGAATGTCTAATCTCAAGTAGCCATCTTGATAGATAAGGCTAAGTAACCAGTTTGATGACATCACTTTTCACACTTGTGAAGGTTTAAAAAGTAGTTTGATACATGGATGGATTCCCCTATGAGAGGTGTTCATGTGGTTCAAATTTAAAGTTTAAACATGGCATGTAGAAAAATTTATTGATGTGAAAAGTTGGATTTTTGAGCAAAGTTCACTAAGCTCCCATATGTAGCTAAATTTGCATTATCTAAAATCTATGGTGAGAATTTAATGAGATCATAGATCTAACAATGAGCATTTAATCTGACCAAATAATGATCTAAAAAAACATGTAATAATGTTAGTAGTGATCCAATGGTGTGTATTTAGTTAATATTTCAAAGGATTCTTAGAAGGCACGTAGAGCTACCAAGTGGCAAAAGTTCATTGGAGTCAAATAGTCAATGTGCTCAGAAGGCATGTGAGGGCACCAAGTGTCTTAATCATGGAAGTGTATATCAATGATAAATCACGAGTATTAAATATGAAAAGACTAGGATACTTCCAAGGAGATCTATAGAGTGTAATTTATCAAGATATTTGAGGACAATAGATGAAAACATGTGTCTACAGTATTTGTATTTACTAGTGATCATTGGTATTTGAAATTAACAAAGGAAAAACTAGTGTTTATTGTTTATGCTATATATTTTTATCAAGAATGAATTTAATGGTGGTGTAAAAGGTAAAATTGTAAAGAAATATAAGTTTAATCTATAGACACTATTTATAAGGTTTTAATGTTTGTATGGTCAAATATATTGAGCTCCAAATTTGATTATGTATTTGACCATGTTTTATAAGTGACCAGAGAAGGATAATTGAGTTGTTATTATTAGTTTATTGATATTTAAAGATGAAATAACTATTGGAGAGTGTTGTATACTCTATGAGGAAAATTTTTATGGATTTTACAGTTTTACCAATCCATATTTAGTATGAACAAAGGCTTTGAAGTTGACTATGTTTATTGAATACATTGGCAGTTTGAGTACCCATCTTATAGAGGTAAGCTGAAGGTGTTCTGAGCATAATTTAAGAATAAAATGAGATGGATATGTTCCATAAGTATCTAATTATTATTATAAATAATTTACTATCATATTTTTTCCTTTATTAGATATGGAGAGTCAATATAGTATAACTGTATTTTACATTATGTGATCAGTTTGAGTGGTCATTATGAGAGAGTTGATTTGAATGCTTACAGAAAATGTTGAAGTATCTAAGGAATATTGAGGTGTTTTAGAGGTCTTGAAGGGTTCAACCATGATATTTAATCATATATCTATGTGAAATATTTGAGTAGTTGATTCATAAGTTTGAGACTATGTTTTTTTATGTATGAAGGCCTAAAGAGCAAGGAGACCTAATTGGTAGGTTTGAGTGTTGATTTGGTGTTCCAGGTGGCATGGACCCATGAGGGAGTAATAAAGGGTATATTAGAGATATTCATTATCTATTTGAATATTTGGTAGAATCTGAAAGTGGCCCAAGGAGTTGAATTTGTAACATATGCGTGAGTAAGCCTAATTAATTTAGGTCTCACCGAGACCTAATAATGGTTTGAGGATAATGAGGTAATGACCAACCTATGAGGAGTGTGTGGTTATTACATGTAAAATTTATGGGGACATATTTAAAATATATAACAAGTATGGTAAGCATATTGTCTGACCAAGATAGGTTATACAAATAGTGGTATAAATACATGGCATTGTTGACCTATTTGAGTGTGTTGTGGATGTGTCGATTCAGACAAAGAAGAGAACCTTTGAAATAGAAGGTACAAGTCAGTTAAGAAATTAAAAGTGTGAAAATTGTCATACATGTTTATCTAATTAAGTTTATGTATAAGGACATATAGTTCATTGGACTTCATGAGCTTAAAAGGGAAATTTGAGCAAGTTAGCCCTAGAGGCAACTTGAAAGAGATTGGAGGTGAAGAGTGTAGACAAAGGTGATCATAATCAGTTAAATATTATAAAAAAGTGTTCAAGGTGATCTATTTAGGTATTTGATTGGGTGCTTGGATGCCTATGGGGTTACTTCATCCTTGCAAGGTAAAGCTTGCTAAAGTTCTAGTTATTGTGGGTGCTCAGCTAGTCAAGGGCAGAAATTTCTTGTGGTATTAGCATATAAATAAATCAAGGGATGGGTTTTCCTTGATAATTTTTTGCTGTTATAAATTTTGGTTCTTGTTTTATAGGACTGTAGTCCATTTTGTAGGGTTTAGTGAGTTTTATGCCCCAAGAGGGTTTCCCACATATATGATGTGTTCATGTGATATATGCTCTTATGTATGATTTGTATGTCTATGATTTCATGTTTATGTTTCATGATTAATTTTATTTATGATTAATGTTTAAGAGTTGGGGAATGCAAATTTTAAGCCAAAATTGTTCATCTCTCTTTTCCTCCTTCTTGGCATAGTGAAGTCACTTGTAGGTTTTTACTTAGTACAACTAACATAGAAGGTTTTAGGAAAAATTATCTTGGGGGAATATTATAAAATAAAATAAATTAAAATATATATAATAATTTTGAATAATTTTGGCCCATGCTTCATGAACCATTTATTTGAAGTTGACCTTCCAAAACTACCTATCAATGTATGCACCTTTCAGTTTTGGGGCTTGTTTGGGAAATTTATTATGATTCAAATGTTGATATTGAATATAGAGGATGTACACATAATTATATAAAACTTCCCATAATTTTTTAAAATTTTTGAGTGGTTTTGACATGCTATTCATCTCAAATTTATAAACTAGTACATTTCTATGTTGATGGGTAGATTTTTTTTGTTTTTTGAGTTTCCATGTTTTGAAAATGGTCACAGAGGGTGGTTAGTTACATAAATATATTTTAAAGGTTATTATAGTTCCTCTCATTTAAACTCAAATTTCTATGGCAAGTGTCATAAGTGCCATAGTTCACAAGCTCATTCATCATGTTAGCAATCATGCTAGATACCCTGCCAGCTCTACTCCACATGTGTACAAGTGGTTTTAGTATGGAAAATGTATTTTAAGATATTTTCAAAGGTTATTGCTGGAGAGAATATATTTGAGGATTTATTATTGAATTTTGAGTTGTTTTGAAAGCACTTTTCCATCATAATTTGCCATTTTTTACCCTCACTGTCTACACATAACCACCTATAGCATTGTTGGCATCATCCTTGCGAGTGAGAATGTTTGATATGTTTATAATCCTCCAATATTTCAAGAGGCGTATTACCATTTGTGATGGAAGAATAATTTTATATTTATATGATGAATAAGTAAGGTGGAAGTCCTTAATACAATGACTGAGTATTCAGAGCTCATAATTCCTTTTTTAGCAAAATAGAGGTATTAAGACGTTTGTGAACTTTTGCAAACATGCCTCTTAGGGTTTATCATGAATCTTAAGGATTGAATCCTATAATAAATATATAGGAAAATAAATGTGAAATTATTTAAGAGATTTTTTAGATTGGAGATGGGAATTTTCAAGGTCCAAAGATGGCCTCAAACACACTAAAACCAGTCAATGATCTCTATAGGATAGGAACCTAAAAGGACTCCTTTCAACTTAAGGATCAAATACCCAAACATAATTATATGATAAATGGTTTTAAATGGTGTAAATAACATTCATTGTCTTAAATATCATTGATAAAATTTGGCATAGATAGTCAGAGGTCTTGATCTCTACCTACAGGCATGCCTATTTCCAATTATCTCCACCTGCAGCCAACTTAGTACTTAAAATTGAGAAAGGGTTTAGCTTGCAAGGTTTAAGGTGTAATGGAGAAATTATTGATGTATGAAAAATTATTAAAAGAGTGGTAAAAATCATATAACTATTGATGACATTAAAATATCCATTTCCACATAAAAGATAGGATAGTCTATACATATGGCCTAATAAGTACACCTACAAAAAGGCCGATAGGATAGTGACTCATTTGATATTTGAAAATTGTTTTAAGGTTTTAAAGAAAGAGAGTGGTTGAAATATGTATATTTAAAAATATAGGTAATCATAAAATATATTAAAGTATCATGATCAACCTCAGTACCATCTCAGTTGAGGCTACTTCACCTACAACAGTTTGTCTCAGCCAACTAATGATAAAGTTAGAAAAGTGGTATTTCTTGTGAACTTTGAACATGATGAGAATTTAGTTGATCATGATGAAATATAAAAATAATAACCTTATCCATGATAATAATGAGGATCATAAGCTCTAAGAACAAACATTTATACCTATAGCAGGGGTTGTAAAGGGATATCTTAGCCAATAGTCCATAGAGTTGAGAGACAAGGCTTGTATGAGTTGTTTGACAAAATCAGAGTGATAAGTGAGTGGGAATGTTTATATAATGGTTTTAATAGTATTAAGGAAACATGACCAAAACCATTTAGAGGCACCAACACCTACAATAGGCCTATAGGTAGAACTTGTCAGTGTAAGGCAATGACTTGGTTTTTTATGTTCAAATGGTGTCTCAAGGGCTTCCAAACAAGGGAATTTATTTAAACACATGGTGTGAACTCAAATAGTTTAAATAATATCATTATTAATAATGATCAATATCAAGTAGGTATATATGCACCTATAGTTTAGGTGTCTTAGTCAAGGCAGTGAGTTGAGAATGAGGACCTGAGTGATAATTTAGAGTTACTCAAGGAGACTAATGGGTAAGAAAAGGGATCCCAAGTTAGGTAATAATGTTCCATATATATATCATATATAATATATCAAACAAAATAAAGTCTCTAACTATGCCTACACAGTCCACTTGAGAAGAGTTTTAACATTATCAGCCACTTTTGGGCCTATTTTGAAGGTTTTGAGAGGTTTGGGAGACCAATTTACCTAGTCAAAGGATGATTTTTTTTTAGATCATCCTTATGACATAAATAATCTTCAATATAATTCAAATTGTTTAATAAAATATGTTAGATAACCTTGTCATGGGATCTACTGCTCTACCAATTAGAGCACAATTGATTACTTTCTTATATGCAATTAAACACGGAATTATACCAGAATGATAAAGTAGCTAGAAACTTGAGACAGCAAAGAATTTGAGAGACAATACACACTCTTTGTATTAGATATTACTAGAAGAAAATACAATAAGGAAGATGCCACTTCTTCCTCCACCTCAAAGGCTTGCCACACCTCAAGACCTTCTTCCCTCTCTCTCTTAATCAACACAACAACTCTAAAGCCTTAGTTGCTATCCCTCCTTGAATGCTTCAGCTGATCTCCTTGACCTTACACCTGTAGATCTTCTTGACCTTGCTAGCTTCAATGCTTTTACTTGCCTTAAAATAAATTACAATACATGCCTTATGGGTCTATAAATAAGATCCCATGCTTACAAAAATAGAACTCTAACTACTAAAATTAGACACAGCCCGTGACTTAAATTAGCCCCTTAGCATGCAAACACTCGATTCAACTAACTAACTGTTCGTGCAATGTACAGTTCTAGACTGCACAGGCGACCGATGCCGGTCTCTGCTGGTCTAGTGCTACCGACGTCGGCCGACTCTCTGTCGTCGCCGGTCTCCTTCTCCACTGCCTGTAATCGACATCAGTCATACTGCCGATGCCGGTGGATCTGGTTCTTCAGCATCCTTCCTTCTAGTGTCTGTAAGCAATTGAAGCTTTTAGCTCCACACCACAACAATCTCCCACTTGGAGATAAATAGTTGCAACTTGTACCTGTACCTGTACACCATCTATTTTGTTCCTTAGGCTCTGTATCCCTCTTCAACGTCACTCTTAAAGACCAACCACCATGAAAACCTGTGATGCAATACCTGTCTCTTATGCCACAAGAATTTTGCTGCTCCCAAATTCTCCATGACATACTTCTGAACCAACTCTACCCTTAGCTCAGAAAACTCCCTGTATATGAAACCCTGCAACAAGTAACACAATACAGTAACAGGATAATGTAGCTAATATTATCCAACCTGGTAAAGATAAAATACAATGGTCAAACCTCCATTGTTCTACAGCATAATCAAGACCATATACCATAGCCTTCTGTCTCATGTGTCCATCCACTCTCTTCTCTAAAGCGGGAATCCATCCCTCTATCCAGTGCTTTCTTCCAGCTGACAACACTACCAACAAATACTTGTTTGGTTCTCCAAGGACTCATACTCCTCATCCATGCCAAGCTCCCACTGTTTCTAGATTCTACCTGCATTTCTTCTTCCACCTTCCTAGTTCGTGACTATCAGTAAGCAATATAAAGAAGGTGAACAATGAATATGAGGTTCACATACCTTTCCTGACCTCCACATGGGTGTTTGAGACTTATTAATTCACCCAACATCCGTTCTAGTGACCGATATAGGCCATCTCCCAGTCTGCTCCCGACCGATGTCAGTTCCATGCACTGATCTTGACTATTGACGTCATTTCCCTGGCTGACACCGGTGTCCCTCCTACCGACATCGGTCCTTATGACTGACGTCGGACTTCTCCTGTCTGACCTACTGACCCTGCTGGTCTGCACATGACTGATGTCGGTATCTGGATGACTGACGTCGGTGCCAAGCTACCGACATCAGTGTCTGTGTGTTCCTGTAAGTGATGAAATTTTCATCTGTGAGCTCTTCTTGGATCAAACCTCTATCCATGATGCCCTGCTCAGACTTATTCAGCCCCTGTGACTGATCTCTGTCCTTCATCTCCTTCATAAACACCAAGGCATCTTTGTTCCTGTCAAAAGCATCAAATTTCCTCTTTCTGCAATGAACTGTATCTGTGCTTTCCAAATTTGAACACATACCTTTTGAATCAAGAACTTCCATTCCCTTCCTATTCTTGTGACCAAGCCTATTAGGCCACATCTTCGAATCTACACCAGAAGTAGAATTAGTAATACAAGTAGACAGATAAAGAGTATCTACTTTCTTACCTCTTGCTAGAACAAGTGCTCCCTTGGTAACCTTCCAAGAATCCACTGTGAGGGTTATTATGCATCCCTCATCTCCCAACCTTCCTACAGAAATCAGACTCTGCTTCAGAATTGGAACATGCATGACCTCTTTCAACACCCACGTGTTGTCAATCTGCAATCTCAGTTACACTTTCCCTTTGCCAACTATTTGACAAGGCGTACCATCCCCTAAATAAAGAACTCCAAAGTCTCCCTATTCATACTCGTAGAACAAATCTCTGTTTGGGGATGCATGAAAAGATGAACCAAAATCTAAAATCCATGATCCTACCTGACTATCTGAAGAAAGTATGAGAGCATCCTGCATCACAATATTTGCATCCTTTGCCTCTCCCATACCTGCATGTTGATTCTCTTTATCTCTCAACCAACACTCCTTCTTTGTATGTCCTTTCTTTCCACAAAACCAGTAGGTAATACCTTTGGACTCGGATCTCCTTCCCGACCTTGATTTCCCTTGCTCAACCTTCTCCCTTTGCCTTTCCCTACTTTTTGCACTTAGAGCATTCCTTGATGATTCACCTATGCTTCTCCTACGTGTTTCTTCATTCAAGATCACACTCATAACATCATCAACTTTTAAGATTTTAGAAGCAGATGCAGAATTACTTACTGCCATAACCATACCGTCCCAACTTTTAGGCAAAGAACATAAAATCAAGAGAGCCTTTACCTCATCATCAAAAATAATATTGACTGAAGCTAATTGGTTTACCAAACCATGGAAATCACTGAGATGAGCATGTACCGATACACCTTCCTGCATTTGCAAAGTAAATAGCTGCTTCATAAGATATACCTTATTAGAAGTCGAGGGCTTTTTGTATAAATTTGCCAAGGACTTTATCAACTCTTCCGTTGTCTTGCACTATGATAAGCTGGAAATCATAGATGATGCAAGGCTCAACCTTATGGAACCGAGAGCCTTTCGATCAAGAACGTTCCATTCTTCATCCTTCATATCTGTGGGCTTGCATGCAACCCCACCCAACGGTAAGTACAGATCCTTATGATATAGATAGTCCTCAATCTGCATCCTCCAGTGTTGATAATTCTTGCCGTTAAACTTATCCATTCGTAGCCTGCTTTCTTCTGCCATTGCTAAACTCCCACTCAATCAGAAAACCCTGTGAATGCCTTGTAATCAAAAACAATACCCTACTTCCTGCAAACCGTAGCTCTGATACCACTTGTCAGGGGATCTACAGCTCTACCAATTAGAGCACAATTGATTACTTTCTTATATGCAATTAAACACGGAATTATACCAGAATGATAAAGTAGCTAGAAACTTGAGACAGTAAAGAATTTGTGAGACAATACACACTCTTTGTATTAGATATTACTAGAAGAAAATACAATAAGGAAGATGCCACTTCTTCCTCCACCTCAAAGGCTTGCCACACCTCAAGACCTTCTTCCCTCTCTCTCTTGCTCAACACAACTCTAAAGCCTGAGTTGCTATCCCTCCTTGAATGCTTCAGCTGATCTCCTTGACCTTACACCTGTAGATCTTCTTGACCTTGCTAGCTTCAATGCTTTTACTTGCCTTAGAATAAATTACAATACATGCCTTATGGGTCTATAAATAAGATCCCATGCTTACAAAAATAGAACTCTAACTACTAAAATTAGACACACAGCCCGTGACTTAAATTAGCCCCTTAGCATGCAAACACTCGGTTCAACTAACTAACTGTTCGTGCAACAAACAGTTTTGGACCGCACAGGTGACCGATGCCGGTCTCTGCTGGTCTGGTGCTGCCGACGTCGGCCGACTCCCTACCATCACCGGTCTCCTTCTCCACTACCTATAACCGACGTCGGTCATACTACCGATGCCCGTGGATCTGGTTCTTCAGCATCCTTCCTTCTAGTGTCTGCAAGCAGTTGAAGCTTTTAGCTCCACACCACAACAAACCTCTGTTATATCTTAGAACAGGGGTACTTCCCTCAATGCAAAGGCAGGTAGGTTAAAGGAGAAGAGGTGCTAGGGAAAGTTGGAGGTGTTTTAGACCTAGAATAAGGTTATTAAATATTTTAAATATCCAAGAAAATAGGGATAAATAATTAATAAAGGTGGAAAATAAATAGAGCATTCTACACTCCTAGGTTTACAGTCAAACCTACTATGCATAAGCAGGCTTAAATGTCTAAATGAGAAAATATTGACATCACCTCAAAATTATATTTACACCATGATAGGTCATGTGTGTGTGTGTGTGTGTGTGTGTGTGTGTGTGTGTGTGTGTGTGTGTGTGTGTGTGTGTGTGTGTGTGTGTGTGTGTGTGTGTGTGTGTGTGTGTGTGTGTGTGTGTGTGTGTGTGTGTGTGTGTGTGTGTGTGTGTGTGTGTGTGTATGTATAATCTATTTTAATGCAAAATAACTAACATGAAAGCCTAGAGCACCAAAATTTGTAGACAGACTTCTAGGCAAGGACCAAACCTAACATCCAAATGAAGAGTATTTTTCATTCCCACCTTGAAACATGATTTGAAACCTATTGTAGCATGTACATAGGACCAATATATAGGTTTTTCAAATCTCAGAGTGTAAAGGAAGTCAAGGAGGATCCATTTTTGGTCTAAAACCAACTCAGACTTATGTAAAATGGTGAAAACAAGCTCGAGAGGCCATTTTCAAGTCCTCATATTTTTCATGAACTATACATGGGAGAAAAATTAGTTATGGGATATTATATGATAATTTATTGCATATTATTGGAATTTTTTTTCAAGTTGGACATCCCAAGTTTATGAACAATTGTTAAGACCAAAAATAGGCCTAAAACCCTACTAAACCCTTGCTAGTGACCAGTTTGGGAAAGTTGAGTTGGAAAGATATTCTAAGGGAATATTTTGGTCAATAAAAATATTTTAATATGAATAGGACTCACCCAATCTCCTTCCCATGGTAGATATATGTATGGAATTATACGAATAGGGGTAGAAATAGGATTTTTCTCACTATTTCATGTATTGTGCAAGCTATAGGATGAACTAAGAGATGAAAAAAGTTTGGATTAATTTCATGAATAAACCTATAATTTACCCAACTAGGTCCTTACTTTCAGCTAGTCAAAACTAGCCCATTGCACAAGTTAGAGAGAAGGGAGAAAATCTTCAAGTAAAGTGATTTTAAGGTGCCCTTGATTCTTCCAGTTCCATGTAGGGTCTTTAAAATTGTAATAAACTTCTTCCCATGGATTTAAATGAAAAAAATATGACAATTTGGAAGCCAAGTGTATAGAGTGCATGGAAAGGTAATTTTCATGATAGCAGATGATGATGGCTCATTTTTAGAGGTTTTCATAAGACCAATCATACAACCAATGCATGGAGAGGCATGTATGATATATTACCATTTCATTAAAATAATTTTAAATGATATTAATTATTTAAAATATGTTCAAATATTTGTAATCATGAAGGTAATCTTTTTATACAAAAGGAGGAGTTTTGTGTCATTTTGCCTAACTTTGATGACTTGGATTGACACTTGTTGCTCTTAAACTTGCATGGTTTAACCCATATCCTATTCCCATGAATTAATAATTAAAATTATTAGCTTTAAAAGTGTCCTTGTGACCCTTGTACTTCTCTTTTTCTCTCTCTCAAACTCTATAAGAGTTGGCCATTCTAGCATTGTCTAGGATGCTCCACTTGAGCATGGTGAGGACCTACTCAAATCTACACTTTTTGGTCAATAAAATTACTAAGTGTTTACCTCTATGATGAATATTCATAGTGTTCTCTACTTCAATTTTTAATTTTCTTAGTGAAGACTATGGATTACTTCGAATTGTACTTCATTCTTTCACTTATTTGTAGCCTCTTCTTGTAGGGCATGTGAAGTGTTCTATGAGATGTTCATGGTTTAAGTGAGTAGTCTTTCCATTAGATTAATTCAAGACATTTTGTCTGGTCCTCATATCATTTCATATCATCTATGACCCCATAATGTAATATTGATGCAAGAATACATAGATTTGGGAAAGTGTATGTTTTAGTTGGTTTCTTGGTCTCAAGTGTGAAATGCAATTGGTTAGAAGTCATCAAACTGATTTGGTGTATCACCTCCATAGTTTAGGTTTACTTTAAATTATCCTTATCCCTTTCCACCCCAAGAGTTAGTAGTAGTTTTAGTCAAGTGGTACATTAAAGGAGTTAGCCCTATCTAAAGATTCACTTCATTCCTTAGGCTAGCCATAAGCCTAGAAATGATTCCGTTGTGCCACTTGAATGAGGAGAGCCTTGGTATCTCCTCAAAGGGTGAAATTCCAAGTGGAAACAATTTTTGGCATGCCCATTGGGACTCTTATTCTAAGAGATTGAGATATTTTTTATGTTGTCTCTCAATAATCAGCCTTTAGAGGCATATATGCAAGCACCAATGGTGACTCCGAAGAGATATTATATAGTTAAAAATCCCAAGTGATCCTTTGAAGAACTTTGGTAATGTGTTTCTTTATTTTATTACTCAAAATGAATTTTCATGGCTGCCTATGGTTATGAATTTTACCCTCTACAAGTTGGTGAGATATATTCATCTTTACCGATCCCATACCAATATGAACAAGTCCTTGGTCAACCTTGCCATGATCTATATCAACCTTCATATGACCTTCAACAGTCCTAATATTACCATTTTCATCCCTATCATGAGTTTTATCAGTCTTATATCCAACCTTCTCAATGTTTTACCTCTCCTAGTCAACCTAATCCTTTCTCTAATAAACCCTTTTCCACCTTCAAATAAGAACTTTTGGGGTATGAAAGATATATGTTCGAGCTTGATATTAGAAGGGGATATGTTCAAAATATTACTAATATTTACGTCCATTAGGTGATAAATGCATTATATTTAGTCAAGAAAGAGTGGGCACTTATTGAGAGAGCCAATTGGGAAAGGCTCACAAGTGAGATACTTGATGTGAGTGGTTTAGTCTCTTACTTAGAGGATAGGCTGAAAGTTCATGAAAGGAAGCCTCACCAAACATATCAGCCTTTTTATCCACTTCCCCAAGTTCCACATCAGTCATACATAACCCATACTCATGATCCAAATCAAGCCTATCAAAATCCCCCTTTTCCCAATCATTTGGAGGAGAGAGTTGAGAAGAAAAACCTTTTGTTTGAAGACAATCTTAATAGGTAGATTGAGTTTTAAAATTTGCATATGAAATAGTCCATATTGGCAGCCAAGGAAGTGGATTACAAACCCTCATTTCCCTCTCACATCACATTCCCATCACCTTAAAAGGAGACTTCTAATCCTAGCATCATGAGCTGGAGTAAAGTAGTTGAGTCATGGGGAAAGAAAGAGGAGACAAGCCTTGTCAAATAATATGAAATTGAAGAGAAGATTCATCCTATTCAAACATATCCTATCCTTATTCAATAAGAGAGTTCCAATCCTAAGATCATGAGTTGGAATGAAATAGTAAAGTCATGGGGCAAAAAAGAAGAGAAGAGCATTGTCAAAGAGTTTGAAGTGGAAAATGAAGTTAGTCCTTCTCAAATCCCTCCCACCCTTCCTCAAGAATCTCCCTCTATTCCATGTCAGCGTTCATACAAACCTTTTTCCCATGATGATTCCTATCAACTTCAACAGAACCTATCAAATCAAATTAAGGAAGTAAAGGTAAAGATGAAGTTTTTTAGTCAAGGTGAGATGAAAGGTTTAGACCCAAAAGAAGATCCTATGCCTAAACACACCCCATCTACCCTTCATCAAGAGATTACTCAAGTGAATTTTAATGTTAATGAAGTATTGGTAAAGTGGAAAGAAGAGAATCAAGTGATTTTGGCTCAAGGTCTACCTCCTCTTTTTTATGAGCTTCCAAAAGAGCCTCTTACCTTGCATTCTCCATATGACCTTGAGCTCTATTTTTCACCCCCACCAACTAGTTCATCTTGCCCTTATCCTATTACCCTTTGCCTTGATGGACTTATGGTGTGGAAACCAAAAGAGAAGAAGCTGATTGATAGGGAAGGAGAGATATTACTTGAAGAAAACATACCTTTTTAGCAACCTCATTGGACTAAATTACATGATCTCAAAATGCCTAGTCTTGGCATCACCATGAAGGAAGTTGAATATCTTGTAGCTCTTGACCAGAGAGATCAGATTATCAGAGCTGAAGTTCCATTTGAAAGCTCTCAAGAGGTCTTGAGTGATAAGGAGAAGGTAAGTCCTTGTATTGAATATCTTTGTTTGGTTGATGAAGATTGCTTTCCTTATATTGAAGAGCCTATCTTGAGAGAGGCAAATGAAGAAGAGTATGCTCAATTCATGGCTGATAAAGAAGAATTCATGAGTGTTTATGAGGAGGAGATCACCATAGGCACTCCCCTTGGTGAACAAAAAGATAATTCACAAGCTTTTGAAGAAAGAGGTTTCCTTTTTTTGAAGGAAAAAGAAATGATCATTAACTCCTTCCTCACTTTGCAAGACACCATAGATGAACATGGAAAAGTTCGTAATTAGTATTTAGATGACTTGTTTGAATTAATTGGAGAAGGTTATACTCCTCTCCAAGCAGACCATGAGCTGATCAAGGATGAAGAAGGTAGCATTGGGACTCAAGTGAGTATGCAAAGGAGAAATAAGCTTTAAAATTTATTTTTTCAAGAGGTTTGTGAATTTGAGAATGATATATTTGAAGTCATCAAGAGGGGATATCACCCTATAGAAGGAACTCATTAGCTCTTGAAGGATGAAGAAAGATCATATTAGCCTAAAGCTTCTAAGGAACATGAAATCAATCCTTTTGAAATGATGCAAATAAAGAGGATTGAAGTTGATCTTGAGAAAGTGAATGGACAACAACATGAAACAAGTGATCATGTACAAGAAGAGTTCATTTCCTTGGTCAATTTTTTTGGATTTTCCTAGTTCTTAATAAGCATCATGCCAATGAGGTTGGAAGACTTAGTGAGAGGAATAGAGGTAGCAATGCTAAGAGATAAAAGGCTCTTGACCCATCCAATCCTTCATGTCATGAAGTAAGAGGAAACTCAATCTTACCTTTTGATCCAAGGGGAAGTATTTTTGTAGTTAGTTTTACATAGTATTTTTCCTAAGTGCCTTGAGCACATGTGTGTCTTTTGTGTTTGCTTTCTTAGTTTTGTGTGTCCTTTTCCTTTGTGTGGTTAAGGTAGTCACTAGTTATCTTGATCAATGGTCAAAGTCTCTTATTTTTCTCAGTCCTTAGATGAATCCATAAGCCCAATATACTAATAAGGCTATTGGTCTAGTTAGTATAGCAGACATACTACCCCTATGAGTCACTAATTTGTTGACCAATTTTGACTTTTAGGTCAAAATAGGGCACCCCTAGTTAAAAACTTTAATTTTAGGAATATAATGGGGTATAATATGTTTTCATAAGGTGTTTCATAGGAAAAGTTTCAATTTATGTTGTAATAGCTTTGGTTAAGTGTTTTCTAGGTCCATTTATCATTCTAAGTCTTTTTAAGGGGTCTAAATAGTGCATTATGCTTTGTATAGGTTTCCTAGGAATTGTGAAAGTGTAAAAATGTGATTTCATTCCCCATGTGTCATCATAATTCTTAAGTAACTATCACTAACTAAAATTTTTAGTTTGTTCAGATAAAATGTAGTTTTCTTGGCTAAAGAGGGAGAAATGGGCACATGGACAACTTCTTTGTGAAGTGTGCCACTTGTGAAATGTGAAAATATGACTCTTCACCTTCCTAAAGATCATTTACACATTTTTTTTAATCTATAAATGCAAATTTTAGGAAAAAATTGTTCATCTCTCTTTTCCTCCTTCTTGGCATAGTGAAATCACTTGTAGGTTTTTGCTTAGAAAAACTAACACATAAGGTTTCAAGAAAAATGATCTATAGGGAATATTATAAACTCCAGTACCTTAAAATAAATATAATAATTTTGAGGAATGGTTTCCCGTGCTTCATAAACCATTCATTTGAAGTTGACCTTCTAAAACTACCTGTCAATCTATGCACCTTTCAATTTTGGGGATTGTTTGAGAAATTTCATATGATTTAGATGATGATATTGAATCCAGAGAATTTTAACCTCATTTTATAAAAATTCCCATGATTTTTTTAAAATTTGGAGTGGTTTTGACATGTTATTCATCTCAAATTTACAAACTAGTACATTTCTGTGTTGATGGGTAGATTGCTTTTATTTTCCAGGTTTGCATATTTTGAAAATGGTCATAAAGGATATTTAGTTCCATTCATATGTTTTAAACATTATTTTGGTTCCTCTCACCTTTAAAATCCAATTTCTAGGGCAAGTGTCATAGTTCACAAGCTCATTCATCATGCTAATAGTCATGCTAGATACCCTGCCAACTCTACTCCACATGTGTACAAGTGATTTTAGTGTGGAAAAGATATTTTAAAATGTTTATGATGGATATAATCTATTTTAGGATTGATTAGTTCATTTTTATTTGTTTTGAACCACTTTTCCACCATGATTTGCCATTTTTAACCCTCATTATCTACTCACAGCCACCTATAACATTACAGACATCATCCTTGGGAGTGAGAATGTTTGATATGTTTATAATCCTAAAATATTTATAGAGGTGTATTACTATGTGTGATGGAAGCATAATTTTGGATTTATATGATGACTAAGCAAGGTGGAAGTCCTCAAGACAATGACTAAGTATTCAAAGCTCATAATTTCTTTTTTAGCAAAATAAAGGTCTTAAGACTATTGTGAACTTTTGAAAACATGCCTCGTAGGGTTTCTCATGCATATTAAGGATTGGATACTATATTACATATAAATAAAAATACATGTACAATTTTTGAAGAGATGGTGGAGATTAGAGATGGGATTTTTCAAGGTCCAAAGATGGCCTCAAACACACTAAAACCAGTCAGTGATCTCTATAGGATATGAACCTAAAAGGACTCCTTTCAACCTAAAGATCCAATACCCAAACATAATTATATGAAAAATGGTTTAAATGGTGGAAATAAAATTAATTATCTAAAATATCATTGATAAAATTTGGCATAGATAGTTTGAGATCTTGATCTTTACCTATAAGCATGCCTATTTCTAATTATCTCCACCTACAGCTAGCTTATTGCTTAGAATTGAGAAAGGGTTTACCTTGAAAGATTTAAGGATTAATGGAGAAATTATTTATGTATGAAACCTAATTGAATGAGTGGTTAAAATCATAGAACTATTGATGAGATTCTAATCCCCATTTCCACATAAAGAGACAGGACAGTCCATACATATGGCCTGATAGGTACACCTACAGAAAGGAAGGTAGGATAGTGACTCATTTGATATTTAAAAAGTGTTTTAAGGTTTTAAAGAAGTAAAGTGGTTAAAATATGTATATTGAAACTTAGAGGGACTCATAAAATTATTCAAGTATCATGATCAACCTCAGTACCATCTTAGTTGAGGCTACTTCACCTACAGTAGGTTGTCTCAACCAACCAAGGGTAAATTTGGAAAAGTGGTATTTATTGTAAAATTTAAACATGATGATAATTTGGTTGAGCATGATGAAATAGATAACTAATCACTTTCTCCATGAGCATAATGATCCTTATAAGCTCTAAGAGCAAGCATTTGTACCTACAACAAGGGTTGTAAAGGGATATCTTAGCCAACAGTCCATAAGAGTCAAGAGATAACGCTTGTATGAGTTGATTGACAAAATGTGAGTGATAAGTGAGTTGGAATGTTTATATCATGGCTTGAATAGTATCAAGGATTTTTAAGTCACCATGACCAAAACCATTTAGAGGCGTCAACACCTAAAACAAGCCTATAGGTAGAACTTGTCAGTCTAGGGCAATGGCTTGGTTTTTATGTTCAAATGGTGTTTCAAGGGCTTCCAGACAAGGGAATTAATTTTCACACATGGTGTGACCTCAAAGAGGTTTAAGGAGATAATTATGAATCATGATCAATCTCAAGTAGGGATATATACACCTATAGGTTGGGTGTCCTAGTCAAGGTAGTGAGTTGAGAATGAGGACTTGAGTGATAATTTAGAGTTACTCAAGGAGACTAATGGGTAATAAAAGTAATCCCAGGTTAGGTAAGCATGTTCCATATATATCATAGAGAATATATAAATGAAAATAAAGTTTCTAACTATGCCTACACAGTCCACTTGAGAAGAGTTGCAACGTAGTCTGCCCCTTTTAGGCCTATTTTGAATGTTTTAAGAGGTTTGGGAAACCAATTAACCTATTCAAAGGATGATTTTTTGTGTAGATCATCCTTATGACATAAATAAGTTTCAATATCATTCAACTTGTTTTTGAAAATAGGGTAGATACCCCCTATTCTATCATAAAACAAGGGTACTCCCATTAATGCAAAGGCAGGTAGGTTAAAGGAGAAAAGGTGCTAGGGAAAGTTGGAGGTGTTTTAGACATAGAAGAAGGTTAATAAATCTTTGTAAAATCCAAACCAATAGGGATAAATAAGTAATAATGGTGGAAAAAAAATAGAGCATTCTACACTCCTAGGTTTGCAATCAAACCTACTATGTATAAGCAAGCTTAAAGGTATAAATGAGACAATTTTGACATCTCCACCTCAAAATGAGATTTAGACCATGTTGGATCATTTATATGTAATGTGTATAGATGTGTTAAATATATTTAAATGTAAGATAACCAACATGAAATTCTAGAACACCAAAAGTTATAGATAAACTTATAAGCAAGGACTAAACCTAAAACCAACATGATTTGAAACCTATTGTATCATGTACATGGGACCAATATAAAGGTGTTTAAACTCTAAAAGTGTAAAGGAAGTCAATTATGAGCCATTTTTGGTCTAAAACCAACTCAAACTTATGCAAAATGGTGAAAACAAGCCCGAGAGGCCATTTTCAAGTGCTCATATATTTTGTGAAGATATGCATGGGAGCCAAATGAGTTAGGGGATATTATCAAGGATCATTTAGGCCAAAATATTTGAATTTTTTCTCAAGTTGGATGTCCCAACATTATGAACAATCATTTAGACCAAAAACAAGCCTAAAATCCTACTAAACCTTTGCTAATGACCAGTTTGGGAAAGTTGAGTTGGAAAGATAATATAAGGGTATATTTTGGTCATGAAACATATTATAATTTTAATATTACTCACCCAAGATCATTATAATTCTAGATATATGTATTTAATTATACAGATAGGGGAAAAAATAGGCTTTTTCTCACTACTTTATGTGTTGTGTAGGCTAAATAATGAATTAGGAGATGAAAAAAAATTTGATGGAAGATTTAAACTTAAGATAACTCCAAATATTCATATAATTTCATGAATAAACTTCTAAGTACCATAACCAGGTCCTTACTTTCAGCTAGTGAAAACTAGCCCATTGCACAAGTTAGAGAGAAGGGAGAAAATCTTCAAGTAAAGTGATTTTAAGGTGCCCCTAATTCTTCCAATTCCATATAGGGTCTAAAAAATAATCATAAAATTCATCCCATGTATTTAAATGAATAAATTATGCAAATTTGGAAGCTAAGTGTACAGGGTGCATGAAAAGGCAAATTTCAGGACAACAAATGATTATGGCTCATTTTTAGAGGTTTTTAGAAGACCAGTCATGTAAAAAATGAATGGAGAGGAATGTATCATATCATAACCTTCCATTAAAATAATTTTTAATTCTCCTCATCAAGTAAAAGATGTTCAAATAGGACTAATCATGAAGGTAGTCTTTTTGTGCAAAAGGAGGAGTTTTGTGCCATTTTGCCTAACTTTGATGACTTAGATTGACACTTGTTGCTCATAAAATTTCATGGTTTGACCAATATACTCTTTAAATTAATTTATAACTGAAAATTTTGTCTTTAAAAGTTTCCTTGTTTCCCTTGGACTTCTCTTTCTCTTTCTCTCTCTCTCAAACTCTATAAGAGTTGGCCATTTTGGCATTGTATGGGATGATCCACCTGAGTATTGCAAAGAAATAATAAATTTTATAAATTTTTATCAATAAAATTACTAAATTTTTACCTCTCCCATGACTATTCATAGCGTGATCTACTTGAATGTTGAATTTATTTAGTGAAGACTATGGATTCCTTAGCATTATACTTCATTCTTTCACCTATTTGTAGCCTTTTCTTGGAGTGCATGTGAAGTGTTATAGGAGGTATTCATGGTTTAAGTGAGTTGTATTTTAATTATATTCATTCAATACCTTTTGTCTATTCCTCCTATGAACTAGGAATTTGACTCAATAGAGGGTGGTATTTATTGTGTTAGTTCCAAAATGAAAACAAAATGAAGAAACACACTAATTATCATAACATATCTATTCCTAGACAATAGGGAGAGATTAGTTAATAAATATGAATAAAACACAAAAATAAAATTCAAAATAAACCCTATGCTACCTTCTTTGGATGCTTCAAAATAGTTGTTGTAGTGGCTTGCTCAACTTGTGCTCATGAAGTCCTTGGCAATAGAAGCTTGACTACCTCCATCTCTCCTTGGCACCTTTGGATTGTGGCTTAGATTGAATTGGAATAAATATAGAATGGTAACACTAGTTACAATATATTTTTGAATCATTTATGCATTATAAATTTGCATTATCAAGACTTATAAATGATGTTCATGGCCTCTCTATTTATAGATTTTTGAGAATATCTAGAATCAACCTGAACCATCCATCTCGAGATTGAGATGTGTAGTTGAGGATTAATTAAATTTTTGAAATTAATTTTATAATTATCCTCATCATGAAATTTTAGTAACGGTAAATTAAGAGGTGGAAGGCATTTATGAGGCATGGAGGGCATGAATCTTGATATTTGTGGCATTTATGGCCTAGGGATGTCTTCCCAAGAAATGAGGTCACTTGATGATGAAAATATTCAATATTAATTAATAAAAATAAGTATTCAAAAAGTTTCTATGTAATTATTAATTAGGTTTTGATTTGGATTAATTATTTATTAATCATGTTTAAGCACGTTATGCACAAATTACTCAAATTGACTAGAATGTCTTATTATTGGTCCAAAATTTGACTAGATTAGAATTGGAAGACAATGTTAGATGTGTTGGATACATTATCCAATTTAGGATGTTATAAAAAATAAATACTAAAGGAACATGCTTATCCAAAATATTTGATAGGAAAGAGCAATCCAGAGCACCTAAGTGCAAAATTAGCATTTTGACTTGGAATGATCTGATTAAAGTTAGCTGGCCCATAAATTACATTTCCACATTTAGGGATACCCTAGCCAAAATTGGCACTTGAATATGTCAATTTCAACTCTTTTAATGTGTTTTAGTTTTTTAGGCCAGATTATGTATTTTAAGTGAAAATTGGTCAAAATCTTGGTTGGAGGTCATTGGTGGCTAGATTTAGGTGTCTATAGTTTGACCCTATTTGGGAAGGTGTTGCAAGTCATAAGCATAATAACATATTCTCAAATAATTAAAAGGTCTTGTATGCCTATAACTACAATGATGATAAACTAACTATATGATGCCATCTAGAGGGAATGGTTGGCATAAACATGTCGATAAATAGTCCCTCAATAAGAAGCAAAATGAAGGGACCAAAGAAAGGAAAGAAGATGGGGTGAAAACACAATGATATTAAAAAGTTAGTCAAAATCACTAATAATTCAAGTGGGATGGTGTGTAATGGTTTGCCCAAAGGAAGTTCTAAACATTGTACCCTGATAGTGGCAAAATGGTATGATAACACAATGATTTGCCTAAAGGTGGTTATAATCATTGAGAAGATGGATCTACCCCAGTTAGGATAGAAAAAAATATAATAATATGCCCTATATAGGCAGAAAAAGTAAAATAGTGACAACATAATAATTTTCCCAAAGGCAGTTATAATCATTAAGAAATGCAAGTGGGACAGTGTACAATGATTTGCCCATATATGGTTATAATAATTAGACCCCAATTATGGAAAATATGATAAATTTGGTTGAGGATGATGATAAATTAACATAGAGAGTAATGATGAATTGGAACAACCTACTAGTAGGGAGATGCTCATCTAAACTAATAAAGGTTGAAATTCTTTCTTAGTTAATTACTGTGTGTGATATGATTGGGATTGAATCAAGATGTCAGTGCTAAGGAGATGCTGCCATTGTTGAATAGACTTTTTGAAGATTAGGTTTTTTGTATCATGTATTGGTAGGAATCATGGTATAACATCATGAGGACTTAGCCAAAATATGCATGAAGAATGACTCCTGTAATCCAATACTCAATAGAAAATAATGCACCAATGATATAAACTATGATGATAATGTAAACATATGAATAGGGATGGATTCAAGTGTAAGTGTGGACAAGGAATCACCCAATGAACACACATAAACTAAATCAAGGTTACATTGTTGAAATCAAACAAATAGATAGACTTAAAAAGTAGAAACAAACAAACAAACAAACAAACAATGTAATAAAAACCATATGAATATTTCCCTTAGAAAATAGGCAATAACTGAACAAACAAACTAAATGGGGAAATAAAATAAAAGGAAGGGGGGGTCAAGCTATCTCCATATCCACTAGGCAAGTGGATGCTACCTACATAGTTCCATAGATGTAATATCTAATAAAAAACTTTAGGCCAAATGTAGTTCTCCTAGGAAATGGGAAGAATGTGATAATTGATGAAAACAAATAGAAGGGATGTGAAAGAAGAAGAGGGATGGTCTTGTAAAATGGAAAGTATGTAAGAGAAAAAGGCCAAAAAAGATGGAGAAACTAAATGACAATGATTTTCTTATAACTTAGTAAGGGTTTAGAGAATTCTTAAGGCAAAGAAGTGGTCAATATTTTTGTTCTTTTCTAATGATTTTTCAATTTTTTTTGAAATTATTATGGAGTGTCTCAAGTCAATCGAGAATGATGAGACACTAAATGGTTCAAACTCACAAAATGATGAGAGTGTTTAAACTAAGGTTGCTCATAAAATGGTGAGAGTATGGCTTAGGTTACTTGTAAAATGGTAAGAGTGTGGCTTAGGATGACTGAGCTGACCTCAATAAGTATTGAGCACTACCTACATATTCCTAGAGTAGGACCTCAAGTCATTGTAGTTCCACCCTATAGTGAAGAAATTTGACTAGTGTAGTAGTCAATTCAAATAAAATAGGGACAATTGGTAAAAAAGAATAGTACAACATAGGAAGTGACAAGTTGGTATGCCAAGGCTTAATATTTCCCCTAGTTTGCTCATAGGTGGTTATGATTAGGACATAATGGCATAGATCAATGGTGCTAATTTTCCCAAACATGGTTATAATTAGTATCAAGACTGGTGTTAAGAAAGGAATACCAAATGAAGGATGCAACTACCAAAAGTTCTATCATACTATCCTAAAATATGATCTCTATCTAAAGTACTTGAACCAATTGATGAAACTAATCAGATATGTTGATGCTAAAAATGCATAATGAATGGAAAAAAACCAAGGTCAAATGGGCTAGGCTTTAGAACACACTAGGTCAATAAAACAAAATTGGAAAGTGGATAAGGTTAAGAGGATGGATAATGATGATATTTATATAAAGAATAATAGTGATAAAATGGCATAACTAAAATGGTCCTTACAGACAATACACCTTAACACTCAAGCAGAGTACCACTTGAGATGAATAATAGTCATCAACTTAGGAAGTTCATCTCCATCTAGTGTGGAAATCTTGTATGCTCTTGATCCATAATCTAAATTAATGATGAAAGGCTCTATCTAGTTTGGTTTGAATTTCCCTTTATGCTTCTTCTCAGTTGTGGTATTATTTTGGTTTTCTTTAAGAACAAGATCCCCAAGTTCAAATGTTCTATACTTAACATGTAGATTATAGTGGATTTTGATTCATTTCTAATATGCTTAAATATTGTTGAGCATGACTGTGCATTTCTCATCAAGTAGGTCTAGCTCTTACAGGTAAGCTACTCGATAGTCATGATCATCTAGGACATGCTTGAAAGAGATGCATAGTGAAGGCAATTCTACCTCAATGGGAAGGATGACCTAAATACCATAAACAAGTGAGTATGGAGTAGCACCTATGGGGGTATGATGACTAGTATGGTATACCCAAAGGGTAGGGAATATCTACAAATGCTAATCATGACTGACATCATTGACAATCTTTTTGAGAATATTGAAAATGGTTTTGTTATATGCCTTGGCTTGACCATTAATTTGAGGGTAATATACTATAGAAAAATGTTGTGTGATGTTATATTTAGTACATAGTTGGTCTACATCCTTGTTCTTGAATTATCCTCCATTATAAAATATAATGTCAGAGGGGAAACCATAACAACAAATGAGATGGTTGAAGATGAATTTAGAAATTTGCTTTCTATTCACGTAAGTGAGGGGTATAACTTCAACCCACTTAGTGAAATACTCAATGGTGGTAAGGATATGTTTATGGTCGTCAGATGAAGTGGATTTGATCTTCCCAATGAGGTCTAGTCCCCATATAGAAAATGGCCATGGTATCAACATCATTTTTTGAGTTTTTGCTAGGGCATGAATTAGATTAGCATGTCATTGACATTTGTCACACTTTTTCACATATGTAATGGCATCTATGTCCATTATGGGATAATAATAACTAGTATGCAAGAGATTTTTAGATAAGACTACCCCACTAGAATGAGCACCACATAATCCTTTGTGAAGTTTTCTTGATGCTAGTGTAGACTCTATCAAAGTTAAACAATGAAGTAGAGTTTCATCAAAACTACAATGGTAAAGGGTGGATCTAAGTAGAGTATAAAGAGTGGAATGATTAATGAAGGCTTTGGTTAGTTTTTGAGATAGGTTAGGTGGTAGAACTTGGTCATGAAGGTAGTTGTAAATATATGAGTAATAGATAGAATTAGGACCAACAATATCACAAATCATGGCAATGGTTGAAGGTTTATGAGTTGGTGCTAACAAATTCTTGATGAAGAACTGATACTCTCTAGTTTTATCTATTTATCAAATTAGAGAGCCAATAGTATCCATGGTATCTGTAGTTCTATTACTAGCACTTGGTATGTGATCATACTAATGTTGGAAATGTTTTGTTTAAGAGTGTCGACCATGGATTTATATGAAACTAGCTTGTCATCTTTGATCTAAAAATGATCTATGACCTAATTGATGATTAACTAAGAATCAACATAAACTTAGAGATGAGATATATTCCAATGCACTACTTGTCAAAGTCCTATAACAAGTTCGTCATACTCAACCATGTTACTAGTATAAGGAAATCTGATTTTGAATGATTTAGGGATTAGATCCCCCTATGGTGTAATAAATAATAGGCCTACCCCCAATCTATGTGTAGTAAATGAACCATCAAAATATAGTTTCAAGGGCTGCTCTTCAAGGGTTGTGTCAATGATGGTCATTATGTATTCATCAAGAAATTGAAATGTGAGTGGTTTTGTGTCTATGAAAGGTGCTTCAATAAATTGATTTGTAAGAACTTATCCCTTGATTGCCTTCTGATAGACATACTCTATGTCAAACTCACTAAGAAGTATGATATATTTAGCCATTCTACCTTACAAATCTATTTTAGATAGTAGATACTTAAGTGGATATACTTTTCAAATGACCATGGTCTTATTATTCAACATGTAATGGTGTAGTTTTTGAGATATGAAGACCATGGCTAGATAAGCTTTTTCAGTAAGTACATAGTTATGTTCATTTGTAATCAAGGTATGACTTAGGTACTATATGGCATATTCTTTTCGAATGTCATCATGTTGAGCCAAGAGTGCCCCTAAGGCATGGTCGGTAGATGATAGCTATAACAAGAATGGCTTTCTGGGTATAGGAAGTAATAAAATATATGGATTAACAAGATAGTCTTTGAGTTATTGAAAGCTTTTCGGTAGTGATCATCCCAGTGAAATGCAACTCCCTTCTTTAAAATGTGTGTAAATGGATGGCACTTGTCTACTAACTGAGAGATAAAGCATCATATTGACTGGATCTTACCCTGTAAACTATGAAGTTAATTTAAATTAGTTGGTGGTGGCATCTCAATTATAACATGGACTTTAGCTAGATCGAATAGAATACCTCTATGAGACATGATGAAGCCAAGTAATTTTCTTGAAGTTACATCAAACACACATTTCTTTGGATTGAGTCTAACTTTGTACTCTCATAATTTTTCAAATATCTTACGTAACACTACTAGATGGTCAACCCTAGTTTTGGATTTTCCTAATATGTCATTTACATAATATTCAACAATATCATGCATCATATCATGAAATATGATAATCATGGATATTTGATATGTATCTCCCACATTCTTAAGGCCAAATGACATTAATTGATAACAAAATTTTCCCCATGGAGTGGTGAATGTTATTTTATGTTGGTCTTCTAGTGTTATTATAATCCGGTTGTATCCTAAAAATCCATCCATCAGTGAAAGCATTTCATAACCTATCATGGAGTCAATGATCATGTTGATATTAGGCAAGGGAAAATCATTTTCAGGACAAACTTTGTTGATGTTTTGAAAATTAGTACAAATTTTGATCCCTTCAAGATTTTTATTGATAGGTACCACATTAGAAATCCATTCTGAGTAGTCAATAGATCATATACATCTTAATTCTAAGAGTTTTTCCAACTCTTTATTTACCAATATAAAAATGTAAGGATGCATTTTACGTAGCTTTTGTTTTACTATTTTTCCATCAATATTAACCATAAGGTGGTGCAAAACCAAGGTGGGGTCTAAACCTAGCATATCAGAATAGGCCGATGCAAAGATATCTAAAAATTCTCTCAATAGAGATATAAAGATGTCATGTTCCTCCTTAGTGAGGGATGCACCTAATTTTATCCATTTTAGGTCTAATGGATTCCTGATATTTACCTCTATTATATCTTTGACTAGAAGGGTTGAACCATCTTATAGGATAGTAGACAATGACTTGAACTATTGGATTATGTCAGGGTCTTCTATTAGGACTTACTCTTCAACTTCTTCTAGGCATGATGAATCTAAGTCCCCTAATGGGGATCTGGCCATGTGACAAAAATAGGCAAATTTTTTTGAAGAATTTGATCAAATACTTATTATTTATCAAAGCTAAACTTGGATCCATAGGCAAGTTTATCATTAGTGGTCTTTTGGTCTAAATCCAAAGAAGAATGAACACCCCCATCTAATGGTGCCTGAAATAGGTTTTCACCACTAGACTAGCCTTTATCTTTACTTTTTCTCTGGTCAAAAAGTACCTCAAAGATGTTTTCACTTTGGGACCTTAATGCTTTACTTCTTTGGTTTTGGTTAAGGGTGTTCACTCGATCTCCAAAATAGGTTGTAGGATCTAATGTGATTGAGAATCTCAATTTGTGATCTCTCAATGGAACATTGTCTCTAAGGCCTAAAAAGTCATAGAATGCCTCATCATTTTGTAACTCATCAATTGGTAGAATAGATTATTATTGGTCCCAATCTATCATTTGGGGATAATATAATGGTAATGGGTTGCGATGAATGGCCAGGGTAAGGGTATAAATGGCATTGTTATCAAACAATTTGGTTTCAGCTAGGTCATCAAAGGTAAGGCTATGATCAGACTCTGCTTCATTGTTATCATCATCATCACTAGTCGCTAGTGATGGAGTTTGAATAAGATATGTGGGGTCACCCCTAGGTGGTTTAAATCCAAGTCCATAAATTCTTTCATACTTAGTCATAGAAATTAGCTCAATGGTTCCTTGTTGATTTGGTTTGAGGCCTCCTCTTTCATAATTGTGATGCTCCATGATCCTATTGGGAGTAGGATACTTTGCATTTTTATAACAATTAGCTTGGTTGTCATTGTATAACCATGATTCATCCCCTTCAATAGGGTTAGGTTCTAGGCCACATGTTGGTATAAATGTGATAGGTCCCTTATCTTTATTCTTTTGTTGCCAATGCATATGTGGGGTGACTTTAGGTCGCCCAAAGGCTTTCAGATTATAAGAAAGATTGGCAATATGAAATGTATCATGGGTCACATACTCTCTCAATCCATTATCTGAAATGGTGAAATGATTGAAAGCTTTAGGAGGTGGCATTTGGGAAAGTGAATCCAAGGTATTAAGATCTAAGCAATTATCTGGTGAGGGATCAATAAGTATAGCATTTCCTTTATCCTACTTGGAACTTGGATTCATGCCGTACTAATAATTATAGTTTTGAAATTCAGCCTCAAGATGCTTGAAATGTTCATATGGGTGTAAATATCTTAGAATATTCACTTCCATCCCTAAGTGGGAAAACTTGATATAGTGGTGCAGCATTGATGGGACTGCATGAATCTCATGTAACCAAGGCCTACCTAGAAGCATATTGTATAATAACTCAAGATCAAGCACATGGCAAAGTGTATCATGGGTCAAAGTCCTAATGATAACTAGAAAAATAATGGTGCCTTATGATTCTCTTTCCTAACTATCATAAGCTTTGATGGTTATTATTTCTGGCTGAAGATTTGCATTGTGTACCCAATAAGCTTGATGAGATTTAGAGACACTATGTTGAGTCCAGATGCATTATATATAAGGACATGTTTTAATTTATACCATCTTATATAAACTTCTATGTATAATGAATTATTATGGTGTTGGCCAAGGGAAGACAAATCATTTTGGTTGAATGTGACTTCTTGGGTTGGAGCTAGGTGTCTAACCAAAGCTTGAAATTTATCAAGATATATGTCACTATCAACAGTGGATTAGGTCAAAAACTCATTAAAGATGTTCTTTTGGATTATTGACATTCATAGCAAATCTAAAATAGAAATTTGTGCTATTGTCTTCTACAATTGAACCATACTATCAAACTTCTTGTCTTGGTCAGTAGTGAATGGTTTATTTTGAGGTTGAACAGTTGGTTGGATGATATGCAAAGTGATAGATGGTTCTGGGCTTGGGATAGTAATTTGTGACCTCTGAGTTGTGATCACACAATTATAATTAAATATTAGACCATAATTGCTAACCAATGTTGGGAATGGTGTGGGACTAGATAGAATAAGTCTCAGTTGTTGGTGCACTCATATGTGGTCACATGGCAAGGATGAGTTATTGATATAAGGTCCAGAAGGGAAAGTCCTAGTTTGATGGTTTTCCTATATGCATTCCTAGGTCTAATAAGGATTATTCATGTAATTTGGCTAAATGTTGTTTAGCAATGGTCTAGGCTGATTAGTGCTTAGTCTAGGATTAATAGAGATGGTATTAATGCTACCCCCTGTAATATGACCTACAACCATGTTGTATTCATGTGCAACTACATTGTAGGTTTATTGGTTTTTACCATTTTAACCTTTTTTTTTTTCCATTATTCTATCATTGTGGGTTTTGTTGCTAATTTTGTTGATTAAACTTGTTCAGCCTTTGATTTTGATATTATTGATTTTGCTTCTATAATTGTTATTTTTGTTGTTGCTAATCATTTTACTACTATTGATTGTTATGTTAGGGAAAGGGGTTTTTATAAATCTTGATATTTTTATTGGAGGTGGAAGCACCATTATCCAATGCTATCTCCCTGTTCTTCAAAATATTCTCAATTAAATGCTTGATTTGGACACATCTTCATAGATTATGTTTGTTAACCTAATGATATTCACAAAATTAGTTTTGATGTTACCAATTAGGATAAGGAATGCCTTAATGATAATTCTTTGGTATATGGAAACTAATTAGATTAGTGGTAGCAATATTTCAAAATACAAACTTAATAAGTTTTCTTAGGTCACTAAAGATATGACATGCAGGCATGCTTCTCCTAGGAGGAGGTGTTTAAACTAAAAGAGGGGTATAAATATTATTAACTCCAGGGAAATAAAAGAGTTACATCATTTTGTCGAGCTCAACTAGTTGATCCAGCTTCTGGGATAATTCTAGAGGCAACATCCTATGGTTTGAGATGTTCCAAGGTGGCTCATGCTCGGAGGCCCATTTGGCCAAGCAGTCAGCCACCCCATTCCATTCACGGGGAATATACAGAAAAGACACATAATCTAGGGAAGTATAAAGCTGGAGTATTTGCTACACCACTCCAGCCAAATGCCAATCTACCATTCCAACTTCCCATTTATTCAACATATTGACAACAATCTGTGAATCAGATTCACAAACAATTCTATTCCAACCAAGAGAGCAACACTGTTGAACAACAACAAAAAGTGCAAGAGCTTTCATGAAATTGTTAGTGTACCTGCCTTTGTGAATTGAGAATAAAAATTGCACCTTGCTAGTGCTGTCGTGACCCAGCCCTCCAATCCCAGCTAGTCTAGGATTTCCACCAGATGAGCCGTCTGAGTTAATTTTGAGTGTGCCAGCCTCAGGGGGAGACCAACGGCTTGTCTGATTGATAAGTCGTGTAGGCTGCCGGTGGTCACGTGCAGGTGCGTGAGGAGTAGTGGGGAGGCCTTTAGGGAGAATCGAGGCAAGGTGCATAAAAGTTTTAGCATCTACCAAACTCAAATCTGCCCCCACCTCACACTTAGCATGAAGGGTCTCAAGGATAGAATTCGTGATTCTCCCCCGCAGAATGTTGATCTCAGAACTCACTTCCTTGAAAATTTGTCTATTTCTTTCCAACCAAACATGCCATAAAATAATCAATGGACCAATGTGCCAAGCAACCTACAGGAATGAAGCTTAAGAGGGAGGATGTCCTAGCCAGTCCCAGAATTTAGACAAAGAAGACACATGCCAGCAAGGATGATCCCACACCTCCCACCACAAGTGCCATATTTGTTTGGTAAACTGGCATTGGAAGAAGAGATGAGAGATGGTTTCCTCGCTACTATGGTATAAAACACACTTGGAGGGCCCATGAAAGACCCATTTGTAGAGATTATCCTAGGTAAGGCACCTATTATGAACTAGTACCTAAAGAAAAAAATTACATTTAGGCCAAGAATAACTATACCAAACCTTGTTCCCCCAAGGAACCACCGCTTCACCCAGGAGCTGTTTTGTCAAAGCAAAGTACCTGGAAGACACAGAATACTTCCCTGAGGGATCTCTACCCCAAGCCAGAACATCTCATCCTTATAAGGAGCTACACTCCCTAGAGGCCTAAAACTAAGATAACTCTAGCCGTTCCTCCATAGAACTACCTGGGGGCCAGTCTGAAGCATTCTTCCATCGATATCCCACTGCCATGCCCATCCTAAAAGCTTCCTTGTAATGATCCACCATTCTCCACCCAGTAGCTATCAGAGAGTCACCAAGTCACTGTAGATGTGGATGAGAGAAGAGAATGGGAGGAAACCCATCCTAGGAGTCACTCCAGAAGAGAGCATCCATCCCCCTATTGCAGATCTAGAAGAGACCTCTCTTCACCAGCTGAGCTCCTCGTTTGAGAGTGTCCCACACCATTGAGCCTCTACCCTCAAGGGGGAGTCTTGAAATATCCACTGGCTCCTCCCTGGGGTAATATTTGAAAGCCAAAATATGGGCCTAGAGATGAGCTTGACTGGAACACTAGTGCCAATAAAGTTTGGCTGCGAGAGCTTGACTGCACAAAATTGCAGAGCGAAGTCCTAGGCCACCTACCTTTTTCGAGTGACAAACTATGTCCCAGTTAAGTAGGCTCCATTTAGAGTTTAGAAGGTTGCCACTCCAAAGAAATTGGTGAGACAAAGCATCAAATTACTTTAAGAAGTATCCAGGGGCAGGCTGAACCATACACCGGTAAATGGGAAGGGCTTGAATCACCGATTGGAAGAGAGTCACCCTACCGATAGTGGAGACCCACCTATGAGTCCAGTGGTTAACTTTTTGCCTTAGTTTATCCATCACCTTTTGCCAAAAGAGCCTCAGCTGCCTTCCCACCACAATCATAACCCCAAGGTAGGTAAGGGGGAGAGATTGGGTCAGGAATCTCAAGATAGCACTAATCCTCTACTGTATAGGCTTAGGGGTGTTAAAAACACAATAGAGGACTTGTGGTCATTAATCTGTTGCCCCAAAGTTGCCAAATAGGTGTCCAGGGTACACCAAAAATCCTCAGCTTCCCAGATTTGAGCTCTCCCAGCAAGAGAAGTGTCATCCACAAACTGGAGATGGGACAGAGCAGGTAATCCATCTGTAGACACCGAAATCGTGTCGACTCCCCTAGTCATTCCTTGTCTTATTCTTCTTCGCCTATTTAACCCTTGTCGATCACTTGTTCCACCAACCTTGACCCTGGCAGCATGTAAAAATGAGCACAGAGCTAAAGCTAGACTCTATCCCCATTATGCATCTGCCGACGATGGTCTTTACCCGGCCGATGTCGCCGACATTGGTCACCTATCGGCCGATGTCGGCAATCCTGCCGACGTCGGTCACCTTGCCGTTGTCCGTTACCAGTTATCATTCAGTTTCCCGAAACGGTTGACGAACCATCTCTGGAACCGTCCCCCGCCTTCATCAGCGTCTGCCAACCATTCGAGAGGCTATCCCGAATGCTATTCAACCATTCGAAACGCTGATCAATCGAACTCGAGCAATCATTCAACCAACCTGCTAACTCCGACATCAACACTCTTGCGATCAACACTCTCGGCATCAACCAATCTGCATTCAATCTGGCACTGCACAGATAACTCCAACTATGGCTTTCATCGCGTCTTCTGGCAGGTAAGTATTTATTCTGTTTGTTTTATTTCTTCCTTGGTTATTCTTTATCAGTTCTGTCATCCCTATTCTTTAAACCCCTAGACCCTATCCCGACTCTCTCAGACCTTGCCCAGACCCTGTCCCGGCTCTCTCAGATCTTGCCCAGACCTTGTCCCGACTCTATTCAGACCCAGCATCCCTCGTTTACATCCCTGCCCCTGTCCTGACTCTCTCAGACCTTGCCCAGACCCTGTCCTGACTCTCTCAGACCCTGTCCTGAACCTGTTTAGACTCTATCTAGAACCTGCCCCTACCGACGCCGGTCACTACCCCGACCGACGACGGCACCTCAACTGACGTCGGCACCTTCCCTGACTGACGCCGGCACCACAGAGACCGACGCCGGAGACTGTGCAGAACAGTGTTGCATATTAGGTATGCACTTTTATTTTCTGTCATTTATTTCTGTCATTATTATCTACTTTCGTCCAATATTCTACTTTTTTATCAGTGGGTTGATATCCTTCTAGGAAGTCTTCGTATTTTCGGGATCGGTCGTTCACCTGACAGCCCACCATATCTTTGACTAACGTTTTTCCGTGTTTTAGCATTTTCTTCGCAGGTGTCATTCCTCCACAGCAAAAGAGGAGAATCTTTTAACGTCTGATTTCGGTGCGCACGACTTTATCAGGTACTTCTAGCCTTGACCATTTCCTTAGTTTCTTTATTCTTCTTTTGAATGTAGAAAGCAGTTTTGCATAGAAACATTCTGGCACGCCCAGTGGGACCCTAGGTCCTCCTTGGGTTCTTTCTTTCTTTCGTTCATTTAGGTGCATTAGGTTTCTTCCTTTTCGCCTCTTTTCGTCTCTTCTTAAACGACATCATAAGCAGAACTAAAACGAACATTTCTTTCTTTCTTGCACTTCTAGACTAGCTAAAACTCATATTCTTCGACTCTTTCTCCATTCGTCTTCATACGAACAAACATTTCGACTTGGGCATTAAAACACTTTGCATTCATTTCTGTTTGCCTGCATCTTTTAGACCACACATAGTAACTTAAACCGCATATTGAATTAATCTAGATCACTTGATGTTACACGACCAAACCACCTGCACAAAACAAACATAAAACTTACCTGAGACAAGGCCCGACTGGGATTTCATCCCCCAGCGGATACCTTACCCGTCCCGGTGACCCTACTTGGATTTCATCACCAAGGGGGAAGCCTACTCCGTTCTCTGGCGGAGGATAAACTCTAGTGGAAGTATATTTTGGCTAAGTGAAACCAGCTAACCACTGGAATCGTGAAGTGAGGGGAGCTTGCTCCTTAGCACCAGGCCTGTACAGAAGCTAACACAGATTTCTTGAGCACCATAACAAAACCCGAAACCATCCATAGACTGCTTCTTCTAGGACCCGACTCACAAAGCCAATCTTCCTCTACACACATTCTAAGGCATAAGCCACTATAATCCTAATAATTTACTTCTAGGGTTTTAGGATCTGCTTGTGTCTTCATCTTTTTGGTTCTTATCTGCTTGTTTGAGCTTGTGAGGACGTTCTTCTTTGCCTTGAATGGTTCTGACCCGTAGCCAAGCCAAGGCTCTAGTCGATCACGCGAGGCATCATCCTCTTCCATCTACCCCGCCTACAACCAACCCTATAATGGAGTTCAACTCGGAAACTGAAAGAACTCCTACCAGACCATCTCCGACCCAAACGCCTATTATCCCAGAAGGGGACCAAGACTTCGCATGATTCTTGGACCTCAATACCAAAGCCTTGCAACACTATCTCGCGAATAGCCAAATGCGAGACTCCTTGGGCAATCCAATTTATGGAATGCCGACCTCTTTCCTCGAGACTGCGGCCGTATCAACGACATCTGTAGTCCAACCCTTAGACACCCAGGCTGTTGCCTCAACCAATGACCAACCTTTCACCAACCATCCAAGTGTGGCCTCTCCTTCCATCGTTGGGCCCACTTTCACCGGGGTTTCGGCCCCCAATCAATCTCAGTCCACTCAACCACTTTCTACCCCCTTTCAAAACCTGGTCGTCTCTATTCTGCCCACCCTTACTCCTATCAACACTAGGGTGGCTACCCATCCATTAGCCCATGTTACCTCTAACCAACCTCCCATGACAACATCAAACCTAGCCATGCCTTCCATCCAACCATCCTTAGTCACTTCTTCTGTCCCTACGACTAGTCATCCGTACGTTGCGCCCTTATTGGTACAACCGACTACGTCGTATACCTCTTCCAGCCTCTTTCAAGCGCCTTACAATCTAGGAGGTGCTCCACCCACCAATCCGTCAGTAGATATTATCAAGATGCTGATGGATAAAATGTCCAACCTAGAGACCTCCATTACCGGCTCACGCAACACTCTCTCGTACGAACAAATCTGCAACGAGCCCATCCATCCTTCCGTCCCCATCAGACCATATCCCAGCCAGTGGGAACTTCCTAAGTTTTCTTGTTTCCAGAGCAAGGAAGACCCACAACAACATTTACGGGCATTCAGACATGCCTGTTACCTTATCACCCACGACGATGCGTTGCTCTTACGCATGTTTCCCATGTCTCTCTCAGGTGCTGCACTTGATTGGTACAGCTCTCTTCCCAGCCATTCCATCCTCACGTTCACTCAGCTGGCCCAGCTCTTCCTCGATCATTTCTCCATCAATATCACCAAGAAGGTCTCTATCACAGACCTCTATTCTATTCGCCAGTTCGAGGATGAATCTATTGCTGATTTCGTCGCTCGGTGGAGGAGCCTTATCAATCAACTTTCATTTTCCTTACCTCAGCCTGAGCTTATTGAACTTTTCTCTCAAGCCTGCGCTAAACATATTTCTTCTACCTTGAGGGTTCAAACCTTCCGCACTTTTGACGAAGCCTTCACGATGGCTCGTAAACTTGAGTTACGTGCCATTGAGGAGAATAAAGTCAAGTTGCGGAGTAAGAATCCCAACTCCAAAACCAATGACCCTTCTTCTAAGCCCTCCTCGTCCAATCCTAAATCTAAAGCTTCAGCAAATGCTGTGGTTGTTAGATCTTCCTCTTCTTCGCCTTCAACTAATCAACCTGAACCATCCACGTCCATGAGCGCCACTCGCCAATTTCAGCAGAGATACATACAGCGACAGTTTACTCCACTTGGAGAATCATACGCGTCTGTGCTGGAAAAACTCATCAAACAAGGGGCCATCAATCTCCCTCAGATCCGACCTCCACCACAATTTGATCCCTCACGCGCCATCCCTGCGTGGTATAGGGAGAATGACTTCTGCCACTACCACCGTGTTAAAGGTCATGACACGGGCAACTGTAAAACCCTTAAAAACATAGTCCAAGACATGTTGGAAAAGGGTGACCTCATCCTCGACAATCCTAACGCCCCTCCTAATTAGGGTATCGATATCTTCAAACAACCATTCCCTAATCATCCACCAACCCAAAACAACGTCCAGACCTTGACTGACAATACCCATGAACATAATATTCGAACAGTCAATACGGTCTCGCCCCTCATTTCTAACCAACCTCAAGAGGTGAGTTCATCCATCAGTCCATCACATGTGGATGAACCTCTTTCTCCGGCTAGTTCTCACTCAACTTCTCTCATTTTGGAGGACGCCTCAACCTTATCAGCACCGCCAGTTTCACCATCTTCCTTCTTGCTACCCATGGAGGACCCAACCTTTCCTACTCCTCGAACACAAGTGGAGGGCACTATCATCCCTGCCCTTTACCCGCTTGAGGAGCCTCATTCTCCAGTTTCTTCTCCACCCAGGGAAGAACCTATCTCTCCTTCATCTCCAACCAAACATGAACCTGTCACAACTTCACCATGCTTTGGACCCGAGACTACTACACCCGTCTCACCTTCAGTCCCACAACCATCGGCATCTTCTCAAGAGCCTAAACCTCATCCCGCATCTTCTCAGCCATTTTCCCGACTAGTGGAGAAACTCAAATTTCTCCCTTCTAGGAAAGTGGAACATCAGGGATTGTGGGACCGTCTCACAGCTCTTCAACAAGCCCGGGCCCTCTCATCTCATGCTGCTAATCCTCCCATGGTGGAACCTCTTAAGACTATCAACAAAAATCCGATCTCCACTTCCAAACCGTCTACATCTTCATCAACTTCATCAAAACCAAAACCCTCATCTACTCCACCTAAACCTATCAAATCACTTGGCGTTCGCCCCGTCTCCAACCTCACTCATCCACAAGTGAAGGTGGACTTAACACAGACTTCAAACAATAGTAGTCTTCAACCCAAATTGCAAAAGACTACCAAACCACAGAGGCGAACGCCTCCTCTTCCGTCACCATTGCCCTCCATTTTGGGCCCGCATCCTTCAACCTTAACCAGAGTCCTTCCCGCTTCAACCTCTAACCAAAACCGGTTGCCTCCTTTGCTTCCTTTACCTACCACTAGCCGACCCTCTCCCAAAAGGGCGATACCTCTCACGAAGAGTGTACCGTCTCCGCCTGTCATCGCACCATCAACCCAGAAGGTGGTACGAAAACCCCCTCCCGTTTTGCCCAAGCAAAAGTCACCGACATCGCATACATCGATGAGCATGGACCCTTTAGTGGGCTCATACTCTTTGATCTTGCAATGACTTTTGAAAACCTCTAGCATAACTCTTCCACCCATCAAGCCCTTTCAACCTCTCGGGTCTAAACCTTCCTGGTTCGATGACACGAAGATTTGTTTATATCATCGTACACCAGGACATGACACCGAGACTTGCTGTGCCCTCAAGGCTGTCATTCGCCGTTATCTGGAGAAAGACACTCTTCTCTTTGAGGACACTTTCGACCGCCCCCCGACTCCTTCTCATAACCCTTCAACCTCTTCAAACCCATCCACATCTCATCAACCTGTTACAACCCCTTCATCACCTTCACCTCCCATCTTTGAAATCAATGCCATTCACATCACCACTAGGTCACAAAAGGATAAGGCGAAAGAAAAAGCCGCCATTCCTTGGACCTACCCTTTTGTCAATCCACCTCAACCGCCTAAGCCTAAGATTTCTATCCTTGGCGCGCCTCAACCCTCTTCTTCTTCTTCTTCCTCTTCCGGACCAATCCACGACTCCATGTTGAAACAGCTTCACCAAACGCCTGTGAAGATGTCCCTCTATGATCTCATCCAAACCTCACCCCAACATCGTCAGGCCCTCATCCAAGCCCTGCAGGCAGCGGAGGTCCAACCTGAGGATCCCCAACCACTTGCTGCCCTTGTCCACTCCTTAGCCCCTGTTGCCTCCATCACATTCAGCGATTCTGAGATTCCCACACCCAACATGGAAGATCAGGACGCCGCCCTCTTCATCACTGCCTACATCGATCGGACACGCATTAAACACGTTATGATCGACGGGGGTGCTAGCATCAACATCATCTCCACTCATGCCTTTGATCAGTTGGCTCTTCCCAAGAATTGCGTCTCCAAAACTGACGCGATCTTGCACTCTTTTAATGACACTACTGCCACGACCATTGGCACAGTCATCCTTCATATCCGCGTTGGTCCACGCACAATCCCGGAGCTCTTCTACATCATCAAAGGAGAGTTCCAATACAACATCTTGCTGGGCCGACCCTGGATCCGCGCCATGGCCTGTGTCCCCTCCACCCTGCACCATTGTGTGAAGTTTGAGCATGACGGACAAGTCCACACCATTCCCGCTGACCCTTCGCCCTTCAAAACATGCAATACCACCTACCGTCCAAACGATGTCCTCATTCCTATCAAGCCATCAACCCCGGCACCGTCTCCATTCGCGAAAGCTTCGACCAGTTCACAACAGGCGGTCGCCCTTACACCTCCCCTTCAAGCGACAACCACAGACCCCATGGAAGACGTCTTCCAAAGACTTTCATTCGGAGAGTATCACTTGCTAGCTTTAGACATGTTCCAAACTCCACAAGAGTATGGACGCCTTCATCACAGCCCCAGCTACGACCATTGGATCGGGATGATCATACCTTATGGTCCCCCTCACCTCCGCACCAACCTCGTCTATGGGGGGCTTAATCAAGCTCCTACTGACGCTAATCCTCTTTCTTCACCCCAACCTTTCACATCAGATTTTTTGTTTCTTGGCAACCCCGCCTTTGCACATACTTACCTTTACAGGTGTGCATGGAAGGGTTTTGGTTTCGGACGCTATGAGCAGGGCTCTCATCAGCCTATCCAACCGCTCAATGATGACGACGCCAAGAAACGGTATGGTCTGGGATATCACGACCCCACTCAAGACCCTGTAGACCTTTATCCTGAACCAATCCTTGATCAATCTCCGCCACACTCGCCTATTTCGCCACCTTCACCTACGGAGTCAGTGGTTTCCATTCCTCCTAGTTTTTTTTTTCCATAAACACCATCCGCCTGGACCCCTTGACTTATCAGCTCAATGGGGTATCCAAGTCTCTCCCTCTCATTCTTCCCAGCATGATCGAAGATGAGTCGGCAACCATTCACACTGTTCACTGCGTTGACGATGACGCCATTCTTTCCTACATGGGCGCTGATGATTCTTTCATCCAGCGCTCCCTCCCTTCTGAGACCCAGGTTATGTTAAATGAATCAACCATTGACATCAACCTTCCTTCTTCTGATGTTCCTCATGTCTTAAAGATCGGCCAATCTTTAGACGCTCAGGAGCAGCTTGACTATACCCAGTTCCTCTCTGACCATAGCAAGGCCTTTGCCTGGACTTACAGTGATATGCCTGGCATCGACCCCACCATCGTTACCCATAACATTGTCACCAAACCAAAGGCTAAACCTGTCAGGCAAAAGCTTTGAAAGATGCATCCTCGCGTTGCCCTCCTTGTCAAGGAAGAGCTTCAGCGTCTCCTTTCTGTCTCCTTCATCCAGCCCATCGATTATCCACAGTGGGTCTCTAACATCATCCCAGTCACCAAGGCAACTAGGGGGATTCAGATCTGCACAGACTATCGTGACCTATATCTAGCCTGTCCTAAAGATGACTTTCCTCTTCCTAACATCGACCAGCTCGTTGATCTTACGGCCGGCCATGAGATGCTATCTCTTATGGACGGGTTTTCAGGATACAATCAAATCCTGATTGCTCCGAAAGATCAGCACAAGACTACTTTCATCACCCCATGGGGGACTTTTTGCTATCGAGTCATGCCTTTCGGCTTGAAGAACGCAGGCGCCACTTATCAGCGTGCCATGACCTACATTTTCCACGATCTCCTCCACAAAATCATGGAGGACTATGTGGATGACCTTCTCGGCAAGTCCAAATTTCGCCGTGACCATCTGACCATTCTCAACATCATCTTTTCTCGTCTTCTTCAGTACAATGTCCGTCTTAACCCCAAGAAATGTGTCTTTGGGGTCCTCTCTGGCAAGCTTCTCAGCTTCATCATTTCCTTCCGTGGCATCGAGATAGATCCCGCCAAGATTCGCGCCATCCTCGAAATGCCTCCCCCGACCAATCTCAAGCAGCTTCACAGTTTACAAGGCAAGCTCCAGTCCATTTGTCGCTTCATCTCGCAGCTTTCTGACCGCTGCCAACCTTTTCATCATCTCCTTAAGAAGGACGTCATTTTTACATGGGATAAGGACTGTCAAGAGGCTTTTGAAGCCTTAAAACGCTATCTGGTCTCTCCACCAGTTCTCATTCCACCTAAAGACGACCAACCCTTCTACCTTTATATCTCAGCCACTCACCATTCGTTAGGTGCCATGATCGCGCACCAAGACGAGCATCACCGTGAGCAAGCCGTTTATTATATCAGCCGAACACTGGTCGACTATGAAACTCGGTATACCCATATCGAGAAACTCTGTTTGGCGTTAGTCTTTGCTGCTACTAAGCTTCGCCATTATCTTCTCAGTCACAAAACCTTTGTCATCACCCACACCGATCCTCTCAAGTATATGCACTCCAAGCCATATCAGAATCAACGTATGGCTCGGTGGCTCATGCTGCTTGCTGAGTTCGATCTCGAATTCATCCAGAAGAAATCTATCAAGGGGCAAACCATCGCTGATCAACTAGCAGATGCCCCTCTTCCTGACACTCAACCTTCACAGTGTGAGTTCCCAGACGAGTCTATCGCTGCGCTTTCCTCTGACGACACCACCTATCAGATGACTATGTTCTTTGATGGATCCAAATGTCAACTAGGTGGAGGTGCTGGGGTCATTCTCATCCCACTCGAAGGGGAGCCCATGCCTTTGTCTTTTAAACTCGACTTTGATTGTACCAATAATATGGCCGAATACGAGGCCTTAATTTTGGGACTTCAGACCGCCCTCTCTCTCAGCATCAAGTCCATCAACATCTTCGGCGACTCGCAGCTCGTCGTCAATCAGGTCAACGGTTCATACCTCTGTAAAAATAAAATTTTGCAAAGGTATAAAAACTGTGCTGACATTCTCCTTGCATCTTTCGATCATTTCTTCCTGCAGACTGTTCCTCGATCCACGAACAAGTTTACTGACACCATGGCTTCTCTCGCTTCCCATATCCCATCTTCCTCATCTGCATCCAGACTTTTTGTCACGGTGCATCATGTGCTGTTGCCTTCATATATCTCTCCTCACATTCATCATGTCAACACTATAGACCCAAGCCCACAAGATGCTTGGTATAAGCAACTTGTGGACTTCTTATCTCTCTCTATCATTCCTCCCAACCTCTCTAGTAATGCACGACGAGCTTTTATCAAGCGTACTGCTCGCTATACCATGCTAGGGGGTCTTCTCTATAAGCGAGGCTTCGACGGCCTCCTTCTTCGCTGTCTCACCTCCACTGAAGCATCTCACGCCATTCAACAAGTCCACGACGGGATCTGTGGCAGACATTTAAGTGGAAATTCGGTTGCCAAGCGCATCCTTCATCTGGGCTATTATTGGCCTACCCTTCATCAAGACTGTAGCGATTATGTTCGGCGTTGCATCAAGTGTCAGCAGCACTCTAACTTGCTTCATCTCCCCAGTCACGCCTTACAAATTGCTCAGGATTTCTGGCCTTTTTCTCAGTGGGGTTTAGATCTCATCGGTGAGATTAACCCTCATTCGTCTCTTCGTCATCAATCCATCATCACAGCCACTGAATATTTCACCAAGTGGGTGGAAGCCATTCCTCTCGTCTCCACAAAAGCCGACAAGATTGTCGACTTCATCAACACCCACATCATCTGTCGTTTCGGTGTCCCTCATAAAATTATCATTGATAACGGCAAGTCCTTCAAAAACAAAACTGTCCAAAAGCTATGTGACTCCTTCAGCATCAAACTCAGTTTCTCTTCGCCTTACTACCCACAAGCAAATGGGCAGGCCGAGGCTTCCAACAAAATTCTCACCAAAATTCTCATGAAAGTGGTCAGTGACACAGGCAGGGATTGGCACATTCACATTCCCTTCTCTTTGTGGGCTTACCGCACTAGCATCCGAACCTCTACGGGTGCTACCCCTTTTTCTCTCGTGTACGGAACAGAGGCTGTCTTACCTCTCGAAGTAGAGATCCCGTCTCTTCGCATTTCTCTACATGATATCCTTTCCAACAATGACTTTCGTCAAGATCGCTTAGCTCAACTTGAGTTACTTGACGAACGCCGTCTTGCTGCCCTTAATCATCTCCATGTCTATCAACATCGCATCAAGCGCACCTATGACAAAAATCTGCGAGAACGAGATTTCAACATCGGAGACCTCGTCCTCAAAGAGAATCAACATGTGACCAATATGGAGTGAAGTAAACGAGGCAAGTTTGCTCCTAATTGGCTCGGACCTTTTATTATCACGCACAAGTATGGTTCGGGGACTTACCGTCTATCTTCTCTTGATGGACGCCCAGAACCTGAGCCTCTTAATGCGTTGCATCTGCGACCGTTCTACTGCTAGTCGAGTATTCGTCCACTTGACACTTAACTTGAGCTCGTCCCTTAAGCAATCCCTATCCTCTTCGTCCTACTTCCTTTCAACCCTATTCCTCTTAACAATTCCTATAACCCTTTTATGATGTATGGATGCTTTGTCCTAATAAAAGGGAGCCCTTGACCTTCTATAATCTTGTCCATGACTCACATTTCTATAAAAACAAATCAAGATGTCAAAACATATCCATGGTCACTATATCAATATCAAAATCAAAACAAACAGACTGCTCCCTCGAAGGACAGCTGTACTATCATTGCTGTAATTAATAGACTGCTCCCTCGAAGGACAGCTATTCAAAAGCCTTTATATTAAACAAAAATCTAGACCACTCCCTCGAAGGATGGCTATGACTAATCTGGCAATACACAGCACTATTTTTGAAGCTTCCCGCATTGATCAGCTTCACAACCTGACCACCAAGCAAATGACATCTCTATGCAGGCTTCCCGCATTGATCAGTCTGCGCCAAAAAAAAAAAAAAATGAGTCACGGACTTGGCTTGTAGCTGTCTCAGGGTCTCCTATAAAAAGGGGCAAAGTTATCTCTGCTCTTAAAACGGGTTACCCTCTTTCCTCCTCCTATTACCTGCTCAAGGGACTTCGAGCTCACTTTAATGTCTAAGTGATTCGATTACTGCTCTAACATAACTATGGTCAACGACGTCATGCATGAATAGGGCTCTTGGTTCTCATAACCCCTATCTATGCTATCTTTTTGGTCCTTGTCAATGAAAGAGCGATTCACCTTCCATCTTTTCTCTACACTTTGGTCACATTCACCTTCATCACTTGTCAATCGACTTAGCTCAACTCTCTTTTCAGACCATCAACATGACCTAGCCTATTCACCCTAGTTTCTATGGACACCAATACACATGGAAACTATCGACCCGCCACAATTTATGTCCAGCATAAACCAATACTTGCTGAAGCATAAATAGACCTCAATTCATTTTTAGCATACATCCATCACGAATATGGAATATTGCTAGGGATGAAAAACCCATCCACCAATGTTGCAGAATACACCATTTGGAAAAGGCTACAACATCTTTTTTTCTCATCATTTCCTCATAACCAAGACCAATCTATCAACTATTTTAACCACCTGTCTACCACTCGGACCCTTTGTCTGAACTACATTGGTCTGAGGCCCTTCCACAGGGGCTATGTAGGCAGCACTCAGATGACACGACCGTCTTCTGGGGTTAGCTCGACCATTCTCATTTGTTCGTCTCTCTGATGGACAAACCTTCTTTCCTTCTTTTAACCATAACCTTGCCCTTCACCACGACCCATTTCCATCCCTTTGACCCTTCCTCCCTTCTAGGGAGAACTACATCGACCTGAGGCCCTATCACCAGGGCTATGTAGGCAGCACTCAGTTGACATGGGGTCTTCTGGGGTTAGCTCGGCTGCATCCTTTCATCCATCCATCAACCACCAACCATTGGAGATCATGCCTATCTCCTCCGACCTCAACCACTTCCAAGACGTTGTTGCCTTGGTTGTTTTTGCATTAATGCTACCTCATGACTGGTTAGCAGAATTGTGCGCAGACCTTTTGGACCCTCACAAGTATAGGATCGCAAGCCGGTTGATCCACACTACTTGTGACTTTTTCGTGTTTCTAGGAGCACTTCCTGAGCCCAGGATACCTGGAGCACGATGACCCTTTGGAGCTTCAGCTTAGATTGAGTGACCTGATCAGCAAACGACTAAATGCTGGGGCCCAGTTACTTCAATTTTGGCACTCCTTGACCCTTGACCTGCGACACTTTAGCCTGACCTTCTCATGCAGTGGTATGCGCACAATCACGACTTTTGCAGCGTTCACCCTCACCCCTTTTTCATCCACTCCTTGTCAAATTAGCACCCGATTCCCGGTTCCCTTCCCTCGACTCCTGCTTTGAGGGGGAATACCTTATCCTTACTCGGGGCATTTTGCTTCCTTTTTTTTTTTTTTTGTCTTGCAGTTTATTCGAATAACCAACAAGACGAAATCAACTTCATCCCTCACCTGGGGCACTCACTCCTATTTTTGTCTTGCAGTTCATCCAGAACAACCAACAAGACAAAAAGGGGCAAATGTAGACACCGAAATCATGTCGACTCCCCTGGTCATTCCTCGTCTTATTCTTCTTTGCCTATTTAACCCTTGTCGATCACTTGTTCCACCAACCTTGACCCTGGCAGCATGTAAAAATGAGCACAGAGCTAAAGCTAGACTCTATCCCCATTATGCATCTGCCGACGATGGTCTTTACCCGGCCGATGTCGCCGACATCGGTCACCTATCGGCCGACGTCGGCAATCCTGCCGATGTTGGTCACCTTGCCGTTGTCCGTTACCAGTTATCATTCGATTTCCCAAAATGGTTGACGAACCGTCTCTGGAACCGTCCCCCGCCTTCATCAGCGTCTGCCAACCATTCAAGAGGCTATCCCGAATGCTATTCAACCATTCAAAACACTGATCAATCGAACCTGAGCAATCATTCAACCAACCTGCTAACTCTGACATCAACACTCTCGCGATCAACACTCTCGGCATCAACCAATCTGCATTCAATCTGGCACTACACAGACAACTCCAACTATGGCTTTCATCGCGTCTTCTGGCAGGTAAGTATTTATTCTGTTTGTTTTATTTTTTCCTTGGTTATTCTTTATCAGTTCTGTCATCCTGATTCTTCAAACCCCCAGACCCTGTCCCGACTCTCTCAGACCTTGCCCAGACCCTGTCCCGACTCTCTCAGATCTTGCCCAGACCCTGTCACGACTCTGTTCAAACCCAGCATCCCTCGTTTACATACCTACCCCTGTCCCGACTCTCTCAGACCTTACCCAGACCCTGTCCTGACTCTCTCAGACCCTATCCCAAACCTGTTCAGACTCTGTCCAGAACCTGCCCCTACCGACGCCGGTCACTACCCCGACCGACGACGGCACCTCAACCGACGTCGGCACCTTCCCTGACCGACGCCGGCACCACAGAGACCGACGCCGGCGACTGTGCAGAATAGTGCTGCATATTAGGTACGCACTTTTATTTTTTGTCATTTATTTCTGTCATTATTATCTACTTTCATCCAATATTCTACTTTTTTATCAGTGGGTTGATATCCTTCTAGGAAGTCTTCATACTTTTGGGATCGGGCGTTCGCCTGACAGCCCACCATATCTTTGACTAACGTTTTTCCGTGTTTTAGCATTTTCTTCGCAGGTGTCATTCCTCCACAGCAAAAGAGGAGAATCTTTCAACGTCTGATTTTGGTGCGCATGACTTTATCAGGTACTTCTAGCCTTGACCATTTCCTTAGTTTCTTTATTCTTCTTTTGAATGTAGAAAGCAGTTTTGCATAGAAACACCATCTCCCCAGTGCCAACCCTATAGCACATGCTGGGAGACCTAAAACTTGATGAGGCACCCAAGGCCTTCTGCCAGAATAATAAATAGATATGGGGAGAGAGGGTCTCCCTGACGAAGTCCTCTAGAAGCACCAAATAACTCAGAGGGTACCCCATTAATAAGGACCAAGAAAGAGGGCATCGTGACATAGCTGAGCACCCAATGGATCCAATCCTGATTGAAGCAAAAGCTAGAAGAACTTTATGCAGGAAGCTCCAGCTGACCCTATCATAAGCCTTAGCCATATCAAGCTCAATAAACATAGCTCGTTCTTGCAAAGAACTCATGGAGTGAATCGCTTCTGACGCTATAACTACACCATCTAGAATTTACTTACCAGCAACGAATCCCCCTTACTCCTCGAAGATAAGCATGGGTAGGTAGATTTTAAGCCTCTCCGCAATGAGCTTGGTTATAATTTTGTAGACCACATTATAGAGAGCAATGGGTCAAAAACATTCCAACTGATTAGCCTGTTTGTGCTTTGGGATAAGCACTAGAAAAGTAGCATTCAGAGCTTGGAGCATTTCTTTGTTAAAGTAGGATTCCTGCACTACCTCCAAAAGATCCTGGTTAATGACATCCCAAAATCCCTAGAAGAATTCCACCGAGAACCCATCTGGTCCTGGTGCCTTACCTTTCTTCATGCCAAAGACCACTCCCTCCACTTCAGAAATACTGATAGGCCGCATAAGAGATTCATTCATTGTTGAAGTCACAACAGAGGGAATACAAGATAAGACTGTACCTTCAGCAAGCTCATCAAGAGGAGTATCATTTGAGAAAAGAGCAGAGTGAAGCCAGATAGCTTCCCTAGATATGTCCTGAGAGGAGGTCCGGTGCATTCCATCTAAAGTAATCAGGGAAGAAATGAAGCTCCTATTACATCGATCCTACATAGAGTTATGAAAGAAAGCTGTATTCTTATCTCCCTCTTGGAGCCAATCAACATGAGCCTTTTGTTTCCAATATATTTCTTCTCGAAGTTCCCACTCAGCCAAATCTGTAGAAGCTTGAATCTTAGCTAAGTGAAGCTCATCAGACAATCCCTAATCCCAGATTTATCTACTTATGACATCCAGCCGGTCTTGAGTGTTCCTCTTCCTAATATGGAGATTACCAAAACCATGTCTATTCCAGTATTTCAATTTCCATTTCACATACTGAAGCTTCTTAGAGAAAACAAACATAGCCATGCCATAATTTGGGTGCTCCTGCTTCCACCAGTGTGTCATTAAATCATGGAGAGAAGATTCATGAAGCCACATCAATTGGAACTTGAAAGGGGGCTACTTGGGGGCAGCAATAAGCCCCACAGATAGCTTGATAGGCCATTGGTCGGACCTCGACCAGTCAAAAATATCCAAAGAGAGGGAGATGGTGTTAGAAGTCTAGTAACAAGAGACTAGGAACCTGTCCAAGCATTCTGATATGGCTGCATTCCCCATCCTTTGGTTATTCCATGTGAAAAGTCCATTGAGTGGCTTAACATCTGAGAGATGAAGCAAATCAATATTTTGTCAAAGAAGCTCTAAGGAAGGTCCTAACGGAGTTGAACTGCCCCTCTTCTCCTCCAGGCTAAGAATGGAGTTGAAATCCCTAGCAACAATTCAGGGCAAGTAAGGGTGGTAGCTGTGGACAAACCAAATGTGATCCCATAGCTTGAGCTGGTCTAGGAGATCAATAGGAGCATACACATTGGTGACCAAAATCAGCTCACCAGTCTCTAGGGAGGAAGCAACCATTAAGAGAACTAAGGGAGAGGATAGCCAATGGATTGGCAAAAAATTTTGAGGATCCCAGCATGTAGCAAGACCACCCGAGGACCCCAAAGTGCCAACACATTGCCATTGGCCCAGGCTCCAAATCCTAGGACAGCAAGTGAACAAAGAGTCCATAGAAAGTTTGGTTCCTTGAATACAAAGAATATCTAGAAAATGATCTTTCACCAGTTTGTGAATAGCCTTTTGTCTAGGGATGCTATTCAACCCCCTCACATTCCATGATAGAATAATCATTGGGTGGAGTGTGGGAAGTGTTCATCCATGGTCTTTACGGCTCCTGATTTAACCAAAAGATCTCCTGTGAGTTTAATTCTATCTTGATCCTTCTTGCGTCCAGCTCTGGAGGGGGTGGAGAAGGAGACTTTCTTAAAAGGTCATTGCAATAGACCAAGAGCTAAAGAAGGTGCCTTTTCTTTGCTAGGAGCTTCCACTTCTTTCACCAAATCTGCCTAGCGAATATCTTTGTCTTGTGGAGTAGGAGTGACCATGAGGGTGTTGGATTTTGAGGCTAGCTCAGGGTCCAAAATTTGCTTAGTGTCAATGTCTTGAGGATCAAAAGGAATATATCTCTTACCTTCTAGCTCCAATGTTCCACCCTACACCATTACAGGAATACCCTCCTCTATGACCATGTTATCAAGAACTTTGAACTTGTTGAATCCTGCATCACCTTGCCGATCCAGATGTGAGTGCTTCTGCCCTCACCCTCTAGTACGGCATCGAACTGGGGTAAAACCATCTCTGTCAAGACCAGTGAGGTCAAGTTGGCCTGGCTCTAAATTGGAGGGGTTCTAGTGAGCTTTCCCTTTTTCAACACTCTCCACTTTGCTATTTTTATCACCAGTAGGGTCAGGTTGTCCATTCCTCATACTTGCATTGGCTGGCTGTGGGCCAAATGATCCCTTGGGATTACTAGGACCTTTGGGTGCGTGAGGAAATTAGCTTCAGAGATGTCCATACACATAGCAAATGCGACACTTGAAGGGGATGGACTCATAATCAATTTGTTGAATCTAGGTCGAAGAGCCCAAGCAAATCTCAATTGAATCTAGTAAAGGGTCGTTTATATCAATGTCGACACAGATGCGGGCATAAGTGATAACCTTCTTATCCAGTGATTGGTGAGCAATTACAGCTGGTGTTCCAATCATGGCTCCAATCTATCGTAGGATATCCTCCCTCTAGAATTCCAAAGGTAGTCTCGGTAGGCAGACCTAGACTGGAACTCTGGAAGGGAGATCCTTAGCAGAGTTAAACCTCACATGCCAGGGTTTTATGAAAAGGCCAATATGGTTATAAAAATATGGGCCTCCCTCAAAGACTCTATTCTTATCATCAATGTAAGTGAAATTTACCATAAAATAGCTGTTACCAGCCAGCATGATATCAAAATCTACCTCAATCTGCCATGACCTGTGAATCTAGGCTTCTAGAGCCGACTGGGAAATGTAAATTCTATTATTTTTAAAATGAGCTTAGCTCATTTTGGAAGCAACCCCCTACGAAACTTGTCTGTTTCGTCTTTTGTCTCTCTAAGTTCATTTTTTGATATGAATTATTTAATTCATTTATTCATCTTGGTCGGATCGGGGAGTGGTTACTATCCCATCAAGGCCAAGTTTCCCCTTCCCCTTTTCCTTGTTCTCCTCCTTCCAGAGTTGGTCTCTTTTTGTTTTTTCCTGTAAGGGCAGCGAAAATCGCCGCCCCTACGTTTCCTTTGTTTTTATGTAAGGGCGGCGATTTTCGCCGCCCCTGCATTTTTTATGCAATCGCGGCGAAATTTGCCGCCCATGCATTTTTCTGCAAGGGCGGCGATTTTCGCTACCCCTACAAAAGAGACCGACTACATGTAAGGGCAGCGAAAATCGCCGCCCTTGCATGTCTCGATTTCTACACAGGGCATTTATGGCCTGTGCAGTGGGTTGTTGGGGTGGGTTTTTCACCCTATATATTCTGATTTGGGGCCTCATTCTTCTCATTGCTTCCTCCTCTCCTCCTGCCTCTTGCACCTGAGCGCCTCAAAGGACTTTTCGAAGCACCAACTCGTGGATCTGACTTCGTGGCACGCACGTTTTCCAAGTAGGGGTTTTTTTTTAGTTTTGTTTCTTGTTTTCTTCCTAGCTTACTTGTTTTTTGTTGTTTTTTTTGTTTTATTTTTCTTTCTCCCTTCCTACCCACGGCTCTTTTTGCCGTGGCCTCACGCGGACGGCATTTTCTGCTGCCCACATCTTTCCTACCCCCGTGTAAAGGCGGCAAAATTTGTCACCCTTTCATGACCCTTCCTTGCCCAGCGCAGTGGCGGTGATTTTTGCTACCTCTGCTCTCTTGCGACCCTTGTGCAGAGGTGGCAAAAATCGCCGCCGTTGCACTTTTTGCAAACTCGTGCAAGGGTGGCGAAATTCGCCGCCCCTGCATCCTCCATGCAAGGGCGGCATTTTTTTCCGCCCCTGCATCCTCCATGCAAGGGCGGCATTTTTCACCGCCCCTACATCCTCCATGCAAGAGCGGCGTTTTTCGCTGCCCTTTCATTTTCATCTAATTTATGCAAGGGCGGCAATTTTCATCACCCCTGCATTTTTCTTCCTTTCTTTAACTCCCAAAAATTTTTCTGAGTTGTCCCTTTCACACTTTTTCTTCCTCATTTTCCACCCCTTTGCTTGACCTGGCCTATTTAAGTGACCTTCAGTAACCCATGTCACTTAAATTGTGCTCTCCCTCTATCGCTCACTCTCTTTTTATCTATGGTAGTGACACCTTCAGCAACCTCCTGTACACCTGCTCCCGTCCAATCAAGATCATCCCCTATGACGAAAGCATCTCCCTCAAAGGTGAAGATGATGAAATACAAATACCAGGGCGTCTTCCCGCTCACATCGGTCACCTCGAATGTTGATGACATTTGAGATACAGAGATCAGCCATGTGGACATGGCCAAATTCCTAGGGCGAACTAAGGCAACCAATCCCACCACTGGGATAAAAAGGATTGTTGAGAGCAACATCCACCTGGTGGTTGCCTTTCTAGTAGAAGCGCATCATGCAGAGTTTGTCCTCCAGTGCGCACACTTTTACAACAAGGAGACCAGATCGGTCTCAGACGCCAATGACAGCATGATAATTCAGTTGGACCCTGATTTTATCGACAAAGCTTTCTTGTGTCCTCCGGCCACCGAAGTGACCCAAATCGATTTCGAAGATGCACAGAAGGAGTACGACAAAGACCCCGAAAGAGCAAAGAAGGTCATAAACTATAAATGGTTGAAGACCCCAAGGACTGGTCTCTCTAGATGGCCAAAAAACTTCCCCAGAAGTGATTTCGTCGAAGAAGTTGGTGACTTAATCACCCTCCTCAGCAAGGTATGGGGCCTCCCGTCCTCTTCACAATTTCATGAATGGATGTATCCATTCATTAAGATCATCCTTCAAGGCAAACAAACCATTTTTGGGGGGGAACAGATCAGCAATGCTATCCATGAGCAACTGACCAGGGTACAGACCTCTTTTAGATTCTACATGACCTCATACCTGGTCTATATAGCTGTTGCCATGCGATCTTTCCCAGGTTTGACAACAGAAGGGGATAGAAGGACCACCCCGGTTTACTTTTACTATCCACAGCTGACGCTTCAAGGGTCAACACATCATTTCAGGTGAGTAAATGACGCATTCTTTGCCATATTTTTGTGTCTCTTCGACCCTCAGCTGGAGCAGAAGAGAATATCAGACGAGGCATGGGCAGTAGTAAATGGTTATGGGTGCATGTTCCTCCAGTTTCCTACCTTTTGCTATCTTCGGGTGGGTTTTTACCAAGGATACCCTTACATGCTCCCAAAATTCCCTTCAAATAGGTTGGTCCTAATGGAGCTTTGTCGACAACTGTCTGTCATACACACAAAGCAGATGGAGCTTAAGAGACCCGATTTTAAGTTTCCTGTCCAGATTCACAGATTTTCAGTTGCTACATCAACTAAAGCCAAGGTCATGGAAATAAAAATGCAGATGGTTACCATCAAACCATTCAAAAGATGGGAGAAATTTGACTACAGGGGGGTCAAAGAAAAGATCCGAAGGAAAATTCAGTTTTACGAGCCCATGATTGAAGATATCTAGGTAGACATGAGGACAGCTGATGAGGTAAGAAAGATGGACTATTTCCGTCTCACACTAGAGTAGATAAAGTACCTCGGGCTTGCAGAGATCCCTTCAGGTTTAATTGACAATAGAGATATCATAAACAATAGATATCTGGCAGAAAAGGTTGCTGATTCCCCTCTCCCTCCAATTAACTGGTCTTAGAAGGAACTGACTTCTCTGAGGAAAAGGTTCGAACCAATATTGGCTAACACCAATGATTGGTTAGTAGCCAAAGGGATCACCATGAAAGAATTCATCATAGGATCAGAGGCTGATTACCAAGCAGAGTTGAAGAGGAAGGTAGAGAACCGAACAAAGAACAAAGGAGACGTTCCTTCTCCATCTAGGCCTCGCAAACCTAGAATCATTTTTGTCTCCAAAAAGCCTAAGCCTGCATAAGAGCCTGAAGTGGCAGCTAAAGGAACTAAAGAACAGAGCCCCGAGGCACAGCCAGCTCAACCCATGGGGACACAGGATCAACCTTCATACCGACCAAGTGTTAAGTCTCCAATCTCGCTGGGACAAGCCCAGTCGATCTAGAGCGCCTCTCCTTCTTCCCCTCAGTCTCCTTCAGTACCTGCTTCTCCTATCTCTCCAATCAGTGTTCCATCTTTCGGAGCCACTTCCCCTTCCAGGGTTGTTTTTGGTGATCCTCAGGGTCCTTAAGCAGGTTCTCCCCGCTCTTCTAGGTCCATTTCGAGTCTTTCATCTCCATCTTTCAACCTGCCACCAAGCCCTACACTTGAGCCAGAACCAGTAGTTGATACGATTTCACCGGTTACTTCAACTACAACCACTGTCACCACCAGTAGTGTGGAAGCTGCTACAATGACACTGGTAGAGGTGACTATTATTGCAACAGGTACTTCTCTCCCGCCATGGATGTCTGCTTTCACACCTAAAAGAAAGAAAATGGCCATCTCCCCGGATGATTTTGATTTTGGCAAGATAGTGCCAGCAAAAGTAAAGGCTCCTAAGAGGCCAAGGATCCTCTCCAAACTGGTCGAAGAAAAGGGGCAAAAATTTCTCAAAATTGCCAAACCCCCACAAGATGCAACCCTTGAGGGTTTTGAAATGAGCAGCTATTCCATTTCTCATGTTGAAATTGGCAAAGTTACTCACGAAGGTGCGAAGAGTGATCTTCAATCAGCAATGGACATTATGGTCTAAAAATTTGATAAGAAAAAGGAGATGAAGGATTATTACAAAGCCAAGGCTGAGCAGTTGACAGCAGTAATCAGAAGACTCACTATTCTCCTTGAAACAGCTACTCCAGAGGCCTTTTCTGTGGATGATCCAATCATTTAGAAAGCTGAAAAGACATATTTAAAAGGGAAAGTCATGGAGGAATATATTGCGAGGATGCACAATCAGGGAGTCTCTTTACTGTCAGAGGTTGCAGAAAGAACAGGTAAAATGAAGAGATTGAAAACTCAGGTAGATGACTTTGTCTCCCTTATCTCTCAAGAAATTGACGGCTTAGAGAAAGATCTTAGCAGGTGGAAGGAAATGAAGGATCTCAAAAAGAGTACCCTGATAGCTATCGGCGTCATCCCCAACAAAGATTCCTATGTTGAGATCAAGGAGTCAATGGTCTTCAAAATTTAGGTACTCAAGGACTTAATTGATGATCTCAAAGCTTTCAAGGAAGCTAGAAAAAAGAGTGACCTGAGCCTGCTTAACAAATTAGAAGAGTTGCCATGCAACTTGACCTCCAAGGACCATCAGTTCCTTTCAGCTGAGGAAATGATTCAGAGTTTCAAAGGGATGATCCAGAAGGATTTTCAAGAAGCGTCTTTCTCAATGACTTCAGTGGATAGCATTCTAGATGCTCAGTTAACTTTGGAGAATTTGAAATCCAGGTTAACTGGCCATTCTAAAGCCATCACAGCATTGAAAGATGCACTGATCAGAGCAAGAGTTGTCTCCAAAAATGAAGATATGCCAGACAACATAAGAATTTAGGCATCAATCGCCATGTACGATGCTCATCTGAAGAAGTCCGGCAGCAAGAATTGACTCTCCATCTCCCCCTTCTCTCTTCTTCTATCCTTATGCATTTCTGTTTTGTGCAGAATGCATGCATTTTTGAAATATGTAATTACATGTAAATATTTTGGAAAATATCTAAAAGTCAAAGATGAGTCATCTTTGACCAAGATATTTTATATTTTATTATTTTCTATTTTTTGAGGATTTTCTCCCTATATATAGTGGAGACCTCATTTGTAAATGATCTTGGAAAATTCAATAGCAAACACTCTGCTAAAATTGAAGCAACTTTTGAGACTTTGTGCTCAAATTTGTAAATCATATTCTGTTGAATGAATGAGAAGCAGGTTATTTCAGACTTTGTGTTGAGATTGTCTGTGTTATTTAGGAAATAGTTCTTATGTCTTTTTCCTGGTAACATCTTGTTTATCTGATTTAATAAGCAAGTGGGTGTGTTATTATTATCTAAGGGCACTTCTTGAGGGTAGAAAATAGACTTTGTCCTACTTTTACCTTTGAGATTCTTTTATCTTTTGGTAGTTTCAGGTGAAGACTTTGTGCTTCACTTTACTCTATGATTGTACTTGTTCCGAATCTGTGAAGAAGCTACAGAAGACTTTGTTCTCGCATGAGCGTTCTGGTGGACTTTGTTACTTCAGGTGATCTCTTGTTCTTCGTTTGATACCATTCCTGAAAGAAGAGGAGTGTTGTTAGCTCTAGACCAGGGATCTTTCTCTTTTATTCTTCATACATTACTTCTGAAAAAAGAGAAGTAGATGTCGTTATACCACCCCCATGTGTTATTTTTTTCTTAATTATATATATGCTTATAACACATAAACATTGATACGGAACCTCCCCTTGATGAGAGGAGAGATTTACTTCATCTAGATCTAGTAAACCCACACTTCTCGTAGTGTAAATCTCCTTATGATGTGGTTGATATACCCATTTTGTCATCAGTTTGTTGACGACAAAATATTCACCCAACAGTTTTTTGGCGACTCCGCTGGGGATCGAACATGCATTCTGAAACCTCTAGTTTTAGATTGAAGCAGTCCCTACCCTTCTCCATTGCATAGTCTGGCGACTCCATTTCATGTCTTGCCCATTATCATTCTAGCCTTACCATCTACCTCCGTTACATTATCCAGTCTGTAAAACCAGAGCTACTGGGAAGAATGCACATTTTGAAGCCTCAAGCTTCAACTTGAAGTAGTTTCGATCCCATTTTTGTTTTAAAAATCTGGCAACCCCACACTACACCAAAAGTCAGAGATCTAAAGGCGTTGTTGACCCTGTGTTTGAGTTAGCGCAACAGAGTAATTTTGATATGTTTTCTTCATCAGCTTCTCTTCGACAGTCTAGGAGTTTCCCTTCTAGCCTTGTCAGGTCACCAACACGAGGTATAACTCCTTTTCCCACTGTTAATCACCGCCTACCTATAAACACTCCACCAAGGTTTGTTATCCCACCTTTTCATCCTCTTGTCGTAATGGCCCAAGGCCCGTGGGGTAACTCCTTCGGCCCTCTTAATCTAACCCCACCTCTGCATGAACTACCTCGTAGTTCTAGGAAAAAATTTCCTAAGCTTTTTGGCAATGGAAAGGTTCATCTCGACGAGCATATTGCTACTTTTTCCATAGCATGCAGCGTAATTGGGGTCAAATTTGAAGACGTAGCGGTGAGACTCTTTGTGGAAACTTTACAAGGAGCTATCGCGGATTGGTTTTATCACCTACAGGCTGGGTCAATGACAAGCTAGGATACGCTCAAGTCCAAATTCGAAGCTAGATTTAAACCCGCTGAGGATGCGCATGCTTTGTTGGCACAGCTGACACAATTAAAGAAAGAATCCCAGGAACCCATGAGGGTTTTCATAGCTAAATTCAACAAGTTGAGGAATCAAATTCCGACTGTGGCTCAACCCACACCGGAAAATCTCAAATGTTTTTTCATCAACTCGCAGCTTCCCGAAGTAAGTTACTTGTTAAGACAAGCCGGCCCTATGGACCTAGCCTTGGCTGAAGGTTTGGCTATCGAGATTGAAGATGATCTTATCCTGGCAGGCAAGATCAGGAAAGATTCAGGTAAAAATAAATTTCCCTCACCTGCTGAAAGCTCTTCCACGGGCACTACAGATCCTATGGTGCAAAAATTAACAAATGAACTGATAGCTTTGAAAAGACAAATTTCCCAAGGTACATCTGCTCCAACCTATCGAGATGCACCAAGGAGGACATTTCAGAATCAACAATATCAAGGTAATACTGCCCAAACCCAAGGGCAATCAAACCGCCTACCTCCCTCTTCAGGAAGATTAGCCATTGAAGCAGCGCCTGCCCATTCAGTGGTTAGATACCTGGAAGCTGAGCACGATGACTCCTTTCAACCACAGCTAGAGCAACAAGAAAATGCTAACCTCTTTGATGAACAACATGAAGAATTAGCTGACGACTCCAATATCAGTTTCCTGGATTACCAAGATGAAACTAGGAGTAAAGGGGAAGATTCAGAGGGAACTTACGCTATTTTTACCAGATCTCAAAATCAGTCAACTTCACATGTTGACAAAAGAAAAGCAGATGATGAGCCCCGGCCAGCAGTTTCTATTGCCAAACGCAGGACTCCGTTACCTCCACAATCAAAAGATCAGGTAACTCACGAAAAGGTAAGTACTCCCAATCACCCGATATCCCCCTCTTCTGCTAATCAGGCCAGTGGAGTACCCTTCAAAGCCTCTGATGATGGAATCTCTTCTTCTATCTCAACTTCTTTTCCATCATTTAATATAATTGATCATGCTAGAAAGACTAGGATTCAGATGACAGAGGCTGAATATTTAAGAGCTAACCCAAAATAATTTGGCAGGTTAGCAGAGTATGTTAAAAATAAAGCTGTCCCCGTAGGACAAGTTTCTTTAAAAGTTGTTCATGATCTCCCCAAAGACAAACCAGCCCAAAACAATCTGGTTGTGACTCCTCCTGTTGCTCCCGAGAAAATAGAACCTTTCTATGTTTCCCTACTTATAAATGGCTACAAACTGAGTAATTGTATTATAGACTCCGGAGCGTCAGATAATGTCATGCCTGCAAAAGTGGTGGATTCTCTCAGCCTAACTTTGACCAAAACTTTTGGGAGGTGTTTTTCTATGGAAAATAAGCAGGTTCCCCTCCTTGGCCAAATAAAAGATGCCCAATACACCTTTGCAACTTTTCTAGAAAAATGGATAAAAATGATGGTTCTAGTAGCCGATGTTCCAGCATCTTACGGCATTTTGCTTGGGCAGAATTTCTATAAGGATGTTGGAGGTGAGTTAAGCATGGACCTATCAGAAGCAAGAATTCTAGTTCAAGGGGTCATGAAGAAGTTGCTTCTTGAAAAAGAAGCTAGGTACGTAGTTACCCGTTCCACAGCACCTGAAGCTCAAATTTTATTTGAGTCATCAGGTATGGGCACTTATTTCTTATCCATAGACGAGATCCACAGCGCATTAGATGAAACTCCTACAAGTGGTGATTTGGGTTCAGTTTCAGTTGACGTGAAGGGTGGGATGCCCAAACGAAATGAACACATAAAACAACCCTTTCCCCAAAATGGAAAAGTCTTCAGGAAAAAAGCAATACCTGATGAGCTATGGACTTTGGAGTTCAACGGCAGTTGCTCTTCTACTGGATCAGGAGCCGGAGTGGTGTTGGTATCTCCTCAGGGAGAGATTACCCCTTTTTCCTACAAATTGCAATTTAACAATACTAACAACACGGCCGAGTATGAATCCCTTTTGCTTGGACTACAAGCTGCCAAAGAAAAGGGCGTTAGGAAGCTCCATGCTAAAAGAGATGCTGAGTTGATAGTCTACCAGATAAGGAACCTCTATCAGACCAAGAATGAAAGGTTGTGCCATTATCGCACTCTGGTATGGGATCAGATCAAAGATTTCGATGCCTTCAAAATCTCTGTCGTTCTAAGGGAATTCAATGATCGGGCAGATGCATTGGCTGTCTCTGCCACCCTCCTGATTCCCCACCCAGATTTTAAGGGAGATAAGTATACTATTGAGCTGGTTTTTTGACCAAGTGTACCAGACAATGTTGACCATTGGCAAGTGTTTAACAATGATGATCAAATCATCACCTTTTTGGAGCAAAAGGACACTTTCGAACAACTGTGTTTTGAAGGTAGCAAGCCCCGGGAGTGTGCGCTGTCCCCTGAAACCCAGGCCAATACAGGTGAAGATTTTCTACAGCTCAAGGGGAATAAAGTTCCCAAAGGTTTGGTTTCCCTAGAGAAGTTGTTTGATGACCACGACAGGTTTGTCAAACAACAACGAACAGATTCAAATTCTTCTCAAGATTTTGATCAAGTTAACTTGGGAACCAAGCACGATCCTAAAATAGTAAACATTGGAAAATGCTGCACTCCCAAAGAAAGGTTTGAGCTTGCTAGTTTACTCCGCCAATATAGGGATGTGTTGGCCTATTCTTATGATGACTTGAAATCTCTTAGGCCACATGACATCCATCATGACATCCCCCTCAAAGCCAACTCTGTGCCTTACAAATAGAAATCCAGGCAATATAATCCAAAAATCTCAGGTACTATTTTAGCTGAGATACAAAAGATGCTGGATGCTTGGATAATTTTTCCGATCCATCACTCAACATGGGTTGCTAACATAGTACCCATTAGAAAGAAAAATGGTGAGATTCGAATCTGTGTAGATTTCAGGAACTTGAATCAGTTGTTCTTAAAAGATAACTACCCCCTTCCCATTATGGATCAAGTCTTACAGATGGTAACAGGTTCAGAAATGTTATCAATGCTTGACGGTTTCTCGGGTTATAATCAAGTTGAGGTCGGGAAAGCAGATCAACACAAGACAACATTCACCACACCCTGGGGTACTTTCGCTTACCGCAGGATGCCGTTTGGTCTAATAAACGTAGGCACCACTTTTCAAAGGGCTATGGATCTCGATTTCAAAGATGTAATGGGAAAATTCATTGTAGTATACCTAGATGATCTGACGGTATTTTCAAAATAGCGTTCTGAGCATGTTCACCATTTGCAAAAGGTACTGGAGCGCTGTCGTCAAAACGGCATCTCGTTAAATCCAAATAAATCCATTTTTGGAGTAACTGAAGGGAAGCTTCTCAGACACATAGTGTCCCGAGAAGGCATCAGAATTGATTTAGAAAGAGTTAGATCCATCCAGGAACTTACTCTGCCTACCAGCAAGACCACAGTTCATTCTTTCTTTGGAAAAGTGAATTTCCTTAGGAGATTTGTTCTGGAATTCGCCAAAAAAACCCGTCACATTGTCAACATGATGAAGAGCAATGCCACATTTAGGTGGACTGCCGAGGGCAAAGCAGCATTCAAAGAAATTAAAGAAGCAATTGCTCGGGCACCAGTCTTGGTCTATTCGAACTATACTAAAGGTTTCAAGATATATAGTTATGCCTCCGAGCATACACTATCAGCTATTTTGGTTCAGCCCAATTCAGAAAATGCAGAATCTCCGATTTCATTCATGAGTTGCCCACTCAAAAATCACGAATTGAAATATTCTCTTATGGAGAAACATGCATACGCCGTGGTCAAAGCAGTCAAGCATTTCAGGTTTTATATCCTAAATTCTCACACTAAAGTCCTCGTACCAGATACAACAATAAAATCTATTTTGACTCAGCAAGAGTTCGGTACAAAGAGAGGTAACTGAATTCCCAAAACTCAGGAATTTGACTTGGACATCAAACCAACCAAGCTGGTACGAGGAAGAGGTCTCTACCAATTGATCGCCAACAACATTCCAGATAGAATAAAAAGTGAAGAACCAGATATCAAAAGCGTGCCCACAGTTCTCTTTGTCGCCACTACTGATGAATGGTATTCTGACATTGCTCATTTCCTAACATATGGCGAGTGTTCCGCTCATCTTTCTTTTAAAGAAAAATGGAATGTTAAATTGAAAGTAGTTGGTTATGTTCTGTGGGATAATGGTCTTTACAAGAGAAACCTGGATGGGGCATTTTTTTGTTGTGTTGATAAAGCTCAACAAGAAAAACTTTTAGAATCTTTCCATAATTTGGCCTGTGGAGGACATTTCTCTGCACCGGTGATGGCACAAAAAATTCTACATGCAAGGTACTATTGGCCCATGCTTTTTCAAGATGATTAAAAATGGGTACGTAGGTGTGAGCTATGTCAGCAATTCATTGGAAAGCCTAAATTACTTGCTTTACCCCTCAAGCCGGTCGTGATCGAGGAACCTTTTCAGCAATGGGGTATTGATTTCATTGGTGCAGTTAACCCGTCTTCAAGTGCCGGACATGATTATGTCCTCACCGCGATGGATTATTTTACTAAGTGGGTGGAAGCCATACCAACCAAGCATGCTACATCTGAAGTAGTATGTAGCTTTCTCAAGGAAAATATCATCTCCAAGTTTGGGGTTCCACTAAAGATTGTAACGGATAATGCGGCCTATTTTTCGTCGCATGAAATCACTCATTTTTGTTTCTATTATGGGATTACCTTGTCTCATACTTCTGATTATTTCTCTCAAGGAAATGGACAAGCAGAATCAAGTAACAGGAACCTGGTTACCATTATCAGGAAGTTGGTGGACGACAATCAGAGAACATGGCACAAAGCTTTGTATGACGCTTTATGGGCCGACAAGATAACACCCAAAAGAGCTATAGGTATGTCACCTTTCCAACTCCTATATGGATGAAATGCAGAAATTCCCATCACCCTTGAAATACCAGCACTCAAATTAACTAGAGCAATCGAAGACTCAACCTTCGAAAGCTCAGTTGACAAGCGGATCATGTGTCTGACCGAGCTGAACGAACAACGAGTTATGGTGGTTGATCGGATCAAGGAACATCAGGACCGGGTGAAAGTGCTTTTTGATAAAAAAGCTAGAACACGTGAGTTCTGAGTTGGAGATCAAGTCTTGTTATGGGATAAGCGACGTGAACCAAAAGGGATGCACAGTAAATTTGACTCCCTATGGAGGGGTCCGTTCACCATTCGGCAGCTCTGTGATGAGGCCAGCATTTTGCTGGAGTATAAAGATGGAACACCGTTTGTGCTACCTCACAATGGACAGCATCTAAAGCTTTTCAACCCTTGAAGCTCGGATGAGTCCAGTTGTAAATATGTACTGTTCTTTTGTTTTATCTATTTTTCTTTCTCATTTTTTGCTCGACTCCATAGCCCAATGGCTTGGATGAAGGCACTTAGAGACTGGATTCTGCTTCTGCTAATCATTTCGATTAAATGAAAATTCACCAACAGGAGCCAGCTATTGTTTCTAAAATGAGCTTAGCTCATTTTGGAAGCAACCCCCTATGAAACTTGTCTGTTTCATATTTTGTCTCTCTAAGTTCATTTTTTGATACGAATTCTTTAATTCATTTATTCATCTTGGTCAGATCGGGGAGTGGTTACTATCCCGTCAAGGCCAAGTTTTTCTTTCCCCTTTTCCTTTTTCTCCTCCTTCCAGAGTTGGTCTCTTTTTGTTTTTTCCTGTAAGGGCGGCAAAAATCGCCGCCCCTACGTTTCTTTTGTTTTTATGCAAGGGCGGCGATTTTTGCCGCCCCTGCATTTTTTGTGCAATGGCGGTGAAATTTGATGCCCATGCATTTTTCTGCAAGGGCGGTGATTTTCACCACCCCTGCAAAAGAAACCGACTACATGTAAGGGCGGCAAAAATCGCCGCCCTTGCATATCTCGATTTCTGTGCAGGGCATTTATGGCCTGTGCGGCGGGTTGTTGGGATGGGTTTTTCACCCTATATATTCTGATTTGGGGCCTCATTCTTCTCATTGCTTCCTTCTCTCCTCCTGCCTCTTGCACCTGAGCACTTCAAAGGACTTTTCAAAGCACCAACTCATGGATCTGACTTCGTGGCACGTGCATTTTCCAGGTAGGGGTTTGTTTTTATTTTTGTTTCTTGTTTTCTTCCTAGCTTACTTGTTTTTTGTTGTTTTTTTTGTTTTTTTTGTTTTTTTTTCTTTCTCCCCTCCTACCCACGGCTCTTTCCGTCGCGGCCTCATGCGGATGGCATTTTCTGCCACCCACATCTTTCCTACCCCCATGCAAAGGTGGCAAAATTCACCGCCCTTCCATGACCCTTCCTTGCCCAGCGCAGTGGCGTCGATTTTTGCTGCCTCTGCTCTCTTGCAACCCTTGTGTAGAGGCGGCAAAAATTGCCACCTTTGCACTTTTTGCAAACTCGTGCAAGGGCAGTGAAATTTGCCGCCCCTGCATCCTCCATGTAAGGGCGGCATTTTTTGCCGCCCCTGCATCCTCCATGCAAGGGCGGCATTTTTTGCCGCCCCTGCATCCTCCATGCAAGAGTGGTATTTTTCACTGCCCTTTCATTTTCGTCCAATTTATGCAAGGGCGGTGATTTTTTCCGCCCCTACATTTTTCTTCCTTTCTTTAACTCCCAGAATTTCTTTCGAGTTGTCCCTTTCACACTTTTTCTTCCTCATTTTCTGCCCCTTTGCTTGACCTGGCCTATTTAAGTGACCTTCAGTAACCCGTGTCACTTAAATTGCGCTCTCCCTCTATCGCTCACTCTCTTTTTATCTATGGCAGCGACACCTTCAGCAACCTCCTATACACCTGCTCCCATCCAATCAAGATCATCCCTTATGACGGAAGCATCTCCCTCAAAGGTGAAGATGATGAAATACAAATACCAAGGTGTCTTCCCACTCACATCGGTCACCTCGAATGTTGATGGCATTCGAGATACAGAGATCGGTCACGTGGACATGGCCAAATTCTTGGGGCGAACTAAGGCAACCAATCCCAGCACTGGGATAAAAAGGATTGTTGAGAGCAACATCCACCTGGTGGCCGCCTTTCCAGTAGTAGCGCATCATGCAGAGTTTGTCCTCCAGTGTGCACACTTTTACAATAAGGAGACCAGATCGGTCTCAGACGCCAATGGCAGCATGATAATTCGGTTGGACCCCGATTTTATCGACAAAGCTTTCTTGTGTCCTCCGGCCACCGAAGTGACCCAAATCGATTTCGAAGACGCACAGAAGGAGTACGACAAAGACCCCAAAAGGGCAAAGAAGGTCATAAGCTATAAATGGTTGAAGACCCCGAGGACCGGTCTCTCTAGATGGCCGAAAAGCTTCCCTAGAAGTGATTTCATCGAAGAAGTTGGTGACTTAATCACCCTCCTCAGCAGGGTACGGGGCCTCCCGTCCTCTTCACAATTTCATGAATGGATGTATCCATTCATTAAGATCATCCTTTAAGGCAAACAAACCATTTTTTGGGGGGAACAAATTAGCAATGCTATCCATGAGCAACTGACCAGGGTACAGACCTCTTTCAAATTCTACATGACCTCGTACCTGGTCTATATAGTTGCTGCCATGCGATCTTTCCCAGGTTTGAAAATAGAGGGGGATAGAAGGACCACCTCAGTTTACTCGTAGTATCCATAGCTGATGCTTCAAGGGTCAACACGTCATTTTAGACAAGTAAATGATGCATTCTTCACCATATTTTTGTGTCTCTTCGACCCTCAACTGGAGCAAAAGAGAATATCAGACGAGGCATGGGCAGTAGTAAATGGTTATGGGTGCATGTTCCTCTAGTTTCCTACCTTTTGCTATCTTCGGGTGGGTTTTTACCAAGGATACCCTTACATTCTCCCAAAATTCCCTTCAGACAAGTTGGTCCTAATGGAGCTTTGTCGACAACTGTCTGTCGTACACATAAAGCAGATAGAGCTCAAGAGACCCAGTTTTAAGTTTCCTGTCTAGATTGGTAGATTTTCAGTTGCTACATCAACTAAAGCCAAGGTCATGGAAACAAAAATGTAGATGGTTACCATCAAACCATTCAAAAGACAGGAGAAATTTGACTACAGGGGGGTCAAAGAAAAGATCCGAAGGAAGACTCAGTTCCATGAGCCCATGATTGAAGATATCTGGGTAGACATGAGGACGGCTAATGAGGTAAGAAAGATGGACTATTGCCATCTCACACTAGAGCAGATAGAGTACCTCAGGCTTACAGAGATCCCTTCAGGTTTAATTGACAATGGAGATATCATAAACAACAGATATCTGGCAGAAAAGGTCACTGATTCCCCTCTCCCTCCAATTAACTGGTCTCAGAAGGAACTGACTTCTCTGAGGAAAAGGTTCGAACCAATATTGGCTAACAATAATGATTGGTTAGCAGCCAAAGGGATCACCTTGAAAGAATTTGTCACAGGATTAGAGGTTGATTACCAAGCAGAGTTGAAGAGGAAGGCAGAGAACCGAACAAGGAACAAAGGAGATGTTCCTTCTCCATTTAGGCCTCGCAAACCTAGAATCGTTTTTGTCTCCAAAAAGCTTAAGCCTGCACAAGAGCCTGAAGTAACAACTGAAGGAACTAAAGAACAGAGCCCCGAGGCACAGCCAGCTCAACCCATGGGGACACAGGATCAACCTTCAGACCGACCAAGTGTTGAGTCTCCAATCTCGCTGGGACAAGCCCAGCCGATCCAGAGCGCCTCTCCTTCTTCCCCTCAGTCTCCTGTAGTACCTGCTTTTCCTATCTCTCCAATCAGTGTTCCATCTTTTGGAGCTGTTTCCCCTTCCAGGGTTGTTTTTGGTGATCCTCAGGGTCCTTCAACAGGTTCTCCCCGCTCTTTCGGGTCCATTCTGAGTCTTTCATCTCCGTCTTTCAACCTACCACCAAGCCCTACACTTGAGCCAGAACCAGTAGTTGATATGGTTTCGCCGATTACTCTAACTACAACCACTGTCACCACCAGTAGTGTGGAAGCTGCTATAATGACACTGGCAGAGGTGACTATTGTTGCAACAGGTACTTCTCTCCCGCCATGGATGTCTGCTTTCACACCTAAAAGAAAGAAAATGGCCATCTCCCTGGATGATTTTGATTTTGGCAAGATAGTGCCAGCAAAAGCAAAGGCTCCTAAGAGGCCAAGGATCCTCTCCAAACTGGTCGAGGAAAAGGGGCAAAAATTTCTCAAAATTGCCAAACCCCCACAGGATGCAACCCTTGAGGGTTTTGAAATGAGCAGCTATTCCATTTCTCGTGTTGAACTTGGCAAAGTTACTCACGAAGGTGCGAAGAGCGATCTTCAATCAGCAATGGACATTATGGTCCAAAAATTTGATAGGGAAAAGCAGATGAAGGATTATACAAAGCCAAGGCTGAGTAGTTGACAGCAGTAATCAGAAGATTCACTATTCCCCCTGAAACAGCTACTCTAGAGGCCTTTTCTGTGGATGATCTAATCATTCAAAAAGCCAAAAAGACCTATTTAAAAGGGAAAGTCATGGAGGAATATATTGCGATGATGCACAATCAGGGAGTCTCTTTACTGTCAGAGGTTGCAGAAAGAATAGGTAAAATGAAGAGATTGAAAACTCAGGTAGATGACTTTGTCTCCCTTATCTCTCAAAAAATTGACAGCTTAGAGAAAGATCTTAGCAAGTGGAAGGAAATGAAGGATCTCAAAAAGAGTACCCTGATAGCTATCGACGTCATCCCCAACAAAGATTCCTATGTTGAGATCAAGGAGTCAATGGTCTTCAGAATTTAGGTACTCAAGGACTTAATTGATGATCTTGAAGCTTTCAAGGAAGCTAGAGAAAAGAGTGACCTGAGCTTGCTTAACAAATTAGAAGAGTTGCCATGCAACTTGACCTCTAAGGACCATTAGTTCCTTCCAGCTGAGGAAATGATTCAGAGTTTCAAAGGGATGATCCAGAAGGATTTTCAAGAAGAATCTTTCTCAATGACATCAGTGGACAGCATTCTAGATGCTCAGTTAACTTTGGAGAATTTGAAATCTAGGTTAACTAGCCATTCTAAAGCCATCACAGCATTGAAAGACGTGCTGATCAGAGCAAGAGTAGTCTCCAAAAATGTAGCTATGCCAGACAACATAAGAATTTAGGCATCAATCGCCATGTATGATGCTCATCTGAAGAAGTCCGACAGCAAGAATTGACTCTCCATCTCCCCCTTCTCTCTTCTTCTATCCTTATGCATTTCTATTTTGTGCAGAATGCATGCATTTTTGTAATATGTAATTACATGTAAATATTTTGGAAAATATCTAAAAGTCAAAGATGAGTCATCTTTGACCAAGATATTTTATATTTTATTATTTTCTATTTTTTGAGGATTTTCTCCCTATATATAGTGGAGACCTCATTTGTAAATGATCTTGGAAAATTCAATAGCAAACACTCTGCTAAAATTGAAGCAACTTTTGAGACTTTGTGCTCAAATTTGTAAATCATATTCTGTTGAATGAATGAGAAGCAGGTTATTTCAGACTTTGTGTTGAGATTGTCTATGTTATTTAGGAAATAGTTCTTATTTCTTTTTCCTGGTAACATCTTGTTTATCTGATTTAGTAAGCAAGTGGGTGTGTTATTATTATCTAAGGGCACTTCTTGAGGGTAGAAAATAGACTTTGTGCTACTTTTACCTTTGAGATTCTTTTATCTTTTGGTAGTTTCAGGTGAAGACTTTGTGCTTCACTTTACTCTACGGTTGTACTTGTTCCAAATCTATGAAGAAGCTATGGAAGACTTTGTTCTCGCGTGAGCGTTCTAGTGGACTTTGTTACTTCAGGTGATCTCTTGTTCTTTGTTTGATATCATTTCTGAAAGAAGAGGAGTGTTGTTAGCTCTAGACCAGGGATCTTCCTCTTTTATTCTTCATACATTACTTTTGAAAAAAGAGAATTAGATGCCGTTATACCACCCCCATGTGTTATTTTTTGCTTAATTATATATATGCTTATAACACGTAAACATTGATAGGGAACCTCCCCTTGATGAGAGGAGAGATTTACTTCATCCATATTTGGTAAACCCACACTTCTCGTAGTGTAAATCTTCCTATGTTGTGGTTGATATACCCATTTTGTCATCAGTTTGTTGACGACAAAATATTCACCCAACAAATTCTAAGGAACTTATAGATTAACGTGTGTGAAGCTAGATACTCCACATCATCCTAAACCACTTTTGAGGGGATGACTAAAACTGGTTTGTCTTGGTAGCATGGAAAACATCCATTAACTTTGCTGATCCTCGCCCTTTCTCCCACATAAAATGCCTCTTTGGGCTTCTCCTACGTGCTATCATCAGACACGGCTCGTCCAGCTATGGAAGTTTCAACCCGTTGCAGGCCCTTTAAACCCTCGCACGCATCCATCTCTTGGTCTTTGTTTGTTTCGACTCTAGGAGGAGGTGTTTACAATGGTAAAGGCTTGCAACATTGGTTGGAGAGGTTTCTAGGTAGGAGTAAGTTAAAAAGGTGGTGTAGATGATGTTTTCACCATTTGAACCTGATGGGATTTAGTTGCTCCATTTCCCACAATATTACTATTATGGTTGAATTTCTTTGGTCTTTCTTGGTTATTGGCCTATGTCGATTGTGATGCTTGCACTTGAATAGGATATTGATGTTGGCCATTTCCCTGATTGGTACCTTGATTTTGATTAGTTGAATTAAGCTTGATGACTCTTTTATTGATGAGTGCTCTCTTGATCAACAAACCTTTATCAATGATCTCTTGAAAGTATGTGCACATTATAGTTCTAGATGATAAGCTATATCACTATGCAAATTTCTAGTAAGCACAGTGGCTAATTGTTTATATAGTAAACTATGGGTGAAATGACTTGCAAGGGCTCTTCATCATTGTAAATAATTTTCAAAACTCTCACCAAATTTTTGCTTTTCTTGTGTTAAGTCCACTAATTAAATCTCATGCTCAAGATTATAAGAAAAGTGATGCACAAACTTATTAAAAAGATCATCAAAATCTGTTACTAAATTTATTGGCAACTTTAAAAACCACTCTAAGGATTGCCCAACCAATCTCCTTGGAAATAATAATAAAAACTATATGTCGCTATATGTCATTGGTTGACATGTGACAAAGAATTCGGTCAAATAAGCCTTATGGTCACCTTTTCCTTTATATTTGTCAAATGTTAGTGGTTTGTATCCTAGAGGAAATGGTATCTACAAATACTCTATGTTGAATGGGTAGGAACACATGTCATCCAGTTTGAACTTTTTTGTCTATTTTCTAGCTTTAATGGTAGTAATTACATCCTTCATTTGTTGCAATTCTTGGGATAGGAAACTAGAAGGAACATTGGTTTAAGGGAGAATATTGGTTTGGGTAGATGGTTGAGAGGGCACAAGTGGGACACTTTGACTAGGGTATGATGGGGATACCTATTGGGGTATATTGGTTTGGTTGGAGAATGGACTAGGATTATGCATACATGGATTAAGATGTACTTGAAATTGCACATTTGGTTGTGTGATATTCTAGTTTGGGTTGGTGATAAAGGTTTGACTTGGAGGATTTTTTGGTTGGGACAGAGGGATATAACTATACAATGCCTACTATGGTTGAAAAGGGACATGTTATCGACTAATCAAACATTACTTTTAAGTGGGAACTTATGGTCCAAGACCCTGTTTATTACTTTATTGCACATTTTGAACCAACGGTTGTCTAGTAGATACTTAAGAAACATGGGGACCTACTTATTGCATGAATCCCTATGGGGAATTGAAAATAGGTTATAGATTCAACATCTATCATTGACCAATATTTTCACATTATTGACTAGTCATTACTTAGTTTTAGATTGACATATTATTATACAATTGAAGAGGTATGTTCATCATTACCTGATGAGGTGGAACATTAGTTACCCTTGATTGTGGTGGCAATGTATTTATCTTATATTGTGTTGATACACTAGATTGTGCCTACCTATAGGGATTACTACTCATTACTTATTGAAGAGGAGTAGGATTCATCACATTTTATCGTTAAAGCATGACATTAGCCATTGTTTGATTACCTAATCCCATAGGTTATACACTTAAGGAAGTATCTAGTTGAGGTTGGGGTGTAGAAACTCCTATTCCATGATATGATGAGCTACCCATGGGATTAACTATAGGCACATATTGTTAGCTAGTTGTTTGTGTGTTACTACCACTTTGATCAAGATTGGACATTATTTGCACATTGTCCACTATATTTCGCTCATTATTTTGTGTAGAGGCTAAAGACACTTCTTCAGTAATGGGAATATACATCAAGTTATCTATCAAAGTAGTTTGTATGAATGGGTCAAAAACTTGGATTCTCTTATCCAGTTAACTCTATCAACACTCATGTTTAAGGAATTAGGTCAATAAGAGGCTTACTCACCATGTTTATCTCATTGAAATTATGTGCTAGATTCAGGTAGGTTTGATATGCTATCTACATTTGGTTAAAGTGATCTTCTATGATGTTTGTATCTTGATTAGATATATTAGGGTCTTGATACATTGTTTCAACTAGATCCATAGGATTGATAGAAGAAGCATGTTGATCATAAATGATATTGTGGGGCACTCTTACTAGACTTGGTAAATTTTCATGAGGGAATTCTGATGGAAACTTGGCCCCTAAATCTATGGCTCTAACCAAAATCTCATCTTTGTTCTCTAAAAAATATTGCTCAAACAAAAATGGATCATGTGTGGAAGCCATATTAGTAGAATATGACTATTGAATAACTAGCTCATCCATTGTGGGTATTGTAGCTAGGTATTGTGTAGTTTGTTCTTGGTCTTATTTTGAATAAGGTGGTGTATTAAGCGGATGGTTAGATAATGGATCTTGGATTTTTGCCCCTAATTGAGTATTATAAAAGGGATAAAAATGAATCTCATAAGAAATATTATTCACATAGGGGTCTTGCACCATTTCTTCCTATGCAACTACATTACTAATCCTTATATTGTACATGAGTCTACTACGAGTGTAAAAATACATGTTGGGATCCATAGTCAATGTTTTGTGATAAAAGGTTAAAGCTTTCAATAAACTCTAAAAAGGATAAAATCTAAAACAAATGATGTTTCAACTTGGTCTAGATTCGTTAAAAGGATCAAAAGGTTTATGCAAAGATTTGTGAGGAAACAAACTATCATGAAGTATCTAATGTTTCACTATTCACACAAAGATAATAAAGTAAATGGATTGAAAATAAAAATGATAAACTCTAAGGTTGAAGTGTTTCAAATTAGTCTAATCTAGGAATTTAAAATTTGTTAGGTCTTTTGGCCAAATGCGGTGTCAAAAGCTAGGCTCAAATAATTCATGCACTAGGACTCTTGGCCAAATGACATCAAAAGATAGAATTTGAAATAGATAAAAGTTTTAATCTAATGAATTTGAAACACTTCTAACAAACGCTAGGAATTTGATTTTTTGACATGAAATTTATTAACTAGGTATAAGGTATGAAACAAAAGGCACTTTAGAGATAGTTTATTTTCTCATAAATATTGGTATAAACCTTGGTTCTTTTGAAACTAGACAAAAGTGAGCGGTATACTTGTGCTTTAGACAAAGGATCGCAAAAGTACATTTGAATTGGTCTAAAAATGTAGGAACAAATTTTGAACTCTATGCAAGAGGGTCTATGAAATAATATTTGAAATATTTTGGGCAGCATAATGATGCCACACTACCCAAAAGGAGTGACAAAAAAGTTTGTTTCAAAAAATATATAAGGCAAAGATAATTTCATACAATTTTTGTAATATCCCCAACCAATAAGGACTGTAGAAAGACAAAACCTCTAATACCACTGTAATATCCCCAACCAATAAGTACTATAGAAAGACAAAAGCTCTGAATTGCTTATCTTTATTTGTGTAAAATATCTCCAAATAGATAAATAACAATATAATCTCTTAATTGGAAAATCAATGATCTTATTATTCATCTAGATGATTACAATAGAAGTCCTCTATCATACATATAAAAAGAATATTAAAATACTATCTTAAAAACCTAAATTTTCTACAAATTGGAAATAAACCCTAGATCTGGTCCATCTCAGGTTGCTGTGTTAAAAACACAGTCACCATTGTTAGTTATTCTACCACTGTCAGTGGTATAACACTATGAAAACTACTGATGTCAGTCTCTGATGACTTGGGTTGGCCGATGTCGGTCTATATCCTGCTGATGTCAGTTTTTGAGTCGACTGATGTCGGTATCTATGCTTCCTACGATGATTTCTGGCCTGATACAGAATGGTATGGATTTGTACAGATATATACGGATCCCATACAAAAGCTAATGGAAAATAGTGTGGCCTGTATGATGTACTCTAGATCTGAAGAAATATAGCCTAATATGAAAGATCTTTATTTTCAACAATTACTCAAACAAAACCTAATGAAATAAATACCTGTAAACCTCTGTGATAGCTTTTGTATGAAGTTATCTCTCAAATTGGTAATAGATCAGCTGATATCTCACAACCTCTGAATCGCACACACTGAAGAGTGGACGCTCTCCAATGCAAATGGAATCTTGGAACCCTTGGCTCAGTCTTCTCAGAAGAATTCTTAGCGAAAATCAATAATCATAATCTCATAATCATTCCAACTCTCTCCCATGAGAAACCCTTATACCCTCAAAAAGGTATGCTTGCCCTAATTAGGGTTTCTTAAATTAGAATTAGGGTTTCTTAAATTAGACCAAATAATTAATATTTAATTAAATCAATCAAATATTAATATCTCCCTTTATACATGTCTGATCCTCGAACCAACTGAAGCTGGTGAATCAAGGAGTGATTCTGCACATAACCATACCAAAATAAGGGTGCTCCACTGCATGTCAAATATCCCTAAATAATAAGAGCTCAGACAAACATGTCTAAAAGACCCTGAATGAAAGCCAACTATAGAAATTCTGCTAATCGAAGCCAAGCCAAGCTCCATCCAGACCCTCTATCCATCTTATCAGCCTACGCGGGTCGCATAATAGGCTAAGCATCAACTCTGATGATGTCCACTAAAAAAGGGGACATGACAATCCGCCCCTCCTAAAATTGCTTGCCCTTAAGCAATCTCTGAATAACAAACCACTCAATCCTCCTAGATCCCAAATATATTCATGATCTATATTGATGACAATCAATGCAAGCTCCTGCCATATCCTCTAAAATATAACCAAGAGGAATCCATAAACAAACTGGTAAATGCAACTCAACCAATCTCCAAAATCACAACTGCCCTAGATGTGTCGATACTGCAGGTTGTGTAACTTGTAACTACATATGCCATCTATAAAAGATGGTGCCAATCCATCCCATAATGGATGGTAAGAAACTAGAGCTGATCTACACCTGTGTGAAATCAAATCTTCTATCTTTGGGTCAAAAGAAAAATAATGAGCATACCCCACCGTATAATGCCGATAGGAACCCCCAAACTCCGCTACTGGCTCACCATCACTAAACTAGGAATCTACAGATGGCTCTAATCTCTGACTCTGAGTGGTTTTAGGCTAGATAGGACCCTATGCAATCTACTCAACAAACCCCACCTCAAAATCCCTGTGAGGTAGCATAGTAGAAAGGATCACTATAATCTCCCCACCCAATCTACTAATAGCACTAGCACCTTGGATGAGAACACTCTCTGTCACCTTATGCGAGTCCAGATGAACACCTGTACTATCTAGAAAATACTCCATGAATGATTTGGTGCAGTAAAAATTATATGCAAAAGCATCAACATACTCCACCACACACCACAACTGATCCCTCTATAAAGGTGGCACAACCAACTATACCACACTGTCATCTATGTGAGAAGAATCAATATGGAGTCTCGACTCCACTGGTACCCCAAACACATCAGGACCAAGTACTCCCAAATCTTGAACATGTGTGTCAACCCCAACAACATGTTCCTCAGCAACAACTGTAGGAAAGTACTCACCACCAACACTCAGTGTACTAACATCTGAGTACACCTCCATACTTTGAATGCAAGCATCATATTCATCCTCACTATCTCCAATGATCTCAACTATGGATATCCTTGGGTCACCAGATACCACACCCTGTGATTATACAGACTCTGGTAAACATTGAAGTAACTCTAACTCCATGGTCACCTCAGCCAAATGAAATTGTGACTCCTCGAAAGCCAACTGCGTACTCTCAAGAATCTTAGAAGTCACCTCAAGCTCCTGGGTAAGCTCACTCACCTTATCTTCCTTGACCAATAATGCATCATATGCTGTGTTGCCCCACTCCATAAGAAAATCTTTGTTGGCTACCAACTACATATAATCCTGTCTCAGAATCTGGATAGCCTCCCATAAAGAGTGGATCTCTGTCAAGGACAAATAACTACCTCCCCACTCAATGCTAGTAGGAGAACCCCATCCATAAATTACTAAAAACTAATGAGCAGCATTGAAATGCTTGCAAGCAGTAGCAATGTCTCACTCACTAACTCTCAGCTGACTAGACACATGATGGCGCTGGCTAGATTATCTCCTACAATCCTCCTTAGATGTACTGTCCAAAAGAGTAGACTCAAAAGTACTGATCTCTGGAGTACTACCATCCATACTCTGTGAATCAACTCCAAAGCTTATATCAACATCAAGAGTATCAAAAATGGTAGCATCACTGTCTAACTCCATATTGAAAGAAACTGTAAGTGAAACTAAGTCCTCTAAACTGTCCACTACATTCTCCTGGGTGTCATCTACAATAATCGGATCCTGGGACTCTTCTACACTCTCTAAATCTAGAGTGTGAATGCTGGACATACTCATATCATCATCAACATGTGCCCATACTATAAAATAAAGCTCAGTCCCTGCCACATGTGCTAACTCCTAAACTGAACTCACCTCAAGACAAAGCTCATCCACATGTCTCTCAAAATCTTGGAGAGCCAACTGAGTACATACCAAGGAATTTTGAGTATCCTCTAGCTCATGAGAAAACTAGTCAACCTCCTCTTCCTTCTTGTTTTGTGATGTGGGCCCTTTAAAAATGGATGTCATACGTCGTACTAATTTGGCTTCAAATGTAGGATCTAAAAGAATTTCATTCATCCTCCTCTAGGTTTTAACCAACATATTCAAACTTTGTTTCAACTTCCCCATGTCTTTGTCCCACTATTTCTGAGTACTTGAAGTACCCATGATTTACTAGCTGATTCAATGTCCAATCTACCCAATAGGATCGCAGAATTTAGCTTTGATCTACCCAATAGGATGGCAGGAATTTGGCTCTGATCTACCCAATAGGATGGCAGGAATTTGGCTCTGATACCACTGTAATATCCCCAACCAATAGGTACTGTAAAAAGACAAAACCTCTGAATTGCTTATCTTTATTTGTGCAAAATATCTCCAAATAGATAAATAACAGTATAATCTCTTAATTGGCAAATCAATGATCTTATTATTCATCCAGATGATTACAATAAAAGTCCTCTGTCATACATATAAAAAGAATATTAAAATACTATCTTAAAAACTTGAATTTTCCACAAACTAGAAATAAACCCTGGATCTAGTTCGTCTCAGGTTGCTGTGTTGAAAACACAGTCACCATCATCAGTTATTCTACCACTGTTGGTGGTATAACACTGTGAAAACTATCGATGTCAGTCTCTAATGACTTGGGTCAGCTAATGTCGATCTATATCCTACTGATGTTGGTTTTTGAGTCGACCAATGTCAGTCACTAGACTGTCGATGTCAGTATCTATGCTTCCTATGGTGCTTTTTAGCCTAATGCAGAATGGTATGGATTTGTACAGATTTGTACAAATCTCATACAAAAGCTAATGGAAAATAGTGTGGCTTGTATGATGTACTCTAGATCTAAAGAAATATAGCCTAATACAAAAGATCTTTATTTTGAACAATTACTCAAACAAAACCTAATGAAATAAATACATGTAAACCTCTATGATAGCTTCTGTATGAAGTTATCTCTCAAATTGGCAATAGATCGGCTGATATCTCACAACCTCTAAATCACACACACTAAAGAGTGGACATTCTCCAATGTAAATGGAATCCTGGAACCCTTGGCTCAGTCTTCTCAGAAGAATTCTTAGCAAAAATCAATAATCATAATCTCATAATCATTCCAACACTCTCCCATAAGAAACCCTTATACCCTCAAAAAGGTATGCTTGCCCTAATTAGGGTTTCTTAAATTAGAATTAGGGTTTCTTAAATTAGACCAAATAATTAATATTTAATTAAATCAATCAAATATTAATATCTCCCTTAATACATGTCCGATCCTCGAACCGACTGAAGCTGGTGAATTAGGGAGTGATTCTACACATGACCATACCAAAATAAGGGTGCTCCATTGCATGTCAAATATCCCTAAATAATAGGAGCTCAGGCAAACATGTCTAAAAGACCCCGAATGAAAGTCAACTGTAGAAATTCTGCTAATCGAAGCCAAGCTAAGCTCCATCCAGACCCTCTATCCATCTTATCAGCCTACGAGGGTCACATAATAGGCTAACCATCAACTCTGATGATGTCCACTAAAAAAGGGGACATGACAATTTTGAAAACATAACACTACTTTTCTTGACTCAAAATTTTGTGGTGCATAGACTCAAAGTGCAATTACTTAGCACAAAATGGCTTAAGTCTATCAAATGATGATAATGATTATGAGTCTTAAACAACCTTCAAACCAAATTGAAAATTAAACCTAAGTTCCTTCAAGTTTAGTTCAAATGGTGAACCCACTTAACACATCAACCCTATGAACTTATAAAGGTGCAATTTCAAATTTATATTATAAGTTAAGGACTTAAAACAACTTTGGTAAAGGTCTAGACTCAATTGGGCAGCATAACTATGCCAAAGTGGATGATATGACTCCCAAGCTTTTGATGAACTTTGAATAAGGAAAATTGATGATTTCACATGGGTAACATAATGCCTCTTTGTTCAAAGTAAAATTAGGACTATGTGTTTGGTTTGAATTGTTTGTTTACACCAAGTTTTGACTTCAAACAAGACTTTAATCTAGAATAATACCAACTAATTAATCTCTCTTAGATCCTAAAGTGACAAGGTTGCTTGGGATTGTTAGAATCCTTTAATATACGTTATTTGAGAGGATTTTTAGTGTTCATCCAAAAGTAAATCCACATTATATAGTAGGGTTTTTACACCCCCTCTTCTCTCATTTGATAGTACTGTGACATGGACCTTGAGGCGCACCTTACACCAATAATACTTTTGTGGCAAGTGGGGATTTGTCTAAGATCTAACAAGTTTCTAAACGGTCTAAGAGAATCAATTGTACAATGAATTTTACACCAAAAAAAGCAAAAAAATCATGGTTTTTAGGTTCGTATCACTTGGCTTGTTGCAAAAAGGTCTAGTCATTTTTGCAACCACTACATCCTATTGTTCACTTAGTGTAGTGTGATGTCTAAAGTGCCACTACATACCATGTGAAACTCCAATTAGGATCTAAATGAATTCAATGTTAGGAGGTGAAATCCCAAGTCAAATATTCCCTAATGAAATCATGGGAGGTGATGAAGTCCCCCTCGTAAGCCAAGTTTGCATAAAAATAAAGAAAGCATGAAAGTAGAAAGACTCTAGGGTTATTTTCAAGGTCACCCAAACTTTGATGAGTTTTTGGGGAGTGATTTAGATGAATTTTTATCTAAGCCTTGGATTAGGCTACTTGCAATAGGAATGGCACTTTTGATGCGAAGGGTTCCCTAAAGGGGACAAATGAAAGAGCATACACAAACATCCCTCTTTTTACCAAACAAAAATTTAATCTAAAAATCTAAGTAAATAAAAAAAGCTTTGAAAAGGTGAGTTCATTTTTAAGCCCAAATTTAAAATTAGGTGGTGTTCATTTGACCCCTTGGTCTTAGTTTCAAACATTGAAAACATTCACCATAAACATCTAAATTTTTTTGTTAAACACCAAAACAAGGTTCCTAATTGATTTTTAAGCACACAAAAGGTGATCTAAACATGTTTTTAGAAAATGTAAAGCTTGGTCCCATAAAAAAAATGTTAGCATGTCCTTTATCCTTGAATCTCTTTTAGTTTTGAAACAATGAACTTTAAAAAAAGATCTCTCAAGTCTGTGTTTTAGGAAAAACACAGTGACCGACGTCAGTTATATAACTGATAATGGTTACATTTTATAACTGATGATAGTTATCTAACTGACATCGGTTATACCAATGTGATTGATGAAACCTATGCAATTGATGTTAATTTTAATAACCAATATCGGTTAAGCTATCTAGCCTATGTTGGTTTTACTAACTGATGTCGGTTACTATGTAAACCTGTGGCAAACAAAAATAGCAAAATAAAGTTAAAAAATTAATTTGTAACAGTTTTAATGATCCAAATGAAGATTTTAAAATTACAGAATGATCTTCTTCATGTTTGGGATGCATCTTGTCCCACCGGACATGCCATATGTGAACTAGGAATTTGACTCAAGAGAAGGTGGTTAGTATTGTGTTATTTCCAAAATGAAAACAAAATAAAAGAAACACACTAAATAGCATAACATCTCTAGGCCTAGACACTAAGGAGAGCTTAGTTAATAAACATGAATAAAACATGCAACTAAAATGAAAAATAAACCCTCTTTTACCTTCCTTAGATGCTCCAAAATGCTTTTAATAATGGCTTGCTCAGCTTGTGCTCATGGAGTCCTTAGCAATGGAAGCTTGGCTACCTCCATCTCTCCTTGGCACCTTTTGGCTTGTGGCTTGGCTTGGCTTGGAATCAGTTTTTCATGGTAATATTAGTTTTAATGGCTTTTGGAATCATTTGTGCATTACAAATTTTCATTATCAAGACTTAGAAATGATGTTTGTGGCCTCTCTATTTATAGATTTTTTAGAATGTATAGAATCAATCTGAACCATCTATCCTAAGATTGAGATGTGTGGTTGAAGATTAATTAATTTTTTTAATTAAGTTTATAATTATCCTCAAAATGGAATTAGAAGAAGGGGAAATTAAGAGGCATGGAGGGCATCGTGGAAGGCATTGATGAGGCATAGAGGGCACGAATCTTGATATTTTTGGTATTTATGGCCTTGAGATGTCTTCCCAAGAAATGAGATCACTTAATGATGTAGATATTCCATATTCCTTTCTAAAAACAAGTATTCAACAAGTTTCCATGGAATTATTAAGTAGGCCTTTATTTGGATTAATTAGCTCTTAATCATGTTTAAGCACTTTGTGCACAAATTACTCAAATTGACTAGAATGTCTTATTATTGGTCCAAAATTTGAATGGATCAAAATTGGAAGGCAATGTTAGATGTGTTGGATATGTTATCCCATTTAGGATGTTAATGAAAATAAATAATAAAGGCACATGTCTTATGTAGAATATTTGATAGAAAAGAGCAATCCAAAGCACCTAGGTGTAAAATTAGCATTTTGACTCAAAATGATCTGATCAAAGCTAGATGGCCCATAAATTACATTTCCCCATTTAGGGATACCCTAGCCAAAATTGGAACTTGAATATGTGAATTCAACTCTTTTAATTTGCTTTAGTGTTTTTAGGCAAAATTGTGTATTTTAAGTGAAAATTGGTCAAAATCCTGGTTGGAGGTCATTAGTGGCTAGATTTAAGTGTCTACACATCCTAGCCTCACATATCATCTATGAAACCATAATTTAATATTGATGCAAGAAGACATAGGTCTGGGAAAGTGTATGTTTTAGTTGGTTTCTTTATCTCAAGTGTGAAATGTAATTGGTTGGAAGTCATCAAATTGATCTAGGGTATCACCTCCATAGTTTATGTTTGCTTTTAGTTATCCTTATCCCTTTCCACCCCAAGAGTTAGTATTAGTTAAGTGGTACACAAGGGAACTAGCCCTATCTAAAGATTCACTTCATTCCTTAGGATGCCCACAAGCCTATAAGTGATTACATTATGCCACTTGGATGAAGAGAGCCTTGGCATCTCTTCAAAGGGTGTAAATCAAAATGAAAATATTAATTTTAAGCACTTGAAGGTGATCTAAGGTACAAAGATGGATAATAAATTGAGGAAAGAAAATCTTGAGTTGAGATCAATGGTCAAAGGTCTTGAAGAACAGACTAATCATATTGAGACTAGGAAGAGTAATTTTAATTCCAAGGATGATGAACATGAGAAGAGGCTTGAGGAGCTTAACAAACATATCATGAAACATAGTAAAACAATAATTCATACTCAAACCAAGTTTTAGAGATTAAGTGAAATAATCAAAGAATATAAGATCACCATGTAGGATCTTGAAGATCAGTTAAGAGTTACAAAGACTAATCTAAGTTTAAAAGAGTAAAAATACAGATATCTCAAAACTCAGTTAGAAGAGACAAATGATAATTTGAGTTCAAATCAAGGTGAACATGATGAGTTTAAGTCTAATCTTGATTTTATAAATATTATTGAAGAGAAAACATGTATAATGAAGGATGACATGGATACATAAGCTAAGATGGATAAGGAGACTATCTAATTTCTCAAAATTTAGTTAGAGGCTACAAGTTCAAGTATGAGAGATAAAGAAGATGAGAGAATTCAATTGAAAACCAATCTAGATTCATTGAAGGATGAGCATGATCAATTTGTTGTCAAGGTAAACAAGGCCATGAAATATCAAGAGAAGTCAACTTAGGACATGAAGGATGCAAGAAACAAGTGCAACATGAGAAGACCTATCAAGTAACCAAATGCTATAAGGTATGAAAGTTCATTTCATGGTCAATGCTTTGCATGTAAGATTTTTGGTCATAAGGCAAGAAACTATAAAAAGAAGAGAAACTGGTTAGCTAGATTTATGGATAATTTAGTCTATTATAATTATCATGTCATGAGACATATTTCTAGATTATACCTCAAAATGTATGGGAAAAGACTAACCCAGATATGGAGACCTAAGATAGTCAAGCTTGAGCATAATGAACCTAAGATACATGATGGTATGTTTGCTGAGATTCATAATATTCATAAAAAAGAAGGTATGAATGATTTTATTTATTTCTATTAACATCAAGGTGGTCATATTAAAATATATTGTAAAATTAATCTGTCAAGTCATAAGAAGGTTCATGGAAATCCTAGTGTGCTCAAGAAAGGTCAATCCTTGGTATGGAATCCTAAGAAAGTGAAGACTAAGAAAACTAATTCAATTGAGTTGAAATATCAAAGTGGACTACCTTCTAAAGTAAAAAATGAATCAAATATGAATAAGGTTTAGGAATGCCAAGAGAATGTGTCATCTATCCAGATAAAAAAGGAGAATCACAAGTTAGTTCAATTCAAGCTCAATGAAAAGACCAAAGTGCTAATTACGGCTAGTTCTGAGGTATGTATGGATCCAAGAGAACATCCTAATATTATTAAGGAAGTTTCATGTAAATAACATTAGTTATCAATGCCTAGTGATGAGGTTATTTGTTCAGTTGAAAATGTATGTCATGAATCTTTGTTGTCTCCATATATTCTAAATCCAATATTAGAAGAGAAGTAAATTATTGTAGTGGATGAGCATGTTTCTTCTCTTAATCTTAAGAATAAGAAGGAGGATAACTATCAGTATTAGATTGCCAAGGAATATAAGGAATATGAGGATTTATGGGCAACTCCTGGTTTCACATTATTCTAGGACATTATGGGTTAGGGTGTCTCTATCTAGGCTTAAAGGAGACACTTGATAAAAAAGAGAAAGTAGGTTGGATACCAGTTGATCTTTGGTTGATGTTATAGGACTAGAATATGATATGAAGATGTGTGTGGCTAAGGAGGAGCTAACTCAGTTAGCTTGAGTGGATTGAAGAAGATGTGTATGTTGTGAGGGGGAACATATGTGAGATGTTCTAGTTATGGTGGAGATATGAAGAATTATACTATAGTTATGAATTAAATAATATTGATATAATGAATTGATTAAACCAAGTCATCTATTTTGACAAGGTATAGAATATTCATGCATGAGCAAAGGGAGCTTGTCAATTTTTTAGGTAGACAGGTTTAAGGATTAGGGAAGCCCAAGTTCATAATGGTTTATGTCAAAGAAAAAATAACATGATATGGAGCATGATGTTAGGGGGAAATTTATAAGCTTTGTAAGTAGCTTGTAAAGGTTCTCAATATTACAATATGAGCCCATTTTGTCATTGTGTCAAAGGGGGAGAAAGCACTTGAAGTGAGAGATAGAGTCTAAGCATAAGATTTGTATTGGTGTTTGACATAAATAAAAAAGAGGGAGATTTTTGGAGGTTTGCCAATGATGTCTCCAAGGTGACCAAGGATGTTGATGAGGTGTCATGTTTGCTTGAATGACAATGACAAAGTGTGATTCAATGTTCTTCAGTGTTCTTTCATAGTTCTTTAGTGTTTGACTTGGACAGACAATTGATGAATGATATTGATGGTATGTACATGTTTTAGATAACTATGGGATGTTATGAGTGATTATAATGCTTTTTTAAGTGAAAATAATTCATCAAAATAGTCATATGAATGTCTAAGCTCAAGTAGTCATCTTGATAGATAAATCTAAGTAGTTTGATGACATCACTTTTCACACATGTAAAGGTTTTAGGAGTAGTTTGATACATGGATGGATTCCCCTTTGAGAGGTGATCATGTGGTTAAAATTTTAAGTTTGGACATGACACATAGAAAAATTTATTAAGGTGAAAATTTGGATTCTCAAGTAGAGTTCACTAAGTTCCCATACTTAGCCAAATTTGTATTATCAAAGAGCTATGATGAACATTTAATTAGATCATCAATCTAATAATGAGCATTTAGTCTAACCAGATAATGATCTAAAAGAGCACATTATCTTATTAGTATTGTTTCTAACTATTTTTCACTTTTTTAATATTCAGAAGAAATAAGAAACTAAAGATAAATGGTCAGGGGTTTGTACGTACCCGGATTAAGTTGTGCACCATTATCCAGACATTGTAGGAGCTCCTCTTTGGCTGTGGAGGATGACACTTATAGATAATAATAAGAAACTCAAACAAAGAGATTGTTAGAGACAGATATGGTGGACTACCAAGCAAAGCTTAGTCCCAGAAGTGCAAAGACTTCCTTGAGGGATGACAGTCCACTTATTGACAAAAAGATTGATGCTAGAAAATAAATGGTGAAAGACTAAACAAAATAAATAGAGATAATGCATACCTATATTCTACTATTGGTCTGACACAGTTGTCGATGTCGATTAGTCAGTTACCGCCGTCAGTTGGTCAAGTTGCCAACGTCAGTTATACTACCGGTGTCGGTAGGGGTAATGGTCGATGTCGATTGGGGCAATAGCCTTGGATAGGTTTTGGATGAGTTTGTGGTCGACAGAGGGGTCTGGAAGGAGTCTGGGTCTGTGCAAGGTTGGAGGGAGACAAATAAGGTCTGCAAAAGGACAAAGGTAAATGATAGGTTGTCAAAAAGGGTCAAGATAAAAGGAAGGCTTTATAGCCTCTCCAGGGAGAAATCTGAGTCTGGTTGAAGGTTGGGTCTGGTCTGGTAGTATTTAGATATAGCAAATTGACTAAGTACTAATGTGTTCTAAATACTGAAATAAAATGCAAAAGAAATACTTAGCTCTGGTGAGATGAAGAACCAAGGTGTTGAATGCTTGGGCCTGTTACGACTGATGTTGAGGTCGCTTTGCAATCTTCTGATCCAATGTTCAGAGTCACTTGTGCAGAGTTTATGGCCAGGTGAGCATTAGTCAAAGTTCCATTGATGTCCTAGAATCTAAGAGCCAAAGAGAGCAAGAGAGAGTCCCAGAGTAAAGCATCTAAGAGGAAGTTGATTCGGGATTCGTGATTACCCATTTTGGAGGTTAGAACTCGATTTAAGTAAAATGACATCGGCGATCCCGCTGGCGTCGGCTGATAGTTGACTGACGTTGGTGGGTGGATAATGAGTAAAAGGGCTAAGAAGCCCGTTCTTCATCCGCCAAGTGCATAGTCCATTAGAGAATGGTCAATGGACGGGGTTATTAAGCACGAGGGTTAGTTAGGCAGTTGGAAAGGAGTGAGAATAGGTCTTAAGGAGATGACTTAGTCTCAAGATGAGTCATATGGTGGGAAATGGTCCAAGGCGAGGTGTCAAAGGTGAGGTCTCCTAGGTGAGGTGTATTAGGTGATGTGTCAGGGTGAGGTCATAATTTAAAATAAGTTGTTTATTTTAAATTAATAAGATGTGGGTTAGGACCAAGGGGGGTCAACACAATTTAGGTGTCTACACCTATGGAGTCTGTAAAAATGAACCTACAAAGTCCGTAGATTTTTGAAAAGTTTGGAGAATGAGGAAATTGAATGCTCGAAACAAATTTTGAAAAGGGAAGAGACAATATTGGTCTTATAGGACCAAAATAGTTCATATGTTGTCCCAAAACATGAGTGACATTTTTAGCTTTTGGGGACAACTCTACTATCAAAACACTCAGTTTTAACAGTGAACAATGACCTATAGGTAGTCATATGAGAGTATTGAGACAGAGTAGCATTTGAGTAGATAAATGCAGTTACAAGAAATGGAAACGAGTGGAAAAGGGTGACATAGGGGGAATAAAAACATAAGTGACCACCCTCAGAGGACTCTAACCTATAAGACTTAGTCTAGGACATTAGGCCTAAAATCCAAGAGTAGGCCTCGATTTCCACCATCACATTTGAAGCACACTCAGACCCTCACAAGAAAAGTTGACATCATGAAGAGATGTGAGAAGATGGTATAGGCCTTGAAGTAAGTTTTTGAGGTAAGATAATAAAAATTAAGGGTAATTTTATTCTTTTTTAAAAAATTGAGTTACACAGTCCTAGGTAGTCAACTTGAGCCATCACTTCACGTGTTCATAACTTTCATAGCAGAGGGTCGCAAGGAAAATTATCCTAGGGTAAGTTGGGAACCCCTATAGACTCAAGATCCATGAAGTAGTGAGTTTGATTTAGGGGCCCAACACTATGAATGAATGTTAATATTGTAACCATATCTATAAGGTCTATAGAGAGTTTAAGGTCCAGCATCTTCTGATCGTATCTCCACACACAAGATGCATGGAACCTTAATATTTTCAAGAATTTTAGTGAGCTTTAGGGACTAAACATACATGACCATAATTTTAGGATTGGAGTTATAATATTTATGAACCATTTCTAAGATGGTAGACCTCCAAAAACCTTATTATACCCTAAGATACACCTAACTTGGGAAAACTTGAGATTTTATCAACCAAACACTCCTAATTAACTTTATAATTACTTGAATCATAAAGTCAACTTAGAGGAGACCCTAATCATGGTATTGATTTGTATGGAATTGTAACAAACGGGTACTCTTAAAAATAATTGAGAAGATAATAGGGTACATAACTATTTTAGAAGTTACCAATCATTAGATAGGGATGTTTTAGACTTATTTCATCTTCCCAAGACACCAAGTTCTCACTTTTCTACCTTAAAATGCCTCTATAACTCTTCACCAAATAGCCTATTTGCATATGTTACGAAAAAGTGGCCTAGTCAACTAGGAAAGGACAAATTATAGGTGTATATTGATTATAAGGGCCTATGTCATGATGTACAACATTTATTCAGACCTAAATCTCACCTATCTACCTATTCTTAAGGTCTCATATAGGTTTTCATGGCCACCAAACACAAATAGTCAAGTAATTGGAGAAGTTGTAGGATGGCATAAAGAGGTTATCAGAGAAGTTAATATAGGGTCATTACCCATGTAACTAATTCTTAAGGGGTGATCATAACACTTCTCATAGCCATCATGGAAGAATAGGATAGTTTCAAGAATAATCAATATGCATAAGGAGGAGTGGGTTACTCAACACCTCTTAGAGGCATAATTACACCTCATTTCACCTTATAACCATTGGGATAAGAATTATTAACCATAAGGTTGTATTCATATTCTTAAGGGAGTTAAATAAGCTAACTACAACCTCCACCACTCCACCTTAGTGCCTAAAGAGCCCATTTATGAGTGCCAACGCATAGAGAGATGTAGGGAGGATTATTGTACTTAATTATAACTATATATGGAGTTGACTATGGTCATTTATGACCTATACCTCTCACTTCCATGCCATTATCCCTCAATTTCCTTCTCATTCTACTATATATTTAGACCTTAAGGCCTTGATTTATATCCCTCACCTAGGTATAAAGAAACTCAACCTAGTTTTATACTTAATGAACTTATTGGATTGTTAATGGACTATTTTGGCTTCCATATGATTTAAATATAATGTTTTTATAATTTTTTATATGCAAATGTGGCATATTTTCCTCCTATTATAGGTCTTTATCTCACCTAGGTGTTAGTAGGTGTGTTGTGCATGTTACATGATGTATAAGAGTATTGGTGATTGAGTTTAAAGTGTGATCTGATTGGAAAGTGTCTCATAATAGACCTTCATATCATGACCTTCATACTTTAGGTACCTAATTCAACCTCCATGTGAAACATTATTGCATAAGAACTCTTGAAGATGGTACTTTAGTTCATTATTAGTTTACTAGTGTTGGTTAAGGTTAATTTGAGTGGATGAATGATCACATTGGTGCATCACCACCCCCTAAATTAGGTTTATTTTATGAAATATCTATCCCTTTACACCATAAAAATAGTATATCTTAGTGAATTGAGCCAAAAAATATGCACTAGGGGATATAGCCCCATAATCTAGAGTTTTATCCCAGTCATAGGTCACTTATAGCCTTCAACTATTCCCATGTTAGTCTAGCCTTAAAGGTAGGCCTGAACAACCTTCTTCAAAGGGTGTAGGTTGAAGTGATAACAAGCATCACATATATAAATTTTTTAAAATTATTAGTCTCTCTTTGTGACATTGATGTTGATTCTGCCAAGATCAATGCTATTATCAACATGCTTATCCCTTGTTCCATTCTAGATATTCGCACTTACCTTGGCAAACTTGTGGAAATAAAACAATTTATCCTTGAAATGGCTTACTGCATCTATTCTATTAATTCTCTCTTAAATAAAGGTAATTCCCTTGAATGGATAGATCCTTGTAAAAAATCATTTAAAAATATGAAGTAATCTTTACTTCATGCACCCACCTTTCGGCCACCTTCTAATGATCATCCTTTAATCTCATATGTTTCTTACACACCTATATCAATTGGGGCAATGAATTTCCAATAAGATGAACCAAAATATAATATGCCATATATTATATCACTCAATGCCTCATCAAATATGAAAAATATTATACAAAAGTAGAGCATGATTGCCTTGCCATATATTTTATAGATGAAAAGCTCTGACATTATATGGTTTATCAAATAACTTACATGATTATTCATTTTTATCCACTCCATCACTTATTTTCAAATCCTTTCTTATTGAATACAACATTAGAAAGTGGATGGTCCTTCTCATCGAATTTGATCTCTGTATTATTACACAAAAAGTTATCAAAGGATAAATAATTATTGATCAACTTACAAAATCTCCCATACTAGATGCCACCCACTTTCAAGATAGTCTTTCCAATGATAATATCCTCTATATTAAAGGTCTTAATGAAGCCATATTGATTTAACAAGTTTTGGAATATTTGTGTATTATTCCTAATTTAATTAAAGGGTCTGAGTAGTAAAATTAGTAAATAAATATGCAATAATTAAGATACTAATTTATGTAATTTGACTGTAATTTTAATCTTTATAAAAATAGTAATAAGGGAGAGAAAATAAGACTTAGCTAAAATCTAATTGAAATGTCTATTACAAGATCTAGAATTCACTTTTTAGGACTAGGACACTGTCATAAATCAAGATCTAGAGAAAGTTTTATGATTGGATAGGAGTGCTAAAATAGGAAACTAGTGGCACCAATATTGTAGTCTACATCTACCACTATTATCCAAGAGACCTGATCTTTTTTGGTTTTGTTCATTGTGTCTATGTGACCTTGCTTATGAATTTTCAACTACCAGATGTCCATAAAACTCCCTATAGATATATTTTATATTCAAACTTTAAACTCCTTTTTACTTTGACCAACTTTGAGAAAGAGAGGGGGTTAGTGTGTGTAAGATTCACTAAACGTGTATCCACACCCCTTATGTGGGCATGTTACCTACATACCAATACTCCAAAGAGGGATATAGCCATATGTAGTTCTCCCACTTTATGTGATTTATGAAATAGTGTGTATGAAGATGTAAAAGATTAAACTAGATGTGCTTGAGATGGATAGAGATTGATGTAAGGATTTGGATAAGCTTGTAAGTGTATTGGTTGGCTATATGCAGAGAATAGGGAAAATTTCCTTAGTAATCTTACTTGTATTATTGCTTACTTATTTATAATTTCCAACCCTTTATAAATGATCTTTGAAGGGATTTTATAGGGATCTATTAGTCATGGGTTAAATATACTCACATTAGGCTGACAAGGAGAAGGATGGGGAACTAAAAGGAACTGATCATTGGGGCCAAAAATGTACTTAGAAAGGAGTGACAAAAGTACATAGTAGTGTCACTAGCACTATAGTCCAAGTTTGGTGCTATTTTCCTTAGCTGATAAAACCTTTGGGGATGGATATGTCATGGAAAGAGTAGTTTGGCTGAGCTAGGATCAGATCTTGGAAATTTATGAATGACTGAGAATTAATGAAAGATGCTTAGGAGGGTCATGGGAGAAATTAAGAGGGACCTATGGGTTGGGTATAATTATCCATATTCAAGTTACCAATTTATATATTTTATATGACTACATTTTCCACCTCCTTTATTCTAGTGATGTAATAAAGAGAAATACTAGGATGAAGGTAAAATTGAAAGTGTACCTAAACTTACTTGTAAGGGTGAAACCGATGAAGTTGTGTGATGTTGGGTGTTTCATAGAGAGAGCATGCTTTAAAGTGAAAATATAAAAGAGAAAACAAAGAGTAGATCAATTCTTACTAGATACACTATATCTAAAATAAGAACATACAAAAGATGGGTAAGAGAGAGAGGAAGAGAAAGGAATGAATACACTTCATCAAGTAAAAAACCCAGTACAAAACTTATTGAGATGATAAATGATGTTAGATGTGTATTATACCAAGAATACTATCATGAATAGATCTAAGTGAAGTGGCTCAAGAATTCAAAGGCTAGCCCTATAGCTATATAATCACCCACTAAGTGAAATTAGGTGGACATGCATGTGTTGATTGATGTTTGGATAGTGTGTCCAATCCCTCTGAATAGGTGGCTCAAGAATACAAAGGCTAGCTAGTCCTTTGGCTTTATCATTGCTCCATGAATTTAAATAATGTAATAATACTAGTATGGATGTGTGTCACATGGGATGGCTCATGAATCCCATTAATATACTATGATATAACAATGTCAGCATGGATAGTTTAATGTATGCTAAAAATTAGGCTACTTTTGACCACTCTGAAAGATGGAGATTAGGTTTGTATAAAATCCAATCTGAAATTGGTTTACTAGGCTTATATGAAAGCCACTTTAGAATGTGAAAGTTAGACTTGTATGAAATCTACTCCAAAATGATGCCAACCACCTATAAATGGAATAAGTCATGTAACTATTGAGAATTATTGGGTAATACTAAACTTAGAAAGAAAAGAAAAGAAATGTGCCACACACATTGCCCCCAATCACTAGTGTCTAGAATATAGATTTTGATTTGGAAGTTATACCAATTTTCATATCTAAAACTATAAGTGAGAGCCATAATGTCATGCATGATGCCCCCTATATCTAGATTCTTTGAGAAAAAGTGTACTAAAACTATTGATTCTAAATTGGTCTAAATATGCAAAAAATTTAGTTAAACTTACTTTTTTGTCTACTTCTAAAAATTTTGGTTTTGTGTTGTTTAGATAGGAGCATTGAAAATGGATAGTAGTGGCACCGACATTATAGTCTAATATTAATGTTGTTATCTTATGCCAAATTTGGTAATTTTTCTAACATTTTCACTATCTACCTAGTCTATTCTTCCTAGTTTGATGTCTAGTTATTATTCTAGTTGTTTTAAATGTTGCTTTTTTTTACTATTAGGAGCTTTGATCTCTATGAAAAAACACCTATTTGTTCCCCCTCTTGTAAGGGTAGGAATGAACACCTTGTAATGACTAACCTCAAAAGAAAGATCCGTACAAGTGTGTTATGCTATAAATATACATGATAAAGCAATGATAATCGACAAGATATCTCAAGATATAGAATGGTTTGTAATGAGATATTGTTAGATCAATAAGGGTATGCATAGATAGATATAACAATGTAATAACATGTGCAATGTACTAAACTATAACTAGAAATCTAGTTAGTTATTAGTTGTTAGTTCTCAGATGTCAATTATCATGGAGTGATGGAGCATGATGTCCATCATAGAATCAAAAAAATCAATATAATTCATGATGTGGATAATGTAATTTTAAAATAATCAAAAATCAATCAAGAAAAAAACATATAAAGTAAGAAGCAAGAAGCACACAAGAATGGCCAAGGGGCCAAAAAAATAAGGTACATGGGTACATATTACTCAAACTAGAAGGAGAAAATACAAGGCATGTTCAAATTCCATATACACAGATAATTCAAACAAGAACTTTTGGTGTGAAATCCACAATCACATAGAAGAGTAAAATCAAAGGACATTGTCAAATGTCCTAAGACACATACAAGAGATAAAACTAGAACTAAGAAATGCAATCACATTTATCTATACAAAGAAAGAAAGGAAATCATGTAATACTAAAAATACAATCAAATATGACTAATCAAATCAATAATTTAAAGTATGCAAGACATGGTATTACAATAATAGGTATATGATAAGAAACACATAAGTGATATGGACTAGTGAGTGTCGATAGAATAATCTATGTGATCATAGTAAGTAATGAACATCAACATAATAACTGGACTATGTGGCATATAGATGAAATAACTATTGGCACTTATATTTTCACCTTTGAGGAGATGCCTAATTCTCCTCATCCAAGTGGCACCATGTAGACATTTTTCTTGCTATGGGTGACAATATTGAGAAATGAATCTCTAGATGAGGGTCTAGCTCCCCTTGATGCACCTTTAAATATCTCTCTAACCTAGTAACTTCAAAATAGAATGGGACTAATAAAAAAAACTAAAAGAAAAAAAGGGTGATGCACCAATGTATAATGTCCTCTCACTTGATTGAAAACTACTACTTAAAGACAACAAAGCATCTATCACACAAAACTCATAACCTAGGATTTATTGCTACATCAATATTTCATATGCTAGATTAAAGAAGATATGTGATTCTTACAAGGGAAATAAATGATTAAAAAGAGGTATATAGTCATGAACCACTACTAAGATACATCTACACTTATAAAATAATACTATCAAGACCTGCAACAATATCCTTTCTGTAAATTGGTAGACCATCAAGAGTACAAGCTAAAAAAGATAATCTTTTACTAGACTAGACCAACAAGATTCAAGTCATTACTTAATAGTACAACATGTGATTGGAAATAACAATTTTTTTATTTCTTCAAGACTCTTTCAAGTATAAATTTAGATATATTTTCCCCATCAACCAATGGAGGCTACTCAAAAAAACCAAGAGAATGCATATTTATAACTTTTGAGAGGAGGAACAAGCAAAAGAAGTCCAAGGGTCACTTGGACATGTGTCACCTTGAGAAAATAAATTAAGATTGCATATGGAAGAGAGGTGGGGTGAGCTATGACATGTTATAGAGGTCAACTTGTCCAAAACAAGTCATAATAATAATGAAAAGTGGCACAAAACCTATAATTCTAGCATAGAAAACTGCCTTCATGATTTACCTTCCAAAACTACCTTATCCCTACATATGGTTAGGTCTAATGGATGGTCTAAGTATAATGGGTTACAAACAAGTCCTTTCATGTGTTGGATTTATCCTTAACCATCCCTATTCTTATGGACATGCAAAATCATCCTTGGTAGTTTCAAAAAGGCTCATTTCTATGCACCTTCTACACTTGGCATTCAAAAACTCCATATTTTCCAAATTTATCCATGAAAAAGAGGTCATGGCACTTTTAAAATGTGCTTCTATCATTTGTTTTAAGAAAATACCTTTAAAAGGCTTCCCTAGTTGTTTTTCACCACTTTCCCTAAGTGTTCACTAATTGGTTCACTAGACTGACCGAAATTAAGATCTTGGTTGGGGAACTTAGGGTCTAAATCATGAGATTAAATGAATTTTTGGAATTATCTCAAGTTTAAATATTCATCCCAAACTATGTTTCATCTCCTAAATCCTTTTGTATCTTGTAAACCACATAAAATGATTAAAATAATCCATATTTTGGCCTATTACATACACCTCCATACAAATGAATCACATGTGTAGAATCTCTAAAGAGTCCTCTAAATTTTATATGTGGTTTCATGGCCATTTCATTGCATCTAGATGCTCAAAATGCTTCATCTCCTCAATCGGGTCACTTTTAAGTGGTTTAAACTCTTAACCTTTGTTCATAAAGGTATGACATTAAAATTCCCCCTAATTTCCACTAATGGATCTTAAAGGACATTTTATAACTTATCCAAATATATCAAGGTTCCATGAAAACATTCATAAAAGATATGAATGATGGAAGTTGACCTTTCAATTACTTTCATTCTTCATGTGAGGGTTTTAGTATGTCTAAGGATAGATATGGCTTCCTATAGAGTGTCCTTGCCAACCAAAAGACTCATCACCTCTGTATCTAACCTATAAACATGTTCCAATCCTTGTGATATCTCACCAAGATCCCAAAATGGAGATGACCCTTATTTTAGGACAAGACCTATGCATTGTCAATAGGCATGTTTGCACTTTATGACTAAAAGATGATAATTTTCACTTTAACTTCATTACTACATCATGAAAAAATCATATATACTCCCATAGGTATCATACAAAACACTATAGTTCTTAAAAAAGGTTAGAACTTGGAACGACATCTCATTTAGGGTTGGGTTTGCTTGATTTCCTAGTAGGTTTGCCTGCAGACCTTCTTATCTAAACCATCTCATTGTCATTAAAAAATTATAGGATGGTTTATTATGATCTAACATGTGTTCCCCAACTATCCCAACCTTACAAACTGATTATATTCACATTTGGTTCACTATCTAACACTTTTCCCAAAAACTACCATTCTTGTGCGTGAAGGAAGCAACATACCTCTAAGACAAAATATAGGCATATTTACCTATTTGTATGAGAAAATTGAATATTTTTGGAGATCCAAAAGGTCCTAATGACCAAATTTACCTATGGTTTTTTAAAAATTCCATGTTTATGGGGTATAACCATCTCCATTTCCTCAAAAATGAGGTCAAAAACCTTGTTTTGTACTTGTTTTTGCTCAAATCTCCCTATAGATTCTACCTCCACACAACCTTCATGATCATATATTGCTAAAAAATGGTTCTCAATCTCATTTAAATCTCATGGATATTTGGGAACTATCTTAGACCCCTTTTGTTAGTGAAAACACTTGTTTCACCTTTGAGCCAAGGGTCTCCTAACCTGCTTGTACGAACTAAGACATACCTTGTATAGGTGAAAAGGTATTTGGGCATGTGGTGAGTGTTATAGGCATGAAAAAACCTTAATTTTATTTTAATGAAATATCCTTCATAGTTTTAACCTTATCTTCCTTCCTTGCTCCATACATAGCATTTCAATCCTTCACCTTTCACTCTTGTCACTGTTTATAAGTCTACGTCAAAGATTTGTTTGATGAATTTTTGGGCCTTATATCCATTTTGTTTAGGATATAAACCATATTCATGCATTCTCTTAACTATATACCTTTAAATCATGCATTAATCTCATGTTTTGATCGTTAAAAAGGACACCCCTACCTTGACTGGGCTGAGAACCTATTTATGCCTATATGTGCGCATTCCTAATCCACATGTAGGTTGTCAAGGGTCATTTAAATCATGGTAGTGAAGGTAATAAGTTTTATATCATGGTGGTGGAGGTAATAAGGTTTAATTTTCTAAACTCCCATACCTTTTTCACACCCTTTGAATATGGATTGTGTTTCAAGCTAACCCACAAGTCTAAGATATCTTTTGCCCTGCATGTAGGCTTTCATGTGAGAATATGTCTTTAAAGAGTGTATAAGGTAATTTGTTTGTACTAATATAGTCATATCATATTAATTTCACTCACTTGAATTCTATATTTTATTTTAAAAACCTATTTCACTCCTGATTGAGTTCACACCCTCAATACCTCTGACTATAAGTGTATTTTCTCAGGCCTGCAGGTTATATTTAGGATCATTTGGATCATGGTAGTAAATTATAGGGCTTTTTAAGGTTTTATTTATCTCAATATTTCTCAAAATAGGACCCTAGTTCTTCTTGGGACTCTTCAACACCATCTCTTTGTGCCAATCATTGAAACATTTCCTTCACTGTATACTTTGCCCTATGTATGGATAGGGGGTAGGCTTAAAAGGTCATTTCATGCAATAGAATTATTATTCATGACCTAAATGCTCAAGACTCATTTTTTATTTGTTTATAATTATTTCCCCTTGCAAGAGTAGTTCTAGATTCCTTCATGCATAGTGTAGGTGGTAGCCTCCTTCCAAATCCTGTAGACATCATTGCTAACTTTCAGTAGGTTTCTTGACAACTTGGAGGAGTTCAAAGTCCCCCTTACACCTACCCTTTGGTTCCAAAAATTGGAATATTTTCTCTAGGTGAATAGGGATACAAGTTCAAAACAAAAAAGTGATGAAAACTTCTTCTGCTATGGCAAATATTAATCCATAAAAACTCTAGAACCTATGTTTTCCACATTTGGGGACGGAGAGCCCAAAATGGAGATGACCCTTCTTGAAGTGAAAACTTGCTTATATATCATCCTAGGTCTTTATGGAATGAAAATAATGGCTCTTGGGGAATGTTAAGGCCGAAAATGGATTCCACCATGTACTCCAAGATCTCTCACCTCCATGTAACCTCTTGAACCCAACACAAACTAACTGAAGGTGACAAGGCAACAAACAAGGGAAAGATGAACAATTTGGCCTTGGAAGAGTACTAATTGGACTTCTCATAAGGTGATTACATGAAATATATTTTCAAACATATTATCACCACCATGAATCTCCCTATACATTGAACAATACAGGTCTAACACCCATCTTTGTAACTCAAAGAAACAAGCATCATTTGAAATCTCCTTCTAAGACAATGAGAAGTGAAGTGTTAGATGTTGGAAATATCATGGAGACAGCTTGATTCCATCCCAAAAACATCCCATCAAGATCACACATCTTCATGGACCTCTAAAAACCAAAAATAGATACATAAATATACCCCTCTTGAATGCAATTCTATAAAAGGCTACCTAGATTGTTAACCATTATTCATAAAGGAAGAGGCACCAAAACACAAGTTCCTGTTATGAAAATAAAGTGAACTTAAAGTACAATCCACTTGTACCTTCCATACCAAGTGTTTGAATTTTACCTTCCTTAGCATGCTAGGAGGAAATGGAGGAAAAATGAGTTGTAGATGCATCTTTTTGCATTCTCCTTGAAATTCAAATGTGGAAATGGGTGTGGGGAGGTGAAGAGAATCCCACCCACATTTTTAACTAAATATCAAATCATGGGGACCATATAAGTGCCCAAAAAGGCCTAAAAATAAGGAGAAACTCTCATTTTCTGAATATAACTAAATCTTGGACTATCACAAACCTAAATCTGACATTCTCCAACCTCTCCCACATTAATTACAACTTCTTGACAAGTTGATCACTTTAGCCATCCATACAAGTCCTCTTTCTTAGCTCAAAAGTGGGCCCACAGGGCATTTTTTGCATATTAAATATGGTAAATATAATTAGATGACTTAGAAAGATCCTAAATCATTTTAAAACCCATATTAAGACTAGAAAAACATATTTTATGCTTTTGACCAAGTTTGACCTTGTTTGACTAGGGTTGACTTTCATTTATTTGACAAGTACAAAGGGTTAGACCTTGGACCAAGACTGGGCTAGGGATAAGTAAACATCTAGATCAAAATGAAACCCCTATAGGACATGGATAATCTCATACAAAGGTTAAAATTTTGGGGTTGACTCAAATTTGACAAAAGGTCAAATTTGATCAACAATAACCTGGATGGTGTAGTTATGTAGAAGATGCCCCTAGTGGGTATGCATATTGATGTGTGTCTCGATGTAGTAGGATGCCATCTTAATGGGTAGAGTGAAGAAATAAAGGATCTAGATGTCACTGTACACACTCAAATAAGATCTATTGAAGCATGGTAATGTAGATAAATAAACAAAGAACTGCATACAACAATAAATGTAAGTCTAGCATGATATTAAAGCCTAGATGATCCATATAATATAAATATTTTTGGTGTTTTAAAATACTTAAATATTTTTGGTATTTTGAAATATTTAAATGTTTTAAGGATTTTGAAATATTTGAATGTTTTTGTATTTTTGATATATAAGCTATGTACAATCAATCACAAGAAGACTATGTACAATCAATCATAAAGAAACTATGTACAGGTAATGTTAAGAAGAGATTATACTAACCGATGAGTCTCATGGGAGACTCCCTATCATGGTGTACTATATCAAGGAGAGGAATCATAGATGATCATGAAGCACAATGTAAATGTTGAGAATGTGGCTCTGAAAGCTGTATATGTTATAAATGCTCCAAAATCTCTAAAGTGGAAATTGATTGTGGATTCCCCCTGTAACTCTAATAAGTGGATGAAATTTTAGGGCTCTTAAGTACCCATTTGGTGGTAGGATAATTTCTCTGAACATTTTATCTATGATTAAATGCATGAGATCTCAATTATACTATCCTAGGTGTGAACACTATAGTTGGAAGCTGTCTAGAATCAATAACAAATTAGGGAATATTTGTGTATTACTCCTAATTTAGTTAAAGGGTCTGAGTAGTAAAATAAATAAATAAATATGAAATAATTAATCTACTAATTTGTGTAATTTTATTGTAATTTTAATCTTTCTAAAAATAGTAATAAGGGAGAGAAAATAAAAATTAGTTGGGAACTGACTAAAATGACTATTATATGGTCTGAAATTCACTATGAAGGACTAAGACAATGTCACAAATCAAGATCAATAGTTAATTTTATGATTAGATGGGATCATTAGAATAGGACACCAATGGTATTGGAACTATAGTCCACCTCTACCACTATTATCTATGAGACTTGAGCTTTTTAGGTTTTGTTTGTTGTGTCTGTGTGACCTTGCCTGTGAAGTTTTGACTATCGAATGTCTATGGAACTCTCTATAGAGCAGATTTTGTCTTCAAAATCTAGACTCCTTTTTAATGTTACCAAATTTGATAAATATGGGGGGTTAGTATGTGTAATATTTATTGAACATGTATCCACACCCCTTGTGTGGGCATGCTACCTATATACCAATACTCTAAAGAGAGATCAAGCCATATGTAGTTATCCCACTTAATGTGCTTTGTGTAATAATGTGTATAATCATGAAAAATTATAACATGGATATGCTTGAGGTGGCTAGGGATTTTTTTAATCATTTAGATAAGCTTGTAAGTGTATTAGTTGGCTATATGCAAAGAATAGGGAAGATTGCCTGAGTAGTCTTGATTGTATTTTGGCTTGCTTAGTGATAATTAAAAACCCTTTCCAAATGATCTTTGAATTAAAGTTTATTGGGATCTAATTGTCATGGGTTGAATGTAATCATGTTAGGTCAACAAGGAGAAGGATGGGGAACTAGAAGGAACTGACTGTTGGGGCCAAAAATATACTTAGACAAGAGCACTAAAAGTGAACAGTAGTGGCACCAATATTGTAGTCTAAGTTGGGTGTTATTATCCTTAATTAATGGGACCTAAGAGATAGATTTTTCATGGAAAAACTATTTTGGTTGAGTTGGGATCAGGTCTTAGAAGGCTACGGATGATTTAGAATCAGTGAAAGATCCCTACGAGGGTCATGAGAGCAAGTAGGAGGGACCTATCAGTTGGGTGTCATTAGCCACACTCAAGTTACTAATTCTCACATTTTATATGAATACACATATACATTAAAGATTAATTCCATAATTTCACTACTGATATTGATGCAATTAATATTTAATATCCCTCTATCCTTCTCGATACTACCAAATCTAAAGTAGTTATTGAATAACTTCCTGAAGTTAATGTCAATTTAAACAAAGATACTTGGACACTTCATTTTGATGGAACCAAATGTCTTAAAAGATCTAGGTTAGGTTTTAATCTCACTATTCCTCTTTTTAAAATTATCCTTTTGTAATATTTCATTACATTTGATGTCACTAACAACATGGTGGAATATGAAGCATTAATCCTTGCATAAGAGCAACACTTGATTTAGACATCACATATCTGCATGCTTTGGGTGAATCCCAACTCATCTACCACTATGTTTATCATGATTATCAATTCAAAAGTGAAAATATCCTTGCTTATCATCAAATATACACTACCCTTGCTAAAAATTTCACTTATTTTACCATCAAACCCATCCCTCAATATCAAAAGTCTATCATGGATTCACTTGCTTCTTCAACATATTTGCACCAAATTCTTACTAATTCTACATTTCTTATCAAAATAATAAAGTCCCCATATTCCATATAACTATAAAATTCACTTATATACCACATTAAGGTTCTTACCATTCAACAAATCCCATCGTACAAAGACATTATTTAATTTTTTGAATAGCAAACCTATCCTTCAAACATTGATTATCATGAATAGACTCACATTCATAAATAAGCATTCAAAAATGTCTTTCAATATAACATCCTTTATTATCACAATTTTTAAGGTACCCTACTCCACTAAGTTATGAAATAAGAGGTTCCTCCTCTCCTTGAGTAAGCACATAGGGGCGTTTATGATGGTCACTTTAGCAGTCATGTGATAGCTTGTAAATATTTATGTATAGATTAATTTTGGCCTACTCTTAAAAAGGATGCCATAAAAGTCACTAAAAAGTGTAGTCCTTATCAACTTCATGATGATCTAATCCATTCACCTTGACTTGAGATTTAAACTTTGGAATTTACCTAGGTATTTTCAATGTGGGGATCATATCTCATAGTCAAACTACCTAGAACACAAGATGGTCATGTCTTTATCATCATGGCTACTAGGTATTTTACCAAATGGGTTGAATCCATGCCTCTCATTAATGTCAAGGGAACCACCATTGCTAAATTCATCACAAATAAAATCGTTTACCATGTTGGCATTCCTTATACTATTATTTTTGATAATGGTGGTAATTTCAAAAATAATGATGTCAAATAGCTTCATGTTAAATTCAAAATCAATCATAATTTTTTCACACCTTATCATCCCCAATACAATGTCCAAAGTGAGGCCACTAAAAAAATTCTTAATAAAATTCTCCAAAATAAAATTTTTGACACTCGCACAGATTATCACCTTCATCTATATCCCTCTCTTTGAGCCTATCACACTAGCATATGAACTACCACTATAGTAATGCCATTTTCAGTAGTTTATGGTTTTGAATAAGTCATCCCATTATAATTTGAGCTTCCTTTTCTTCATATATCTCTTCATGGTATCATACCTAATGAATAATTACATGAATCTTACCTTCATGCTCTTGATCTTCTTGATGAAAACCATCTTTCCACTCTATAACATAATTTCTAATACAAGTCCTACATTGCCAAACAACATAAAAAAATAGTTAAAGTCTTCAATTTTAATGTTGGTGATTTTATCCTTAAATTAGATTACAATAATGAAAAAAAAAGGAAAATATGCTCAAAAATGGTAAGTCCCTTATTTAGTCAAAGACATCCTTGGTCTTATCACCTATCCCCTTCAAACTAATGAAGGCCATATTTTCAAATAGTTCACAATTGCACAATCCTAAATAAGTATTTTGCCTGTATCTTTCCCTTCTTATCATGCTTTCTATATGTTATACTTCTAACACTTTTTAGGATACTGGCATGGGTCTCACCCTCTATTGTAGTCTCTCTTTCCATAAACCTTAGTTCCTTCTCATGAGTTGCATTATAAAACTATGGATAAGACCCAATATTCCTCATAATTTCCTTTTATTCTCATTGATTTATTTCTTTCTAATGTTTTTTACACCCTTTGGGTTTTTATTTTTTGATTTACAGTGTAAGACCATGGATAAGACCTAACCTCCCTCATAAATACCATATTTCTCATTTATTTTTCACATTCTTTGTTCACCCTCTTTGGCTTTTCTTTTATGAGTTGCAGTGTAAGACCATAGATAGGACCATACCTTCCACATAAAATAACCATTTTTAAAATTTAGTGTTCCTTCTCTAGACTATTTAGTAATGGTTACAAGTTTTTGATCCATTTTCTCAAATTTATATTTTACTTATTTTGTAAATAAAACTTTTACAACAATAAGGTGTTAGCATATTTTACTACACTTCCCTCATTCTTATAATAAGGAATCACACTTCATGATCATTTATCCCTTTTTCACCCTTTATCACATTTTATGTGATTTGAATTAATTCAAATTGTTTCATGTTTTCATTCCTCTTAATTTCCTTTATTTTCACTCCATATTAGATAAACTAAGGTCAAAGTCAAGATAACACTTTTATTTCACCTAAATTAACAAGAATTTTAGACACCATTCTCTCTAAGTTATTTTTCTTAGCAACCGAGTCTAAAGTCAGTAAATGATAGTCATCTTTAGCACTGATGTTTGGTTCTCTAAATCCATATCGAGGAATAGAAAAAGTCCATAAAAAATTTAAAATCCAAATCATTTGAAACAAAAGGCAATGATACAAAAAGGCAACATACAATGTCAAAAGTCAAAATCACACCAAAAGACATGATTCATAACACATTTCATATCTCTAATCAAAGGTCAAACTCTACAATTAGCCTCATGATAGAGTTGAAGTAAATTAAGGTATGGTAGGCCATTAGATTGGAATAGAAGAATTAAAAAACTCTATGATTCTACCTACTTTCTCACACAATTATCCAATCTTTATAGTATACTGATGACTTTGTAAGGGGTCTTGAGGAATGAGTAACATGTTGTGGGAAGGAAGGTCCATTTTATTTTTCATGCATATATACTTCATGGGGATGATCTACATACTTTTTTTGTTGAGCCAATATTTGTGTGGCTAGGATAATTTCTTCAAAGTCCTCAATGTCAGAATTCCTCTTATTTTGACAAACCTAATTTGAGTGTCTTAACTTTGATAAAGAGTTAATCTACCTTTGATTTTCCTTCATTTTCCCCTACACCCATTTGATTTTCCCCTTGATAGACAAGTGTGATTATAAATATATTTTTCCATTTCTTCTTATATATTTCTTCTTCATATCTTAAAAACATACTATCACCACTTTGTTTCAGTTTTATCTATCTTTAGAAAAACACAATATGTTTGAGTGACTATGATTTTTTTTTATTTTTTTTAACCATGGATCTACATTTATATACATGCCCTGATTTATTTTACCATTTTTAATTTTTATATCACCTTTTTTGGACACCTAAGTTCATTTATACTTTCATGTTCTTTTTTTCCATTATTGAGGGAGGCTGGCTTGTTACTTCTCACTTACCAATGTTGCTTTCCCTTTGATGCACTTATTCCATTGATGATTGAGTAAGGATTATTAATACTCACTCATCAATGTTGTTTACCATTTGCTTGGCCATCTTTGTTTAATTAAGTATCGTTACTACTCTCTCAATTATGTTTGATTGCCATTTTAAACATGTATCCTTGGTTTGATTTGGTGAGTTTACCTTTCTTACTTAAGTTTTACTTGTTTGAGTTTTTAGATATTTAGTAGCTTTTTATTTTTAGTCACCTAATTTACTTTAAATTTTGAATTGGTCATTTGGTCCTAACTTAGCATTTGTCACCCAAACTTTCCAAATTTCTAAGTATGTCTTGTATACATAGTATCAGTTATCTTGGTTTTCTTGCATTTGTTTTTTTTTTTTGCTCTTCAGTTATCTAATGATAAAGGTAAGTCAAGGTAAGAATTATACTTACTTTTTTGGTTATTTCATTTTTAGTCAATTAATTTTAGCTATTTTATGATTTAAAATACTATAATTTTGTAGCCTTGACATTGTGGGTTGCTATGTCATTTTCTTGAAGAACCATCCCCTAATGCACTAAAGTGACATGTGATAATGTTGAGCTCCATTTTGTGGCAATTATATGGACCATGCAAATATTACCTATCTTGGTGTGAGGTAACCTTTATAGTGGTTGTTCCACTTTTATACATTTTGGCACCAGCTAGAGGAGTTCCTGAGGATCTTGCACTAGTTGGTAGGTAGTAGCATGGCATTGACTTTCAAGTGACATCCCTAACATTATTTGTATGTGTTAGCTCAAGAAGCATGAATGTCAGAGAGTGGTTTAGGTGAGAAAGTGACCCCCAAGTGATAGCTCAGCATATGACATGCACTCATCTAACTTGGGTAGCATAGTGGAGCCACCAAACTCAAGATAGTTCATCTCTTGGCACATACCCAATGACCTAGATGAAGATGCCTAATCACCTATAAAAGTAGACTCGCATTTGAAGATCAAAGGAGGCAACCAAGGTAGTGAAGCTCTAAAAAAATAGAGATCCTCTATTAGTATTTCATATTTTGCATATAATAGATTAGCATTGGAATGTATATCTTAAGCTCATATATGAGCCAATGAGCATGAGTAATATTAGGAAATATTATAGATTTTATTGTATACCTGAACTTTGTATAACAAACTATGAAGCAATGAAGAATGTGGTTGATAAAATGATGTGTTGGTTCTTGTAATATAGATAGCATTTTATCACATTATGTCTTAGTTATATAATAACAATGTTATAGTTCTTTACTCAAGAGTATTTTGATATTGAGGTTTAACCATGGTCATTAATGGTGTCATTGTGCCATCTAGTGACTTTGGTCTACCTAAATAGGATAAGTATTAGAACCAAACTACACCAAGTCCTAAAGACCCACACCTAAGAACTACCTTGAGGATAAGGACTTGAACCTAAGCCATCCATATTACTTTCATAAGTAACCAAATGACCCTTAACACACTATTGATCAACTTGTGCCTTTAGATCTTGGTCTAGTTACAAATAGACTTGCACCTTAGAACTCATGCCATTAAGAAGGCTTATGCCTATTGAACTCCCTTTGAATAACCTAGTGTCATAAGGCCACTTGAACCCCTCTTTTTAATGTCTAAACCCCATTGAAACTCTAGTTACACCATGTTTCAACTAGCCCAATGTGGGCTCAGCTACTTTATTGTTGCACTTTAGGTGATCGCACAAGGATTTCTCCTTATGTGAAACTAATGCCAACATATTAGTGTGTTAAATTTTGTACACCAAACCCTTATATCTTCATGCCTAAATTCACCAAGTTTAGAACCAATTTGGTTTGATAGATAAGTGCATGACTAAGTGTAGAGGCTAGCCTTATGAACTTTTCTACAACATTTTTATTTTGCTTCCAGGACCCATGTTGAATTTTGTTGCTGCAATGGTGTAATAGAGTGATGCTCTAACTATCACTCATGAATATCAAGTACTATTTAAATCAAGTGAAAGATATTTTTGCATATAAGCATCCTACATACTAGGGGTAGAAGCTAAGGAAATGGGTCCAAGCTAACTTGTACAATGCTATGTATAAGGTGTTCTTTTGTGAGCTACCTAAACATGTGTACTAGTGTTTACTTGCCTATACTACCTCTAAAAGCAAAATTTATGGCCATCATCTCAAGTGGATCATAGATCACGTAGAAAGGCTTGAAATCCTATATGAACTTTGGACGTGCATTATGGATAAGTGGTAGAGTGATGCATTGAATAGCTATGTTTTAAAGTTAACAGTGCTAACCTTCTTGTGCCTTTTATAAGTAGAGTAAAAGTTTATTCATGAGCCAAAGTGTGAATTTATCATAGGACTCAACATCAAACTAAAGAAACTCCTGGTGGATTATAGTATAGAAACCATAATAATGGAAGGCTAAAATCATTACGCATATGAGCAAACATAGAAAGTGAGAAGGAGCAGTGTAGGTAAGGTGTGATGGAGGAGGAACAACAACCTTACACCTAAGAGATATGAAGGATAAACTATAGTAATTTAAGGTGCAAGTTGATAGAGGATCTAGAACCTAAAAGTGCTAAGAGGACCCATAGCGAGTAGGAAGGGCATGGAGATGGATCCTTTTAAATATAGCAATGTGAAGAGAGAGAGGAAGAAGTAAGAGACTGGACTCAGTAGTTGGGTATAGGATGTAGTGGGTTCCTACAAGATGTGGCACTTGAAAATACACTAGAAGCACCTACCCCCTTTGAACCTAAAGTGTAAGCTCATGTACTAGATTCCCCATTAAAAGAAAGAAGAATTGGAATTTAACCTATTATTGACATTGACTATGATATGATTCAAGATTTGGATCAAAGGTTTGTGATTAAGTGATTCCCTATGAGGAACTGAGTGAATATATAGTGAATTTAGCAATTACCAATCTAATAATCATAAACATAGGCATAATTATCCTTGTGTATAGAATGTCATTAACATCGGCTAGGAAATATCCCATCAAGAGTGGCATGACACCACAAGTGAGTGGTGATACACTGATGAATTTAACAACATATCTAATAATGTTAGGTCAATGCCCTAACCCATAATTGGAGTCACTGGAGGGCCACCTCCAATATAGATATGAGAGGAAAGGTGCCTCAAAACCTAGCACCACCCCCTTAACAAGTCTACTATGAGATAATAATGCACTTGCCCAAGTATCATGGTGTAGAGAATGTCATGGATCATGTGTTGAAGTGCGAGTTGTAATAGCATGTTTGGGGCATCACTCATCCCAATCACAAGGTAACCTAATTAATGACCACCCTACTAGATTGCACCTATACTTAGTATCAAAAATTTGATCCAAAACATGCTATGGTTGACTACAATGTGCTGAAGGAAGCCTTCTTGAAAGAGTTTGATATCTCTAAATTTGAGTAATAGAGCATCATGGTGCTTAAAGAGATTGGTCAAGGTTTATCTGAAATCATGCAAATGTATGACACATGTTTTAAGACTCTTCTCTCTAAGATTTTATATGATGTTCACCCCTCCTAACACACATAGTGGTTTGTTAGAGGCTTGTTAGTACCCTTCAAAAGAGCATTGACCATGAAGACCTTCATAGACCCCCATGAAGTACTTGAATCCATTCTTTTAGCTGAGGTAGTAGATAATGTTGATACTAGGATCAACCCATTCATGGAGGCATAAATTATGTCCATGACTTCCCAGCTATAGAAATTGACTGCTAGATCAATGCATGACACTCATAGTGGGTTATGGTGTACTAATTATGAGATGGAGCTAAATATCAAGAAAAATTACCCATGGAGAAATATATGTGCCTTACTTCTCAAGTGTGAGGTTTTTTATGGGCCACATGACTCTAAAAATTATCCTCTATTAAACATGCTATCCAAGTAAACACCACCATTTAAGATAAAATGTGAGATGTCTATACATATTCAATATCAGACTATAGAGTCATCAATGAGATGCACCAAAACATGGAGAGAGTCATAAGGTAGGTGATGACATCAAGTGATAGTTAGGTAGGTTAAAGAAATGAGGCTATGGCCAAAATCGTATGGGTTATGACAACTATCAAGGTGTGTACAGGTGAGGAGGAGGACATGGTGAAGGAATATTCCCATCTTGATCATGCTACAAGTGTGGATCAACTAAGCATAATCAACATGACTACTTATTGGGTGAAAATTTTGTCGTCAACTAACTGAAGGAAAAATGAGTATATCAGCCACAACGTAATGAGATAAATCTATCCTCTCAGTAAAGGGAGGTTCCCTATAAACTTTGTTTTTTAAATTAATCTAAACTAAATATTAACTTAGGGGTGAGATCATACCATCCATTTCTCTTTTTTTAGAAATGATTTTTATAAAGTGAAGGAAAATTCCTTGGATATTAACTGAATCCAACCTATCGTTGCTTCTCTTAGTGATTTATAACTTATATAATATAGTAGAATGAGGCATAGCCCAAAGTCTTCACCAAAAACTACAACAGAGTATATTATTACAAAAGATAAAATTAATTCAAAGCCTTTCCCACATATTTTATTCTAAAATGATAAAATAGAAACTAAAGATAATTATAAGAGCATAAAGTCTCCATAATCAACTTCAGGACATGTTTCAAAGTATTTCCACTCACTTTGCTTATTTAATCAAATAGATAAGATTGTATTAGGAAAAGGACGTAATAAAAAATTTCCACACAACACAAGTTATTCCAATATAAAGTTTGAAAAGTCACTTGCTTTCTCATTTACTTAATAAAATATGATTTACAATCTAAGCTCAAAGTCTCAAAAGGTATTTCAATTTGAGCAGAGTGTTTGCTTTTAATCACTAAAAGAAGACCCATTTTACAAAAGAGGCCCTCTTTGTTTATAGGGAGAGGCCTTGAGGATTTTAAAAAGACTTAAAAACTTTGACCAAGTCAAAGATAAGAGTCCTTGTTGACTTTGACCTCCCATATTTTTACATGTAATTACATATGACAAAAGTACATGTGAAAATGTCTAAAGCAGTTACAAAAGTGCATTTGAAAAATGGAAATTAAACCAAGAACAATTTCAATTTGTATCTCCATTTTTCTTCATGTGAGCATCGTACATGGTGATAGCTTCTTGTATCCTGATACCGTCTAGGTAATAGTGTTCTTGAAAATCACCTTAGCCTTGACTATGGCATCTCTCACTGTTGTGATCGACTTTGCATGACTAGTTAGCCTAGTTTTTAAATTATCCAGAGTTAACTAGTGATCTAGAATATTGTCCACAGAGGCTACTCAAATGCCTTATCTTCAAATTATTTTTGGATCATACCTTCAAATTCTTGAACCATTTCTTCTGCTAAAAGGAATTGGTTGTCTTGTGTTGTAAGCTTGCAAGGTAGCTCCTCCAATTTATACAAAAGATTGATATCACTTTGCTCACTGAGGTCCTTTGAAGATTTGAGGTCACTGATCAACTCTTTAAGCATTTGACTCTTATATATCAATGCTTCTTTAGTTTTAATATAAGAGTCTCTATCGGCAATGGCACCAATTGATATTAGAGTGCTCATTTTTAGTTTCCTCATATCCATCCATTTGTCAAGATATTGTTCTATGCTTCCAATATCCTGAAAGATAACATTAATGAGATCATTAAATTTTGTTCTTATTTTTCTCATTTTATCTATTTTCTCAAAAAACTCTATGAGCAAGGAAATTCCTTGTGTATGCATCTTGTCCAAGTACTCTTCAAGTAATTTTCCTTTGAGATAGGTCTTTTCCACTTTCTGAATCATGGGGTCTTCTATGGAGATGGCCTCTAGAGTTACTATTTCTAGAGTGAAAGTAATCATCCTTACCACTGCAATCAATTATTCCACCATTGCTTTATAATGATCCTTCATCTCTTTCTCTCTATCAAATTTCTGAATCAAGATGTCTATAGCTGACTGCATTTCACTCTTGGCACTCTCATGAGTAATCTTTCCTAATTCAACTCTAGAAATAGAGTAGTCACTTACATCAAAATTTTCAATGATTGCATCCTGTGGAGGTCTTTCAATTTCTAGAAATTTGTGTCCCTTAGCCCCAATCATCTTTGAAAGAATTTTTGGCTTCTTGGGAGCCTTGACTTTCACTGGCACCATTTTATTGAAACCAAAGTCATATAGATAGATGGATTGTTTTTTCTTCTTGGGCATATAAGCTAATAACCAAGGTGGGAGGGTAGAAGTACATACATTAAGATCAATCTCCATTGTTGGTATTATAAGAGTTGAAATTGCACCCGTAGTGGAAACAATAGGTTGAGTATCAATAAAAATTGCACCTTCTACTGAGTGATCAAAAGCAAAACTATCCTCAATATCAAAAGATGGAGATGAAAAATTGGGAATTGATCCTAAAGAATGAAGAGTATCTCCAAAGGTGGCTTGAGGGTTGTCAAAAAATTATTTTGGAAAGAGGGGGTGATCTAGAAGAGGGAACACTAATTAGAGAAATAGGTGAGGGGGTTGCAACAGGCATGCCCGACAGGGAAGAAGAAATTCCTATTTCTAGCTGCACATTCTCTTGAGGAGACAAAGTCACCTTATCTTGTTGATCTGTGGGCCTATCATTAGTCTCCATTTATTTCATTATTGGTTCTTTAGGGCTTGTTTCTCAACTTCTGTGTCTGCTATCTCTAGCTCTTTTTCCATAACTTTTGACTTCTTCATCACAAATATGATCTTAGGCTTATGTGGCATGGAAGAAGAAGGAACATCAATTTTAGTCTTCATCTTATTTTTTTCTCTTCTTCTTGTTTCCTCTTGAAATTCAGCTTCTAAACCTTTGATGAATTATTTCAAAGTGATTCCTCTATTTGCTAACCAATTATTGGTGTTTGCCAATATTGGTTCAAATTTTCTCCTTAAGGAAGTCCACTCCTTTTGTGACCATTGGATTGGTGGAAGAGGGGCATTGGAAACCTGTTAAGCATTGTATCTATCATTAATCAAATCCCCATCATCCACTAAATTCTTAGGGATATCATCAAGTCCTAGATATTCTATTTGCTCAAGAGATAACCTATTGTAGTCCATTTTCTTGATATCTTCTACTATCCTCAAGTATACACAAACATCTTCAATCATGGGTTCAGGGAATTGGGGTTTTATCCTGGTTATGTCCTTTACTCCCCTATAATCAAAATTAGGTCTTCTTTTAAACTGCTTCATGATTACGAGCTGCATTTCAATTTCCATAACTCTAGCTTTCCTAGCGGTTAACACTAAAAACCTACCAATTTCAATTGGGAACCTGAAATTGGGCTTCTTGAGTTCCATCTATTTATTATGGATGAAAATTATTTGCCTACATAGCTCCATCAAGACCAATTTGTTTGAAGGGAACCTTAGAAGCATATAAGGATGACCTTGAAAAAAGCCAACCCTCAGGTATGAAAAAGAAGGAAATTTCAAAAACATACATCCAAAATCATTCACAACTATCCAGGCTTCATCGAACACTCTTTTTGTTCTAACTGAGGATCAAAAAGACACAAAAATATTGCAAAGAAAGCATCATTTACTCTCTTGAAATAATGAATAGGACCTTTCAATGTTAACTTAGGATAGTATTGATACACTGGGATTACTCTCCTATCTCCTTTTGATGTTAAATCTGGAAAGGTTCTCATCGAAGCTACAATGTACACCACGTAGGAAGTCATGTAGAATTTGAAGGTAGTGGATACCTTCATCAATTGCTCATGTAGAGCATTACTGATTTGCTCTCCCTAGAAGATGACTTGTTTTCCTTAGAGAATTATATTGATGAAGGGATACATCCATTCATAAAACTATGAGGAAGAAGGTAAACCTCTTACCCTACTAAGAAGAGTGATCAGATCACTGACTTCTTTTGAAAAGTTACTCCTTTGAAAACTTCATGGCCACCTTGACAATTTTGCCCTTGGAGTCTTGAGCCATTTATGGTTGATTACTTTCTTCACTTTTTCAAGATCTTTGTCATATTCTCTTTGTGCTTTGACAAAATCAAGCTTTATTACTTCGGTAGCAAGATGACACATAAACACTTTATCGATGAACTCAGGGTCTAGTCTAATTACCGCTAGCATCTAACACAACCTTGATATCTTTATTATATAATTGAGCACACTAGAGAACAAATTTTGTATTGTGAGCTGCTATAGGGAAAGAAGATAATAGATGAATATTAATTTCAATTATCTTCTTCATTTTATGGCTGGGATTGCTTGATTTAGTTTTTCCATGAACTTAGCCATATATACATGACCAATCTCTGTATCTTTAATGTCATCAACATTAGAAGTAACCAAGGTGATTGGAAAAACATCTTGATATTTTTACTTCATTATCTTTAACTTCTTTAAAGAAACCTCAGTCATTTGGAAGAGCTTCTATCAAAAGGATGTTAATGAAGAAGGATCCACAAGAGAAACTACAATAAAAATCATGATCATGCAATCAAGGGAAATATTGGCAATCTGGGAAAACTGCATGTCGATGATCATGACTATGGGGATGCACTTGAAAGGGCTAGAGTGTGAGTAGGCCAAAAAACTAGAAGAAAGTGGCTTCAAAAAAGTGAAACTAAAATTTTTCTAGAGTTAAGAAATTTGGAAGAATGTTTGCATGGGTGGCAAAAATCACCACCCTTTCATATGGGGGTGTTATCTTTGGTATTAGTGGTGATTTTTTCCACCCTTAAAAGTGAAGGTAAAACATGTATGGTCATTGAAAATTTTTTCTTGATCATGTTGGGTAAAAACCACACTTATGCAGGGGCGGTGATTTTTGCCGACCATGCATGTTGGGTTTGTGTAGGAGTGGCAAAAATCACCACTTTTGCATAAAGCTAGTTTATAAAAATGTAAGGGTGGTGAAAATCACTAACCTTAAAGGTAGATGCATGTAGGGAATGCTAAGGCTATAAAATCCACTACTCTTGTAGGTAAAAATTCTCTTTGTGCTACGGAATTGATTTCTTAGGCTATTTGCATTGTAGATTAGTGTGGAGAAGTGAGGGTGGTAAAGAAGTGAGGAAGGAAAACCATAGAAAACAAAACCTAGAAATAAAGAAAGAAAGAAAAGAGAAACAAAACTAACCCCAACAAAAAAGAAAACAGAAAACAAAAACCTGGAAGAAAAAAGACCAAAAATCAAAACTTACCTAGCAATTTTGAAATCCTAAGCTTGAAGTTGATGAATTCACGATCCAACTTCCTCATGCAGTCAAATGATTGCAGGGAGGAGGAGTAGACAACTTAAAATAATCAAAATGAGAAATCAAATGGCATTTAAATGCCCTAAACCAAACACCAACCACTCAGTGTGCATGGTCATAAATGCCACGTGCAAAAACCAAGATCATGCATTGGCGGTGATTTTCACCACCCATGCATGATATGAAAGAGTTCATGTAGTGGTAGTGAAAATTTCCACCCATTCATTAAAAGGTGTAGAAAGATGGAAGGGTAGTAATTTTTGCTGCTCTTGCATGAAAAAAGGGGGAAGAAATATGCAAGGGTGGTGAAAATCACCGCTCCTGCATAATTTTTTTTTGCAAGAGTGGTGATTTTCACTTCTATTGCACTCAAAGATAGAATAACATGCAAAAGTGGCAAAAATCACCACTCTCGCATGAAAAAATAGAAAATGGTTAACACCTTAAAAACTATCAAAACCTACCAATGGTTAGATCAACACTGTAAATGTTTCACACTTTTTGAGAAAACACAATGAGGGAGTGTTGAAAACCTTCCCAAGATGTTAAGACAACTTTTCTCGAGATGAAGAGAAACTTGCTTTGAACAAAAAACTTAGAGTGAAGATCATGAAATGGACAAGTTTCATAGGGGTTGTCCCTAAAACGAGCATGGCTTATTTTGGGGACAACACTACCCCACATACCTAATGTGTGGGTACTTTTGAGGACCACATTTAGTCAAAAAATTCATAGACCTATACAAAAAGATAACTCAAGGTTGGCTTTATGTAGATAGAGGTGAGATGATGGTTAGGCATAAGTCCAGAGAGGAAAAGTGGGCTCTTAAGCTATAATAGACTCACAAAGAGCCATCCAAGGTATAGGCCACAATAAGGATTGGGTTCACCACTCAATAAGACACTATGATAAACTAATATATGCACTTGGAGATGGAAAATCAAGTTGCATTGAGTGCATAACATAGTTAGAGCCAAAATTTGCACCATATCCTAACCCTACATGCAATAAAAACATCCTATAGTAATCCATAAGCATGATATAGTCCTTATATTGTGAAATTTAGTTGGCCAAAGATTTAGAGGTATAATCCACTGCTTCATGCAAGAAGCAAGATCACTAGGAGGCTAAAGTGTAGGAGTTGACTAAGATATTGTGCCTCTTAAAAATTGACAAGGTGTTGCCACTATTGAAAGATTTACTTCTAAAGTATGTAGGGAAATAACCAGTGTAATAGGCCACATCTCAAGTGATAAAAGTTACAATGTTTCATATGGAGAGGTTGCATGAGGTAAGGCATACTTAGAATACTAAATATGACCAAGAATTTTTGATAGATGCCACCATTAATAGATGGTCAGTTTGTGAAGTACTAATTAATATGAGTACCAAGGTCAATATCCTGAGCAAAACTACCTAAGAGAAGATTGGGTGGCCACCCTTGAGGCTTTCACCTTATATGTTATTCATGGCTAAAAAAACCCAAGTACAACCAATTAGGATCTTGAAGGGTGTCATTTTAGATATCATGGGCACTGAGTTCCAAGCTGACTTCAAGGTCATTAAGTTGGTAGAATAGGACAACTATTTAGCACTCTTGGGAAAGCCATGGTGTTATGCTAACAAAATAGACATGCACTTTAAGAATTTATATATGACTTTTAAGAATGTTAAGGAGAGGGTGGTGATCCCACTTTTAAGTGATCAATGGCCCCCTATGTATAAAGTGTTGATCTCAAGGACAATATCAACCACATATATAACATCATAGCATAGGGTGTTGAGAAGCTCAACCCTAATAACCAAGGCATGCTCAAATGGGAGGATAGATAATTAGCATCTAATACAACTGATGTATCATGTGAGTGATGGATCTAATAGGTTTATGAGGTTATTAGCTAAAGGTGCCACCTAGTACGTTTAGTTGGGTTAAGACAAGCTAGGATCAAGCTAGTTAGGATTAAGTACCCCAAGAAAAACTGGGTTCCTTGAACCCAAAAAGTGGAGAAAAAGGTACTTTGACTAAGTAAGGGGAAGCTTTTAGTTCTTCCAAAGTATGAAGGGAGACAACCCATAGAAATATATGTCCATGACATTGAAGCTTACATCCCCAAAGAGCTAGATTGAAGGGGCACACTAGTGCATACCTTGAATAGCACCATTGCTCATTGGTGGGTAGTGTAGAGACCTAGCTTACCAACTTATAAAGATGTGAAGGTATCCATATGCACTAGATTTGGAAAGAGTAATGAGCACTAGGACATACTTGATTACACTAATGATTCTATCCCCATCATGCATGTGTGTTTGTGTGAAGAGACCTTGAATATCTATTGTGAGAATGTGCCAAGAGGCTTATGGGTGTATGCCTTTTACAAGACCCTAAAAACATGGGCATGAACATGGTATATTGTAAATGAGATGTGCCATGAGATATGAAACTAGGATATGCTTAAGGAGAGGTTCATGTACACATTCTCCTTTTCTTTGTTGAACTTATATCTACTAGAGCCTCTACAAGTCATTTTTAGGGTAGTGTTTGAGGACACTATAATCCTAGAAGAGAAACTAAAGGAAATTTTTGGGTAAAAAGGATTTTCTCTCCCAAATTTATTTAGAGAGATGATGCTCAATAGTGACTTCAATGAATAAGATGATGAGACCTGGAAAGAGCACAATTAGAAGGCTATAATAGGTAGACAAAAGCTTGTGTGCCTTATAGATGACAACACCATAGATGATAAATATCTAATGCATCTTCAAATTAAAAAAATAGAAGGGACAAGGAAAGTTAAATACTCTCATCAAGAGATAAATTAACCCTATTATGCACCACTCAAGACCACTAAAATAGACATCAGTGCAGAAGGTGAGCCAAAGATCACCATTATAGGTAGTTACTAGTTTGAGTTAGAGCTAGCATAAATTATAGACCTCCTAATGGAATTCTAAGACTTTTTCTTATGTAGCTACAAGGACATGAAGGGAACCCACCCTTCCCTTGGAAAAAATAACATCAAACTAGTGGATGGCACAAGGCTAATCAAGAAGCATCCATATCAGATGAATCCTAATCTCCATGCCAAGGTTAAGATGGAAATTGATGGAATGTTGGTGGCTGGCATTATCTACCTAGTACAATAATCTAAATGGGTGAGCATAATGGTCATCAACATTAAGAAGTATGAGTTCATATGAATCTATGTTGACTACAAGATGTTGAACACCACTTGTGTCAATGATCCATTCTTGACCCTATTTATTGATAAGGTCCTAGATGGAGTTGCAGGCTATGAAATCTACACTTTCACTAATGGGTTTTTAGGCTACAATCAAGTGTAGATCAAGGAGGAGGATAAGTCCAAAACAATCTTTTTAACTGATTGGGGTTATTTTAGTTATAATGTGATGTCGTTTGGATACAAGAATTCATCATTTTTATTCTCTAGAGTAGTGATCACTGCCTTTAAGGACTTTCTCCATAAGTTCTTCCAAGTGTATCTTGATGACTAGAATATGTATGGTCTTGTAAAAGACCACTATAACAATCTATGCCTCATGTTTGAGAGGTACAAGCAGCTTTAGATATCCTTAAATATAAATAAGTACATCTTCACAAATCTATTCTGGACATTTCTCAAGTACATCATCTATAAGGATGGTTTTCTTATTGATCTAGTAAAGATAGCCATAATAATCTAGCTCCAGACAATTTCAATGAAAAAGACATTTGTGCCTTTCTAGGTCATTATTGCTACTATAGAAATTTCATTCAGAGCTATACAAATATCATGATGCCTTTAGAGGAGATCTTGTGCAAGGATGGCCCATTCTACTATGGTGAGGCACAAAAGGAGGCCTTTGAAACACTGAAGCTAAAAGTTAGCTAATGCACTAATTCTATTATTTTTCAGTTGGATGACTCATTTCCATCTCCACATTGATGATTTAGGCTCTACCATTAGCACCATATTGGTGCAACCAATTGAGGGAAAGATGGACCACCCCATCTTTTTTACAAGTAGAAAATTGATGCAGGTAGAGCAAAATTACACCACCATTAAGTGCGAAGCACTAGTGTTGGTCTATGCCTTATAAAAATCTTGGAAACCCCATTCATATTTTTCATAGATCATGATTCACTCAAATACCTTTTGAATAATCCTATTTTACATGGGTGCATATGCATATGGATTTTTCTCTTCTAAGATTTCCAATTCTCCATTGTAGTTAAACCTAGGAAGTAGAACTTAGGGCTAGACCATTTGTATTGCATCAACTCTGGTGATGTGGTAGTGTTGATTAAGGATGACATGTTGGATGTGTAACTATATATATTCTATCACATTCTTAAATATCTAGCATAGATTACCACTTTCTTAGTGTTTGGGTTTGTGCCCTAGACCTTGTCCACTAAGGAAAAAACAACTTGCGATATGTGTCTCCCCTTCCATCTCATTGAGGGGGAGCTATAAAAACTAAGTAGGGATGAAGTATTATACCTGTGTGTTTTGGAACATGAATGGGACTCCATCTTATGGGAATCACATGAAGAGATTGCAAGATACCATTACACTAGTGATGCAATAGAATGCAAAGTTTTGTAGTTAGGCTTTTGGTAGCCAAGCTTGTTCCAAGATGCCAAGGAGTATGTTAAGGCATGTGATATATGCTAGTGTGCCGAAAATACCAACCACTAGGATGATATGCTTCTCATCCCCATTATTTCTTAGGTGCCATTTAAAAAATGGGTCATTAACTTTGTTAGGCCAATCACTCCCGCATCATGGTGCATAGGTGTAAGACACATTTTAGCGACCACTAACTATTTCACCAAATTGGTCAAAGCCATGCCAACCAAATATTGTATAGCCACAACATTTACTGACTTTATATGGGAGAACATCATAATCCAGTATGGGTTCCCATTGAGTCTGACTAGTGACAAGGGTACTCAATTCATCAATGACATGGTATGCATCCTTCTGATTGAATACATGGCAGTGCACCATAAGACCACCCCATATCATCCCCAGGCCAATGGCACAACTAAAGCATTTAATAAGATTTTGGGAATGTGCCTGACAAAGGAATGTGATGTTGGTCACAAGGACTGGTATAATCATGTTTTAGTGATACTTTGGGCATATCACACAACCTATAAGTGCTTAAGCAAGGCTAAACCATTTCAATTGGTGTTTGGTGCTGAAGTAGTTCTGACCATGGAATTCATGGTACCTGTAGAGTAAAGTTTAACTCTACGTTTCATTCTATTTTTCAGTCATGCGCCACAAATTTTTTTTCCCACATACTTTGGTCTGAGATGGCAAAGATTTGAAATAGAGCACGTTCTTTATTTTCCTTTTGTTTCATTTTTGTCTAAGTGTTGAAATCAAATGAAAGCTACCAAGTGTCATCATTTGAGGAATCCTTTGAAAAATGGAAATTGCCAAGTGTCATCCTTTGAGGCACCTTTCATATTTTCTATGAGTTGGTCAAAATGTGCCACGTATATCATAGCGACTTACCAGAACGCATTAAGTGTTAGCATCCACATTTTCATCTCTTTTCAGTGAAAGCTTTTAACAAGCTAAGTATCAAGATCAAGCATAAAGCGCCAAGTGGTAATCGTAAAAGGTCTCAATTTTACTTTTCTAAAAGTGATGGAAGATGCAATGTACCCCAGCTTAAGAGAGTAGAAGCCACCACATGTCGCGATCTGAATTATCTTCATTTTTGCTTCATTGATATAGAAAAGACCGTGGTGGGTCTTAAGTGTTGTTTCTAAAGCAAGCAGAAGTTGCCAGGTGTTGTTGTCTACATAAATATGAAATAAGACCTGATTATTTCTATGGTATAAACAAAGTAAAGCAGAAACCACCACGTTTCATCTTCCACAAGTTTTTGAAAAGGTAGATAAAAGAAGCAAAAACCACCACATAACCCTAGATGAGTAAAGCAGAGATTGCCACGTGTCTTTTGATGAAGTAGCAGAGTTTGCCACCTGTCCCTATGCTCCTTTTGATAGTTAATTGGGTAAGAAATGCTATGATTTTTATTTTCTTTTAAACTATTGAAATTTTGAAGAAGTAGATTGTGACAAGTGTCAAAGGTGGAATGCTCATAAGCAAAGATATAAAAAGAGTATAAGTTACACAGAAAGTGCCACGTGTCTACGATAGGTGCTACGGAACCCACCAAGTGTCTTCATCTAGTGTCTCCTAAAGTAATAAGAAGGTTTTCAAGAAATTAGCTAAGTGTTACCTAGCGTTTAAGATAAGGGAGCGCCCTACAATCTGTTTCAGCCAATGAACTGCTAGAAGACAAAGCATATTAGAATCTATAAAATATCTTCTGTTAGACACTTCTAGTTCTGTTAGATTTCAGTTGGGCCATTAGATGGGGAACAAGCAAAAAATCTAGGGTGAATCCTAGGCTATAAATAAAGGTGCAGAGATCACCAAAAGGAGGAATCAGATACCAAAGAGAATTTTTTGAGAGAATTATTGTAAAGAGATTAGACTTTCTAGAGCTGTGACTAGGAATATCATTTGCTTTTGTTATATCTTCTTAAATTGGAAGGTTTATATAATTGTGCATGTTTGTGTGCCTCTTATGTGACTGGAGAATTAATGAGAAGATTGAATCTTATGCCTTTGTTGATATTTACTGTGTCATTGCAAAAGTAGTCTAGGTTGTGTTGTCAAGAGTTTAGACTTTCTAGAGCTATGGTTGGGAATGTCATTTGCTTTTGTCTCATTTTCTTGAGTTGATAAGTTTATATAACTATGCATGTTTTTGTGCCTCTTATGTGACTGGAAAATTCAAATAAGAAGATTGAACCCTATGCCTTTGTTGACATTTTCTATATCACTGTAAAAGTAGTATATGATGTGAGCCTCTGTTTCTATTGATTCCATCTTTTACATTGATCATGCACTTGTTTGCTCTTAAATTTAAATGAATCTCACATATAGTCTCACTATGCTCAGGATTAAGGTTGAATTACATTTAGGTGCATCGCCATAGTTAGATTTTCTTTCTTGCATTTATGTTTTTGTTAAAATTCCTGTCCCTTTTCCCAATATACACTTGATATTAAGAAGAACCAGCTTCTCAAAATCTGGAGGTTATTTCAAGTCACAAGTCCCCCATCTTGAAACTTCCCATTGTTGGTGTTAGAACAAGCACAATTTTAAATCATCAATAGTACCCTCCTTATACATTACATGGATTGGTCAATTAGATGACCAAGAATATTTAAGTGCAAGGTTAGAATAATTGAAGTACTTGAATGAGAAGTTTACCCAAGAAATATGGAGTCAATAGATTGAGAAGGTGTATTAAAAGTGTTGAAATGATAAGCACATCAAGCACAATGAGTTGATTGAAGGAGCATTAGTGTTGATCTATGATTTTAAGTACTTTAATTAACTAATAAAATTACAAATATAATGGATGGGTCCCTACATCATCCATCACATCTTGGAAATAGGTGCATGCAAGCTACACACATTATCTAGAAAAATACTCCTTAGGTATTTTAATGACAATTGATTAAAGCCATATAGACATTAGGATGACACTCATGCCTTAAAAACACTGAATTCTTGGTCAAAATCTGGTTGGGAGTAATCTAACTAGGAAACCATTTGGTGCAATCCAAACCATTATTTTATTATTTTTTTCATCCTTGTATAGTGTATAGAGTTAGTGAGAGACGTGTAATGTCCATAAGAACTTTTGTGTCAAAACTTAATTCATAATTCAAATCAAATAAGTCAAACATTTATTCCCATAAGTGTATGATGCTAGACAATTAAATAGTAGGCATGCAAATCTTACTAGGTGCAATCAAAAGCAACAAAAGAGACATGTGTATAAGATGAATAGTGCAGGGCACTTAATGACCTAAGAATGAACTACTCTAGTGCTACCTTTACACCACAATTGTAAGAACGTGCATCAATTGATCTAGTGATAAAACACTAAGTGGAAATTAAAGATGTTCAACATGGTTGAGAGCAATGTAGATAATGAAGATACACATTCTAAAAGTGCACAAGAGCATTAGAAGAGAAAAAAAGTGTTGGTGGGACAACACAAGGTATTTGTATGGGGTAGGTATGCCAAGGAAATATGATGTGAAATAAAATTGACAAAGGTAGAAAAGCATTCTTGACATAGGAGCACAACTAAAAAATAAAGTGGAATCAAGGAGGCTGAATTACATGCATATGAGGCACTGCACCTAGATTTCCATAAGTAAGGTAAAGGTTGCACTGAAGGACACACATGCAAAAGGAAGTCATCTAAGATAGTTGGCATCCACCTAGAAAGGAGTGGGAAGTGACCATTTAAACACATGTCACTTCATCAAAAAAAATTTAGGAGCATTCAATGAGGTGGTGGTGTTAGCACAAAGATATGCATTTAATGCATATAAGACGAGATTTTTGAAGATCTCATATATTTTTCATGCTTTCCAAGAAATCAAGGTGCTTATGCCATAAACTTGCATTTATAATGGTGGTTAACAAGAGAAGGCTATAAATTAGTAAGTGGTTAACTTGCTTAGGTTACAAAGTTTATGCTAATTCAGAGTTAGAGCAATCCTAAGTATGAACCAGAGAGTTGAAGAGAAATAAATCCATCATGATGAAAATTTGACTAATTTGGGCATCAAGAGTGAGAGGAAGTATGTTGAGAAGAAGTACATTCATACGGAAGCTAGTGTGAAAGGTTAAAAAGAAATAATTGTGTAAAAAACAAAGTTAGGATGAGTATTTGTCACCCATACCACTATTAATGGCCAACAAAGCTTAGATATGAGATCACAATTGAAGATCCTATGACTATAGAAGTACCAACCATCATTTGAGGCTTTATCAAGCCACACATCCCTAGGTTCAATAGAAGCCACTTTAGGATGGTGAAGAATCAAAAGGCCATAAGCTTTACTAAGGTGTAATAGGAACCTAAGTGGGTTAGAATTATAGAGGAAGCAATGGCCACCAAAAATAAAGTATAGCTAGTCAATGAAGTTAGTGTCATGGATATTGATATCAAGGCACTAACCAAGTTATCCTATCAATATATGTAGTATCCATCAAAGGTTCATGTAGGGGAAAGTTAGCACTCCTTTGTGTATAATTATCATCTAAATGAGTACAACAATCAAACATCAAGTCATTTTTAAATATTGGCACAAGATTAGGTGGTAGACATAGGGTACAAGACACTAAAGGGCAATTCTTTGTTTGATGTCTCAATTCAAGATAAGTTGAACATTGTAGGTGAAACTTAGCTCTATGAGTTACCCTACTTCAAAAATATAGAGTAACTCATCTAGTTCCTAATATTGCATGTCCATGAGAACTATTTCCATTATGTAGGGTGGTATATGAATATCTTGCCATAGATAATCAAGAGGATAACTGGGCTACTAAATGCTAGAAAGAACATCCATCAAATGATGGATGATGTTAAGTAAGTTAAGTGCATCATGAATCTCCTTAGATACTACAAGTTGGGGTTTACATTCCCCATTAACAAGTGTGAGGACCCCAGCACAAGGGTGATAGTGCACCTTGTGAGCTCCAAATTATGCTCAGGTAACTAGTGGATAGATGTGTCTAAGGCATATGTTTGCATGACATATCATATAACACAGGGCATATAGTTTAATATTGTGTAGTTCATTAGTGAATATTTGATCAAGAATGTGTTAGAATGACACAACACCAAGGGGGCCTTCAGGGGGCTCCATCCTCATCTTGATCATGATAGATGAGATCAAGATCTTAGATAGAAGTGCAGATAATCTATGCATGTTCCCAAAACACCATGAATCCCCAACATATAATTATAAGGATTACACTTACCCCACCACCTTCAATACCAAGTATAAGATGAACATAATGTGCTACTATGATAAGTACATCAAATCCTTTAGACTAGAGTGGTACACTCCCCAAGGGCTTCCCCAAAGTCTATTCAAGATGGAAATTTTTTTCATGATTTAACACTATTATGTCATGTGCTTAGTGATAAAGGATGGTAGGGATGGTTTAAGCTTGCCTTCACCTTCTCAGTAGAATATCAAGGACATGCTACATAGGATTCTAAATGCATAGTGAATAGACATTCTAGTTAAGGAATTAGACGTGAAAAGAAGGAAGTTGAGGCACATGTTTCACTATGTGGATGAAATAGGAATAGAATATAAAGAAGATACCTTAGATCAAATAGACATCAACATAATTCAAGAGGTGACCATCCTTAACTTCATCCATAAACTTTACTATGAGATGAATGTAAATAAGAAGGATTCTAGTGTTGGGTCAAGCATCAAGTAGAAAGAAGAGCCCCCAATATAGATCAAGGAGGATATAACCCTAGTGCCTACCGAGAAGAAAAATTCTCCCTAGAAGAAGAGAGGAAAAACTATAGAGGAGATATAGGAACACCTGAAACTCAAAATCACCTCAGATAAAGAGGCATCCTCCTTGAGTTCTTCCAAAAAGCACATAGATTTTATACCACATACCTACCTCAGTGTAAGAAAGAAGGGGAAAGCTCAAATTATGGTGACCAAGATAGGTCCCTCTGACATGGAGGAGCTAGAGGAGGAGTTAGAGGAAGAATAAGGTGTGACAAGCATGTACATCATGCCTGAAAATGTAGAGTCTTCATCAAATGAAGGGACCCCTTCCCCACCCCCTTAGACTGAGCTAGAGAAATGATGATGGATCCTAAGGAAACTTAGCTTTAGTGAAGCTAAAATATAGAGGGTACAAGATCTGCAAGAGTAAATAGAAGAAATGAATAAGGCAAGGGTGCCAAAGGAAGTAATTGAGAAGGTAGAGGCTAAAGAGTAGAGAAAGAAGAAGAGAAATAGGTGCTAATGGAATAAGGAATCCAAGAAGGATAAAGGAGTAAGGAGCCTAAAGAGGATACCCAATCAAGTACATTTGTGGAAGAGGAACTACAATGCTAGTGTAAGGGCATGGGCCTTGACCAAGCACATATTGATATAGTGTTAAAATTACATTAGAGGCACAAGGAGATAGAATCCAAGGGCATGTCCTAGGATGAAATAAATTGGTTAGAGGTTGAGGAAATAAGAGAGTGAGAAATGAAATGCATAATGTAATCCATAAAAAAGAAGTTTGAGAAGGAAAGGGCCAAGAAGGAAGAGGTAGAAAGAAAGACTAAAAAAGAGAAGGCTAGGGAAAATGAAAGGGAAGAAGAAGTAGCCCAGGTAGAAGGGGATAGAATGTTAAAATATAGAGAAGAGAAGAAGGTTTCCACAAGCATGGGACCGAGAAAGGAGAAAATGCCAAAAAAGATGTCAAGAACCCTCACCATTACATCAAATGAGGGTACAGAATAGGTAAATCCTAGTTCTAAAGGGGTACCTAAAGATAAAGAAGGTGATACTAGCACCTTAGAGAATCAAGTAGAGAAGGAAGCCAAGGCCCCATTAGGGTGAGAAGAAGAAAAATATGGTGACACGCAAGTTCATGTCATAGAGCCACTACCAGGAAAAAAAAGATGGAGGGGAAAAGTCCATAGAGTAACTCCTGTAGGAATAACATGATGACAAGTTGAGTACCTAAGAAAGATAAGAAGTAGACATGGGGGAAAAGTTTGATAAAGAACCCTGGGAAGAAGAATAACAAGAAGTAGGGGAAGAAAAAGTCATTAAAGAAAGCATTAGCTTGAGCAACAGTATAAGAAAGGAAGAAGAGTTGGGAGAGGATGAGGATTTTGCATTAGGAAATAAACAAAGGGCATAACAAGAGCTTAAGGAGAATGAGAACCTCTATCTAATAGAGTGCAAGCTTCCAAAAACTACCATAACCCTGAAACACCACAAGGTTTCTTGGGTGTTGGATTACCATATGGACAAGCCCAAATTTGAGGTTCTAAAAATGGTAATTCAAAGCACCAATAAGTCAAAGGAATGGAATGATTATTGTAGAGTAAATTTTTAATCTATGTTGCATTCAAATTTTTAGTTGAGCACTGCAGTTTGGTTCCCACATACCTTGGTCATAGTGGTAGAGTTGGAGCAGAGCGCGGGTTCTTTTTCCATCTAAGTATCAAAGTGCATTGGAGGTTGCCAAGTGTCACTATCCTAGCATGGGTTCTCTTTCTCCTCTTTTTGTTTCTTTCATTTCATTTTGCCTAAATTTTAAATTCGAGCGAAAGTTGACAAGTGTCACTTTCTAAAACACGGCGCTGGCCAGCTGGCGTCATCCAAGACCCTTTTCATAACTTTTAGGAAGGCCACAAAATGTGCCACATATCTAATAGTAGCTTAAAAAAATTCACCATGTGTCAGCATCTACATCTCATATCAACACCTGTGTTTCATTCTATTTTTTGGCAAAGGCTTTCAATGAACTAAGTAGCAGGATCATGCAGAAAGTGCCAAGTGGCAGTCATGAAAGGCCTTGGACTACATTTTCAGAGGAAAGTGGAAGCCACCACGTGTTGGCATCCAAGAGACAGTCAGTTCAATGCCTGGGTTTAATGCAATGGTTCAACATTTTGGTTCAATACCTTGATTAACGTGGAAATGGCATGCAGTGTTAAACAGTTGAACCATTGAACCATTTTGGTTTATTGGGTAGTTCAAGGGAGTGTCCCAAAAACCAAAGGGGTCAGTACCCTTTTGGAAGGTAGAGAAGCATCATTCCATTTTGTTTGAATGCCAAAGAGTAGTGGAGGCTGCCAAGTGTCACTCTCTGAGCCCCTTTCTACTTCATCCCCAAAAATAGCAGAGGATGCCACGTATTTTCCTCGAAGCCTCGGAAGCCTCCACATGTCATCAACCGAGAGATCATCTTCAAGTTTCATTGCCAAATAAAGATTATCGTGGGACCTGGGTGTTACTTCAAAATTTTGTGGAAGCTACCAAGTGTCACCATCCGTAAGAGTCTAGTATGTGCCCTGAATGTTTCTATAACATAGCTAAAGAGAAGCGGGGAGAGCCGCGTGTCTCCGATGAATCAGGCAAAAATCACCAAGTGTCATTCTCCAATGCCTTCTAAGTATTAAGAGGATTTTTAGGAAACTAAGTGTCCTCTCCCATTTCAACATAATAGAGTGTTCCGTGTATCTATTGCTGCAAAGCAAAATGGAGGGAAACACAGCTGGAGTTAATTCAAGTAGATGGAACAGTTCATCAAGTAGATTTTTGGGGCTGGCAAACATTGAAAGCACCGTCTGTTTGTCCCCTGTGAGTTAAGGACATAGTAGAATTGCACGGGAAAGGGGATGATGGAAGGAGACATCTGAGGCTATAAAAGAGGAGGATTAGTATCAAAGGAGAGAAGGGGGACTTTCTATAGTTTTAGACTTTCTAAAGCTTTTGACTAAGAAATATCATTTGCTTTTGTCTCATTCTCTTGAGTGGTAAAGTTGATGTAACTGTGCATGTTTTTGTGCCTTTTATGTGGCTGAATGAATTAAGAAGATTGAACACTATGCCTTTGTTGATATTATCTGTGTCATTTGTAAAAGGATTCTATACTGTAGATTTTCTAGAGTTGTGATTGGGAATGTCATTTGCTTTTGTCTCGTTTTCTGGAGTTAGAAGTTCTACATAACTGTACATGTTTTTGCACCTCTTATGTGATTGGAAGATTCTTATAAAAAGATTAAACACTATGCCTTTGTTGACATCTTTTGTATCTCAAGAAAAGAAGCCTCTGTTATGAGCCTTTGTTTCTATTATTTCAATCTTTTACATTGATCATGCACTTGTCTGCTCTTAAATGTAATTGAATCCTATATACAGCCTCACTGTGCTCAAGTTAGGATTAGGATTACACTCAAGGGCATTGCCATAGTTAGGTTTCATTTCCTACATTTGCATTTCTATCTAATTTTCTATCCATTTTCCCCCAACACTTGATATAAAAGAAGAGACCAACTTCTCTAAATTCTAGAGGTTGTTGCAAGTCGCAATGTCCCACAGCTTGAAACTTCCCATTGTTGATTGATTAGAATCAAGCGCAATTTTAAGCATCAACAATTTTTGGAATGCCCAGTGGGACCAGTCTTGAAGTTTCTTTCAAGACCGTATGAACCAAAGAACTATAAGGAGTCAGAGCTATGGACCAATCACCAGATCACAATTTGATACAAATCTAGGTATTCTTTTTCCACCTCTGGTAATTAGTCCAAGGAGAAGAGCTAGCCAGTTTGTAATAGTACCAAATATGGGAGCCCCTATACCCCTAATAAATTATGCAAGTTGGAACACTGGTAGCTCCTTAATCCTCCCAACACCACCATTTGTTTGGGATCCTATCCCAGTAAATGCCCTAAAAGCTCTGTCCAAATTCAGTGGGCAGGACTCTAAAACACTTGCAAAACATCTCCAAGATGTATCGATGTCTGTGCCATACATGTTGTCACACAACAAAATATGGCCATAAGGTTATTAGCAGCCTCATTCAAAGGGAAGGATATAGAATGGTATCGGTCTTTGACCCCAAATACCATATCTACATGGGACCAACTCAAAGATCTATTCTTTGAAAGATTTGTAGAGAAGGGTGATAAGTCTTCTTTGTTACAACAGTTAATCACCATTCAAAGGGGACCATAGGAGGACATGACTGACTTCAACACCAAATTCCAAAAAACTTGGGACAAGATCCCTGCAATAGCTAAACCACCACCTGGTATGGCCATAGTGTTCTATCTCAAGGCTTTAAATTTAGACATATCTATTATGATTCAGTCACTGGGAGGACACACTTTGCCAGTGACTTATGACTATGCGGTCAGAGCTGAGAATCATTTAATAGATGTTAGAAAGTTACCCCCAAGGCCTCCCATGCCTATGTTCCCAGAAATTTCCTTATGCTTACCTCAAGAAGTTCCTAAAGTTGTAAGCCCACATGTGTCTATGTATACTTACCCTCCATCATCTACGAAGAAACCGGTCCCTGCTCAGTCATCTGAGTTGGATGATATCAAGATTATCCTGAGGACATTTTTTAATGAGCTGATTAAAATAAAGAGGTAGAAGAATAGTTTCCATAAACCCCCTTATCAAGGCTATCAAGGAAACAAGTTTTTGTCCCAACCAAACCAATATCAAGGTCTTCTAAAACAAGCTAACCGTCAGCTAGCAAATCAATTAGTTGCAGTTCCCACACCCTCACAGACCATTCCTCCCAACTTAAATAGGAAGATGGTTCCAGGTCAAAACAATTATGTGGATGATAATAATGCTTGGTGTTGTCCTTGTAATGATGCTCATACACCCAGAGATTGTCTTAGGGGTAATCTACAACAAAGGGTGGTTGAGTAGAGGAGAATGGATGGTCAGTTTGCTAATACAAGTAACAATCAAGCCTATCAGTTTCCCAATATGCATAATTCAGTTCTAGTGGCTCAAATGCAAGGAATGTCCTTGCAACAAGAGGAAGAAATAGCCCCAAAACATGCTTTGTTCTCTTGGGTTGAGGCTGAAGAAGCAATTTTCTTGAATGAAGCATCTACCTCCCAAAGGCCAGTAGTGCAATCTGATTATTACACCAGATCAAAGAGGAGAATGGTGGAGCAGCCCAAGATTGTAAGTGGTCAAGTCAAGAATAACCCTCCATCTCAAGGGTAAAGGAATGCTATTATTAGACAAGAAGTGTCTCAGTCGGTACAAGATCAAGGGATTCCTACCCAAATTTAGGAAAAAATGAGGTATCCTTATTACCAAAAAACTCAGTCCTTGGGACTGATCAATGTAGTGGACCAATTAAAGAGGACTCCAACACAAGTATCGATATGGGATATTTTGGTTATTCCTGAACAAAAGACACTACTACAAGAAGCTTTGCAAGGGTAAGTAGTGCCCAAAGGTGTTGTTACCAAGGAAAGACCTGCTGGAAAGGAAAAGCTCAAAGATACGGTTCCTCCAAAGACAACTGCGTTCATGAACGATGCAGCACAAGTAAGTAAATCCAAGCTAGAGCCTTTTTATTTGACTCTGATAGTTGGAAAGAAACTCCTGCATAATGCAGTGATAGATTTAGGAGCTAGTACAACTGTGATGCCCAAGTAAATAGCTGATGCTTTGAAAATAAAATATGAACCCCTTGCAAAAGGAGTTATGCAGCTAGATGGCAAAATAGTACAAACCATAGGGAGAATTAAATAGCTCCCATTACAATTATACACATGCCCCAACATAATTGTCAACTGAGATATAGTTTTCATAGATATACCTCCCATTTTTGGTTTATGTTTATCCAGATACTTTATAGCAAAAATAGGAGGATATATGTCTCTTGATTGGTCTCACCTCATCCTGAGGACCAAATACGGTTCAAGGATGAAAATTCTATCTGAACCACTATATAAATACCACATCACCAATGAACCAACAACAAGATTAAATGTAGATCATGCCATGTTAAATAAAGAAGAAAGGATTTTTGTTGAAGAGCTAGGCGACTAGACTGAGTATGATCAAGAAAAAGAAAATAGCCAGTTATTGGCTATGATGCATAGCAACCTGTATGGGAACTATGACTCTACTGGTTTGGGCACATACATCATTTTTTATGAGGACCAGGAAATCCCAAATGTTATAAGGAAAGAGGCACCTACTGCTCAAGATTCATAGGTCTAGACTTTGAATTTTGATGGGGCTAGAAGTAAACATGGTGTTGGAGCAGGAATTTGTCTTACTACTCCAAATGGTGATAAAATTTTAAGGGCTATCTGATTCCAATTTGCTTGCACTAATAATGATGCTAAGTATGAATCTTTAGTACATGGGCTCCTATTAGCCAAGAAAAAGGTAATAAAGAACCTAAAAGTAAAAGGAGATTTAGAATTAATAGTAAAGCAAATATGGGAAAAGGCAATAGCCAAGAATGTGAGAATGAGATCCTACAGGCATAGGATTTGGGATTTGATAGAAGATCTTGAAGCTTTCAATATTGAGATAATCCCTAGAAGTCAAAACTCTGAGGCTGATAGGATGGCCCAGATTGGCTCATAGTTTAACCCAGCAACTAACCTATTCGTTAACAAGGAGTTAGTAAAAGTTATAGTGAGGCTGACCATCTCAAACAATGATGAAAATTGGCAAGTGTTTGAAAATGATGCTTAGGTAGTCTCTTTCTTAAAAAAATTAGATGAGTTTGCTGATCAGTTACAAATTAAAATTGAAGAGGCATATGGTGATCAAATTATACAATTAAGGACAAATAAGCTCCCCAAGGGATTGATCACCTTAGAAAACTTGTTTGACCCAGAGGATGTAAGCCTAGAAAAGAAAAGGTTCCAGGTAGATGAAGCAGATTATTCTAAAATAGAGGTGAGTGATGGGAAAAGGCTAAAAGTTGGGAATTTTGCGACTCAAGAAGAGAAGGAAAGGCTAATTGAATTGTTCCAGAGATATGATAGAGTCATAGCTTGGAGATATGAAGACCTTCATGGATACAATAGAGACATTATCTAGCACACAATAGAATTGACTGAAGGGTCTAAGCCCATCAGACAGAAATAGAGGCCAATAAATCCAAGGATTGAGCCTCTAATGGTAGATGAGTTGTAGAAGCTTTTAGACTCCAAAATAATATTTTTGATCAAGCACTCAACTTGGGTATCAAATCTAGTTCCAGTTAGGAAAAATAATGGAGATGTAAGGCTGTGTGTAGATTTCAGAGATCTAAATAGAGCATCTCTGAAAGACCACTATCCCTTGCCATCCATGGAAAAAATTCTATAAATTGTGGCTAGATCAGATAGGTTCTCTTTACTAGATGGTTTCTCTCGATACAATCAGATTTGGCTAGCTGAGGAAGATCAATACAAAACTACTTTCACTACCAAATGGGGAACGTTTGCCTACACGAAGATGCCTTTTGGCCTATCAAATGCAGGAGCTACCTTCCAAAGAGCTATGGATATAGCCTTTGGGGAGCTTATAAATAAGATCATCCTGGTCTATCTAGATGACCTCACTATTTTTTCAAAAAATGCTAATGATCATTTTGATCATTTAGAATCTGTCTTCAAGAAATGTCAGGATTTTAGGATATCATTGAATCCCAAGAAATGCATCTTTGTTGTACCTCAGGGCATATTTTCTGGGCATATAGTATCTAAAGAAGGGGTTTCTATAGACCCTGAGAGAGTCACAGCTATAATGAACCTACCTCTTCTAGAAAATAAAAAGGCAATTCGGTCCTTTTTAAGGAAGATCAATTTCGTCAGTAAATTCATATCTGATTTTGTAGGCTTGGTTAGACCATTGACACTCTTGCTAAAAAGAGACCTGGTCTTCAAGTGGACTACAGAAGGAAGGCAAGCCTTTAAAGAGGTCAAAAGGGCTATCTCAGTAGCCCCAGTGCTTAAAAACCCAGATTTTTCCAAGCCCTTCGTAATGTATGTCTATGGAGGAGGGTCAAGTATTGCTACCGTCTTGACTCAAAAGAACAATAGGCTAGAGGGGGAACACCCAATAGCCTTTTTCTCAATAAATCTCAAGGATTATGAGATCAGGTACAATTTTGTGGAAAGACAAGCCTATGCCATGATAAAATCCCTTAAGAAATTTAGGCATATGATATCAGGGAACAAAATTTTGATACTTATAGCTCACCCCAAGTGTTAGGGAATACATCATGAAGGGGTAAATTACTAAGAAAAGAGCCAATTAGATCACTAAGATCCTTGAATATGATGTAGAGGTCAGACCCACAAAGCTAGTCAGAGGTAGGGGTCTGTGCCAATATATAACCCAAGAACTTGAAAATATGTTACCTGAGGAAGCAAATTCAAAAGGAGAGACGGACATGGGGCTAAAATTACAAGAGGTTGATTAGGAATCTTGGGTCACAAGTAGGATTCAATTTATGAAAAATTGGATTTATCCAAGAGAACTCCCTTGAAACAAGAGGAGATATTATAGGATATAGGGAATTCATTTTGTTTTAATTGAACAAGTCCTTTTCAGAAGAAATTCTGATGGAAAATTGTTAAGATGTGTAGAACAAGCTGAAGCTAAGAGAATACTACACAAAATGCATCATGGAATATCAGGGGGCATTTTTCTACAAAGACTATAGCCATAAAGATAAGTGAGGTAGGATATTTTTGGCCTACTTTATTTGCAAATTATTATCAGCTGGTTAGAAAATGTCAATCCTACCAGTATTATATGGGGATGAGGAGGAATGCAGCCATGCCCCTTAGTCTTATAATTGTAGATGAACCATTTGCTCAATGGGGTCTTGAATTAATTGGAATGATAAATCTAGTGTCCAATATGGGTCACAAATGGATTTTAACTGCCACAAATTATTTCACCAGATGAGCCGAGGTGGTCCCACTTAAGGAAGCAACAGAGAATGTGATCCTAGATTTTATAGGGGGTATCACTACTTGCTTTAGGGCTCCTCACACCATCATTTTAGATAATGCTAAAGCATTCTTGGGGTCTAAAGTATCCGACTTTGCCTTGAGACATGGAATATATCTAAAAACTTCATCTAACTATTACCCTCAAGGTAATGGTCTGGTAGAATCAACCAACAAGAACTTGATAAGACTCATCAAAAGAGTAGGGGTTGATCATCACAAAGAGTGGCATAAAGTGCTTAATCTAGCATTATGGGCTGATTGAATCATGCCTAAGCAGGTGATCAAAATGTCCCCATATGAATTAGTATATGGAAAGTCTATTATGATTCCCCTGATTTTAGAAATCCCTACTCTCCAGCTGATCAAATAAATTGAAATTGAAGAAAACAGCCCCATGCAAGTCAGACTCACAAAACTTTTGGAAGTTCAAGAAAAGAGGGATATAGCCCATGATTCATTGATTAAGCATTAGGGAATGGTTAAGAACTATTTTGGTAAAAGGACTTCAAATCCTAATTTTGAAGTAGGCTCAATTGTTTTGAAATGCGATGCAAGGGATGCCAAGCCATGTCAGCATACCAAATTTGAAGCGCTGTGGACTGACCCGTATAAAATTCACACATGCAAGTAGAAGAATTCTTTTGAGCTAGAGTCGATGGAAGGAGAACCTAAAGAGATTCCTGTAAATGGAATCTATTTGAAACATTTCAATTAACTTGGGTCTCTCATGTATTATAGTTAAATAATTTCCCTTTCTCACATTATTTTTCATTATTTTCACTTTTCTTTTAAATAAGTGTTTTAAACACATGTCGACGGCTCTTTTGAAGTTGTAATCTTCACAATTTTGATCTAGCAGAAGGTGGAGTTTTATTTTTAAGTAGGCTCAAAAGTCTTAGGGGTCACTAGTAACTGTAGATTAAATTTTTACTCTACATTGCATTCAAATTTTCAGTCGAGCACTGCAGTTTGGTTCCCGCATACCTTGGTCGTAGCGGTAGAGTTGGAGCAGAGCACAGGTTCTTTTTCTAAGTATCAAAGTGCAGTGGAGGCTGCCAAGTGTCAGTGTCTTAGCATAGGTTCTCTTTCTCCTCTTTTTATTTCTTTCATTTCATTTTCCCTAAATGTTGAATTCGAACGAAAGCTACCAAGTGTCACTTTTTGAAACACGGTGCTAGCCAGCAAGCATCATTCGAGACCCTTTTCATAACTTTTAGGAAGTCTGTGGAATGTGCCACATATATAATAGTAGCTCAATAGAAGTCACCACGTGTTAGCATCCATGTCTCATATTAGCACCTGTGTTTCATTCTATTTTTTAGCAAAGGCTTTCAATGAGCTAAGCGACAGGATCATGCGGAAAACACTAGGTGGCAATCGCAAAAGGCCCTAGACTACTTTTTTACAGGAAAGTAGAAGCTGCCACATGTTGGCATCTGAGAGATAGTCAGTTCAATGCCTTAGTTCAATGAAATGGTCCAACATTTTGGTTCAATACCTTAGTTAATGTGGAAATGGCACGCAGTGTTGAACCATTGAACCATTTTGGTTCATCGGGCAGTTCAAAGGAGTGTCCCAAAAACCAAAGAGGTTGGTAGCCTTTTGGAAGGTAGAGAAGCTTCATTCCATTTTATTTGAATGCCAAAGAGCAGCGAAGGCTGCCAAGTGTCACTCTCTAAGCCCCTTTCTACTTCATCCCTAGAAATAGCGGAGGATGCCACGTATCTTCCCTAAAGCCTCGAAAGCCTCCACGTGTCAGTGATCGAGGGATCATCTTCAAGTTTCATTGCCAAATAAAGATTGTGGTGGGCCTTGAGTGTTACTTCAAAAGTCTATGGAAGCTGCCAAGTGTCACCATCCATAAGAGTCTAATATGTGCCCCAAATGTTTCTACAGCATAGCTAAAGAGAAGTGGGGAGAGCTGTGTGTCTTCGATGAATCAGGTGGAAAGCACCAAGTGTCATTCTCTAGTGCCTTCTAAGTAATAAGAGGATTTTTAGGAAGCTGACTAAGTGTCCTCTCCCATTTCAACATAATAGAGTGTTCTGTGTATCTATTGCCATAAAGCAAAATGGAGGGAAACTTAGCTGGAGTTAATTTGAGTAGATAGAACAGTTCACCGAGTAGATTTTTTAGGCTGGAAAACATTGAAAGTGTCATCTATTTATCCCCTGTGAGTTAAGGATGGAGTAGAATTGTGTGGGAAAGGGGATTGTTTCTACTCAAAATTCGCTTTTCAGATTTAAGAGAAAGAAGAAACTAAAAAGATAATGGACAAGGCATGGGAAGTACCTGGACTAAATATTGCGCACCGTAAATCCAGACGCTTGTGAGCACTCCTCTTTGGCTGTGGAGGAATGACACCTGCAAGAAAAAAGAAAACTTGGACAAGAAAATGTTAGATGGATAGGTGGTGGGTTGCCAAGCAAAAGCTTGTTCCCGGAAGTGTGAAAACTTCCTTAAGGGAGGTCAACCCACTATTAACAGACAGATAAAAGATCAAGAAAATACAGAATGCCAGAATACAGAAGTGACAAAGAAATTAGAAAGGAAAGAAAAGACAAAATGATTACTTGAAGGAGTTGTAGGGCTGATGACAGTCGCCGAGGTCGGAAATGTCGCCGGCGTCGGTTATCTGATCTGCCGGTGTTGGCTATCCTGCCGACGTCGGTTGGGGAAGTGACCGGCATCGGTCAGAGTTGTGGCCTGTAGTCGGGTCTGAGTTGGTTTTTGGACTGTGGACGGGTCTGGTTCATGAACGGGGTCGAGACAGAGTTCGGGGACAAGTTTGGATGGACTGGGGAGTGGTCTAATTCTGGTTAGATGCCTTGTGCAAGGTCTTTGTTGACAGGGGGATGAGGAAGAGGAAGAGACACAGAGGATAGGACCTGAGAAGGCTTTGCAGCCTCTCAGGGGGAAGAACAGAGGGAGTAGGAGACAGTAGATAGGATAGATCACTGAAAACTAAATAAATGAAATAAAATGAAACACCAAACTTTGCTTACCTTTTTGCTGACTGAAGAACGGAGGAGCTATTGTTAGAGCCACGGAAGACTTGTTGCAAGAAGAAAATCCTGATCTAGAGCCTTTGCACCTATTGCTACTGTTGCACGAGGTCCAGATGGAGGAGAGACAAATGCCAAAGCGCCAAGAGGATTTTGTTTGCGAGCTCAAGGGTCCAGGGGCTGCAACGGATGCAGAAAGGGATAATGAAGGCTACCGATGCCGGCAGTTTTGCCGACATCGGCCGAAGGGTCGCCGACGTCGGCGGTCACAGGATGGGGACAGAGGCTAAAAATAGCCTCTGCCCATTCTTGCACGCCGCCGGGCGAGGGGTTATGGGAAGAACGGTCACGAGGATGCCAAAATGGGCGTGGGGGGAAGATAATGAAGAGATTTGGCCTAATAAATGCTAGGGGGAAGGTGGAGGGATTCAAGGGAGGATCCAAGGTGGCAAGGGTAGGGTGGAAAGGGGGCCACTTGATTAAAATATTTAAATTATTTTAATCAAATGGAGGCCAAGGGTTAGGATAGGGGTTTGAGGTGGACAAGGGGGAGAACCAAGGTGCAGACACGTTTGCGGTGTCTACATTTGCCCCTTTTTGTCTTGTTGGTTGTTCTAGACGAACTGCAAGACAAAAACAGGAGTTGGTTGCCCCGGAAAGAGGATGAGGTGTTCCCCCCTCAAAGCGATAGTCGAGAGAAGGGAACCGAAGATCGAGTGTCAATTTGACAGGGAAATGGATAGAAGAGAGTGAGTGAAAATGCTGCCATAGTCGTGATTGCGCGTAATCCACTTCACGAGAGGGTCAGGTCAAATTGTCGCATGTCGAGGGTCAAGGAGTGCCAAAATTGAAGTAACCAGGCCCCAGCATTTAGTCATCTGCTGATCGGGTTACTCAATCTAAGCTGAAGCTCCAAATGGTCATCGTGTCCCAGGCATCCAGGGCTCAGGAAGTGCTCCCAGAAACACGAAAAAGCCACAAGTAGTAGGGATCAACCGGCTTGCGATCCTATACTTGCGAAGGGTCAAAAATAGTCTGCGGACAATTTTGCTAACCAGCCGTGAGGTAGCACACACGCAAAAACAACCAAGGCAACATTGGCTTGGAAGAAGGTCAAAGAAGATACGCATGATCTCCAATGGTCATTGGTCAAGAGGATGGATGGACGAAAGGATGCGGCTGAGCTAACCCTAGAAGACCCCATGTCAACTGAGTGCTGCCTACATAGCCCCTATCGTAGGGGCCTCAGGCCGATGTAGTTCTCCCTAAAAGGGAGGAAGGGTCAGAGGGATTGATTGGTCTTGGTCAAAGTCGATGATTGGTCTTGGTCAAAGTTGACGGATTTGGGCATGATAAGAGTCAAAGAAGAGAAGGTTTGTCCATCATAGAGACGAACAAACGGGGGTGGTCGTGCTAACCTCAGAAGATGTGGTATCTGAGTGCTGCCTACATAGCCCTGGTCATAGGGCCTCAGACCAATGTAGTTCGGACAAATTGAGAAGATTGGTTGATGATTAGATGTGGTCAAGCGTCGAAATGATGCGGCTAAAATGAGGATAAAAGGATGCTACAGATGGTGTATTCTGTAGAATTGGTCGAGAGTCTTTCATCCCTAACAAGTTTCCATAGTCGCGATGGATGTATGCTAAAAATGAATGAAGGTCTATTTATGCTTCAGCAAGTATTGGTTTATGCTTAACATAAATTGGGTCTGGTCGGTAGTTTCCATGTGTATTGGTGTCCATAGAAACTATGTGAAAAGGACAAGGCGATGCCTGATGTCGTGTTGAAAGTGTCGAGGTTGGTGTCAACTGAAAATGATGAAAATGGCTGGGTTTGAGATGAGTCAACAATTGATGTGGCCAAAGCGTAGAGAAAAGATGAAAGGCAAATCGCTCTTTCATTGACAAGGACCAAAAAGGAAGCATAGATAGGGGTTATTAGAACAAAAGCCCCGTTTATGCATTACGTCGTTGACCAGTATGGTGTCAGAACGATAATCGAATCACTTTGACATTAAAGTGAGCTCGAAGTCCCTTGAGCAGGTGATAGGAGGAGGATAGGGTAACCCAGTTTAAGAGCAGGAATAACCTTGCCCCTTTTTATAGGAGACCCTGAGACAACTACAAGCCAAGTCCGTGACTCGTTTTTTTTTTCTTTTTTTTTTTTTTTTTGGCGTAGGCTGATCGATGCGGGAAGCCTGCATAGAGATGTCTTTTGATGTAATGGTCAGTTTGCGAAGCTGATCAATGCGGGAAGCTTCTAAGAAAGGTTGCTGTTTGTAGCAAGATTAGTCATAGCCATCCTTCGAGGGAGTGGTCTATATTTTTGCTTGATAATGTTTGATAAGTTGGCCTAGCTGTCCTTCAAGGGATCAGTCTAGTAATACAGCAATGATAGAACAGCTATCCTTCGAGGGATCAGTCTGTCTTTTTGATTTGATTTGATTTTGTGACCATGGATATGTTTTGACATCTTGATTTGTATTTTGTTTGATAGGAATTAGAGTCACGGACAAGACTGTAGAAGTTCAAGGACGCCCCTTTTATTAGGACAAAGCATCCATGCATCATAAAAGGGTTGTAGAGGACTTGTTAAAGGGGAATAGGGTTGAAAGGGATGAGGATTAAGAGGATGAGGATTGCTCAGGGGACGAGCTCAAGTTACGTGTTAAGTAGACGAGTACTCGACTAACAGAAGAATGGTCGAAGATGCAACGCATTAAGAGGCTCAGGTTCTGGCCGTCCGTCGAGGGAAGACAGACGATAAGTCCCTGACCCATACTTGTGCGTGATGATAAAAGGTCCAAGCCAATTGGGGGTGAATTTGCCTCGATTACTTTGCTCCATATTGGTCACGTGCTGATTCTCTTTGAGGACGAGGTCTCCGATGTTGAAATCTCGTTCTCACAGATTTTTGTCATAGGCCCACTTTATGCGACTTTGGTAGACATGGAGATGATTAAGGGCAGCAAGACGGCGCTCGTCGAGTAACTCAAGTTGAGCTAGGCGATCTTGATGAAAGTCGTCGTTGGAGAGAATGTCATGCAGGGAGATGCGGAGAGACGGGATCTGTACTTTGAGAGGTAAGACAGCCTCTGTTCTATACACGAGAGAGAAGGGAGTAGCACCCGTAGAGGTTCGGATGCTAGTGCGGTAGGCCCACAAAGCGAAGGGGATATGAACGTGCCAATCCCTTCCTGTATCGTCGACCACCTTCATGAGAATTTTGTTGGAAGCCTCAGCCTGCCCATTTGCTTGTGGGTAGTAAGGCGAAGAAAAGCTGAGTTTGATGCCAAATGAGTCGCATAGTTTTTGGACAGTCTTGTTTTTGAAGGACTTGCCATTGTCGGTGATGATTTTGTGAGGGACACCGAAACGATAGATGATGTGGCTGCTGATGAAGTCGACAATTTTGTCGGCTTTTGTGGAGACAAGAGGAATGGCTTCCACCCACTTGGTGAAATACTCAGTGGCAGTGATGATGGACTGATGACGAAGAGACGAGTGAGGGTTGATCTCACCGATGAGATCCAAGCCCCACTGAGAGAAAGGCCAAAAATCCTGAGCGACTTGCAAGGCGTGGCTGGGGAGATGAAGCAGGTTAGAGTGCTGCTGACACTTGATGCAACGCCGAACATAATCGCTACAGTCTTGATGAAGGGTGGGCCAATAATAACCCAGGCGAAGGATGCGCTTGGCAACCGAGTTTCCACTGAAGTGTCCCCCACAAATCCCGTCGTGGACTTGCTTTACGGCATGAGAAGCTTCAGTGGAGGTTAGACAGCGAAGGAGGAGGCTGTCAAAGCCTCGCTTATAGAGAAGACCCCCTAGCATGGTATAGCGAGCTGTGCGCTTGATGAAAGCTCGCCGCGCATTGCTAGAGAGGTTGGGAGGAGTGACAGAAAGAGACAAGTAGTCCACGAGTTGCTTATACCAGTCATCTTGTGGGCTAGAATTGATAGTGTTGATATGGTTGATGTGAGGAGAGATGTATGAAGGCAAAGGTACATGATGCACTGTGACAAAAAGGCGGGATGACGATGATGAAGACGGGATATGCGAAGCAAGAGAAGCCATGGTGTCGGCAAACTTGTTCGTAGAGCGTGGAACAGTCTGCAAGAGGTAATGGTCGAAAGATGCCAAAAGAAGGTCAGCACAATTCTTATACCTTTGTAAAACTTCATTTTTACAGAGATATGAACCGTTAACTTGATTAACGATGAGCTGCGAGTCGCCGAAGATGTTGATAGACTTGATGTGGAGGGAAAGGGCAGTCTGAAGTCCCAAAATTAAAGCCTCGTATTCGGCCATATTATTGGTACAATCAAAGTCAAGCTTGAAAGATAGAGGCATGGGCTCCCCTTCGAGTGGGATGAGGATGACCCCCGCACCCCCACCGAGTTGACATTTGGAGCCGTCAAAGAACATGGTCATTTGGTAGACGGTGTCATCGGTGGAAAGGGTAGTGATAGACTCGTCAGGGAACTCACAGTGTGAAGGTTGGTTGTCGGGAAGAGGGGCATCTGCCAGTTGGTCAGTGATGGTTTGCCCCTTGATAGATTTCTGTTGGATGAATTCGAAGTCAAACTCAGCAAGCAACATGAGCCACCGAGCCATACGTTGATTTTGATATGGCTTGGAGTGCATGTACTTGAGAGGGTCGGTGTGAGTGACGACAAAGGTTTTGTGGTTAATAAGATAGTGGCGGAGCTTGGTAGCGGAAAAGACTAATGCCAAACAGAGTTTCTCGGTATGAGTATACCGAGTTTCATAGTCGACCAGTGTTTGGCTGATGTAGTAAACCACTTGCTCGCGATGATGCTCGTCTCGGTGTGTGATCATGGCACCTAACGAATGGTTGGTGGCAGAGATATAAAGGTAGAAGGGTTGGTCGTCCTTAGGTGGAATGAGGACTGGTGGGGAGACCAGATAGCCTTTGAGGGCTTCAAAAGCCTCTTGACAGTCCTTATCCCATTTAAAGGAGACGTCCTTTTTAAGGAGGTGATGAAAAGGTTGGCAGCGGTCTGAAAGCTGCGAGATGAAATGGCAAATGGACTGGAGCTTCCCTTGTAGACTACGAAGCTGCTTGAGATTGGTCGGGGGTGGCATTTCGAGGATAGCGCGAATCTTAGCAGGATCTATCTCGATACCACGGAAGGAAACAATGAAGCCGAGAAGTTTGCCTGAGAGGACCCCAAAGACACACTTCTTGGGGTTGAGGCGGACATTGTATTGAAGGAGGCGAGAGAAGATGATTGTGAGAATGGTCAAGTGGTCGCGGCGAAGTTTGGACTTGCCGAGAAGGTCATCCACATAGTCCTCCATGATTTTGTGGAGGAGATCATGGAAAATGTAGGTCATGGCACGCTGATAAGTGGCACCAGCATTTTTCAGGCCGAAAGGCATGACTCGATAGCAGAAAGTCCCCCATGGGGTGATAAAGGTAGTCTTGTGCTGATCTTTCAGTGCGATCAGGATTTGATTGTATCCTGAAAATCCATCCATGAGAGATAGCATCTCATGGCCGATCGTGAGATCAACAAGTTGGTCAATGTTAGGAAGAGGAAAGTCGTCTTTGGGACAGGCTAGGTTAAGGTTGCGGTAGTCCGTGCAGATCCGAATCCCCCCAGTTGCTTTAGTAACTAGGAGGATGTTAGAGACCCACTGTGGATAATCGATGGGTTGGATGAAGGAGACAGAAAGAAGGCGCTGAAGCTCCTCTTTGACAAGGAGCGCAACGTGAGGATGCATCTTTCGAAGCTTCTGCCTAACAGGCTTAGCCTCTGGTTTGGTGGCATTGTTATGGGTAGCAATGGTGGGATCGATGCCAGGCATGTTGCTGTAAGTCCAGGCAAAGGCCTTGCTATGGTTGGAAAGGATTTGGGCATAGTCAAGCTGCTCCTGAGCGTCTAAAGATTGGCCAATCTTTAAGACGTGAGGAACATCGGAAGAAGAAGGGAGGTTGATGTCAATGGTGGATTCATTTAACATAACCTGGGTCTCGGAAGGGAGGAAATGCTGGACGAAAGAGTCATCGACACCCATGTAGGAAAGGATGGCATCATCGTCAACGCAGTGGACAGTGTGAATGGTTGCCGACTCATCCTCTACCATGCTAGGAAAGATGAGAGGGAGAGACCTGGGCACCCCATTGAGCTGATAGGTCAGGGGTTCCAGGCGGATGGTGTTTATGGAAAAAAAAAACTAGGAGGGATGGAGACCACCGACTCCGTAGGTGACGAAGGAGAAATGGGCGAGTCTGGAAGAGATTGGTCAATGGTTGGTTCAGGACAAAGGTCGGAAGGAGCCTGAGTGGGGTCATGATATCCTAGGCCATACCGCTTCTTGGCATCGTGATCATTGAGCGGCTCGATGGGCTGATGGGAGCCCTGCTCATAACGTCTGAAACCAAAACCCTTCCATGCACACCTGTGAAGGTAAGTGTGTGCAAAGGTGGGGTTGCCAAGAAATGAGAAATCAGATGTGAAAGGTTGGGGTGAAGAGAGGGAAGTGCCGTTGGTAGGAGCTTGATTAAGCCCCCCATAGACAAAGTTGGTTTGGAAGTGAGGAGGACCATAAGGTACGACCGTCCCGATCTGATGGTCGTAATTAGGACTGAGGTGAAGGCGTCCATACTCTTGCAGAGTTTGGAACATGTCGAGGGTCAACAAGCGATATTCCCCAAGTGATAGTCGTTGGAAGATGTCTTCCATGGGGTCTTTGGTCGGCGCTTGAAGAGGAGGGGTGAGGGCAACCGCCGATTGCGAACTGGTTGAAGCTTTCGCAGATGGAGGCGGTGCTGGAGTTGACGGCTTGATGGGAATGAGGACATCGTTAGGACGGTAAGTGGTGTTGCAAGTCTTGAAGGGTGAAGGGTCAGCGGGAATGGTGTGGACTTGCCCGTCATGCTCGAACTTCACACAACGGTGCAGGGTGGAGGGTATACAGGCCATGGCACGGATCCAAGGTCGGCCCAGTAGAAGGTTGTATTGAAACTCTCCTTCGATGATATAGAAGAGCTCTGGGACTGTGTGTGGACCAACGCGAATGTGGAGGATGACTGTGCCAATGGTCGTGGCGGTGGTGTCGTTGAAAGAGCGTAAGATCACGTCAGTTTTAGAGACGCAGTTCTTGGGAAGAGCCAGCTGATCAAAGGCGTGGGTAGAGATTATGTTGATGCTAGTGCCGCCGTCGATCATAACGTGTTTAATGCGTGTCTGATCAACATAGGCAGTGATGAAGAGGGCGGCGTCCTGATCTTCCGTGTTAGATGTGGGAATCTCAGAATCGCTGAATGTGATGGAGGCGACAGGAGACAAGGAATGGACGAGGGCAGCGAGTGGTTGGGGGTCCTCGGGTTGGACCTCCGCTGCCTGCAAGGCTTGGATAAGGGCTTGATGGTGCTGAGGCGAGGTTTGGATAAGGTCATAAAGAGACATCTTCACAGGTGTCTGGTGAAGCTGCTTCAGCATAGAGTCGTGAATTGGCCCAGAAGAGGAAGACGAAGAAGGTTGGGACGCACCAAGGATAGAGATTTTAGGCTTGGGCGCAAGGGGTGGCTTGACGAAGGGATAGGTCCAAGGAATGGCAGCTTTTTCTTTGGCCTTGTCCTTTTGTGACCTAGTGGTTATACGGATAGCATTGATTTTGAAAATAGGAGGTGAGGAAGGGGTCATGTCTTGCTGGTGAGATGTTGACGTGTTTGAAGAAGTTGGACAGGAAGGAGTCGGGGTCTGGTCAAGAGTGTCCTCAAGGAGAAGAGTGTCTTTCTCCATATGGCGGCGAATGACGGCCTTGAGGGCACAACAAGTCTCGGTGTCGTGTCCTGGTGTACGATGATATAAACAAATTTTCGTGTCGTCGAACCAGGAGGGCTTGGACCCGAGAGGTTGGAAAGGCTTGATGGGGGTAAGGGTTATGTCCGAAGTCTGGAGAAGTCGGTGCAATATCAACGAGTATGAGCCCAATAGAGGGTCCGTGCTATTTGATATGCGCGAGGTTGGTGACTTTTGCTTAGGCGAGGTTAGAAGAGGTTTCCGTACCACCTTATGGGTTGATGGCGCGGTGACAGATGGAGACGGCTCTTTCTTGATGATTGATACCACCTTTTTGGGAAAGGGATGACTGGAGGTAGGCAGAGGAAGCAAAGGAGGCAACAAGTTTTGGTTAAAGGCCGGAGTGGGAAGGATGCTAGCCAAGGTCGAAGGATGGGGGCCCAAAATGGATGGCAATGGTGACGGAGAAGGAGGCGTTCGTTTCTATGGTCTGGCAGTCTTCTTCGCCTTGGTTAAAAGACTACTGCTGGTTGAGGTCTGGCCTAGGTCCACCTTCACTTGCGGGTGAGTGAGGGTGGAGACAAGATGAACGCCAAATGACTTGATGGGTTTAGACGAGATAGATGCAGGCTTCGGTTTGGACGGGTTTGGTTGAGGTTTGAGAGTCTGGTCTTTGTCAAGAGTCTGACGAGATTCTGTCTTAAGAGGATTAGCGGCATGTGATGAGAAGGCGCGGGTATGTTGAAGGGCTTTAAGATGCTCCCACAACACCTGAGGCATCACTTTCCTCGGAGGGAGAAGTTCGATCTTCTCCACTAACCGAGAAAATGGCTGAGAGGAAGATGTTGATGGTTGCGAGGTTGAAGACGAGATGGGTGTAGTGGTCTTAGACGCATGGTGTGGTGAAGTCATGACAGATTTAGATGAAGATGAAGGGGAGACAGGGTCTTCTCCGGGTGGAGAAGAGACCGGGGAGCGAGGCTCTTCCAGCGGGTAAAGGGCAGGGGTGACGGTGCCCTCCACTTGCGGCTGAGGAGTAGGAAGGGTCGGGTCCTCCATAGGCTGCAGAAAGGAGGATGGCAAGACCGGTGGTGCTGGTAAGGCCGAGGCGTCCTCCAAGATGAGAGAAGTCAATGGAGAACTAGTCGGGGAGAGAGGCTCGCCCACATGTGACAGACTGATTGATGGACTAACCTCAAGAGGTTGATCGGGGACGAAAGGAGAGACCGTATTGACTGTGCGAATATTGTGCTCATGATTGTCGTCAATTAAGGTCTGGACATTGTTCTGAGTTGGCGGATGATTGGGGAAAGGTTGTTTGAAGATGTCAATGGCCTGATTAGGGGGTGCATTTGGATTGTCTAAGATGAGATCCCCCTTTTCAAGCATGTCTTGTATTATGTTCTTAAAGGTCTTGCAGTTTTCCGTGTCATGGCCCTTAACACAGTGGAAGCTGCAGAAGTCTTGCTCCCTATACCACGCGGGGATGGCGTGTGAGGGATCAAATTGCAGAGGAGGTCGGGCTTGAGGGAGATTGAGGGCCCCCTGTTTAAGAAGCTTTTCCAGCACAGACGCATATGATTCTCCGAGAGGAGTATATCGTCGCTGCATGTATCTTTGCTGGAATTGCCGAGTAGCGCTCTGAGATGTAGAGGGCTCAGGCTGATTGGTCGAAGAAGATGAAGGTCTGACAACCACAGCATTAGCTGAAGCCTTGGATTTAGAATTGGATGATGATGGCTTAGCAGAAGAAGAGTCATTGGTCTTAGAGCTGGGATTCTTACTCCGCAACTTGACTTTATTCTCCTCGATGGCACGCAACTCAAGTTACGGGCCATCGTGAAGGCCTCGTCAAAAGTGCAGAAGGTTTGAACCCTCAGGGTGGAAGAGATATGTCTGGCACAAGCTTGGGAAAAGAGTTCAATAAGCTCGGCCTGAGGTAAGGAAAAGGAGAGTTGATTGATAAGGCCTCTCCATCGAGCAACGAAGTCGGCTATGGACTCGTCCTCGAATTGCCGAATAGAATAGAGGTCCGTGATTGAGACCTTCTTGGTTATGTTGATGGAAAAGTGATCGAGGAAGAGCTGAGCCAATTGTGTGAATGAGAAGAGAGAATGGCTAGGAAGGGAGCTGTACCAGTCAAGTGCAGCACTCGAGAGAGACATAGGAAACGTGCGTAAGAGTAACGCATCGTCATGGCCAATGAGGTAGAAGGCATGTCTGAATGCCCGCAAGTGTTGTTGTGGGTCTTCCTTGTTTTGAAAGCGAGAAAACTTCAGAAGCTCCCACTGGCTAGGATATGGTCTGATTGGGACAGAAGGATGAATGGGTTCGTTGCAGATCTGCTCGTATGACAAAGTGTTGCGCGAGCCAGAAACAGAGGTCTCAAGACTGGCCATCTTGTCCATCAGCATTTTGATGATGTCTGCCGACGGATTGATGGGTTGCGCGCCCCCTAAGTTGTAGGGCACTTGGAAGAGGTTAGAGGAGGCGTGCGACATAGTCGGTTGTACAATGTACGGATGACTAATCGCAGGGGCAGAGGTGGAGGCTAAAGGTGGTTGGGTAGAAGACATAGTTGGGCCCGTTGTTGCCACGAGAGGTTGGACTGTGGTAACAGGGGCCAAAGGGTAAGAAGCCACCCTGGTGTTGATAGGGGCCAGGGTAGGCGGAATAGAGACGACAAAGTTTTGAAAAGGAGTGGATAGCGGTTGAGCGGGTTGGGGTTGACAGGGGGCCGAAACCCTGGTGGAAGTGGGCCCAATGATAGAGGGAGAGGCCACACCTGGAGGATTGGTCAAAGTCTGGTCAGTGGTCAAAGCGATGGCTTGAGTGTCCAAAGGTTGAACTACGGATGCTGTCGATACAGTCGTAGTCGCGACAAGGGAGGTTGGCATTCCGTAGATTGGATTGCCCAAGGAGTCTCGCGTTCGGCTATGCGCGAGATAGTTGTAGACACCGAAAAAGTGTCTAACCCTTGGTCCTTTCTCCTTCCTAGTCCTCCTTGGTCCCTAACCCACCTAAGTCTTATTAATTGGAAATAATCAACTATTTTTAATTAAATAAGGCCCTTTTAACCCCTCCCTCCTTTGACACCTCGCCTAGGACACCTCGCCTAGACACCTCACCTTAGACTAATTCTCTCCCTATGACTCACTCAAGATCTCTCCCTAATTCTTCTAACCTCCTAACAAACTCACATGCGTATTTAGCACAACCCTCGGCATTCTCCAACGCATAAGAACACTTGGCGGATAAAAAATGGGCTTGGTGGCTTGTTCTGCCCGTTTTACCCCGCCGACGTCGGCCACCTATCGGCCGATGCCGGTGGAATCGCCGACGTCGGTTATACTTAACAGACTTCTCTTCCTCTTTCCGGGTAATCACAATCAAAATCAGAAGTTTTCAAATCTCGGGTGATCTAACAAGCGTAACTCTCTCTTCCAGTGAAACAAAGCTCTGGTGCTCTTGCTTTCTGGTGTTCTGGCATCTTGTTTTCTTGCAGGAATCAGCATATTTGACAACTTCTCTCAGGCACTGAGATCTTGTATCCAACGTTTTGTACCGGGACTGCATGCTATCTTCATCAACTATTCAACACAGCTAAGTATTTGTGTTGTCTTTATTTCTATATCATTTTATTTATATCAAATACTCTGTCCTCTGTCTATTCCAATATCCTTCACCAAAATCTTCTCTGTTCCTCTCAGAGACGCTGAAAAGCTCTCTCTCCTGTCCATCTGCCTTTCTCCGTCTTTCGCCTCTGTCACTTACCCAGTTTATTCCCAGACAATATTCTCTGTCCCTTAGACCTCAAATAGACCCTCACAGACCCCAGATCCCCAGACAAGACCATAGACTATCCTATAGCCTGAAACCAACCCTGTAACCAAGCTCTTGACTATTACCCCGACCGACACCGGTCACTTCCCCAACTGACGTCGGCAACCTTATGACCGACGACGGCAATACCACCGACGTCGGTGACTGTGTTTACCAGATTACAGCTTATCAAGTACGCATTTGTTTTTATTCTTTTCTTTTCACATCTTTCAATATTTCTCTTTTCTGTCTCCGTTATATTCTGTCTAAACAGTGGATTGTCATCCTTGAAGAAGCCTTAGCGCTTCTAGGACCAAGCTTTTGCTTGGCAATCCACTCTCTTATCAACTAACATTCTTTGTGTTTTTAGTGTTTATCTCTTTCAGGTGTTATTCCTTCACAGCCAAAGAGGAGTATTCACAGCGTCTGGATTTACGGTGCGCAGTCTTTATCCAGGTACTTCACAAGCCTTGTCCATTACTTCTTTAGTTTCTTCTTTCTCTTAAATCTGAAAAAAGCAAAATTTTGAATAGAAACATTCTGGCACGCCCGGTGGGACCCCTTTAGGGCCTTCCGTGGGTTCCCTTTCTTCTGTATTCATTTAGTTGCATTAGGCTTCTTAAACTTCACCTCTCCTTCTTTTCTAAAAAAAAATCATAAGCAGGAAATTAAAAAGAATTCTTTCTTACTTTTTCTTGCATTTTCTAGACTAGAAAGAAAAATCATTCTCTTCAAACCCTTTCTCCAATTGTTTTCATTCCAATATCATATTTTGATTTGGGACTTTAAAACTTGTTGCATTTCATTTCTTGCCTTCTTGCATCTTTTTAGTCCACATCTAGTAACTTAAACGCATATTGAATAAACCGTAGATCACATGGTGTTACACTACCAGACCACAAGCACTCAATAAAACATCAAACACACTTGAGACAAGGCCCGTCTGGGATTTCATCACCCAGCGGACAACCTTACCCCTACCCGGCAATCCTACTTGGATTTCACCACCAAGGGGAAAGCCAACTCTGTTCTCTGGCAGAGTATAAACTATAGGCGAGGTATATCTTGGCTAAGCGAGACCAGCTAACCACTGGAATCGTGAAGTGAGGGGAGCTTGCTCCTTAGCACCAGGCCACGTACCAGACCCTAACATAGATTTTTGAGCACCTTAACTACCTGAAACCATCTTTAGATTGCCTATTCTAGGACCCTTCTTATAGCCAACCTCCTCAAACATCTTGTTAAGGCATAAGCCATACGATCCTAATAAAAATTTTATAGGGATTTAACGCTAGGCTCTATCTGTCACCATCATCTATTCTGTTTTTTTTTATCTATCTTTTTGAGCTGGTAAGGACGTTTTCCTCATTTCCAAAAACTTATTTTCTGAGTTTCTGGAAAACACAGTAACTGACATCGGTCTTGTAACCGACGTCGGCAACTTCTATTAACCGACATCGGTCATCTGACCGGCATCGGCAGTCCTCTTAACCGACATCGGTTTTTCTACCGACGTCGGTCTCTGTCATTTTTCTTTTTCCCAAAAACAGCAAGCATAAAATCCAACTTTTTGCCTGTCTAATCATCCATTCTGGTTTTCTAAGACTGACAAGACACAGTTTTCTGAAACCTACCTCTTTCCAGCCTTGAATGGTTTTGACACGAAGTCAAACCAAGGCCCTTCTTAACCACACTAGTCAACAACCGCTTCCTCCTTCACCACCTACAACCAGTCCAATAATGGAGTTCAACTCGGAAACTGAAAGAACTCCCATTCGCCCAACCCCGCCTCAAACTCCTATTGTCCCAGAAGGGGACCAAGACTTTGCACGGTTTTTAGACCTTAACGTTAAAGCTTTGCAACATTATCTCGCCAATAGCCAAACGCGAGACTCCCTAGGCAACCCAATCTATGGGATGCCGACTTCCTTAGTTGACATGAGAATCACATCGACTGCCCCTACCATTCAACCATTAGACAACACCTCCGCTAATAACCCAACCGTATCTTACCTTTAGAACATAACTTCTCCATCTAAACCTACCTCCATGGGGGTTCCGATACTCCCTCAACCTCAAGTCACCCAACCAAACCCCACACCTTTCCAAAACCTTCTAGTCTCTATTCCCCCTACTCTTGCACCAATAAATACAAGAGTAACCATTTACCCATCAACAAGCGTAGCCACGCCTCAACCATCCTTGACAGCTCCTATCTAACTTGTGCCAACCAACCCCATGACACAAGTGCCATTGGCCCCAACTTTTGCTCCCATAACCACTTATCCATATGTCGCGTCTATACAACCATCCACATCATACGCCCCTCCAAATATCTTTCAAGCACCTTATAATCTAGGGGGCGCTCCACCCATGAATCCGTCAGCAGACATTATCAAAATGCTGATGGATAAAATGTCTAGCTTAGAGACATCCGTTTCCGGCTCACGCAATGCTCTATCATACGAGCAAATTTGCAATGAGCCTATTCATCCTTCTGTTCCGATTCGACCATACCCCAGCCAGTGGGAGCTTCCCAAATTTTCATGCTTTCAAAGCAAGGAAGACCCACAGCAACATTTACGGGCATTTAGACATGCCTGCTACCTTATCGCCCATGATGACGCATTACTCTTGCGTACATTTCCTATGTCCCTTTCTGGTGCTGCACTCGACTAGTACAGCGCCATTGCCACCCATTCCATCTTTTCATTTACACAATTGGCCCAGCTTTTTCTTGACCATTTCTCCATTAATATCACTAAAAAGGTTTCAATCATAGACCTTTACACCATCCGTCAATTTGAGGACGAATCAGTAGCTGATTTCGTTGCTCGTTGGAGAGGCCTTATCAACCAACTCTCCTTTTCCTTACCACAAACTGAGCTCATTGAACTCTTCGCCCGAGCTTGTGCCAAACACATTTCTTCTACTTTGAGGGTTCAAACCTTCCGTACTTTTGATGAAGCTTTCATGATGGCCCGTAAACTTGAATTACGTGCCATCGAGGAGAACAAAATCAAATTGCGGAGCAAGAACCCCAATTCCAAGACTAATGACTCTTCTTCATCTAAACCTTCATCATCAAATTCTAAGTCTAACACTGCAGCTAACACTGTGGCCGTTAGACCCTCATCTTCTTCATCCAATCAAGCCGAACCCTCCACATCTCAGAGCGCCACCCGTCAATTCCAGCAAAGATACGTGCAAAGACAATATACTCCTCTTGGAGAATCTTACGCATCTATACTGGAAAAACTTGTCAAACAGGGGATTATCAATCTCCCCCAAATTCGACCACCGCCTCAATTCGATCCCTCACGCGCCATCCCTGCGTGGTACAGGGAAACTGACTTCTGCAATTTTCATCATGTCAAGGGACATGACACAGGAAACTGTAAAACATTCAAAAACATAGTCCAAGATATGCTTGAAAAGGGGGAGCTCATTCTAGATAATCCTAATGCACCTCCAAACCAGGGCATCGACATATTCAAATAGCCATTCCCCAATCATCCACCAACCCAAAACAATAATGTCCAGACCTTAATTGACAATACACATGAACATGATATTCGAACTGTCAATACTGTCTCACCTTTCATCTCCAACCAACCTCAAGAGGTTAACTCATCTACCAGTCCATCACGTATGGACGAACCTCTTTCCCCGGTCAATTCTCCATCAACCCCTCTCATCCTGGAGGATGCCTTAACTTTTCCGACGCAACCAATCCCACCATCCTCTTTTCTTCTTCCTATGGAAAACCTGACCTTACCTACTCCTCGCCCACAAGTGGAAGGCACCATAATTCCTGCCCTTTACCCACTTGAGGAGTCACACTCTCCAGTTCCTTCTCCACCAAGAGAAGAACCTGACTCGCCATCTTCTTCAACCAACAACAATCCAGTGATAACTCCCATACACTTTGGGTCCAACATTACTGCCACACCTAGCACATCTTCTCCAGAATCTGAACTTCATCCAACGTCCTCCCAACCATTTTTCCGACTAGTGGAGAAATTAGAACTTCTCCCTTCAAGGAAAGTGGAGCATCGGGGATTGTGGGAACATCTTAAAGTTCTTCAACATTCTCGTGCCACTTCATCTCATACTGCCAATCCTCCTAAGGCAGAATCGCCCAAGACTCCAAACAAAGACCAAACCGTCGCTTCCAAATCTCCATCTACCCAATCCAAACCAATCAAGCCATTTGGCATTCGCCCTCTCTCTGCCCTCACTCACCCGCAAGTGAAGGTGGACTTGAACCAAACCTCGCCCAAAAGTAATCTTCCAACCACATCCAAGAAAACTGCCAAACCACAAAGGCGAACCCCTCCTCCACCGTCAACTTTGCCTTCCATCTTAGGTCCTCATCCTTCTACTTTACTTGGCATACATCCTACTCCATCTCTTAACCAATACAAATTGCCTCCCTTACTTCTTTCACCAATCACAAGTCAACCTCTCAAAAAGTCGGCACCTCTCATAAAGAAAGTGCCGTCTTCCCCTGTCACCGCACCACCAACCCAAAAGGTGGTACGAAAACCTTCTTCATCATCCCCTAAGCAGAAGTCACTAGCACGTCATGTATCAACAAGCGTGGACCCCTTAGAAGGTTCATACGCTTTAATATTACGTCAACTTTTGCAAACCTCTAGCATTACCTTTCCTCCCATCAAGCCATTCCAACCTCTCGGGTCAAAACCGTCTTGGTTCGATGATACAAAAATTTGTTTATATCATCACACACCAGGACATGATACTGAGACCTGCTGTGCCCTCAAGGCAGTCGTTCACCACTTTATGGAGAAAGACACCCTTCTACTTGAGGACACTCTCGACCAACCCTCGTCACCTTCTCATCCAGCCTCATCAACCGCATCAACATCTCTCCAACAGACCATAACCCCTTCTTCACCAACTATCTTCCAAATCAACGCCATTCATGTAACCACTAGGTCGCAGAAGGACAAAGCGAAAGAAAAAGCCGCTATCCCTTGGACCTATCCTTTCGTCCAAGCACCTCAACCACCAAAACCCAAGATTTCTATCTTAGGTGCGTCCCAACCCATTTCTTCACAGGCAATCACAGAATCCATGATAAAACAACTTCACCAAATGCCTGTGAAGATGACCCTCTATGACCTTATTCAAAGCTCCCCCCAACATCGCCAGGCTTTAATCAAAGCCCTACAGGCAGCTGAGGTTCAACCTGAAGACCCTCAACCACTTGCTGCCTTAGTCCATTCTTTATCCCCCATCGCATCCATCACTTTCAATAATTCTGAGATTCCTACCTCTACCGAGGAAGATCAGGACGCCGCCCTTTTCATCACAGCCTACGTTGATCGAACTCGTATTAAACGAGTTATGATCGATGGGGGCGCTAGCATCAATATCATTTCCTCCCACGCCTTTGACCAATTGGCCCTTCCAAAGAATTGCGTATCAAAAACTGACGCAATCCTTAGATCATTTAATGACACAACTGCTAACACCATCGGCACTGTTGTCCTTCACATCCGCGTTGGGCCACGCACAATCCTGGAGCTCTTCTACATCATCGAAGGAGAGTTCCAATACAACATCCTCTTAGGGCGACCTTGGATCCATGCCATGGCTTGCGTCCCTTCAACCCTCCATCGTTGTGTCAAATTTGAACACGACAAACAAATCCATGTCATTCCCACCGACCCATCACCATTTAAAACCTGTAACACGACCTATAGCCCAAACGACGTTCTTATACCGCTCAAATCATCAACCCAAACTTCATCTCCATCTGCAGAAGCGTCAACTAGTATGCAAACAGCGGTCACCACCACATCTTCTTCTCAATTACCAACCAAGGACCCTATGGACGACATCTTCCAAAGACTTTCACTAGGAGAATATCGTCTCCTTACTCTAGATATGTTCCAAACTCCTCAAGAGTATGGACAACTTCATCAACACCCAAACTATGACTGTCGTATCGGGATGGTCATTCCTTATGGTCCTCCTAGCCTTCGCACCAATCTCGTCTATGGGGGGCTTGATCAAGCCCCTACTGAATCAAATCCTTCTTCCTCTCCTCAAACCTTCACATCCGATTTCTCTTTTCTTAGCAACCCCACCTTTGCACATACCTATCTTTATAGGTGTGCATGGAAAGGTTTCGGCTTTGGACGTTACGAACAAGGTTCTCATCAGCCTGTCGAAACACCCAATGACGATAATGCGAAGAAACGGTATGGACTGGGTTTCCAAGAACCCACTGAAGCCTCCACAAACCTTTCTCCTGAACTAGACATTGACCAATTTCTTCTAGACTCACCAATTCTTCCTTCCTCACCTACGGAGTCGGTGGTTTCCATCCCTCCTAGTTTTTTTTTTCCATAAACACCATCCGCTTGGAACCTCTAACCTATCAACTCAACGGGGTTCCCAAATCTCTTCCTCTCGTTTATCCTAGCATGATAGACGATGATTCATCAACCATCAACACAATCCACTGCGTAGATGACGACGCCATTCTTACATATATGGGTGCTAACGATTCTTTCATTCAGCGCTCTCTCCCTTCTGAAACGTAGGTTATGTTAAATGAATCAACCATTAACATTAACCTTTCATCTTCCGATGTTCCTCATGTCTTAAAGATTGGTCAATCTTTAGACACTCAGGAGCAGCTTGACTATACCCAGTTCCTTTCTGACCATAGCAAGGCCTTTGCCTGGACTTATAGCGATATGCCTGGCATTGACCCCACCATCGCTACCCATAACATCGTCACAAATCCAGAGGCTAAGCCTGTTAGGCAAAAGCTTCGCAAAATGCATCCTCGTGTTGCACTTCTTGTTAAAGAAGAGCTTCAGCGTCTTCTTTTAGTCTCTTTCATCCAACCCATCGATTATCCACAGTGGGTCTCTAACATCGTTCCTGTTACCAAAGCAACTGGGGGGATCCGAATCTGTACGGACTATCGTGACCTCAACTTGGCTTGTCCCAAGGACGACTTTCCTCTTCCAAACATTGACCAACTTGTTGATCTCACGGCCGGTCATGAGATGTTATCTCTCATGGACGGGTTTTCAGGATATAATCAAATCCTGGTTGCACCAGAAGATCAGCACAAGACCACTTTCATAACCCCATGGGGGACTTTCTGCTATCGAGTCATGCCTTTCGGCTTAAAGAACGCAGGTGCCACTTATCAGTGTGCTATGACCTACATCTTTCACGATCTCCTCCATAAAATCATGGAAGACTATGTGGATGACCTATTAGGCAAGTCCAAACTTCACCGTGACCATCTGACTATTCTCAAAATCATCTTCTCTCGACTTCTTCAATACAATGTTCGCCTTAACCCCAAGAAATGTGTTTTTGGGGTCCTCTCTGGTAAGCTTCTAGGCTTCATTGTTTCCTTTCGTGGCATCGAGATAGATCCCGCCAAGATCCGCGCTATCCTCGAAATGCCACCCCCATCTAATCTCAAGTAGCTTCGCAGTTTGCAAAGGAAACTCCAGTCCATTCGACGTTTTATCTCGCAACTTTCTGATCACTGTCAACCTTTTCATCATCTTCTTAAAAAGGACATCTCTTTTACATGGGATAAGGATTGTCAAGAGGCTTTTGAAGCCCTTAAACGCTATTTGATCTCTCCACCTGTCCTCATTCCACCTCAAGATGATAAACCCTTTTACCTTTATATCTCTGCAACCAATCATTCGTTAGGTGCCATGATCGCGCATCGAGACGAGCAACACCGCGAGCAAGCAGTTTACTACATCAGCTGAACATTAGTCGACTATAAAACTCGGTACACCCATACCGAGAAACTTTGTTTGGCGTTAGTCTTTGCTGCTACTAAGCTCCGCCATTATCTTCTTAACCACAAAACCTTCGTCATCACTCACACTGACCCTCTTAAGTATATGCACTCCAAACCTTATCAGAATCAACGTATGGCTCGGTGGCTCATGTTGCTTGCTAAGCTCGACCTCGAATTTGTCCAACAAAAATCTATAAAGGGGCAAGCAATCGCTGATCAATTAGCCGATGCCCCACTTCCCGACAATCAACCTTCTCACTGTGAGTTTCCTGACGAGTCCATCGCAACTCTTTCCACCGATGACGCCATCTATCAAATGACCATGTTCTTCGACGGCTCTAAATGTCAACTTGGTGGAGGTGCCGGGGTCATTCTCATCCCTCTCGAAGGGGAGCCCATGCCTCTGTCTTTTAAACTCGACTTTGAATGTACCAATAATATGGCTGAATACAAAGCCTTAATTTTGGGACTTCAAACCGCCCTTTCTTTAGACATTAAGACCATCAACATCTTCAGCGACTCACAGCTCATCGTCAATCAGGTCAATGGTTCATACCTCTGCAAAAATGAAATTTTACAAAAGTACAAAAACCGTGTTGACATTCTCCTTGCATCTTTTGACCATCACTTATTGCAGACTATTCCTCGATCGACGAATAAGTTTGCTGACACCATGGCTTCACTTGCCTCTCATATTCCTTCATCATCATCATCCTCATCCAAAATTTATGTCATGGTACATCGTGTGCCATTACCTTCATACATTTCCACTAACATCAATCTCGTCCACACCGTAGACTATAGTTCACAAGATGTTTGGTATAAACAACTTGAGGACTACTTGACTCATTCTCTCATTCCTCCCAACCTCTCTAGCAATGCGCGGCGAGCTTTCATCAAACGCACCGTTCGCTATACCATGCTAGGCAGTCTTCTTTATAAGCGAGGTTTCGACGGCCTCCTTCTTCATTGTCTTACCTCCACTGAAGCCTCTCATGCTGTCAAACAAGCCCATGACGGGATTTGTGGTGGACATTTCAGTGGAAATTCGGTGGCCAAACGCATCCTTCGCTTGGGTTATTATTGGCCCACTCTTCATCAAGACTTTAGCGATTATGTTCGGCGATGCGTCAAGTGCCAGCAGCATGCTAACTTGTTTCATCTCCCCAGCCACGCCTTACAAGTTGCTCAGGATTTCTGGCCTTTTTCACAATGGGGTTTAGATCTCATCGGTGAGATTAATCCTCATTCGTCTCTTCGTCATCAGTCCATCATCACCGCCACTGAGTATTTCACTAAGTGGGTGGAAGCTATTCCTCTTGTCTCTACAAAAGCCGACAAGATCATCGACTTCATCAATAACCACATCATCTGTCGCTTCGGTGTCCCTCATAAAATCATCACCGACAACGGCAAGTCCTTCAAAAACAAAACTGTCCAAAAGCTATGCGATTCATTTGGCATCAAGCTCAGTTTCTCTTCGCCTTACTACCCACAAGCAAATGGCCAGGCAGAGGCTTCCAACAAAATTTTAACTAAAATTCTCATGAAGGTGGTCAATGACACTGGAAGGGACTGGCACATTCAAATTCCCTTCGCTTTGTGGGCTTACCGCACTAGCATCCGAACCCCTACGGGTGCTACCCCTTTCTCTCTAGTGTATGGATCAGAGGCTGTCTTACCTCTCGAAGTACAGATCCCGTCTCTTCGCATTTATCTACGTGACATTCTTTCCAATGATGACTTTCGTCAAGATCGTTTAGCTCAATTAGAGTTACTTGATGAGCGTCGTCTTGCTGCCCTTAATCATCTCCATGTCTATAAAAGTCGAATCAGACGAGCCTATAATAAAAATCTGAGAGAACGAGATTTTAAAATCGGAGACCTCATCCTCAAAGAGAATCAACATGTGACTAATATGGAACGAAGTAAGCGAGGCAAATTCGCTCCTAATTGGCTCGGACCTTACATTATCACGCACAAGTACGGATCAGGGACTTATCATCTGTCTTCTCTTGAAGGCCGACCAGAACCTGAACCCCTTAATGCGTTGCATCTACGACCATTTTACTGCTAGTTGAGTACTCGTTTACTTAACATTTAACTTGAGCTCGTCCCTTGAGCAATCCCTCATCCAGCTAATCCTATTATTTTTCAACCCTACTTCTTTTAATAAATCCTCTAAAAAAACCTTTTATATAGTATGGATACTTTGTCCTAATAAAAGGGAGCCCTTGAACTTTTATAAGTCTTGTCCATGACTCAAATTTCTATCAACAATCAATCAAGATGTCAAAATAACCAAGGTCACAAAAATCAAATTAAAAAGCAGACTGCTCCCTTGAAGGACAGTTGTACTATCATTAATAGACTGCTCCCTCGAACGACAGCTATTCAAAAGCCCTCTTATTAAGCACAGATCTAGACCACTCCCTTGAAGGATGGCTATGACTAAATCTGGCAATAAATAGCACTATCTTAGAAGCTTCTCGCATCGATCAGCTTCATAACTGACCATCAAGCACAATGACATCACTATACAGGCTTCCCGTATTGATCAGCCTAATAACAAAAAAAAAAAAAAAAGTAAAAAGTCATGGACTTGACTTATGTTGTCTCAGGGTCTCCTATAAAAAGGGGCGAAGTTATCTCTGCTCTTAAAATGGGTTGTCCTATCATCTTTTCCTATAACCTGCTCAAGGGACTTCGAGCTCACTTTAGTGTCAAAGTGATTCGATCACCACTCTAGCATAACTTATGGTCAACGACGCAACGCATAATGGGGTTCTTGGTTCTAATACCCCCTATCTATACTGACTTTTTGGTCCTTGCCAATGAAAGAGCAAATATGCCTTTCACTTCTCTTTTTACACTTTAGTCACATTCAGCCAAACCCTTTTCAAACATAACCATGACTATGACCATAACCTTGACCTTGACTAAACCATCACCCACTTTGACTCTTCCTCCCTTTTGGGAGAACTACATAGGCCTGAGGCCCCTAACAATAGGGGCTATGTAGGCAGCACTCAGTTGACATGGGGTCTTCTGGGGTTAGCTCGGCCACTTTCTTCATCATTTTCTTCAATTTCCTTCTCTCGTCACCTGTCAATCACATCATAATCATTTATATACTCTCATTTTCATAATTTATTAGTCATAAATTTCATCCATCATAACTCATTAAACATTTGCATAATCCACAAGTTAAACATTCCATATCACATCTATCATTATCTAATTATCATAAATCACTATATCACCATTAAACATAACATTTACATCATTTTCATCATTAGCATCATCATAATCATCATACATATCATATCAAAACATGCATCATGAAACACATCAAATATTTATAACATCTCCATAACACATCAATAAGCCAAATCTCATCATAAATATCAAAAATAAGTTTTATACAAAGCAGACACAATCTGTATCTGTCTCTCTCTCATCATACATCTCTCGTCTTCGGCTTGCAGGCCAGTATATACATCAAAAAAATAAAAATAATGCAACACTGGGGCTGCCCTCAAGGCTGTGACTGTGGTGGTGGTGGCGGTGGTCGAGAAGACACTGTATCTCCTCCTCCCTCTGATCTCTGCCATCTGCGTGACCCTGAAGCCGTCGCTCGTGACATAGATCTCTGTCTGCTCTGCTCCACCCTCATCTCCGAGTATTGCCATATATGAGGGATCCCCCTGATGGCCCTCTCATAATACGCGATCTTGTCCAGCACATCATTGTATCTAACCATCGACACAGTCTGCGGTGGACCCATCTGCCCTGCTCCTGTGGCCTGTCCTGATCTCTTAGGCTGTGGCTCACCTAGGTGTACTGATACTGATGGTCCTGCCCCCTGTGAAAATGCTGGCTGCTAAGGTGGCTGCTGCCATGGGCCCTGCCCTCCAAAACTCTACCCTGCACCTGCCTGTCCCTAAGCTGCGGCCAATTGTCCCTGTAACAGAGTAACCTGCGCTGTCAACGCTGCCACCTGCCCTGTCATCTCTCCCAACTGCCCTGTGACTCCTGCTAGCTGTCCCTGCAAAATTGAGACCTGAGCCTGAGCCGTGTCTCTCTCCTCCCGTGCCGTGTCTCTCTCCTCGCAGGCTGTATCCCGCTCCCTGGTGATGGCCTATAAATCTGGCTGCTGCCTGATCTGTATCCCTCTGTACTGACCTGCCCACCATGCCATGTAGGCCTCTGTACACCCTGGGTCGACTATCCCAGGTCTTGCCGGTAACTCCTCAAAATTGGGCTCCTCTGTCTCCTCTGGAAGTGGGAGCGGCACCTCTATGTCATCCCGTCTGTACTGTGGAAAGGCGGGAGGCACATCCTGTAGCAGCCCGTACTGGCGCCGCACTCTCTCTGCAGGGATCCTCTCGAGCTCACCGACTCGTCTGCCCCTGACCCATCTCCGGCTATGCACTCCAATCAGCTGCTCTCCCTGGTCTCTATATGCTGGATAGACCAAATATGGTCTCCACATGATGTCTGCCGGGATCAAACCCTCCAGCACTCCCCTGTAGTGGTCGATGTCCCTGACCACTCCATCCATCCGTGTCTGCGCCATAACCTCACGCCATCGTCTGAATCCAACTCTGAAGCCAGCCTGAATAGCCACTGGGAGGCCGAGAGGTCGTGTGACTACTATGTGCTCATACGCCCAGCAATGTAGCAGGTGGCCTACACATAGACTGTACTGCCATCGCCGGGTGATGCCCCACAGCTCTCTGTACACCTGGGCCAAAAAGACTGGTGCCCAGGCGAACACTGTCCTCTGCTCTATCATCTCCAACAAAACTCAGGTCATAGCAATCGGAAACCTACCGCCCTCTGCATCCGGCAATGCATATACTGTGATGCCGATCATCATCAAAATCGCTAGCCGATGGGCCTCCTCATCCGCCGCGTACAATGGCTCATAGGCAAAACTCGTCGAGTGATAGCTCGTCTCCGCGGCATGCTCTCCAAATAGCGTCACCATATGAATGTCATGCGCCTCTCTCGAGCACGCATACAAATCTGCTCCATGCACCGGTAACCGCAAAATCCAATAGACGTCCTCAACCGTGACTGTCATCTCGCCCGTAGGCAGGTGGAAGGTGTTGGTGGCATGGTCCCACCGCTCGATCAAAGCCACCATGAGGCTCACATCCCTTGCCACTCTGCAGTAACGTCTCAGCCCACCTAATCCGACTGCGCTCATCTGCGCCCACTCCTTGACAGACACCCCTCCACGCATCCGCGTCAGCAAAGTCTGTCTAGCCTGTACCCACCCAAAGCAATCTCATGTTAACATTGTTTCTACTTTTCCTATTTTATTAACCTATTTGATCATCTATGCCTACCTCGATACTCGAGAAGTCCTTGACGTAATTTCAACCCCTCGACTTAAACTTTTTACATTCCTCTTTTGACCAGGCAGCCATCGACATCGGTTAGCATGCCGGTGACGGCACTCTCTTAACCGACGTCGGCAGGTTAGTGACCGATGCCAGTCACTTGTCGGCCGATGCCGGCGACGTCCGCGACTGGTTCGGCTCTAGGGCCGAACGGGGTGAGCCCTAATTTTTAGGGCTTCCCCATTTTGTCTCCTAAACGCTCCCAAATCACTCCTAAGCTCTCCTAGACAACCTACCCACCTTCCTAGCTACCCTCCCCCTCGATTTCTACTTCAAATAACAACAATTTCACAAACTAAATTCAAAGTCAAAATGAATCAAATGGGGTTCAAAGACCCTCCTACCTCATCCCGTCGACGCCGGCGTGGTGCCACGATAGGTGCCCCTGGTGGTGGACCTCCCGCCCGTCCTCTACTCACCTCTGCCATCACTTTTGTCCTAGTGGCTCTGCACACTTCACTTGGGTCACACACATCCCTGCAGCGTCCAATCAACGCTTTCTCTCCACCAATGCTCCTCTGCCACCTCGCACTACTCCCTAAATCAGCTCAAGGTCACTATCACTCAACCAATTCCAAAGCTCCTTTTTCTCTTTCAATCAAATAGCAAATGACTTTTGGTGGGCCGCCAATCCGGTTTTGTCGGATTTGGCAGGCCGCCGACGTCGGCATAGGCGTGCCCTAGACTGCCGACGTCAGCCTATTTTTGCCGACGTCGGTCTTCTTGGACACCGACGTCGGTTATGTAGCCGACGTCGGTGGATTTTAACCTTTTATCTCTGTTCCAAACAACCACAATCATGGCTCTAATCAAGTTAAGCCCTTCAGACCATGTCAAATTGGCCCCTTGGGGCACTTTTAGATTACTTTTTGCTTCTATCCATCGACCACCAGACATTGGAGATCATGCCCATCTCCTAAACCGCGACTACTTCCAAAGCGTTTGCCTTGGTTAATTTTTGCATGTATACTATTCCACGACTGGTTAGCAATTTTGTCCGCAGACTATATTTTTGGACCCTCACAAGTATAGGATCACACGCCAGTTGATCCGCCCTACTTGTGACTTTTTCATGTTTTCAGGAGCACTTCCTAAGCCCGGGATACCTGGAACACGATGACCATTTGGAGCTTCAGCCTCGATTGAATAACCCGATCAGCTACGACTAATGTTGGGGCCCAGTTATTTCAATTTTGGCACTCCTCAACCCTTGACTTGCGACAATTGACCTGACCATCTCGTGCAGTGGCATGCGCGCAATCATGACTTTTGCTGCGTTTTCACTCACTCTTCACCCTTCTCATCTACTCTTTGTCAAATCAGCACCCGATTCCAGGTTTCCTTCCCTCGACTCCCGCTTTGAGGGGGAATACCTCATCCATACTTCGAGGCAATCCACATCATCCTTTACCTGGGGCAACTAACTCCTGTTTTTGTCTTGCAGTTCATCCAGAACAACCAACAAGACAAAAAGGGGCAAATGTAGACACCGAAAAAGTGTCTAACCCTTGGTCCTTTCTCCTTCCTAGTCCTCCTTGGTCCCTAACCCACCTAAGTCTTATTAATTGGAAATAATCAACTATTTTTAATTAAATAAGGCCCCTTTAACCCCTCCCTCCTTTGACACCTCGCCTAGGACACCTCACCTTAGACTAATTCTCTCCCTATGACTCACTCAAGATCTCTCCCTAATTCTTCTAACCTCCTAACAAACTCCCGTGCGTATTTAGCACAACCCTCGACATTCTCCAACGCATAAGAACACTTGGCGGATAAAAAATGGGCTTGGTGGCTTGTTCTGCCCATTTTACCCCACCGACGTCGGCCACCTATCGGCCGACGCCGGTGGACTCGCCGACGTCGGTTATACTTAACAGACTTCTCTTCCTCTTTCCGGGTAATCACAATCAAAATCAGAAGTTTTCAAATCTCGGGTGATCTAACAGGCGTAACTCTCTCTTTCGGTGAAACAAAGCTCTGGTGCTCTTGCTTTCTGGTGTTCTGGCATCTTGTTTTCTTGCAGGAATCAGCATATTTGACAACTTCTCTCAGGCACTGAGATCTTGTATCCAACGTTTTGTACCGAGACTGCATGCTATCTTCATCAACTATTCAACACAGCTAAGTATTTGTGTTGTCTTTATTTCTATATCATTTTATTTATATCAAATACTCTGTCTTCTGTCTATTCCAATATCCTTCACCAAAATCTTCTCTGTTCCTCCTGGAGACGCTGAAAAGCTCTCTCTCCTGTCCATCTTCCTTTCTCCGTCTTTCGCCTCTGTCACTTACCTAGTTTATTCCCAGACAATATTCTCTGTCCCTTAGACCTCAAATAGACCCTCACAGACCCCAGATCCCCAGACAAGACCATAGACTATCCTATAGCCTGAAACCAACCCTGTAACCAAGCTCTTGACTATTACCCCGACCGACGCCGGTCACTTCCCCAACCGACGTCGGCAACCTTATGACCGACGATGGCAATACCACCGATGTCGGTGACTGTGTTTACCAGATTATAGCTTATCATGTACGCATTTGTTTTTAGTCTTTTCTTTTCACATCTTTCAATATTTCTCTTTTCTGTCTCCGTTATATTCTGTCTAAACAGTGGATTGTCATCCTTGAAGAAGCCTTAACGCTTCTAGGACCAAGCTTTTGCTTGGCAATCCACTCTCTTATCAACTAACATTCTTTGTGTTTTTAGTGTTTATCTCTTTCAGGTGTTATTCCTTCACAGCCAAAGAGGAGTATTCACAGCGTCTGGATTTACGGTGCGCAGTCTTTATCCAGGTACTTCACAAGCCTTGTCCATTACTTCTTTAGTTTCTTCTTTCTCTTAAATCTGAAAAAAGCAAAATTTTGAATAGAAACAATAGTGTTGCAAGGCCTTGACATTGAGGTCCAAGAATCGCTCGAAGTCTTGGTCCCCTTCTTGGACAATGGGAGTTTGCGGCGGGGTTGGACGGGCAGGAGTTCTTTCGGTCTCCGAGTTGAACTCCATTGTAGGCTTGGTCACAGACGGGGTGGACGGAAGTGGTTGACGGCTAGCGTGGTCGACAAGAGCCTTGGCTTGGCTACGAGTCAAAACCATGCAAGGCAAAGAAGGTTAAGGTTTCAGGAACTGTGTTGCTCAGTTTCAAAAAACCAGGATGGAGTCTTTGACAGAGAAGGGACAGGTTTCAGGCTGCTGGTTTTGAAAAAAAAGGACAGTGACAGAGACTGACGTCGGTTGAAAAACCGATGTCGGTAAGAAATGTGGCCGACATCGGTCAGATAACCGATGCCGGTAATAGATGAAGCCGACGTCGGTAGAAGAACCGATGCCGGTGACAAGGGAAGCCGACGTCGGTGGCAGAACCGATGTCGGTGACTGTGTTTTCTAGAGAACCAAAAGGTTCTTGGAAAAACAATGAAGAAAGCGTCCTCACACACTCAAACAAATAGATGAGAAGAGGAAAACAGAAAGAGACAGACAAGCCTAAGTGATAAATCCTAGGAATTAACCTTAGAAATTGTGGCTTATGCCTTAGATGAATGTTTGGGGAGATTGGCTAAAAAATGGGTCCTAGAAGAAGGCGGTCTAAAGATGGTTTCAGGTGTTGTTTTAGGTGCTCAAAGATCTGTGTTAGGGTCTGGTACGTGGCCTGGTGCTAAGGAGCAAACTCCCCTCACTTCACGATTCCAGTGGTTAGCTGGTCTCGCTTAGCCAAGATATACCTCGCCTAGAGTTTAGACTCCGCCAGAGAACAGAGTGGGCTTCCCCCTTGGTGATGAAATCCAAGTAGGGTCACTGGGATGGGTAAGGTATCTGTTGGGGGATGAAATCCCAGTCGGGCCTTGTCTCAGGTAAGTTTTATGTTTGTTTTAGTGCATGTGGTCTGGTAGTGTAACATCAAGTGTCTACGATTTATTCAATATGTGCCTAAGTTACTAGATGTGGACTAATGCAAGCACAAGAAGAAATGAAAGTGCAATACGTTTTAATGCCCAAGTTGAAATGTGATGTTTGTTATGAAGACAAGTTTGAGAAAGGGTTGAGAGTATGATGTTTAGACTAGTCTAGAAATGCAAGGAAGAAAGATTCATTTTAGTCCTGCTTATAGTGTCATTGAGAAGAAAAAGAAGGAGGGGAAAAGGTAAGAACCTAATGCTCCTAAATGAATGAAAAAAAGAAAAGGAACCCAGGGGGAACCTAGGGTCCCACCGGGCGTGCCAGAGATGTTTCTACTCAAAATTCACTTTTCAGATTTAAGAGAAAGAAGAAACTAAAAAGATAATGGACAAGGCATGGGAAGTACCTGGACTAAAGATTGCGCACCATAAATCCAGACGCTTGTGAGCACTCCTCTTTGGCTGTGGAGGAATGACACCTGTAAGAAAAAAGGAAACTTGGACAAGAAAATGTTAGATGGATAGGCGGTGGGTTGCCAAGCAAAAGCTTGTTCTCGGAAGTGTGAAAACTTCCTTAAGGGAGGTCAACCCACTATTAACAGACAGATAAAAGATCAAGAAAATATAGAATGCCAGAATATAGAAGTGACAAAGAAATTAGAAAGGAAAGAAAAGACAAAATGATTACCTGAAGGAGTTGTAGGGCTGATGACAGTCGCCGAGGTCGGAAATGTCACCGGCGTCGGTTATCTGATCTGCCGGCGTCGGCTATCCTGCCGACGTCGGTTGGGGAAGTGACCGGCGTCGGTCATAGTTGTGGCCTGTAGTCGGGTCTGAGTTGGTTTTTGGACTGTGGACGGGTCTGGTTCGTGAATGGGGTCGAGACAGAGTTCGGGGACAAGTTTGGATGGACTGGGGAGTGGTCTAGTTCTAGTTAGATGCCTTGTGCAAGGTCTTTGTTGACAGGGGGATGAGGAAGAGGAAGAGACACAGAGGACAGGACCTGAGAAGGCTTTGTAGCCTCTCAGGGGGAAGAACAGAGGGAGTAGGAGATAGTAGATAGGATAGATCACTGAAAACTAAATAAATGAAATAAAATGAAACACCAAACTTTGCTTACCTTTTTGCTGACTAAAGAACGGAGGAGCTGTTGTTGGAGCCACGGAAGACTTGTTGCAAGAAGAAAATCCTGATCTAGAGCCTTTGCACCTGTTGCTGCTGTTGCACGAGGTCCAGACGGAGGAGAGACAAATGCCAAAGCACCAAGAGGATTCTGTTTGCGAGCTCAAGGGTCCAGGGGCTACAATGGATGCAGAAAGGGATAATGAAGGCTGCCGACGCTGGCAGTTTTGCTGATGTCGGCCGAAGGGTCGCTGACATCGGCAGTCGCAGGATGGGGACAGAGGCTAAAAATAGCCTCTGCCCATTCTTGCACGCCGCCGGGCGAGGGGTTATGGGAAGAACGGTCACGAGGATGCCAAAATGGGCGTGGGGGGAAGATAATGAAGAGATTTGGCCTAATAAATGCTAGGGGGAAGGTGGAGGGATTCAAGGGAGGATCCAAGGTGGCAAGGGTAGGGTGGAAAGGGGGCCACTTGATTAAAATATTTAAATTATTTTAATCAAATGGAGGCCAAGGGTTAGGATAGGGGTTTGAGGTGGAAAAGGGGGAGAACCAAGGTGCAGACACATTTGCGGTGTCTACAGGGATGATGGAAGGAGACATCTGAGGCTATAAAAGAGGAGGATCAGTATCAAAGGAGAGAAGGGGGACTTTCTATAGTTTTAGACTTTCTAGAGATTTTGACTAAGAAATATCATTTTCTTTTGTCTCATTTTCTTGAATGGTAAAGTTGATGTAACTATGCATGTTTCTGTGCCTTTTATGTGTCTGAATGAATTAAGAAGATTGAACACTATGCCTTTGTTGATATTATCTGTGTCATTTGCAAAAGGATTATATACTGTAGATTTTCTAGAGTTGTGATTGGGAATGTCATTTGCTTTTGTCCCATTTTCTTGAGTCGGAAGTTCTACATAACTATATGTGTTTTTGTGCCTCTTATGTGATTGGAAGATTCTTATAAGAATATTGAACACTATGCCATTGTTGACATCTTCTATATCTTAGCAAAAGAAGCCTCTGTTATGAGCCTCTATTTCTATTATTTCAATCTTTTACATTGATCATGCACTTGTCTACTCTTAAATGTAATTGAATTTTATATATAGTCTCACTGTACTCAAGTTAGGATTAGGATTACACTCAGGCGCATCACCATAGTTAGGTTTCATTTCCTACATTTTCATTTTTTTCTAATTTCCTATCCCTTTTCCCCCAACACTTGATATAAAAGAAGAGACCAGCTTCTCCAAAATCTGGAGGTTGTTTCAAGCCACAATGTCCCACAGCTTGAAACTTCCCATTGTTGATTGATTAAAATCAAGTGCAATTTTAAGCATCAATAATTACCAAATCCTCAATCCTTGTGACATGAACCTCATGCACTCAGTCGATGCCTTGATCAAGATGACCTCTAATGTAGTGTGCAAGAACATCATCAATGATGTTCACACCTATAACTAGAGGAAAATAGTGAAAAAGAATGAAAAGGAGCTCAAGGGAACCAATATCAAGATACAAAAACTTATGGAGTGCATAGGAGAGGTGGATCCATCCCTCCTAGATGAGATGGATACCTCATAAAAAAGTGAAGTTTACCAGGTCTGTGGGCTTGTGGAGTAGATGATCACTAGGATTAGGCCAGTGTTTAAGGACCAAGAAGACCCCTGTGACACCCTAAAGGAGTTGAATAAAAATATGGATGTTCTTGAATACCTCTTCACTAGAATTGATAAGGGAATAAATGGGAGCGATGTGATATTTTATAATTTTGCCAACCAAGCAGCAGTCATCAACGTGCACCTCAAGAATTCAAAGAGGAGAAGGATGATTTGCTCCAACACTCTTTCATGATAATTAGGATTGAGCACGTTTAAGTAATGACCAATTTTAAATCCTTTAGTGCTCAATTGAATACTCAATAGCAAGACTTGGAGGTGGGATTTTGTGCCTTCCAAACTAAGGCCAGTGAGCAGGGGAGATTTTGGATGGCAAGTGAAGTGCATAAAAGAAAGGCTTGAAGCCTTTAGGAAAAAGATAAAAATAACATGCATTATTTTTCTCAAGGATACATCTATAGAAACAAATGACACCATTGAAGAAATTAAGGGTCCCATACAAGGATTTGAAAATTTCAAAGTAAACTTAGAGCAGGGTGTGTTTGAGTTCTACATACCTAAGGAACTAAAAGACTAGTCTAGGGTAGACTAGTAATTTTTTATGGGGTAATGTTGGGCACCCTTTTTTGGAAATTATGTGGACCAAGCCAATAGGACCTATCTCAATATGAGGCAACCTTTAGAGTGGTTTATCCCCTTTGTACATTTTAGCACCATCTGGAGGAGTCCTCGAGGATCTCATGGTAGGCAATGGCATGACATTGAATTTTAAGGGACTATTGGGATATTAATGGTATATGTGTTTTCATTGATTTCAAGTTGCATTGGTGATGAAAAATTGGTCTACTAGGTCAGACTGATGGAACATGGTGGTCTAATATACTTGAAGCAATGTGATACTTGTAAGGATGTGCATAGGTGTCTTAAGTGGATGTTGTATGGTTGACTGGAGCTTGGTATGATGTTTTTTGAATTTTTAATAATGTTTTCTATACTCAAGGGTTGACATCATGTGGCCTTTTATGAGTTATGCAAGTCAGGTTATGCCTTGTAGACTTTATCAGGCATGGTTGTCTATGAGGTTTTAAGCACTATGGTTTATGTGACATGATAATGATATCATTATACTTGGCATAGACATGGTATACATGTATAGGTTGATAATAGGTAAGGTTTATGGTTTTCAAGAGGTGACAAGTGTTCTATATGATAGCTTTGCTATTGACCTAATTGGCCTAGATGGGCTAGTGAGACTTTATGAAGGGTCAAAGATTGATTTCAAAGTGGTTAATCTTATATCTACATGGAGATGATCAGATAGGAATGTTCAAGTGCATTGACCAAGTTAGATATCAAATATTGAAGTAAAGAGTCAGAAAAAGGATCATATGGCTTCAAGAGCTGCTAAAAAGGTGTCTAGTGAGCCCAAGAAGGACTTTCTTGTGTTCATTGGAATGTGCAAGGTTTTTATGGGGATCTAAGCCTTTTGGAGATGTTTTGGAAGGTCCCTAAGAAGATTTTATAAGCAATTTTTTAGGGTTTAAGGGGCAGATATTTATGAACAAATGTTAAGAAGCTATGGAGGTTTTTGAGTGATAAAACCCCAATTTTAGACCCAATTGGAAAGATCTTGCTTTTTTATGCCTAAGATAATGGTGAAATGTTAGGCTAATGATTTGAGGTTTCATAAGACTCCTTTAGGTTTTTGAGAAAGTATTTTTGGTATCTTATAGTGTGTGGATCCCAAATAAAATGGGTTGTTAACAATATTCTTATTTTTAAGGAATATTTATGAAAATTACTAGATGATCTAATGGATGATTATTGAATCTCAAGACTTGTCCCAAATATCCATAAACGTTTTTAGGAAGATTCATCTTTCTATGTCAAATTTCTAGAAGGTTAAATTTTACTAGTCGATATGAAGGAAATGGTGCCATAAGCGAGAAAGAGTAATTAGAGTGAAAAGAGGAATTGGAAGGCCTAATTAGTGAGTAGGAATGGGTCTAAGCTCTTGAAGGTGATTTGAGGGATTTATTCCTTCTATCCATGAGATTAGTATTGTTCCTAGTTAATTTGAGATGATTGAATGGCTGACTTATAGTTGACCATGATGGTTTTGCTACGAAAAGGAACCTATTGTGGATTATTGAGTGTGTTTGTAGGGTAGATGGTTAGATCAAGTGTTTTTGATGGTTAGAGAGTGTTGAGGAATTATTTAATTAATTTTTCAAATATTTTGAAGATTTGAATAATATTTATTTATTCAAATATAGTCACACAATTGGTGTTATGCTTTGTTTGTGAGGTCTTTGTGACATGAGCTCATGGTATGGTATAGAAAGCTTGTGCAGAAGATCATGGCTGACCTTAGGGGACATGAATAATTCTTATTAATATGTTTTAAAGAGATATGACCTATCATAATTAAGATTGGTAAATATATAAGGTGATTTATTCCTTTTGGGTGTGTGTATGAAGTTAGACAAGCAAGTGTGTGTGTTGATATTTAAAGACCTTGTGAAAAGGTTGTTAGGGGTCTTGGTGACCAATTTTTGTATGATATTAAGTAGATAAAAATTTCATTAGACTCATCATAATTTTATAATTCTATTGATTATTTTTATCAGATTTATGAGTGTATATTGGAATATAAGTGAAAGATTTGTAAAGGGGGTTATTACTTGTATTGAGGAGATAACTTAGTGTTGATGACTTATGTGAAGTTGAAAATTTGAAGAAGAGTGTTCATATAGGGTTTATCAATCAGATTGAGAAGCAATCAAAGTTCAAGAAGTGTTTATTAGATAGGTGTTGTGTCGGTGCTTAACATCTTAGGTAAGTTGGTGATTGTCAACTTCAGGGGTTGGTGTTCCTTGTGAAGTCGGTGCTTAACTAAAGCCTCATATTTGTGATCATCATATAGGAATGTAGTCCATTGTTTTGTAGACTTGAGAGTGGTTTTTCTCTGCCATGAGGGTTTCCCAAATAAATCTTGTGTAATGGTTACTTTCATGTTTGTTGTTTGATTAATCTATCTCGTATATTGGTGTGACTGGTTAAGTAGCTTGAAGAGTTTGAAATTGAATTGCATTATTATTAACCACTGATTCACCCCCCTCTCAATGGTGTGTACTTTTATCAATTGGTATCAGAGCTAGTACTTTTTTAGCTTAACAACTTAAAAGGTGATTGTAAGGTACAATGGTAAGTCAAGGAATGCAAGGTGGTTTCTCTTCCAAACAAGCTCTATTGTTTAATGGTTTAAATTATGCTCCTTGGAGTTCAAGAATGCAAACTTTTATCATGGATCTATGATTTTATGTTTGGTAGATTGTTGTTGATGGATATGTTGTTCCTACTAGTTTTCCTACTAGTGCTACTGATAAGAAACTATTTGAAATCAATTCAAAGGATATGAATGCTATTTCTAGTGGTTTATCAAAGACTGAGTTCTCAAAGGTCATTCATTATCAAATAACTAAGGAGATGTGGACTAAGTTGAAGACAATCTATAGAGGAGACTCAAAGGTCAAGCTAAAAAAATTACAAACTTTTAGAAGATAATTTGGGAGTCTCAAAATGAAGGAGGAGGATTCTATGGAATCCTTATTAAATAGAGTGGATGATGTGGTCAATATGATCATGGGTCTTCAAGAAGATATCAAAGAGGATGTTGTTGTTCAAAAGTTATTAAGATCTCTATCTTACAAGTTTGACTCTAAGGTATCTGCAATTGAGGAAAGTCGTGATCTTACACTAATGAAGATGGATGAGCTTTATGGATCTCTTACTAATTATAAAATGAGGATAGATGAAGACAAGCCTCCTAAGAAGGATGTTTTTTTCAAGGTAGAGAACAAGCCTAAAGAAAAGAAGACACAAATTAAGGGATCTCAAGGTAAAGATGTGTCAAATAATATATTTGATGATGATTTAATTGCTTTATTTTCATTTAGGTTGAAGACTGGAGTAGGTAAGTATAGAGGTAGGCTTCCTTTTAAGTGCTTCAATTGTAGTGAATTAGGTCATTTTGCAAGCAAATGTCCTCATAAGCATAAGAAATATGAGGATGAGGATTAAATAGAGGGTAAGAAAGGTTTTAGGTCTAATAGAAATAAGAGATCATTCAGAAAGTTTGATAACAAAAATAAGTTTCATAAGGAAAAAAGGAGTCTATACACAAATATGGATTACAATGACTCAAAATTAGGCTATGATAGTCAATATGATGATAGCCATAACGAAAGTGAAGCTGAGGATGATGAAGTCCTTTTCATGTAAATCAAATCAAATGATGAAGGGGATTTTTGGATATCAAATTGAAGGAAATTGGAGTCGATCAGATGAAGAAGATGAGGAAGATAATTCAAAATATGAGAGTGAACTAAAAATTGATCTTGAAGATTTAAAGATTGAAATAAGGGTATGTAAAGGTTTGAAGGCCAATTTAAAATACTATGAATTTCAATCCAGTGTTTTTGAGGAAAGATAATTGAAGATAATAGGGAACATGAAGGAATAATCATGTTCTTAAATTCCAAATTGGACTCTATATCCTCAAGCCTAAAAGGTAAGAAAGAAGAGTGTTCTAAGTTAATTATAGAAAAAAAAATTGAGTGATGAATTGGATAAAGTTTTGAATAAAGCTAAGCTTTTTTAAAGTATGATAAAAACATAAATGATCTTAACAATCTGTTGATAAATCAAAAGTCTTCAAGTGATAAAATAGGTCTAGGTTTCATTGAGAAGCTATTAGTAGTATCTCAAGAAAAGGATAAAATCATTGAAGAGGAAAATGACAAACCAACAAAGACCAATACCTAAGCTGAGGGTATTATCCCCAACAAGGTAAGATAGCCTAATGCCATAAAACAATTGAATTTTAATGGATACTCTCATATTTGTCATGATTTTGGTCATAAGGCCAAAGAATTCAAGATGAAGGCTAAGAGAATCAACCTGTCTAATCCTATTAATGAGATAAAATGCTTCAAGTGTTTAGAGATGGGACATTTAGCTAATCAATGTCCAAATAAGATAAAGCAAGGTGAGTCTTGTCCTAAGAATGTAAAATGTTTCAATTGTCAAAAAACTAGGCACTTAGCTAAAAAAAATTAGTATCAAATAAGGATTGCATGTTTTGAATGCAAGGGATTTGATCATATTGCTAAATTTTTTAAGCAAAAGGGAGCTCTTAGTCAAGTCCAGACTAATCAAGGTCCATGTTTTAAAGAAAGAAAAGAAAACATTTTATATAAGCCTAAATAAGAAAAGAGAGTTCAAGTTGATATATCTATAGATCAGGATTGTGAATTTACCAAGGTGAAGAGTATGTCTTTCATTGAAGAATTTTCATTATTTGCTAATGTTTTCAATAAAGAGATCAAAAATAATGAAAATGTGAAGAAAGAAGACATATAAAGTCTCAAGATCAGTATAGATCAATCTATAACTGTAAATGATTATATTTTGTATACAAATCAATCATTGCTAGATCTTGAAAAGGTTAATTCAATTGAAAATATATATCAAGACATGGTGGGATTCTCATCTGTTACCTATTCAAGTCTGAGAAAAGAGGATAAAATTTCAATAACAGAAGAGGTAGTCACAGAAAAGTCAAAGAAGAATAAGACTATTGACTAAGAAGGAAGAAGAATATGAGAATATGTGGGCTACTATAGGATTCACACTATTCTAAAGTAGTCTTGGGAGATTGGAGGTCTCTTTCCATGCTTCATAAGAGACTCCTATAAGTGAAGAAGCAAGAATGTTATTCAAGATATATGTTCAGGTCTCATAGTCATAAAGTGCCTTTTTTATCAAATTTTGATGCTTCGATTGAGTTATGATTTGAAGGATAAGGAATAAGTGGTTTGTATGAGGTCTTTATAAATATTTTCATAAGTCATTCCTAGGTGATTTGAGGTCTTGTCATGTGTTTTATGGTCAAAAGTCTGAGTTGACTATTTTGGTAGTGATGACTACCTAGAAGGTGCCAATATAGCACTTAAAGTATTCCAAGGTGGATATAAGGTATATAATAGATGATTCAAGTTGGTTTTTTTAGTTCAAATAAGGGTAGATAAATTGGAGATGCTCCTAAAATTCCTAGGTGTGATTTTGACCATTTGGTCAAGGTACCTGCTATAGATAATAACTATGTATGTTCAAAATCCTTGGTTTCAAGGGTTACTTGAAGAATGAAGATGTGTCATAAAGTAATTTTTGCTCAGGAAGGTCTTCACATGTTTTTAAGACATTTTTTAGGTGGTTTCATAGGTGGATGAATAATTTTATGTCAGGTGGAGCATTTTGAGTGGTCATTGGCTTCTCTTCTCAAGAACATGCATTTGGTGGCATAAATGAAGTCATGATTCCTAAAGGTTTTGAGGCTTTAAATTTGGCATGGAAGTGAGTTTTGATGGTCTCTAGGTGTGGCATCTACATCAAGTGTTTGCATTGAACAGAGGTTGACTTTTTGACTGATTATTATTTTGAAGGCCTAGTGATTTGGGCATGTTTGGAAAAGTAGTCAAATTTTGGAGTTGGAGGCTATAATATTAAAAAGAAGTTGAATGCGGAAATGGGTATATGAATCATTTTTTACAATGGTATGGAAGTAAGTATATTTATTTTTAATTAATTTTTAGCTCACTAGGAGGCTTAATTGGTTAGTAGGCTAAAGAAGGAAGTATACTAAGGAGGATGATTTGGAGGATCATTATTGACATGCCTAAGGGGCCATGATATTGGTATTCAAATATGAAGTTTCATGTATTTAAGTGATCAGGGTAGAGAGATATGAGGTATGCAGTGGCCAAATATGGCTATAAGGGGTCTAAGTAGGCCTAGTGAAGCAAATGAAGATTTTAGAGAAATTTTTCAAAATAATAATGGCTTTGTTGGTTTAAGATGAGTATTTTGGTCTATTATAATTTTGATTTAGTTATTGTGGTGTGATTGAAGTACTCTTGGTGGTCTGAAAGATACCTTGAGTGCAAAGGTATGTGAGCTTGCATGGTGCTTTGGTACTCATGTTGTTGTTTGAGTTGATGGTAGCTATTCTTGGAAGTATTTTAGGTGTGCATGGATTTTTTAGACTAAGGAGGATCCTTAAAAATTAATTAGGGTCCTAGGGGGAGATATGTTGCCTTACAAATTGGTGATAGGTATAAGGATCTTGATGGTTCAAAGAGTAGGTCTGAGTGAGAGAATATTCCAAGGGGGAGTTGTACTTATTTGAGGTCTGAATGGTCCATTTTTAGAATATTTCATATAGGTGAGCATGTTTTCATGAGTTTTCTATAACTCATTTGCTTATTTTCTATGGTGTTTAGTGTTGAAGGGAGTCTACTTTATCATTTTGGCAAAGGGGGAGAGAAAAGGAGTGTTGCCATAAATGACAAAGAGGGATATTTTTGGGATATTTATGGTAAATGTGTTGTCATTTATTTCAAGTGGCATTGGTGATGACAAAGTGGTCTAACAGGTTAGAGTGATGAAACATGGTGGTCTAATATACTTGGAGCATTGGGATACTTGTAAGGATATACATGGGTGTCCTAGGTGGATGTTGTATGGCTAAATGGAACTTGGTATGGTTTTTTGACTAGTTAATAATGTTTTCTATGCTCAAGGGTTGACTTCATGTAGCTTTCATGAGGTATGTAGGCCAGGTTATGCCTTGCAGGTTTGATCATGCATGGTTACCTATGGGGTTTTGAGCATTATGGCTTGTGTGACATGGTAAGGAGCTCAATATGATTTGAATATACATGTTAGACATGTATAGGGTGCTAATAGGTTATTTTTATGGTTTTCAAGAGGTGACAAGTGTTCTACATAACAGCTTGACTATTGGCCTAATTGGCCTAAGTGGGCTAATGAGACTTTGTGAAGGGTTAAAGAGTGATTTAAGAGTAGTTAAGATTATATCAACATCAGATATGATCATAGAGGATTTATCAAGTTAATTTACCAAGTTATAGGTAAAAATTTATAAAAAATATCGTATGGCTTTAAGAGGTGCTAGAAAGGTGTCTAATGAGCCCGAGAAGGATTATTTTTATGTTTGTTGGCATGTACAGGGTCTGCATGAGGATTTGAGCCTTTTAGAGATGTCTGGGAAGGTCCTTGAGAATATTTTATAATAATTTTTTTTAGGTTTTAGGGGCACAACTTTATGAATGATCGTTACCGAAGTTATGGAGGTTTTTGAGTGCTAAAACCCTTATCTTACACCTAATTGGAAAGATCTTACTTTTTGGTGCCTATTATGATTTTTAAAGGTTTGGATGATGATTGGACGTTATATAGGACTCCTTCATGTTTCTTATAAAGTATTTTGGTCTCATGATAGTGTATGGATCCCACATAAAATGGGTTATTAACAATATTCTTGTTTTTAAGGAAGATTTATGAGAATGAAATAATAATCTAATGGATTATTGTTGAAGCTCAAGACCTGTCATAAATATCCATAGAATCTTTCAAGAAGATTCATCTTTTTGTGTCAAAGTTATATAAGGTTAAATTTGACTAGTTGATATGAAGGAAATGGTGCCATAAGTGACAAAGAGTGATCAGAGCGAAAAGAGGAATTGAAAGGCATAATCAGTGAGTAAGAATGGGTTTGAGATCTTAAATGTAATTTAGGGGATATATTCCCTCTATCTGTGAGATTATTATTTTTCACAGTAACTTTGAAATGATTGAATGGTTGATTCATAGTTGACCATGATGGTTTAGCTACCAAAAGGAACTTGTTTTGGATGATTGAGTTTGTTTGTAGGGTAGATGGTTAGATCAAGTGTTTTTGATGGTTAGAGAGTGTTGAGGAATTATATAATTAATTTTTCAAAGATTTTGAATATTTGAATAATCTTTATTTATTCAAATATAGTCACATAATTGGTGTTATGATTTGTTTGTGAGGTGTTTGTGACATGAGCTCATGGTATGGTATAGAAAGCTTGTACAAAAGATCATGGCTGACCTTGGGGGACATGAATAATTCTTCCTAAGATGTTCTAAAGAGATGACTGACCATAATTAATATTGGTATATATACAAGGATATTTATTCCTTTTGGGTGTGTGTATGAAGTTAGACAAGTAAGCGTGTGTGTTGATATTTAAAGACCTTGTGTGAAGGTTGTTGGGGGTATTAGTGACCAATGTTTATATGAGATTGAGTAGAGAAAAATTTCATTAGACTCAACATAATTTTTTGATTCTATTTATTATTTTTATCAAATGTATGAGTGCATATTGGATTATAAGCAAAATATTTTTAAAGGGGCTTATTGCTTGTATTGAGGAGATATCTTGGTGATGATGACTTGTGTGAAGTTGAAAACTTGAAGAAGAGTGTTCATATAGGGTTTCTGAATCATATTGAGAATTAATTAGAGTTTAATAATTGTTCATTGGATAAGTGTTGTGTTGGTGCTCAACATCTTAGGCAAGTTGGTGCTTGTCAACTATAGGGGTTGGTGCTCCTTGTGAATTGGGCACTTCACTAAAGCCTCATGTTTGTGATCCTCATATAGGACTATAATCCATTATTTTATAGACTTGAGAGTGGGTTTTCTCCCCCATGAGGGATTCCCACATAAATCTTATGTAATGGTTACATTCATGTTTGTTCTTTGATTCATCTATCTTTCATATTGATGTGATTGGTTAAGTAGCTTGAAGAGTTGGGAATAAAATTGAATTATTATTAACCATTGATTCACACCCCCTCTTATTGGTGTGTACTTCTATCAGGGATATCCCTAATAGAATTTATACATGGTAGTTCAAAAGTATGGATGTCAGAGAGTAAGGTAGGTGAGAAAATGACCCCCAAGTGATAGCTCAACATATAACATGCACTCATCCAACCTGGGTAGCATAGTGGAGCCAAAAAAATCATGATAGCTCATCTCTTGGTATGCACCCATCTGACTTGGCAGGAGATGCCTAATCACCTATAAAATTAGACTCACATTTCAAGATCAAAGGAGGCAACCAAGGTAGTGAACCTATGAAAAGATAGAGAGACTCCATTAGTATTTCATATTATGCATATAATATATTAACATCCTAATGTATAGCCTAAGCTCATTCATGAGCCACTGGGCTTGAGTAATATTACGAAATAGTATAGATTTTGTTTTATACCTAAACATTGTATAACAAACTATGAAGTAATGAAGAATGTGGTTGATAAAATGATGTGTTGATTCTTGCAATATAGATATCATTTTATCACATTATGTCTTAGTTATATAATAACAATGTTATATATCTTTAATCAAAATTATTGTGATATGGAGATTCAACCCTATTCACTAATGGTGTCTTTGTGCCATCTAATAACTTTAGTCTACCTAAATAGGCTAAATGTTGGAACTAAACTATGCCAAGGCCCCAATACCATGCCTAAGAGCTACCCTAAGGATGAGCACTTGAACTTAAGCCATCCTTATGAATTTCATAAGTAATAGAATGACCCTTAACTCACTATTCATCAACTTGTGCCTTTAGAGCTTAGTCTAGCCAGAGATGGACTTACACCTTAGAACTCATGCCACCAAGAAGTCTTGCACTTATTAAACTCCCTTTGAATAACCTAGTTTTGTAAGGCCACTCAAAACCCTCCTACTAATATCTGAACCCCATTGAAACCCTAGTTACACCATGTTCCAACTAGCCCAATGTGGGTTTGGTCCCTTTATTGTTGCACTTTGGGTGAGTGCACAAGGATTGCACCTTGTGTGAAACTAATGCCAACATAATAGTGTGTTAAATTTTGTGCACCAGACCCTTATATCCTCTCACCTAGCTCCACCAAGTCTATAATTGACTTGGTTTGATAGCTAAGCGTATGACTAAGCAAAGAGGCTAACCTAGTAAACTTTTCTACATTAGATGAGATCTGAGTGGGGCATATGTATACAAATAATATTTCCAAACTTTATAAATTATTTATGCTTTCTCCCTTATAAGAACCCGTTGAGTCTTAATTTCTCTAAGTGCATGATTTAAGGGGTGCATTGGGAAAGGGGTGGGAAGACCATTTATTTTTTACAAGATTTTTGTCCCTTTATTACTAATTACTATCTACATAACCATCTCCTAAAAATATTACCTTAAGATTTGACTCCTCTTTTTCACCCTCCTCTAGTCATTTTTTAACTTCATTAGCCCTTCCCTAGCCTAAAACCCTTCCCAATGGTTTACAATACACTGTCAACCCCATCAACTTTGTACTCTAATTGACAAAAATCATTTAGGGTATAGGTTTGCCCATGGCTGACCTAGACCAATACCTAATTTATTTTTATCAATAACAATACAAAGTTGATTAGGTTAACCTTGTTGGGTAAATTTTTTAAAAGGTTTAGGGTTAGATTCAACTATATAAACACATTAATTTTACCATTTTATAGAGACAACAACAACTAATTATTCATTTTTGCTTCTTTATAATTTGCTCTTTCACCATTCTACTTAAGGAGTCTTAGCTTAAGGTTTCTACTTGGATAAGAATCTTGTCTTGTGGAAAATTCTTTGATGCTTTGGCCTTATTTAGTGATCTTTACAAACCACAACAACCTTTTATGAAGAAACTTTAGCCAAGGGAGAGATTGAGTCTCAATAGGTTCATATTCAAGGTAAGTATCTCTAAATTTACTCCTCTCTTTTAGAAAATAAAAGTAGCATAAGTAATAGCTTTTGAATATATATTTATCTCTTCATAAATTATGGTTTTACCTATACATAACTTAATTAAAATTATATTATGCATGTTTAATTTTATTTTTATTGAACCCTCATTTGTGCCACAAGTTTTCATGAGCACTAGATTAGATTTTAATTTCTTTGTCATTTACTTATATTGTGAATATGAAAACATAGGACCTAGTAAGGGTTATAGCATATTTTTACATGAATGGAGGATTTGTAACCCTCCCTAGTGATCTTATTTTGGTAAATGATCCTTTAGCTTGGTTTAGTAGATCCATCTTGGTCATGACCCTGAATATCTAATGTATCAACAATCAGAAGTGTAAGTAGGATTTATCTTCTTTGATCTAAGATTAATTTATAAATCAAATGCATTTCAATTTGTAGATAATACTAATAAATATTGAATATCTATGTAGACACCGAAATCATGTCGACTCCCCTGGTCATCCCCCGTTTTCTTCCTCTTCGCCTATTTAATCCTTGTCGATCACTTTTTCCACTAGCCTCGACCCTGGCAGCATGTAAAAATGAGCAAAGAGCTAAAGCTAGACTCTATCCCCATTGTGCATCTACCGACGATGGTCTTTACCCGGCCGATGTCGCCGACGTCAGTCACTTATCGGCCGATGTCGGCAATCCTGCCGACGTCGATCACCTTATCGTTATTCATTTTTAGTTATCATTCGGTTACCATTCGGTTTCCCGAACGGTTATCGAACTGTCTCTCGAACCATCCCTTGCCTTCATCAGCATCCACCAACCATTCGAAAGGCTAATCAATCAACCGATCAATCAATCAAATCGACCCCTGAACTCTGGCAATCAATCAGCTCTGGTGATCAATCAACTCCAGCATTCAACCAATCTGCATTCGCTTCGATCAACTTACGGCAACGCTTCAACAACTTCAATCATGGCTTTTATCATGTCTTCTGGCAGGTAAGTATTTACTCTGTTTGTTTTACTTCTTTCTGGTTATTATTTGTTTGTTGTTTCTATTTCTATCACCCCAGATCTTCAGACCATAGCCCTGAACCCTTAGTCCCTTCTTTACATCCCTTCCCACTATTCGAATCCATAAGTCTGTCCAGACTCAACTAAAACTCCTAGACCCTATCCAAACTTGACCTTACTTTGACTAGACCCTGTCCAGACCCTATCCTGATCCTGACCAAGACCCTATCCCCACTCTATCAGACCTTCTGCAATTCGTCCAAACTCTGTCCAAAACCTTACCTAGATTCTGCCCTGACTTTGTCTCGACTCCATCAGACCCTATCCCGACCCTGTTAAGACCCTGTTCCGACTCTCCCAGACCTTCTGCAACTCGCGTAGACTCTGTCCAGAACCTGCCCTGACCGACGCCGGTCACTACCCCAACCGACGCCGGCAGTTTGACCGACGTCGGCACCTTCCCTGACCGACGCTGGCACTATAGTGACCGACGCCAGCGACTGTGCAGAACAGTGCCTCATTATCAGGTACGCACTTTATTTTCTGTCATTTATTTTTGTCATTTTATCTTTTATTATCTACTTTCATCCAATAGTCTGCTTTTTTATCAGTGGGTTGATATCCTTCTAAGAAGTCTTCGAACTTCTGGGATCGGGCGTTCGCCTGACAGCCCACCATATCTTTGATTAACGTTTTTATGTGTTTCAACCTTTTCTTCTTTGCAGGTGTCATTCCTCCACAGCCAAAGAGGAGAATCTTCCAACGTCTGATTTTGGTGCGCATGACTTTATCAGGTATCTTCTAGCCTTGACCATTTCTTTTAGTTTCTTATTTCTTCTTTGAATGTAGAAAGCAATTTTGCATAGAAACATTCTGGCACGCCCGGTGGGACCCTAGGGCCTTCCCCTAGGGCCTTCCTTGGGTTCTTTCTTTCATTCATATAGGTGCATTAGGTTCCTTCCTTTTCACCTCCTTTCGTCTCTTCTTAAACGACATCATAAGCAGGACTAAAACGAACTTTTCTTTTCTTTCTTGCACTTCTAGACTAGCTAAAACTCATATTCTTCGACTCTTTCTCCATTCGTCTTCATACGAACAAACATTTCAACTTGGGCATTAAAACACTTTGCATTCATTTCTATTTGCCTACATCTCTTAGATCACACATAGTAATTAAACCGCATATTGAATTAATCTAGATCACTTGATGTTACACGACCAAACCACCTGCACAAAACAAATATTTTAACTTACCTGAGACAAGGCCCGACTGGGATTTCATCCCCCAGCGGATACCTTACCCGTCCTGGCGATCTCACTTGAATTTCATCACCAAGGGGAAAGCCCACTCTATTCTCTGGCAGAGTCTAAACTATAGGCGAGGTATATTTTGGCTAAGTGAAACCAGCTAACCACTGGAATCGTGAAGTGAGGGGAGCTTGCTCCTTAGCACCAGGCCGCGTACCGAACCTAACACAGACTTTTGAGCACCATAACAAAACCCGAAACCATCCATAGACTGCTTCTTCTAGGACCCAACTCACAAAACCAATCTTCCTCTACACACATTCTAAGGCATAAGCCACTATAATCCTAATATTTTACTCCTAGGGTTTTAGGATCTGCTTGTGTCTTCATCTTTTTCATTCTTATCTGCTTGTTTGAGCTTGTGAGGACGTTCTTCCTTGCCTTGAATGGTTTTTGACACGCAGTCAAACCAAGGCTCTTCTTGACCACGCTAGACGTCAACCACTTTCGCCTACCCCATCTATAAACAATCTTATAATGGAGTTCTACTCGGAGACCGAAAGAATTCCTACTAGACCATCTCCAACCCAGACGCCTATCATCCCAGAAGGGGACCAAGATTTTGCAAGATTCTTGGACCTCAATACCGCAGCCCTCCAAAACTATCTCGCGAGAAACCCAACACGGGACCTTTCGGGTGAAGTGGCGATGACGTCAACATCATCCGCTACCCAGCCTTTCACCTCAACCGTTAACCCGACCATGGCCTATACGCAAAGTTCGGCCTCCTCATCTATTTTTAGACCAACCTCCACCGGGGTTTCGTTACCCCCTCAACCACCTGCAATTCAACCAAGTTCTACATCATATCAAAACTTGATTGTCTCGAACCCACACACTCTTGCACCTATATATGCAGGAGTGCTTACCTCCTCTTTTGCCCACGCCACCACACAACCTCCTTTGGTGATATCTGGTCAGCGTATGCCTTCTACCTTCATAACCCAACCACCCTTAGCCTCTACTTCTGCCCCTGCGACTAGTCATCCGTATGTTTCACCCTTACTTGTACAACCGACTACGTCGTACGCCTCTTCTAGCCTCTTTCAAGCACCTTACAACCTAGGGGGCGCTCCGTCCGCCAATCCGTCAACAGACGTCATCAAGATGCTGATGGATAAAATGTCCAGTCTCAAAGCTTCTATCTCCAGTTCAAGCAATGTCTCTTCATATGACCAGATTCACAACGAGCCCATCCATCCTTCTGTCCCTATCCGACCATACCCCAACCATTGGGAGCTTCCTAAATTTACTCACTTTCAGAGTAAGGAAGACCCGCAACAACACTTACGGGCATTCAGACATGCCTGTTACCTTATCGCCCACGACGATGCGTTACTTCTACGCACGTTTCCTATGTCTCTTTTTGGCCCTGCCCTTGACTGGTATAACTCTCTTGCCAGACATTCTATCTTTTCATTCATTCAACTCGCCCAACTATTCGTTGACCATTTTTCTATCAATATCACTAAACAAGTCTCGATCACAGACCTTTACTCCATTAGACAATTTGACAACGAATCAATAGTCAATTTTGTCACCCGTTGGAGAGGCTTGATTAACCAGCTCTCCTTCTCCTTGCCTTAACCCGAGCTCATTGAGCTCTTTTCCCGAGCATGTGCCAGTCACATCTCGTCCACCTTGCAGGTTCAAACCTTCCATACTTTCGATGAGGCCTTCACCATGGCCCGAAAGCTTGAACCCTGTGCCATTGAAGAAGATAAGGTCAAATTGTGTAACACCAATGCAAGAACCAATGACCATTCTTCTTCCAGACCTTCTTCTGCCCACTCTCAATCCAAGGGGTCGGCAAACACTGTCATCTTTAAACCACCATCTTCAACAATAACCAACCGACCATCATCTTCAACATTAGACTACATCAATAAACATTTTCAACGTTAATCCATATAGCGTCAATTCACTCCAATTGGAGAGTCATATACCTTTGTGTTGAATAAACTTGTCAAGCAGGGGGTCCTCAATCTCCCTTCAATCCGACCACATCAATTCGACCCCTCAACACCTATCCCTGCATGGTACAGGGAAAACCACTTTTGCAACTATCATCGTGTCAAAGGCCATGACACGGATCACTGTCAAACTTTCAAAAACATCGTACAGGACATGCTCGACAAGGGGGATCTTATTTTAGATAACCCGAACACACCGCCCAACCAAAACCTTGACATCTTCAAGCAACCCTTTTCTAATCACCCGCCTACCCAAGACAACGTCCAAACCATGATCAATGACCCTCAAGACCATGATATACACACGGTCGACACTATCTTTTCTCTTATCCCTGACCAATCTCTTTCACAAGTGGAAGACCCTTCTTCCCCTATACCTCCTCCACATGGTGAAGAACTTCCTTCTCCTACTTGTCCTCCATCGACTTCTCCCATATTAGAGGATGCTTTGACCACATCAACACCAGCTGCCTCGCCTTCATCTTTCTTATCATCCATGGATGATCATACCTTTTTGACTCCTCAACCACACACAGAAGCCATGACTACTCCAGAGCTCTTTCCACTTAAAGAGCCCACTTTTTTAATCCCTTCTCCATTGAGAGAAGAACCATCCACATCTAAGCCCAAACCAGCGTAGGCATCCATCATGCCCAAAGCGATTAAACCTCTTGGTGCTCGCCCCACATCTAACCTCGCTTCACACAAAGGTGGCCCTCAACCCAAACCAAAGAAGGCTACTAAACCACACCGGAGGCCTCCTCCCCTATCTTCGTCATTACCTTCAATCTTGGGCCCACATCCGTCTACTTTACTCGGAGTGCTTCCCACTCCCATACTTCACAGAGGCACATCACCTCCATTACTCCTTCAACCCATTAGACTTATACCTCCTCCAAACCATCGATCAATGCATCTTACGCCTCTCAAACCAAAATCACCAACCCTCACTGCAACAAGACACTCAGACCCGTTAGCAGGTTCTTATGCCTTGCTATTACGGCAATTGTTGCAGTCCTTTCGTATCTATCTCCCACCGCTTAGACCATATCAAACTCTCAGACCAAAACCACCCTGGTTCGACGACACTCACATTTGTGCATACCATCGCACGCCTGGGCACGACACCGAACATTGTTGTGCCCTCAAGGTTGCCATTCGCCAATGTCTTGGGAATGACACCCTTCTTCTTGACCACATCATCAATCAACCTTCAATACCGCCCCACTTATCAACTCTCGGATCAAGGCCATCTTGGTTCGACAACTCTAAATTTTGTCACTATCATCACACTCCGGGACATGACACTGAGCATTGTTGCGCTCTAAAAGCTGTCAATCGTCAACAACGGAGAAAGGATTCCCTTCTCATCAAGGATCCTCTTGACCACCCCTCCGACAAATCATCAACACCAACCCATGCCTCTCCAACCTCATCACCTAAATCAGGGTCTCCACGCCAGACTAGGGTCCCTTCACCACCTTTAACCCCCTTATTCGACATCAACACAATCCATCTTACCACTAAACCTCAATCGACCTTAACCAATCCGTCAAACATTCTCCCTAGCCACTGGGGGAATTCAACCTTCATCCAAACCTCGACCAATTTTTCAACACAGTCTTGACCACATATCAATCACTCTTTCAACTTAACCTCAATCAGACCAGCAACCAAACATTTAACCCAACCTCAACCAAACATTCGACCCAACCAAAGACCAAATACCAACCAATCAACCCTCGACCTACCATTGACCAACTATCAAATGACCAAATCTCATATCAAAACATTCAACCAGTCTCGCTCAATCAGCGATCATATCAACCAACTTCACATCCACTCAAAGAGAATCAACACGTGACCAATATGGAGCGAAGTAAACAAGGCAAGTTTGCTCCTAATTGGCTCGGACCTTTTATTATCACACACAAGTATGGATCAGGGACTTATCGTCTGTCTTCTCTTGATGGCCGACCAGAACCTAAGCCTCTTAATGCGTTGCATCTGCGACCGTTCTACTGCTAGTCGAGTATTCATCCACTTGACACTTAACTTGAGCTCATCCCTTGAGCAATCCCCGTCCTCTTAATCCTACTTCCTTTCAACCCCATTCCTCTTAACAATTCCTATAACCCTTTTATGTTGTATGGATGCTTTGTCCTAATAAAAGGGAGCCCTCGACCTTCTATCATCTTGTCCATGACTCAAATTTTTATAAAAACAAATCAAGATGTCACAATATCCATGGTCACTATATCAATATCAAAATCAAAAGGCAGACTGCTCCCTCGAAGGACAGCTGTCATATCATTGCTATAATTAATAGACTACTCCCTCGAAGGACAGCTATTTAAAAGCCTTATATTAAACAAAATTCTAGACCACTCCCTCGAAGGATGGCTATGACTAATCTGGCAATAAACATCACTATTTTAGAAGCTTCCCGCATTGATCAGCTTCACAACCTGACCACCAAGCAAATGACATCTCTATGCAGGCTTCCCACATTGATCAGTTTACGCCAAAAAAAAAAAATGAGTCATGGACTTGACTTATAGTTGTCTCAGGGTCTCCTATAAAAAGGGGCAAAGTTATCTCTGCTCTTAACACGGGTTACCCTCTTTCCTCCTCCTATCACCTGCTCAAGGGACTTCGAGCTCACTTTAATGTCAAAGTGATTCGATTACCGCTCTAACATAACTATGGTCAACGACGTCATGCATGAATGGGGCTCTTGGTTCTCATAACCCCTATCTATGCTATCTTTTTGATCCTTGTCAATGAAAGAGCAATATGCTTTTCACTTCTTCTGCACTTTGGTCACATTCACCTTCATCACTTGTCAATCGACTCAGCTCAACTCTCTTTTTAGACCCCTCCCATAGCCTATTCATCCTAGTTTCTATGGACACCAATACACATGGAAACTATCGACCCGCCACACTTTATGTTCAGCATAAACCAATACTTTTTGACGCATAAATAGACCTCAATTCATTTTTAGCATACATCCATCACGAATATGGAATATTGCTAGGAATGAAAGACCTCTCAACCAATGTTGCAGAATACACCATTTGAAAAACGCTGCAACATCTCTTCTCCTCATCATTTCATCATAACCAAGACCAATCTATCGACCATTTTGACCACATGTCTACTACTCGGACCCTTTGTTTGAACTACATTGGTCTGAGGCCCTCCGACAAGGCCTATGTAGGCAGCACTCAGATGACATGACTGTCTTCTGGGCTTAGCTCGACCATTCTCATTTGTTCGTCTCTCTGATGGACAAACCTTCTTTCCTCCTTTTGACTATGACCTTGCCCTCAACCAAGACTAATTCCATCCCTTTGACCCTTCCTCCCTTCTAGGGAGAACTACATTGGCCTGAGGCCCTATCACCAGGGCTATGTAGGCAGCACTCAGTTGACATGGGGTCTTCTGGGGTTAGCTCGGCCACATCCTTTCATCCATTCATCCATCCATCGACCACCAACCATTGGAGATCATGCCTATCTCCTCCAACCTCGACCATTTCCAAGACACTGTTGCCTTGGTTTTTTTTGCATGTATGCTACCTCATGACTGGTTAACAGAATTGTGCACAGACCTTTTTAGACCCTCACAAGTATAAGATCGCACACCGGTTGATCCACACTACTTGTGACTTTTTCATGTTTCTAGGAGCACTTCCTGAGCCCGAGATACCTAAAACGTGACGACCCATTTGGAGCTTCAGCTTCGATTGAATAACCTAATCAACAGACGACTAACTGTTGGGGCCCAGTTATTTCAATTTTGGCACTCCTCAACCCTTGACCTGCGACACTTTTGACCTGACCATCTCATGCAGTGGTATGCGTGCAATCACGCCTTTTGCAGCGTTCACCCTCACCCCTTTTCCATCCCCTCTTTGTCAAATCAGCACCCGATTCCCGGTTCCCTTCCCTCGACTCCTGCTTTGAGGGGGAATACCTTATCCATACTCGGGGAAATTCGCTTCCTATTTTTGTCTTGCAGTTCATTCAAACAACCAACAAGATGAAATCAACCTTATCCCTCACCTGGGGCAATCACTCCTGTTTTTGTCTTGCAGTTCATCCAGAACAACCAACAAGACAAAAAGGGGCAAATGTAGACACCGAAATCGTGTCGACTCCCCTGGTCATCCCCCATTTTCTTCCTCTTCGCCTATTTAATCCTTGTCGATCACTTTTTACACTAGCCTCGACCCTGGCAGCATGTAAAAATGAGCACAGAGCTAAAGCTAGACTCTATCCCCATTGTGCATCTGCCGACGACGGTCTTTACCCGGCCGATGTCGCCGACGTCAGTCACCTTACCGTTATTCATTTTTAGTTATCATTCGGTTACCATTCGGTTTCCCGAATGGTTATCAAACCATCTCTCGAACCATCCCTTGCCTTCATCAGCATCCACCAACCATTCGAAAGGCTAATCAATCAACCGATCAATCAATCAAATCAACCCCCGAACTCTGGCAATCAATCAACTCTGGCGATCAATCAACTCCAGCATTCAACCAATCTGCATTCACTTCGATCAACTTACGGCAACGCTTCAACAACTTCAATCATGGCTTTTATCATGTCTTCTGGCAGGTAAGTATTTACTCTGTTTGTTTTACTTCTTTCTGGTTATTATTTGTTTGTTGTTTCTATTTCTATCACCCCAGATCTTCAGACCATAGCCCTGAACCCTTAGTCCCTTCTTTACATCCCTGCCCACTATCCGAATCCATAACTCTGTCCAGACTCAACTAAAACTCCTAGACCCTATCCAAACTTGACCTTACTTTGACTAGACCCTGTCCAGACCCTGTCCCGATCCTGACCAAGACCCTATCCCCACTCTGTCAGACCTTCTACAATTTGTCCAAACTCTGTCCAAAACCTTACCTAGATTCTGCCCTGACTTTGTCTCGACTCCATCAGACCCTGTCCCGACCCTGTCAAGACCCTGTTTCGACTCTCCCAGACCTTCTGCAACTCGCGTAGACTCTGTCCAGAACCTGCCCCGACCGACGCCGGTCACTACCCCAACCGACGCTGGTAGTTTGACCGACGCCGGCACCTTCCCCGACCGACGCCAGCACTACAGTGACCGACGCCGGCGACTGTGCAGAACAGTGCCTCATTATCAGGTACGCACTTTATTTTTTGTCATTTATTTTTATCATTTTATCTTTTATTATCTACTTTCGTCCAATATTTTGCTTTTTTATCAGTGGGTTGATATCCTTCTAGGAAGTCTTCAAACTTCTGGGATCGGGCGTTCGCCTGACAGCCCACCATATCTTTGATTAACGTTTTTCTGTGTTTCAGCCTTTTCTTCTTTGCAGGTGTCATTCCTCCACAGCCAAAGAGGAGAATCTTCCAACGTTTGATTTCAGTGTGCACGACTTTATCAGGTATCTTCTAGCCTTGACCATTTCTTTTAGTTTCTTATTTCTTCTTTGAATGTAGAAAGCAATTTTGCATAGAAACAATCTAGATATATCTATTCCATTAATACTTGAATCTATAAATTCTATTATTAAGGTCATAAATTTATTATAATGGTAGCTTCTAGTCAAAATAAAGTTCCCTATTTGTTCTCATTCAAAAAAAACCAAGAATATAATGACATAGATTTTGATTTGGTATCTCTGCATGGGGAATTCCCTCAATACACAACCATTTACAAGAATATGTTCATGATGCAGCTCTACATTGGATAATAAAAACCAAAAAATATGGACAGGGTTCCAACCTTGAAGGGCATTTAAAGGGATTCCATGTAAGATTTCAAGTTAACGGGCAACCTTAGCTATACTATGGAAAAAAATTATGACTATTATTTATTAAACATTTCACTTCAAAATTATGAAAACCATATTTAAAGAAGTGACTGATAAAAATTTAGCACCTAATGTTTAAAGGTACTTATGTTATTAAAATAAATTTTAGAAACTTAAACCTCTTAGAAAGTTAAAACTAAGATGTATTATTCTATTTGAGGATGATATTATAGAGATTATACTTATATTAGATATATTAATCTAGCTTAATTTCATTAAAAACAAAATATAATATATCACATAAAAAATGTAACATTGAAAATAAATAAATATAATGTAAATATAAAATAATGAAGATATCTTTAAAAGTTATTCTTACACAAAATAAATTGATCACAATCCTATAGTCATATACATTACATCATTTCATAAATATTATTACAAAAACTTTAATCTATTTATACTATTTGACAAGGGTTTCTTCCTATGTCATGTCATCAGTAGTGTAATATACAAGAAAATAACTACCTTAGCATTTTAATTAATAAAATTAGAGATAAAAGTCAATGGAAAATAAATTCAAGGGAATGTGATTGGATAAATGGCACTTGGCAATGTCCTTTAGGTGGATTTTGTTAAATGTGCACAATGCAACTTTACTTGAGCACCCTATGGGCATGGGCTATAGTGAATCACATCACAATAAGATTTTTTGGTAAATGATTATGCTAGGATAAAGTGTGCTTTGATTTCACATGTGTACAATCATTAAAGATTTATTTTGCTATATTTCTCACAAATAGATATATTTTTATATACCCTATAATTACCTATAATTATCGACTTGTTTAAATTTTAAGCATGGAAGATTATTTATGAATATTGAGCTTGATAACATTAAACTCTTAAATTAAAATAATTTTATTTACTTGAGTAAGCCTACAATCAATGTATAGCATAGGAAATTAGGCATAGGTGGTTACTTGTTCCATTTAACCATTAGCATATTCATTGTTATCAATCAACCTTTGTACATAATTAATATTCTTAGTAGTTTGTTTCAATGTTCAATCTTTCTCCAATATTTTAACAATGCTAATGAGTATATTAAGTAGTTTTCCATTTCATAATAGCTAAAGCAAGTCATAAGTTGGCCCTAGATATCCACATTTGCATGGTATGTAAGTGGCCTTAGATTATATTAATATTTTTCAAGACCATTAATATTCAAAATGTCATCCCATATTAAAATATTTGAAACTTATGATGACATCCAAATTTGAATATAGATGCACTAAAATATATAATTATTAGTGTATATTCAACAACTTATTTTTAATGTTTTCTTGTTTTCAAAACCATGATATGCAAGGATCTATGTTGTATTTTATTTTAATATAATGTTTTTGTACTCAAGCTATAAATATTATTTTCCATTCCAATTTATGCAAGTAATAATATAAATGTGTTTGATTTCATGATAAAAATATGGATTGAGTGCTCCATATATGATGACATCCAAGCTAAATACTTGGATAACCTACATGAAGTATTTAAGTTCACTATAGTTGAAGTTGAGAAAATTGATAGAATCAGGGAATTTTTTTAATCAAAATACACAAATGTAGGAGATTTAAGCTTCAAAGGTAGAATAATGGCAATAATACTTGTGAACTAGGGTCCAACAACTCAAATCCTCTTTCTTATTGTGAAGGATTCTTCACTACTTTGGGATATTTTTTGGTTTAGGGTCCATTGATTATTTTTGGCCTTGTAGACATTATTAAAATATTTATATATTTATTTATCTATCTATCTTCAATTCAATATTAAAACCAAATACAATCATTTGTCTTACTTCATCATATTATATGATTAGGGTTTGTCCCTTGTGTTTTATTGATCCTCTCGTCTATTTCCCTTTAAATTGAAAAGAGTTGGTATGAGGGTGGATCATAAATGTTTTCATTTTTCCCCACTATTTTATTATAATCTCTATTTTTTTTAAGATGGAGGTACCCTTTAACCCCTAACATCTACAAAAAATAATTAAATTTTGAAGATACCAAGAATATGACTAGTACCATGAAGTATTATTGATACCGTGTAATATGTCTATAGATGTATGAATCTACTTTTTGATTTTACTTACTTTACCACCATATATCATTTATATTTGATATAAATAAACATTCACATTAATATACATGTCAAATCCTATTTATAATACTTGATTTTGATTTATGGAAATGGATTTGTAGACACCACATTATTATTTCAACAAACCATATATTATAAGTAATGATCCAAAAATTGAAAGATTTGGTTGAAAGATAATTCAAGAAATAAGAACAACACAATTCGAATAATGCTATCTCTGAGAAGAGATGTTTTATTAATCAAAATTTGTAGACCCAAACATATGCCTATCTCTGAGAAGAGATGTCTAATTTCCATTTTTGATTACATGTTTTTAAGGTGTGAGGAGGATGTGGAAGGTCACAAATATTGAGGGAGATTAAGTGGTTCAACATCCATGATTTACAATAATACAAAATTTGAGGAATTATGTCATGTCCCCTCTCTAGTACGACATGACACTTCACGTGGATTTGCCTATTCCAGACTCTCGTAGGCAGATGGTGGTGATGAGAGAGTCATTTTTGTGATTAGATGGCTCATTATGCTCTCAAAGAAATTATATTTATTTATTTGGGGCCAAATGTTATATTTTTAAATTTAGGTGCACTTTTTATTTTATTAAATTACTTTTTATTTAAAAAGTATAATGATGTTTTACAAGATGTATTACGGAAACTTCTAGAATTTCTGAAAAGTGCTTAAATAGACCTCATGGGTCTCTCATTTGGATCCAGTTTATTTTGATCATTGAATCTTCTTGAGCATTTGTAAGACTTCAGAGTCTGCAAATTTTCAAATTAATCCTTGAGAATGATACCTCTCAAGTGATTTGCATAACTGAGGAAGTGGAAGATCTTCTGAAGGGTTGCACATTGGAGATAGTCTATAGCTATTTCATGTTGAGCTTAATTGGGCATTCAGGCTCAGTTCAAGAGTTGGATGAATTTTGGAGTCTCTTGGTGGAGCGATTTCATCATCAATATATCTAAAGAAACCTCAGAGATCAAATTTTGCTTGCAATCCGTACAGGTACCTACAAGACAGTATGGCAGGAGTGGTGGCCCAAACAACAGCAAATTACTTAAACCCTATGGCACTCTTGGTTGGGTGATTTTTTTATATAATCTGGAAGTCGCTCCCCCTCAGTCTGGGTGTCTATTTTCATATTCTAGTTTGTCTTGTCAGTGAAAACAAAAGTTAGTCTGTACTGTACAGTCGATTCTAACAACAAGGAGTAGACAGTTGCTAACAGGTGCGTGGACAGCAGCCAGGCGTCATCTACAAAACTGGTCCTTGGATTAGCAACAGGTTCATTCAAGTATTTACATATTTACACTTTTATATCAGGCTTTATAATATTTATTTTGTCCATTTTTGTAAGGCTGATGTTGCCATATGTCATAAGGACTGTAATAAATATAATTTGATATGTAATCTTTGCGTTGAAGTCTATTTTTATACATTTACAGCAATATAAATTTTGATTATCAACTATTTATTAAATACCATGCAATAGTAGTGTATTTTGTGATCTCATCAACTATTTGATGAAAGTCTATAAGGCATAGTCTTTTTGATGGTCCTAACAAGTGTTTGACAAAATTACCTCAGTATTATATTAGTGTTTTAATGATCCTACTAGTGAGGGTCATTACAGTGGTATCATAGCCATCATCCTGCCATCCTGTGATTAGTTAAACAACAGATGAGTGAGAGAGAAATCAGATATCATAACAGGGAATAGTGGAGACAACAAAATTAGAATCCTCAGATTGAAGGGAATACATTCTCAGAAGTATTGAGAGAAAGAGATACTGGCAAAACAATTCAAAATATGGCAGAAGATGATAGGGATGCAAGCGCTAAAAGGAAATTTGATACCATGCTTGATATGATGTCATGCCTATTAGGAAAATTATATCAGCAAGCCATTTCAGATCAAAATCATCAACACACAGCTGAACATAGTGGAGTGAATGAAGAAAGGTCAGTACAACACGCTGGAAATATTAGAGGATCAGCATTTAGGCCTCTTTTTCCCACCTTTACACCAAGAGAACTACTCTGGCTACTCCATTTGGAGAAGAAGCTAGATAGGCCTACTTGGAGTATACCACTCTCCCTCCCAAAATGAGAGAAATATGGACATTTGATCAGTTTATAAATCAAAGAAATAAGAGAGGAGGAAGAAATGATCGCCATGCTGCAAGGAATGACTATCAACAAGCACTTGGTAAGATTTCCATGCCTTACTATGATGGAAGTAACAAATGTATAGCTAGGTCTTGGGTTTAAAAGCTTGATAATTATCTCTCCTTGAGACCAATGCCTGAAGAGGATGCCATAAGATTTGCCACACTACATCTTAAAGGAACTGCTCACGAGTGGTGGTATCATGGGTTGGTCACTCTTGGACACAACCTTATCACTACATATGAGGAGTTTACCAATAGGTTGGTGGAAAGATTTGATGTCAAAGATCCTGAGGTAATTTTCCATGAATTGGCACAACTTAAGCAACATGGATCCCTTGATGCTTATATTAATGACTCCCAGAAGCTAGCAGCAATGGTGCCTGATATTTTAGAGTGGAGGACAGTCATGTTATTTAAAGAAGGGTTGACTGAACCACTCTAGGGGTGGGTTAAGGCCTTTAATCCTCCCACATTTCAATAAGCTATGAAGAAAAGCCACAGTATGGAACTTGCAGCACCAGAAAATAGGTTCGATTCAAAAGGCTCTTCATCAAACAAAGATAATAAAGAGGAATTCAACAAAAGTAAAGAGAAGGATGAAGACACGAAAGACAAGTCAGCTACACCTCTGAATAAGGAAATTCTTAATGACCTGTGTAAGAAGAAGTTATGCTTCTATTGCAAGGGTCCTTATGAGTTTGGACATGACTGTCCTATGAGGCCTAAGGGAAAGGCCAACAAGGTGATGTGGGCTTATTACGAGGGCTCAGATTCAGATAGCTCAGAGTACCATGATCTTGATGATGCAAGGTAGGAACAGGAGGTAAAACAAAAGGAGGAACTAGAGTTACATTTATAGGAGGCACGTCTATCTAGTATCTAGAGAGAGGGTGCTTTCAGAATTAGAGGTGTCTTGGCAGGACAAAAGGTTATTACACTCATGGATACTAGTTCCACGCACAACTTTATTGATGCACGCTTTTCTGAGAGGCATGGACTCACCACTGAGGAGTTTAAGGGATTGGAAGTTATGGTGGTTGATGGATATACTCTTCAATGTGACAGGATGGTCCGTGATCTACCTCTACGCCTAAACAACTATGAGTTCAAGGTAGATTATTATGTGGTCAACATGGGTGGCATGGACATAGTGTTTGGGATGCAGTGGCTACATTCATTGGAGGAGATTACCCTGAGAGTTAAGGATATGGATATGTGGTTTAAGGTAGATGGCCGAACACATGTGTTGAAGGCTATTCGTAATAGTGATGATAGGACTATTACACTTAAGAGGATGGAGAGGCTAGCCAAGCATAATGATATAGAATAGGTAGCTATTTGTACCTTGATGCCTACACATGAGGAGTAGCACAACGCTAAATATCATCTTAATGAGAAGGTATACATCAAGATTCCACTAGGGAAACCACCAGATTGAGTGCATAATGTATTCCATGTATCACGCGTCAAGAAGGCATTGGGACAGAATGTGGTGCCTTTTGCAGTGTTACCTCCCTTGGATAGTAGAGAGAAGCAGCTTTGAAGGTGAGTGATCAGAGAGTACTTGATTAAGTGGATCACAATACCATTTCAATATGTTCCCCTCATTACTATCTTTCCAATGGTTCAAACGGTGAGTCAATTGGAGCTACAGTGCAAAAGTTATGGCTCCCAGAAGTTTCGTCATCAATTGGGGTGGACCCATCACCCGAATTGTCGCCTGAATTGTTACCCGAATCAAGTAATCCTATAATTTTTTGGGAATTTTTTTTTTTATATTTCTCAGTAATTAGGTTTATCAAGCTCCTCTCTTATTTATTTATTTTTCTAGGTAATGAGTAGTAAAACCAAAATAATTATAAAATTACATGATGTTATCTTCTTTAAGAAAAAATGGTTTTAAACACAAAATAGAAAACATAAAAATATGCACATCATATTTATTAGTACTATTAGATAGGAAAATTATATAAAAAGGTAACTTTATATACTTAAGACTGGGAATACAACATTAGAAAAAGAGTATTAGATGAGTAGTTTTATAAATGATTTCTCAACTAATCAGACCCTTCAATTGAATTTGTTGTTAGTCCTTGATCAGTATAAATTTTGTACATGATAGCATAATTATTGAAATTCAAATGGTTCCCCTCTATGTGGCCCTTATTTTTTTAAAAATCCAAAATTGTCTTCTATCCTCTTCCATTTTTTATCCTCAATTATTTCATTAAATTTCTCTATTCTAATATAATCAAGAATGGGAAACCGAAAAATAGGAGGTTGAAATGTTATGGAAAGCCAACTAAAACTCTTCCTTCTTGCCACATCAATATATTTGGTGAATCTTTTGAGACTTACCATGAATTATACCTTGATAATGCCTCATTCCTTTTTCAATTCAAGGGTAAGCTCATTCCATATAACTAAAAAGGCATTGTAGGTTTATTGAATTGTTTATGTGATCAAGTCCAAGTACCAATTTTGGGCCTCTATTTATTCTATCCTAATTCTTGTAGTTAACTCCCTTTTGTTCATTAATACAATCCAATTTGCTTCTATCACATCTATCATGGTAGCCTCCCCTCTAATCATTAATGTGGTGTCTTTCTATATATCATGATACTCATTTAATTCCTTGCCTCTTCTTTTCTCATTGTCAAGATAAGAAGTAAAATATATCAAAAGCACATCACCCAAATATATGTTTGGATTCCATTCTTGGTCACAAGGAACAACATATTTGTGTATATAGAATTCACATAATTGATTTTGATACTTAGGAGTACCATTGTTATATATTTCATAGGAATGAGGCTCGCTTACTGGTTATATGGGCATGTCACAATAGGATCTCATGAATTAAAATTTTAACCATTGCTCTTCAAGGTAGATAGCATACACTCTTATAGGAATTATATAACTTAATTGTTGTAGTGTTAACCAAATTATATCATTTACCTTATTTTTTAGTTTTAAAATTTGTGACTCTTCATCTTTAACTTTATTATTTAAATTTATTTTTCATCTCTTAATTAACTATAATGATTATGCCATTGAATCTCCATATTTTTTATCTTGACATCCCTTTTCATGAATAATTATTCTTGACTAATCTCTTTGGTCTAAGTGGAAGTTGTTGAAAAAATATTTTAGGTCTAATTCCTTGTGTGATGCCACTAGGTACAACTAATTATTTTATAAATGATGTATGCAATTATCTAATGCCATGGTATTGTGACAAGGTTCCATGATGTAATTTATGAATGGATCCTTCCTTTTAAATTGATGGGTAAGCTCATTCCATCTAAATAAACTAGCATTTTAGGTTTCTTGAATTATTTCTACAATCAAGGCCAGGTATTGATTTTGATCCTCTATTTGTTCCATCCTAGTTATTTTAGTTACCTCCATTTTGTTAATTAATTCAATCCAATCCACTTCTATCACATCTAGCATAATAGCATCCCCTATAATCATTAATTTGGTTTCTTTCTTTTTCTCATAATACTTATATAACTCCTCACCTCTTCTTTTCTCATTATAAAGATAAGAATAACAATGTATCATAAGGGCATCACCCCAATAAAGTTTTGGATTCCGTTCATAGTTATGAGTAACATTGTAATTATGTATATAAAACACACATAATTCATTTTGATCATTAGGAGTGCCATTTTTATATATTTCAAAGAAGGATTGAGGCTCATTTACTCAAGGTAGACATCATACACTCTTATAGGAGGTCAACAACTTAATTTTTACACTGTTAACTGACTCATATCTTATACCTTATTTTTTAGTTTTAAAATTTGTGACTATACATCTTTGGCCTTCTTAAAAACTATTTTTTATCTCTTTATTAACTATACTAATTATGTCATTGAAATTTCATGGTTTATATCTTAACATCCCTTTTCATGAATAATTATTCTTGACTAAGCTATTTGGTCCAAGTGGAAGTTGTTGAAAAAATATTTAAAGTCTAATTCTTTATGGTATACTACTAGTTATAATCAATTATACTATAAACAACATATGTAGTTGTTTGATGTTACAGTACCATTGAAATGTTTTGTATATTATCATGTCTAGTACTCCATTCAAGAATCTCCCAAAGATTGGGTTGTTAACAAGTGTTGTCATTGATGTCAATTTTAATGTCATTAATGTCAAGGTGAATCTGGTGAAGATGCATGGTGATTGGTCTTTGAGGTATGAGCTTCTATGCTTGATGTGATAAAAAATCCATGTGACAAGAGAGAATTTGAAGGCAAGAGAGAGTATGAAGGCAAGAAATAATTTTAAGACAACTAATGTCTCTTCTATTGGTTGATGTCAAGGTTTAGGTCAACTTGAAGTTATTTGTGTTATCACAAAGAGGTATGATGGTCAAGTGAGCATTAAAATATGGTTATGAGGCTCTAGGTCTGTATAAGGTCATGAAATAATGTTGATCAGAAAGAGATTTTTTCATTGGTATGAGAGTGATATTTAAAGAGTGTTCATTTTTGATATCATTGAGGTAAACATGTTTGAGTAGTAGTTCTTGAGTACAATATGTCTTGAGAAGCCTAGTCTAGACCTTATAACAAGGTGTGCATAATGAAATTTGGTAGAGTAAGAAATCATAATCTTATGAGAGTTTGTTTGGAATTGTGTGATCATGTAATTGAAGTATATATACTCTCAAAAGGGTTTCAATGTCAGTTTTCAAGTTTCAAGTGCTTAAGAAGCCTAGTCATGGCATGTAAAGACCTTGTGAGAAGGTATGATCTAGGTGGCTTGGTGAGATAAGAGAACATAGGAATGAGTTTTTTTATTTGGTTTATTGAGTATGTGAGTGAGGTTTATATTGTATGGCAAGAGGAATGAAGGTCTATTTGAAGGCCTAATGTGGTTTGCATGTCAAGGTCTAAAGAGAAAAGAGAGATAGTGTATCCTAATGAAGGGTCATGATAATATTTCTAAGTGTTTGAGATTATGTAAGAATTTTCATAGGTGATTCATATTTTTTCAAGTATTCAAATGTTTTATATTTTAAGTTTTAGTTCATACTATGAAGGATAAGACATGAAAAGTTGTTTGGAGATCTCTCTAGTGCTTAGAATGAAGGATTCTCAACCTGAGAAGGATTTTATTGTGCTCATTAGCTCATAAAAACTTTGCATGGTAACCTAATATATTCATGGTATATTGGGAAGGGTCTTAGATCAAAATATCATTCATTAGTTTCTGGATTTATGGGCTATGCTTTATGAATGATTGTTAAGAATAGAAATAGGTTTAAACCCTCCTAGAACTCTAATAAGGACCCAATGTTGAAGATGTTGCTAAAAAGTGCCTAAAGTGGACTGGTATTATTGAATAATATATTTAATTTTGTATCCAACTCTTCCAGTCACCTCCATGTTTGATTGAGTTGTTAGGTGTGAGTAGATCCTATAGGAAAGTGCTAATTTTTTAGACATTTGCTATAAAATTCAGAGTTGACCAATTCAAAATATGAAAATGGATGGAGGATGAATATTGAGAATCATGTTTCATGTCCATGAATGTTTTTAGATAATTTATATCCCTAAATTATGCTAAAATGGTCCATCCAAGTTAGCTAGTCGCTCACAGACCTAATGGTGTAAATAGTGAAAAACCTAAGTAACAGTGAGAAGTTGATTAGGAATATGTTTTCATGATAGAATGATGAAACCAAGTACATAGAGATATTATTAATTAATTTTAATACATTTTATTGTTTTGTATAAGTTTTGGAGGTTAGTTAATATAGTGAAAATATTGCTCACATGTTGACCTATCTAGTTCAGATGAGATAATGAGATATAAGGTCATTACATTGGTCTACAAGACCAATATTTGCCATTTGACCATATGATATTTATACTTAATAATTTTATATTTATCACATAGGATCATATAAATTCATCAAGATTTTTTTAATGTGTTTACATATGTGTTGGAGTTTTGAGTCATCATGATTGGTTTTTGAGGAAAACTGGTAGTTCCCAGTAAGAAGTTGTAGAGGTGTTTTTTAGGCTCTATGCATTGAGTTGAAGTATTTAAGTAATATGGTGTTTTTTTTTTGTGAAATAAAATTAATTTTAACTATTTTTTAAATATTTTAATTTATTATAAGAGGTTTAAAATTTGAATTCAAAATGTCTTGTCTAGTTCATGCAAGACTATGTGAGATAAGGTCAAAAGATTGGTCTGTAATAACAATGTTTAATATTAGAGATTATGTTTTTTGTGATTGAGGTTGTTATGAATATTTTATATAATATTTTTAATTTATTTATAATCAATAAAATTTTACTTTTAGGTGTTTGATGTCAATTACTTTCATGATTGGTTTTTTATAGTCCTGGCAGTTTTAAGTGAGCATACTTAAGAGATGAGTTTAAGCCTTTTTCCCTTGAGTTGAAGTGTTTAAATCATATCATGATGACCTTGAAATCATATATACTCTATATGTTTAATTTTTTTATCATTTTTTATTGGATTAAGTGAGTTTGAACTTTAGTATTGAAAGGCATATTTTTGGTGTACACAAGCCTAATAAGACTAGTTACTATTAAGGGGTTTCAAGTTATGATTTGATGTAAAATAAATTTTTGAGGTTAGAATACATAAATGGGAATATATTTAATTTTTATATTATATTTTCCTTACATGTGTTTGGTTTTAAAATGTTCTAAGGAAGGCAAAGTGTAACGTGTCCTAAAGTAGACCTAATAAAATTAGGTCTCTATGAGACTTAAAAGTAAAATAAGGTCTAATAGAGTTATGATAGACCAAGAGAGACTCAATAATAATTTTAATGATATTTCCTAAGACTTATTACATGGTATAAAAAAATTTTTAAGGATGAGTATCCGATTAAGTGGCATATGAACAAAAATTATATGTATACAAGGTAGTTTAAGGCCTATTGAGGTAAGAAGAGAGTAAGCAAATGAAATAACATATTGTTGAGTATAAGGAGGTATTTTAGACCATAATAGGACAGTTAAGATATATAATTAATATTTTATAGTGTTTATAAATATTAATATCAAGGTCATATGACCTAATCAGTCTTAAAGAGACCTAGTTGAGCGAAGAAGCCTAGAAGGCAGTTTGAGAGGGATAGATTACTGAGAATAGATAAAGAAGGTGATGATCATCTTATGTAGAGGAATCCATTTAGGATCCAAAAAAGGTTTAATATTTTTATTATTTTGTCCTATTATGTGTTTTTATGGGTGATAGAGGTCATTATTAGTCTATTTGTGGAGTCTAGAGTGTCTAATAGTGCATAGAATTTCAATTGTTCATTTTCCCACCAAAAGTTCCTCTTTAAAAATTTGAATGTTGTTGAGCCTTGTATAAGGACTCTTGAGAAATTTATGTAGTTACCAGGTGTGCTAAATTTTCTAAGGGTCTTGGGCAATGTAACCAGTTATAAATGTCCATTAGACCAATGTCATGATGCTAAATATGTCATATTGTTTAAAAATCAAGAAAATGAAAATGTAACTAGAAGACTATGTGGGAAAAGTGGAAAAAAATTAAATTATGAAATTTTGTAGGGAGACTTGTGAGTCAGTTTAGATGGTAGTGTAGATCCCATTATAATTATATGAATGGGGGTGCATCATCAAGCTTGGATAAGAAGAGGAGTTTGGATATGAAAAAAACCCTGTTTGAATGAATTAGAATTCTAACCCTATTTGAGGTATTTTTGCTTATGATGCTAACTATATGTGTGTATTTATTGAAATAATGTGGTTTATGAATGTTTATAAGACATTCTTGAAGGTGGATGTATATTGTTTGATAGATTATATAAAATAAGATAGGAATTAGTATGCCTGTTAAACAGATTATGAACTCAAAACCTGATCTTGAGTAACAGACTATGTTGTAGATTGAATCTTACATGATAAATGTGTAATGTCAATGGTTATATATGTTATTAAAAGTTTTTAAAATAATTATGAGGTTATAATAGAAAGATATGATGTTATGCTCTTTTGGTATTTAGGAAAAAGGTTCTCATAGACCACTATTGTAGAAATATCTTTTGTATACAAAACTGTATTGAGTTTGAATGAGACAAAGAAATGGAATTTGTGTTGATAAAGTTATTTAGGAATAAATATTTCTTTATAATAATTAATTTTCAAGTAGTAATCTCCATACACTCTTAGAACCACAATTAGATAGGTAAGAAACTCTATGTTTTCAAGAAACTTATTAAGAGTATACATACTGTGTGTTGATTTCATATAGGAAAGGATCATTCCATCAATGGAATTGATTTATATTAGATGGATATAATAATTTTAAATTATATTAAATGTTTAAATAATATTTTATTGAAATATTGCTTGAGTTGTTCACTCACGTAAAAGTTATAGGCCTGTAGAGTGATAAAATAGGGCATAGTTAACTGTATTTGTGGTGGAAAGGGTATAATAATTAATTGAAGAGTTATATCTAGTAGTTTTGAAATTTTATTAGGGTTTATACAGTTATATCAAACCAAATTTGATCACTTGAAACTAAATATAATGCATGTACGATATTCTTGACTACTCTCAAGCTATTATAGTCTTGGTAAACCCTAAAACTAGGGTTTTGAGGCTATTGAAATATTCCACTAATGAAAATACCTAAATATTTATAATATATCTTAAAAACACATTCTCTATCTAATTATGGTGGTTTTATATGGTGTAAGTATTGGGAAGTATGGATTTGGAAGAGTGAGTTTGCATTAGGCCTAAAAGAGACCTAGTTCTTTAGGTCTAAAGAAGGAAAAGATTATTAAGAGAAGAGTTGGAGTTTAAAATTTTACACATAGGTGTATTTGGTCATGAGAAAAAATAATTGAGTGTTTTTTTGACTTAAAACATTGTAATTTTTATATATTATTCATTAATGATTGTGAAAGGGCTAGTAAGATTATGTATTAAAAGGAAAAATTATGAATGAGGTTGGAATTGAAAAATTAGAAGTTTTTGAGAGTATTTAAAGGTATTGATAGGGTTATGAAAAGGAATTGAGAGGTTAAAGAGACCATATATGAAATAATAAAATATTTGAGTCCTCCTAGAAAAGAATTAAAGCTTATAATTTTGCACAAATAATTGATCTAGTAAACATTGGTTAAGAGAGTGGATTAAGAAACAAAGGTCAAGATGTTTTCTTTGTATATGCTCTACATCATCATCTATTATGTGAGAAAAAAAATTTAAGGTTATCAAAAAAATTAAGTGGTTGAGTTGGTGATGAGTCATCTAGGGGTTGGTGCCTCCTTACATGTTGGTACTTGTTAAAGCCTAGTTGAGTGGGTACTTGACTAGTTGGGGTTTTTTTAATAAGTGGAGTTTGTGATTCACTAAAGATTAGTTTTTGTCTTATAATAATATAGTCCATTTGAAAAAATTATTGGATTTTATTCCCCTTGATGGTTTCCCACATATGTAATGTGCTATCTCATTTCATAATATTTTATGGTTTTATATGTTTTGTTAGATGTTCATATTTGTATGAATGGTTCATGTATACTTAAGTGGAACTGTATGAATATTTTAAAGACACTGATTTATGACCCCCCCTCTCAGTTATTTTTATTCAAATAATTGGTATCATATCTCAATCTTTTTAAATAGGCCTAATATCCTAAAGGAGATCCTAGAAGTAAGGATGGCTAGTAGTCAAGTTCAAGGAGGTTTCTCTACCAGTAAAGTTCCATTATTCAATAGGATTAATTATGCATTTTGGAGCATCAAAATGAGGACATATCTAATGTCGATGGGACATGATATATGGTAGTCAATTATGGATGGATACACTCCACCTCTTAAACCACCAATTTATACAACAAGTAATAAGCAAAGTGAGATCAATTTTAGGTCAATGAATGCCATTATGTGTGGCCTAGCAGAGGCATAGTTTGTGAAGGTGATGAAATTTGTGTTAGATAAATATATATGGGATAAATTGAAGAGTATCTATGAATGAGACACCAAGGTAAAGATGTCCAAGTTATAGAGCCATCAAAGATATTTTAAATATTTGAAGATGAATGAAGATGAAATTATTACATCCTACCTATTTAGGGTTGATGAAGTGGTCAATGTCATTAGAGTATTAGGATAAGAAGTGAATAAATCTATAGTTATTCAAAAGGTATTGAGATCACTAACTCCTAAGTTTGATTCTAAGGTGTCTATAGTAGAAGATATGTAATATTTAGACAAGTTGTAAGTGGATGGGCTTTATGGCATCTTGATTGCCTATGAGATAAGAACAAATGGAGGAAGACCTCCTAAGTAGGAATCAACATTAAAATCTAAGAAGAAGTCAAAATCCAAGAAGATCAAATATGAGGTATGTTTAGATTTTGATGATGATGAATTGATATCCATGTTTTCTAAGAAATTAAGATTTAGATATTGTAAGTAAAAGGGTAATTTACCTTTCAAATGTTTCAACTATGGTAAGATTGGTCACTTTGTATCTAAGTGTCCTAACAAGGATAAGATTTATCATGATGATGAACATAATGAACATCATGGTTATGATAAACAGGTCTATAAGCCTGATAAACATAATAAAGATTTCAAGAAGTATGTGTTAGAGGTACAATTATAGAGGTGGGGTGAATCAATGAGCCCAAATATTTCAATTCTCAATTGCATTCCTTTCAAACTATTAATCAATCGACATATATCAACTTGATCAAGCAACATAAATAATAGAGCTCATTCATTCAATGCATACACAAGATCAAACACATAACACATAGTTCCTAAGGGAAACCCTCATGGGGAATAAAACCCACTCTCAAGCCTACAACACATGGAATATTTTTGTATAAAAAATTATAAACAAGATATTGGTCAACTCATTTATACTAGAAAACCTTGATCATGTCCTCTTGACAAAAGGCCTTTAGTGAAACACCTGTTTCATAAGGAACAACTACCTCTAAGGAAGATCAACTCCTTTAGACCCTCCTTTGAACACTTTCACCTTAGTATTGATGTCTTAACCACCTTATGATGGATATATTTATCTAACCCCTACACAAACTCTATCTCTATCTCATACGTGCCTCTCACATAGGCATGCCACAATCTCTCTCCTTCACTCAAACTATCCTCATATGCACACTTAGACCTCTTTACATATCCTCAAAATTCAAAAGAACTATTTGGAAATCATAAATATGACCTACAAGTCATACAGATAGTCTTAAATCTTCTCTACTCATAAAATCATTAATTAGGCACTCTACCTCTCCTTCGCTTCATAACTCTCGTATCCACCTTGCCTAAGTCTCCCTCACTCATAAGTCTTCCACACACTCATCTAAAAACAAAACATTTTGTTTCACCATTTATAGAGAAAACATGAATTAAAAAGTCCAAAATCTTTCCTTTTTTAGCCAAAATACATGCTTTCACCCTTAATGAATCTCACATGGGTCACACTTAAGCACAAGCCACTTTCAAATAGGCCTAAGTCGCCTTTCGGTCCTACGGAGACCTATTCAGTTATTTAAAACTTATCTAAGAAAAATAAGAACACAAGAACACTTTATAACTCATGGAACCATGTCACATGATTTATGGGTCCCCCTTAATTTCTAACAACCATCACAATACCCTCTTGCTTAAGCATAATTTATTGAAACAACTCTTTGTATACACAGTCATTATGAGTGAACACATAGTCACCTTCTAAGCCTTTATTCATACTACATACGATTGGTCAATCCTTAATAATACTCATATATCACCCTCATATAGTTTAAAACATTATCTAATATCAAATTCATCAAGATATATCAAAATAATATCAAAACAAGCTTAAATAAACTTATTGGGTCACTTAAAGACCATGTATGAACACACACTCAACTTTGAACCTTAATATCTTTGACTCTACATTCTTCTAGGTCTTCAAATTAGGTTCATTATATGAACCATGGAGTATTATTAATATTTTTTATATCATTGGAAAATTCATACTTGATCAAAATATATGGTCAAAAAATCACAAACTAGTTTTTCCCTTGTTAAATTTGAATATTTAAGTGCAAATGGTCACAGTTAAACCTCAAACACTTTGCTTGCATATTGAGTCCTCAATATTCATATTAAATAGACACAATCTATATTATTATACAAAAAATTAACTTTAACACATATTCCACCAAAGATAAATGTTAAACTTTGAAGATGTTGACCTCATCTCCTACACTCTTGTAATGTTGACTCATCATGCAATGTCGATATCTATGCATCAACCAAGTCTTTAAATATCAATGCTGACCATTATATCTAGCTCATAAATCCTAATATAATGAAAATTTTCACCCTCATATTCATTTTAATCACTTACTCCATTAACCATCAATCACTTGTCCTCATCTCATTGCTTATTGAGACCTTGGAATGAACATGCCCCGTTGATCCTTATGTAAGGAACTCAATCTTTAACTTCATTAAGCACTGAATACTTTAACATATTTGAATTGAAAAACACAATTAGATAAATATTTATGATCTCACATTAACCATTAGATCTTCATTTGGTCTTGAATTTAACTCTTGTAAAATTAACTAAGTATAGGAACCATTGCAATTTGCTTAGAAGGCCAACTTTAGACCTCAATAACTTCTTCTATGCTTAGATTATTGATCTAAAATTTGGAACATATGATAAAATTTAAAAAAGGAATATAAAAATAATATTTAAACCTTCATATAAATGAGATATATTTTTATTAAAATGTCTTCTCAAAATCTTGTCACAGAACCAACTATGCTTAGAACTTGTTTGGAAGGCTAACTTTGAACATGCATATCTTTTACTGTGATTTCACACTTATCCTAAAATTTATAAAAAATAAAATAAGAAAAAAAATAAACAAACCCATATTATCACCTTCTCCTTAATAATCCACATGTGTGATATATAGCTTCATCAATATGCTTACTTAGCTCTTCTTGCATCATTACAAATTTGGCTAAATATGGGAAAACATTATCAAAATGCCTAGGATCCCAAGTTTGTACCCACATATATTTGATTAAACTTAGGTACATGACCTAATTCTTATCACATATCAACTAGGAACTAATTTTATCACAAGCATATGAACTATTCCCCCTAACTCATCTGCACATGGCAATGGTGACATCAACAAACTGCCTACTAAGATTTTTTGCCAATAGACCCAAAATGTCTAGATGAGAACAATGATGAACCAATTTAATTCCAATTATGAACACAAGATATTGAATCATCCTTTACCATTGATAGGACCCATTTTACATGATCAATACATTATACTCATCCCTAAACAACTCTAACAATGCCAAAACTAAATATCAACCAAGCCAACTTCAAGCACACTAGGATAAGCACATTTCACACTTCATTATTGTCACTTAGATTATCAAGGAACTTTATCCACTCGCCAGGACACCTCCATAAAATTAATATGATATCATTGACAGCTCTTCAATAGTGTGAAGGTAGGAAAGGGTCATTCAATAACAAGAGAAGTTTTTATACCAAAGAAGATAATAACTCATTTTATGTGACACAAGTACATTTGATAGTGATGACGATAGTAATAAACATGAACATGACAATAATGAAACATTATTCATGGATATAGAAATATACAATGAGGATTTATAAAAAGGGAAAGGCCGTATGGATGATTAAGATTCAAATGAAGAAGAGACTGAAGTGAACCTTGAGGCAGAATTGGTCAGTACTCTAGAGGAGTTAAAGTTCCAAAGAAGGAAGAATCACAAATTAATATCATTAGTTAAGGACTATCAAAATTAAATTTGTTTATTTGAATAAATATTAAGTAACACATCTAAGTATCATGATGAGATCATCAATCAAGTTAAAACTCAGATGGAGATAGTCATTACAAGTTTAAAAGTTAGAGGAAGAATGCACCAAGATGAAACTAAAATTGAATCCTTGAAAGATGATTTGGATCAAGCATATAGCAATCTGAAGACCTTTATGAAGTGTGAAAAGAGTACTGATTCTATAGATAACATCTTGAGTAGTCAAAAATATGCAAGTGATAAGAGAGGTCTTGATTTCAAAGAATACCAAAATGAGGTTACTCAAGTCAAGAAGAAGGCTAATGAAGACAAGAAGGTCAACATAAAAAGACCAATGAGACAGTATAATGGTATGTGGTATGCTAATTGATTCAATGGTTACTATTATGAATGTAATTAGTTTGGTCACAGAATAAAATAGTGTATAAAACCCTTTAAAAATGAATATGCATGGAATTATGAAAGGAAACATCAGTCAAGAGGTATAAATCAGGTTATTTTCTATATAATTATCATAATATGGGACATAATACAATATTCTATCCTAACAGAGTTCTAAGGTCATCAAGTCAAAACAAGATGTTTGAAGCCCCTAGAGTGTAAGAGAGAAAGCAAATGAATGTGTGGAAACCAAAGATAGTAAAGGTGAGTCATGATTAGTCTACAATCTCAAGTGGATTATTTTTTATGATAGAGCATACTTCAGATGTGAAATCAAGTTAGGAATGTCTGTTATCATCTCATATTGTTGATCAAATGGTTGATAAAGAGGTCAAGCCTAAAGTGAAAATCAAGCCTAAAAGGATCTTGAAGGATATTCAATCTTGTGAGAGCATGGAGTTAGGAGAATCTCCTAAGCTTGTATTGTTTTAGTGCCCTATGGAAAAGGTGACTCTATTAGGCTTCATGAAAACATTCTTTATTAGTAAAATCATGGTGGATGCTTGGTTTGAGGGGGAGCTATTCAGGTTATTCATAAGCTCAAAGTGTAGTTGTTGACAAACATAGAAAAAGGTAAGCAAAGTTGTTCTATGTTTTTAGCAGTTATTACTTGAGCATGTCTTTTGTTAGAGATGGTTTCATAATTCTGTTGATTCATTTTTTGAGCTCAAGTTTTGAATACAAAGGGGGAATTAATATTTATTCAATTAATACCAAGAGTTTGGTAGATTAAAAAGTAATCTTGAGGTTTATAGTTCATTTGAAGACTATGCTTGGTTTAAGGGGGAGCTTGGTAGCTCTAAGTTATTTTGCATTTTCTATGAATATTTTCTAAAGAGGGAGAATGAGTAGTTCCATAAGTTTTAGTGTGTATGATCCTTTGTCATTAATTTCAAAGGGAGAGAAATTTCAACAAGGGAGATTGATTATATTTAGGGAGATGAGAGTGATCAGATTGAAGGATGTTTTTCCATAAATGATAAATGAGGAGTTTGTTGAGAAGTGTTTTCATTGATGTTAAGGTTGATGTCATTGATATCATGGTGCATCTAGTGAAGATGCATGGTAAGTATTATTTGAGGTATGAGCTTGTGTGTTTGATGTGACAAGGAATCCATGTGACAAGAGAGAATTTGAAGGCAAGAGAGAATTTCAAGGAAACTAATGTCTCTTTTTTTGGTTGATGTCAAGGTTTAAGTCAACTTGAAGTTGTGAGTGTTTTCACAAAGAGGTACGATGGTCAAGTGAGAATTAAAGAATGGTTATGATACTCTAAGTTTACATGAGGTCATGAGAGAATGTTGATCATAAATATATTATTTCATTGGTGTGAGAGTGATATATAAAGAGTATTCTTGTTTGATATCATTAAGGTAAGCATGTTTGAGTACTAGTTCTTGAGTACAAGGTATCTTGAGAAGCCTAGTCTAAACCTTATCAGAAGGTGTGCATAATGAAGTTTGGTGGAGTAAGTACTCACAATGTTATGAGATGTTTTTTAAATGTGTGATCATGTAAGTAAATTATAGATACTCTTAGAAGGATTTCAAGGTTAGTTGTTAAGTTTTGAGTGCTTAAGAAGCCTAGTTATGGAACAAGTCATGGCATGTAAAGACTTTTGAGAAGGTATGATCTTGGTGTCTTAGTGAGATGAGTAAAAATAGGCATGATTGGTTATATGATGTTTATTTAGTATGTAATTGAGGTATATATTGCATCAAAATAGGCATGAAGGTCAGTTTTAAGGCCTAATATGGTTTGTAGGTTAAGGTCTAGAAGAGCAAAGAGAGAGTGTAGCATAATGAGGGTTCATGATCATATTTTCAAGTTTTTGAGCTTATGTAAGAAGTTTTAGAGGTGAGGCATTTTTTTTAAGTATTTTGACCAAGTTTTAGGTCATAGTATGAAGGACAAGACATGAAAAGTTGTTTGGAGGTCTCTCAAGTTCTCAGAATGAAGGATTCTCAACCTAAGAAGGATTTTATTATTTTCATTAGCTCATAAAACCTTTTTCATGGGAAACTAAATTATTCATGGTAGATGGGAAAGGGTCCTAGATCAAAATTCAAATAATTAGTATTTATATTAAGGGGTTATGATTTATGAATAATTGTTAAGAATGGAAATAAGTTTAAACCCTCTTAGAACCCTAATAAGGGCTTGATGTTGAAGATTTTTTATTAAAATTACCTCTAATATATTTGTATGCTCAAATAATCTATTTTATGTTATAGTCAACTCTTCTAGGCACCTTCAAGTGTGATTGAGTTGTTAGGTGTGTGAGTAAATACTATAGGAAAGTGCAAATTTCTTGAAGATTTACTATAACAGTTAGAGTTAACCAAGTCAAAATATAAAAATGGATGGAGGATGAAGATTTAGAATCGTGTCTCATGTCCATGAAGGTTTATGGATAATTTATAGACCTAAAGATTTTTAAACTGATCAACCAAGTTAGACAGTCATTAACAGACCTAATGGTGTAGATAATAAAAAAACCCAAGTAGTACTGAGAAGTTGATTAGGAATGTGTTTTCATGATATAATAATGAAACAAAGTAAATAGATATTTTATTAAATACTTTTAATACATGTTCATATTTGGTATAAGTTTTGGAGACTAGTGAATATAGTGAAAAAGTTGCTCATAATTTGACATGTATAGTTCATATTAGATAGTGAGATATAAGGTCATGAGATTGGTCTATAAGGCCAATATTTTCCATTTTACAATATGATATTTCTACCTAATAATGTTATAATGATCACATTAAATCATTTACATGCATTAGGAGTCTGTGAATGTGTTTACACGTGTTGTAGTTCTAAGTAAGATGCAAAGGTGTTTTTTAGGCTCTATTCACTGAGTTGAAGTATATAATGCATATGGTGTTTTTTTTTTATTACTTGAAAGTCTTTTTAATTATTTTAGTAATTTTGGAAGTCATTATAAGAGGTTGAAATTTTGAATTCAAAATGGCTTGTCTGGTTCATGCAATACTGTGTGAGATAAGGTCAGAAGATTGGTCTGCAAGACCAATGTTTGATATTAGAGATTATCATTTTTGTAATTGAGGTTGTTTTGAATATGTTATATAATATTTTTAATTTATATATAATCACTAAAAGTGTCTTTTTAGGTGTTGGATGCTAGGTAGTTTCATGATTAGTTTTTGACAGTCCTAGTAATTTTGAGTGAGCATATTGAAGAGATGAGTTTAAGCCTTTTTATCATAAGTTGAAGTGTTTCAATCATATGGTGATGAAAATAAAGTCATATACACTCTATCTATGTAATAATTTGATCATGTTTGAGTTGTTAAGAAGTTTCATGACTAATTTTTAATAGTCTTGGCAATTCTAAGTGAACATACTTAAGAGATGAATTCAAGCCTTTTTCCCTAAGTTGAAGTGTTTAAAGCATATGGTGATGACCCTAAGGTCATATAGATTATATATATAAACTATATTGATCATCTTTGAGTGTCTTAAATGAGTTTGAGATTTAGTATTGAAAGGCAAATTTTTAGTGTACATAGGCCTAATAAGACTAAGTACTATTGAAGGGTTTCAAGTTGTGATTTGATGTAAAATATTTTGTTGAGGCTAGAAGACATCAGTGGTGGTCTATTTTATTTTTATATTTTATGTTCCTATTGTGTGTGGAGTTTGAAAATTTTCTAAGGCAAAGTGTAATTTGTCCTATATTAGACCTAATCAAATTAGGTCTCCACGAGACCTAAAAGTGAAATAAGGTCTTATAAAGTTATGATAGACTAATAGGGACTCAGTATTCATTTAAATAATGTTTATGAGATTTAATAAGACTTATTCCATGGCTGAAATAAGTGGTTAAGGGTGATTATCCAACTAAGTGGCATATGAACAAGGAATGGTATAAATACAAGGCAGTTTAAGGCATATTGATGTAAGAAGAGAGTAAGTGAATGAAATAGAATATTTTTTAGTATAATGAGTTATTTTAGAAAATAATAGGAGATTAAAGTATTTGTAATGAAGATTTGAAATGGTGTTTTGAAATGAATATCAAGGTCATATGACTTAATCAGTCTTGAAGAGACCTAGTTGAGCAAAGAAGACTAGAAGGCAATTTGAGGGGGATAGAAGAGTGAAAAGAGATAAATAAAGTGATCATAATATATTGTATGATAAACAAGTTTTTTTTAAGGTGATCAAAAGTTTTATCTGGTTAAGTTGGTTCTAAGTCATAGGGTTGGTGCATCCTTGCAGGTTGGTGCTTGTTAAATTCTAGTTAAATAGGTGCTTGACTAGTTGGGGTTGGTGCTCCAAGTGGAGCTGGTGATTCACTAAAGATTAGTTTTTATCTTATATAACTATTTTATATTTGTATATATCAGTGGGTTTTATTTCCCTTGAGGTTTTTCTACATATTTAATGTGTTATCATGTTTCATGATCTTGTATGGTTGCATATGCTTTACTAGATGTTCATATTGTATGAATGGTTCATGTATAATTAATTGGAATTGTATGAATGTTTTTAAGACACTAATTCACCCCACTCTTATTAATTATGCTTCCAACATGGGTTATAAAAAAATTAAAACCATGTGGATGTTCATATTATTATTGTCTTGTTTAGAATGGGCATGTGCCCATTCTACACAAGATCAGAATACTATAAATTGCCAAAAATATTTTTCTTGTGTAGGATGGGATTAATTGATAGAATTATTAATGTCTTTTTTAAAATCAAGCATAAGCCAATATCACCTCCATTTTATTACAATATATTTTTAATACTATATATATATATATATATATATATATATATATATATATATATATATATATATATATATATATATATATATATATATATCAAATAGACACATCTCATCCTCATGTATATATATCTTAAGTCTAATTCTATGTGGGAAACCACTAGGTACAATCAATTATACCACAAAATGAATATATAGCTATATGATGTCATGGTATCATTGCAAGGTTCCATGGTACACTAATATGTCTAATACTCCACTAAAAATACCCCCAAGATTGTGTTACAACATATTGGTTAGAATGTGGATGTTCATATTATTCTTATCTTGTTCAAAATGGACATGTGTCTATTCTACACAAGATTGGAATACTATCAACTGCTAAAAATATTTGTCTTATGTAGACTGGGATTAATTGATAAAATTATTAATGTCTTGTGTAAAATCAAGAAAAATCCCATTCTAATAAAGATATAAAATATCATTTCCATTTTATTATAATGAATTATTAAGACCACATAAAATAAAAAATAATATTAATAGACACATCTCATTCTCGTGCATATATATTTCAGGTCTAATTCTCTATAGGAAGCCAATAGGTACAATAGATTATACTATGAATGGCATATGTAGTTGTCTAATATTTTAGTATCATTGCAAGGTTCCATCATACACTATTGTGTTTAGAACTCCACTAAAAAATCCCTCAAATATTATGTTACAACATATTGGTTAGAAGGTGGATATTTATATTATTATTATCTTGTTTAGAATGGGTATGTGCCCATTTTACACATTATTGGAATAATATCAATAGGATATTCAATAAATATTGGGTCCCTATCTAATTATATTAATTGGGGTGTCTGGGTGGAATTTTTTGAAAAAATATTTCAGGTCTAATTCTCTATGGGAAGCCATTAGTTACAATCGATTATATCATGAATAATATATTTAATTGTTTGATGCCACAATACTATTGAAATAATCTTTGATATACTATTAATTATAGTATTCCACTGAATAATCCCTCGATCTTGTGTTACAAAAAATGGAAACCATATGGATGTTCATATTATTCTTATCATGTTCATAATGGGCATGTGCCCATTCTACACAAGATTAGAATATTATCAACTGCCAAAAATCCTTATCTCATGTAGAATGGGTTTAATTAATAAAAATTTTAATATATTGTGTAAAAGTAGACACAAGCTCATTCTGATCAAGATAAAAGATATCATCTCTATTTTAGTATAATGCATTGTGTTGGCCAATTTTTGACCTTGCAGGTCAAAATTGGGCACCCCTATATGAAAATTTGGCCTTTAGATCTTTTAGGGGTAAATATCATGTCATAAAGTGATATCAAGTTTATTCAACATAATATAAATGCTATTATCTTTGATCATTTTATTGTCTAGTCCTTTTACTTTCTTTGAGTCATGTTAATAGGTCTGAGTAGAGTTTAAAGAACAGTTTCAAAGTTACAAATCTTGCACATGTAGTAGTTGCATAGGAAGTTGATCATGTGGGTTTGTTCATCCTAGTTCAAAGTTCTTTTGTACTAAGTCTGAGGTCCTTTGACAAAGCATAAGCAAATTTTTTCATGTTCAAAGACTTTCTTCGAAAACATTTCTGGACTTAGTCATTTGAGCTCAGTCGTTCACTTCAAGTTTATCTTGTTTTTCAACTTTGAGTTTCCATAACTGTAAGATTTTAGGTTCTCCTATTATGAATATTTCATTTAGAGATGTTCCATACAAATCCCATAACAAAATTACAAGTGTTCATTCTTTTAGAGTTTTTTTCTTAGGTTTTTTATTTAAGTGTTAGGAATTATTTCAGACATTTTGTTCAATACAATTTCTCCAAAATATCTTTTTTGTGCTAAGGGACCATTTCAGAAAGCCTAAGAAGTCATCTTCATTTTTTTTTAAGGGCACTTTTGTCTCAATTCAAATTTTTTGAAGGGACAATTTTCTTTTCATAAGGGTCATTTGAAAGAACTCTGAAGGTCCATTTCAGAAAATTTGAATGAGTCATTTTCATTTTCCCAAAGGGAAATTCATCTTTTCTAAAGGACACTCTACAATCCTGCTGAAGGGTAAATTTTTAGAAAAATGGTCCTTTGCAACAACAAAGTGAACCAAACACAAAGTCAAAAGGAAACTTTCAAAAATTTTGAAGGACCAAACAAAAAGCCCAAAGGAATTCTTTCAAAAAAATTGTCTGTGAAATTTGTTTGGAAAAATTTTCCACATTGAAAAAAAACTAAGGCATAATTCTTTCAGACTTTTTGTATGAAGGAATTACTCAAGTCAAAAAGTTCATGAAAAGTAAGCTTGATAAATTCCAAAATATTTCTTTTAGAAAGATTTTCTGAATGATTTATTTGAAAGAAAGTCTGAAGGATAGGTTTGGCAAAAAAGCTTGAAAGATTTTCTTAGGGAAAAATTTTGAATGATAGGTTCACCAAAAATTCTGAAGAAAATAGAAAGAGTGCATAAAGAAAAAATATCAAAGGAATTCTTTCAGGAAAAGTGGTCTAGACAAATATTTCAAATGACACCTTTGAAGCCAAGTGCCCCAAAAATTTTGTCAAAAGACATACTACAAGCAAAAGTGCCCCACACAAAGCTTCCAAAAGGGCACTTTCCATAGTTAAAGAGAACTGGGTAAAAGTTAGAAAGAAACTTAGGTCTAAGGAAAATGTTTCAAAAGAATAAAAAAGGTGATGGCCCCAAAAATATTAACTTTAAACTATGTAAAATAGTCATTGAAGTCAAAAAACCATGTTAAAAAATTGAGGGTAAATATAGAGGTAACATATGGCAAGATCCCAAGCATTTGGTGTAGGGAAAAGAAGTGAATAATAGATAGGTCAATGGTTCAGAATATTGTTGAAAGTTGATCAAACCAAAGATCTCCCATGAAATTGATGAACATAGGTGTCCATAGGATGGCTAGCAATTTGAAAGGGTATTCTCTAACTATAATGATGAGTCTCATGTCCATTGAGTAGTGATATGTGTCGATTTCCCCATTTTAAGTTTTAAATGCTCTTGGATAGTTTATGATGGACGCAGTTACTTATGCAAATTTTGTAGGTTTTGCACCACTTTTTGCCATTCTTATGGTTGGTTTTGAATGAGTAGACTCTTGACATGACATGACTCATCTCACCTCTCTTCCACATGCAATTATAGCTGATTTTCACTTGATGACACATGTCCAAGTGACTCTTTGACTTCCCTTCTCTCTATCCTCCTATGATTTCTATAAATTTTGACCTTTTGGCCATTTTATGAATGATCCCACTTGGGTATGGCGAATCCCTACCAAAATTTTATCTTGAATCAATAAAGATAGTTATTTTTCACCTCATTCGAGAATTCTCTAAGTGTATGTGATGGTTATTATCTTATGAAAGTGTCTCTTAGCTTACCTTCACATGTCAATTTTCTTAGTACCTTGTGAGTTCAAAGACTTCTCTTTATAGGTCATCAATAAGTGTCAAATGGATTTGCAAGTGTATTGAATAGCTTTTCTAATAGTGTGTCTTAAAATGCCTATTATCTAAGGCTTCCTATCCCAAGCCAATTCCAAGACCCCATGTTGAAACATTGATGTAAGAAGAAGGTTTTTATTGGATGTAGTGTGTGTTAGGCTTCTCTTAGTTCAGGTTACATGTCAAGAGTGTGAGTAGAGAAGACATTTTTTGCATCATCTCCAGTAGAATAAGTTTACTTTTCATGCTATTCTTAACCCTTTTCATTCCCCAAGTTGTTAGTAATAAGAATATGAGCCTAAATTATGCACCAAGGGGAGCTCATCCCTAATCTAGAGATCCACCTCCTCATAGGGATACCCATAGCCCTAGGGTGGTTCCTGTAGAGAGGATTACAAAATAATTTAGTCAAACATTAGTCCATAAATCATGAAAAATGCATAAAGAACTAACTAACTAAGCCTATCTATTCTTATGGGAATTACAAAGGATAACAAGAAATAAATGAAATAAATTAACATCATATTACCTTCCCAAATGGATTCACCATACCCATATGGCTCAAAATCATGTTCTCCCTTGATCAAGCATCTTTGTCTTTGTCAACAAAGGTGGAAAACTCCTCCAATGTCTCAAGAACACTCCATAAAACCTAGGCTCATGACTCCAAATCACTAAACTAACCTATCAATGAATCTTGTAATTAATTGTAATGGTCTATTACAAAGTATTGTGGAGACAATTCTGCATAATAACTTTGCATAAATCAAGCTTAAAATTCATGTCCATGGCCTCTCTATTTATAGATTTTTGAGATTGGTCAGGATCAACATGACCATCCATCACAAGATTGAGATGTGTGGCCATGGATAATCCTAATATTTGGAATTAAACTCACAAATATATTCAAGATAAATAAGCATTAAAGAGGCATGGGAAGCATTAACTAGGTATAGGTGGCCCATAATCTTGATATTTTATACACTTATGGCTTGATGGATGCCACCCCATAGATGATGTCACTAGGTGATGTAGATATTCAAAATCAATTTCCAATAATAAGATATTCAAAAGGATATATGGAATTTTTACTTAAGCTCTTAAATTGGATTAATTAGCTTAAGTAAGTTTAATCAATTTTAGTGCAATTCTTTGGAAATTGGTGCACAATTGATCAAAATGGCCAGAAAGTCTTATTATTGGATTCTAATTTGACTAGAGATGAAATACAAGGCAATTTTAGATGCATTGGAGTTATATTACCATTTAGGATGTTGCTAATACCAAATAACATATGTACATGATGTGTACCAATGAATTAGAAGAAAAGAGTGATCTAGAGTACTAAATGGCAAACTTGTCATTTTGACTCGAAATGATCTAACCAAAGTTATCTATCCCATAAAATGCATTGCCCTATTTAGAGATACTTTGACCTTAATTGGCACTTATAAGTGACAAGTTCGAACCATTTAGGGTGTTTTATGGATTTTGACCTAAAATGTCCATTTGAGTGCATATCGAGTAAGATTGACAATTTCAACACAAATGGTGTTAGGAATTAGATGTATACAATTTGTCCCTATTTGAGAATGCATAGAGAGACATTTAGGTGAAGTAACATCCTTTCAAATAAAAGATTTTTCAATCAAAAATTGGAATAGACCCATGATGCACCCTCAAGAAGACATACTAGGATGGAAGAAAAGGATAGACTCTCAAAAAGAGAGAGAAAGTGAGAGATTAACCCATGGAATATATCACATCTAGATGAGATAATTCTTACACATGTGATTACCATCAATGATCAAAATATAATTAGGAGTATAATAGGCCCCAAAAATTGGGGGAATGGGAAAGATACAATCCATAAATGTGAGGGACACACTTTAAACGTACCCAATTTGAGAGTACATTTTGCACGCTTACAGCATTGATCAATCCTAAGATAATTTTCACACTAAAATATTACCATCATGGGCATTATTGTGGGGAGCTTGGAATTAGAGGAAAAGAGAGAGCATTCTACTTCAGGAAGGGAAGCACCACTAGATGGGTTCTCCAAATAAAATATAATAATAAGTACTCCATTAGAGTAGATTTGATTGTGATAAGATAGTCTTGCCCTAATAGGGCAAATCTTGATCATTAATAAATAATTATTTTCCCCTATAGATCTGATTTGATTCAAACATGGTTCAGACGTTATGCCCTAGTATGGGCAATTAGCAGGGAAAATAGCTCAAGGATATAACTAAAAAGATAGGTTAAAGTGAGTGGGCACAAATGTACATGAGATGGGGTAATGGCTTAGAAAGGCATATAAATCCAAGCATATGATAATGCACAAAGTGATGAGAGAGATGAAAATAAGAATGGAGATAGCTGAGCTAACCTCAATAGAAATTGAGTGTTGCCTACATAGTTCCAAGGACTCATGTTCCAACATAAACTTTAGGCCAATGTAGTTTACCTAAATTTGGGAGAGAATGGAATGAGGAATGATGAAAAAAGACCAAGAATTGATTAAACTCACAATGTATGCAAAGAGATGCACATCTAAGCATAGACAAAGAAGTTTGAAATGCATGTTACCTAGAATCCTAATTCCATATCATGAGCCTAGGTTTTGCAAAGTGTTCTTGAGAATCATTTATCAAAGCTAATGTTGACATTAAGACTTTGAGACCTAAGCACAAAGTGCTTTCTATAGAAAAATAAATTAGGCCTCATAAGTATGAATAACTTAGAATGACATAATAATCCAATTGCACTGAGCTAGTTCAAATGTGAATACCTATAACTAAGGATAATGGTAAAATAATGACCAAAACTAGAGTTACAGTGATTTACATTTAAACAAAAAACAAAGACAAAGAAAAAGATAAACATAAATGAACCTAACTTGAAATCAAGATATGATCTTAAGTAGGAATAAAATGTTTGAAAATAAAAAGCAAGAACGTCTTAATAACATGAAACCAAGATATGAATAATCGAGATCCATGTGGACCATCAAGGCATTCTTGAACACAAAAGAGAAAAAACAAAATCAAATAGAAAAAACAAGACACCAATAACAATCAAATAAACAAAATGGTTCAAGAACAATTTAATAACATAGGATCAAGATATAAACAATTGAGATCCATGTGAATCATCAAGATGTTCTGAAACACAAAAGAGATAATCAAAAAACAATCAAAGAAACACAAGACCAAGATGAGACAAGAATTAATAAAAAGAGAGAAGGAGAGGAAATAAAAGGAGAGGTATGAAATCACAACACAACACCAAGAAAACTCAAATAAACACACACAAACAAAAACCAAGTTAGTGCAGTTTAAAGACAAATGTTTATGCATGTGTGGTAGAGGCATTACTTTGCATCACAACATAACAAAGAATAATGACACAATAATTGTTCCCTAATTAAAAATGAATAATGATAGAAGAAATAAGAGGAGAGAAGAAAAGGAAGGGGTTGGCCGAGTTGAATCTAGATGTATAAGACAAGTACACATTACCTACATAGTTTCATGGATGCATGTTCCAACATGAACTTCAAGCCAAATGTAGTTCTCCCAAGAAATGAGATAGAATAAAAATAGTGTTCAAACCAGCATTAATAATATTATAAAATAAATAAAAGATATGACAAATGAGAATGGTCTGGAAAACAAGAAGCTAATGAGATGAGAAAGAATGATCTTGAAAAATGGCAAATGCGGGATAAGATGAAATGAACTAGTATTTATGTACTTGCAAAATGATAATAACATAGCATGGTGGAATGGGAATGTATAAATGTATAGAAGCATGAGATAATTTTTTATTCTTTTTTGGATCATGTTCTGATATCTTTGGTATTTTAAAGTATTTCTTATGTTTTTGGTGTTTTTGGGATAAAATATGCACAAGGTGGGACCATCTAGTTGAGGAGATGCACGTCTTGAGAGTAGAGGTTCTAATAAGATATTTAAGTCAACTACAATGGCCCATGCTCATAAATCAATGAGAGTAATCTTGATAAAAAAATAAAGAGTAGAAAATGTGATATATAATAATGTGTAGCCTAAAGTAAAAAATAAGTATCTACATTCACCTATCTGTAATAGTGTAGAAATAATCTGGAATTGAGAAGATGTTTTTGTTCACTTTTCTGAAGCTGGATAATACTATCTTAGCTAAATTTCTTTGTAGAACTACTATTGAGGATGTTCATAATGTTCATGAGACATAATCAAGATCATAATTCATCAAGGGATAAAAAGTGTTCAAGCTTATAACATACCCTAGACATAACAAAGAATATGCTTCTTGAAGAGAACAATCTAGAATGGGATGAAGAATGTGTTCAAAGTGCCAAGGATTCAAAGCCTTTACTATCTAGAATCATGAAAAGTGGACTAGGGTAGTATAAAATGCATTCAAGGTAAGATAAAATGGTGGGATAAAATTACATTAGCACAAGTTTCTCCCAAGTTAGTTGTCTTGTAGATAATGGTTCAAAGTTGTTCATGTGTAGAACCTCTTAAGGTGTATGACATTCATGGGTTCTAAAATTTATTCACCATTAGGTTTAACCAGTCGATATGCTCATAATCTGTAGGTTTCTATGACAATATATGGTCCCAACCAATTAGGTTGAAACTTTCCTTTATTTTTGGGTTTAGCATTTATGTTCTTCTGGTTCTCTTTCAAAACTAAGTTGCTAATCTCAAACTCTTGAGGTATTATGCATTTTTTGTAGTTCCTCCACAATCTATTTTGATAGGCCTTAAAAAAATTTAGGGTAGCCAAATTCTTACCATCAAATAGTTCTAGTTATTATATCTGTAAGGCTCTATAGTATTCATCATCTTCAATGTGCTCCAGTGATATTCTTAATGATGGGATCTCAATCTTGATCAGGATGATAACTTTAGTGCCAAAAACAAGGGAGTATGGAGTAGCTCTAGTTAGGGTGTGATGATTGGTTCTATAAGCCCAAAGGGTAGGAAAGAGTTGTAAGTGCCAATTATGGCTAGCATCATTGACAATCTTCTTTAAGATGGCTAAAATGGTTTTATTTGATGCCTCAGCTTGTCTATTGCCTTATGGGTTGTATGGAGTGAATTTATTGTGCTTGATCTTGAATTTTGCACAAAGATATTTCACATATTGGTTCACAAAATATCCACTATTATAACATATAATACGGGCTAAGATGCCATATCAACAGATGATATGTTAATGAATGAATTTGGCTATTTGTTTCCCAATAACATAAGTGAGAGGAATGGCCTCAATCCACTTGGTAAATTACTCGGTTGTAGTCAAAATGTGCTTATGGCCATCTAAATATTTTAGGTTAATTTTCTCAATGAGATCAAGACCCCATGTTGAGAATGGCCATAGTGTTATTATCAATTGCAATGGTAAGGAAGGTGCATGTATCAATTTGGCATGTTACTGACAAGGAACACACTTATTTACATAATTACAAGCATCTGTCTCTATTTTGGGCCAATAATAACCTATTATAAGGATTTTATTTTCTAGAAATACACTATTGGTATGGTCCCCACACATTCCTTCATGAACCTCCTTTAGTGCCAGCTTGGATTCTCCTAAAGATAAATAACAAAGAAGCGTTCCATCATAGCCTTTATGATAAAGCATGTTTCCAAGGAGGATATAACATTTTAAGTGATGAAAGAATAGTTTTTTTTGGTTTTTGGAAAGGTCAATGGGTAATATATGATTATGGAAATAATTATAAAAATCTTGGTACCATGGTAGCTCAGGTGAGGGATTAGGATCAGCAATGGTGCATATCATCTCTGATATTATAGAATATGTGCTAGTTGAAGAAGATTTTAAATCAAGAACTAATACTCTTTAGCATTGTCATGTATTTTAATCATGGAACCAATTATTACCATGGCATCAGAAGATATGTTATTGACTCATAGAACTTATTCAAACTATATAGATTTAAAATGTGTTGTAAGGTTATCAACAATTTGCTTGTAAGGAACAAGCTTGTCATCCTTTATTTGATACTAGTTAGTTGTCTAAATTATGATTATCTATGAATCTCCATAGAATTTTAAGCTTTGAATATCCCACTATATAGCAAGATAGAGCCTTGTAACTAATGCCTCATATTTGACCATATTGTTTATACAATGAAATTATATATGGAATGCTTTGGGGATGAGATCCCCCTGTGGCATGATCAGCAATATGCCAGCTTTAGACTATTGGGATGTGAAGGATCCATCAAAGTAGAGCATCCACTGTTCAAGTTCTTGTGACACGTATTTTATTGTCATGATAGAATAATCTAAAATGTCAAAGTTGAGAGGTTGGGTGGCCTTAATAGGATCTTTTGTAAGTTGGTCAGCAAGAACTTGTTCTTTGATTTCCTTTTGATTTTGGTACTCAATATCAAACTCAATGTGGAGCATAATCCATTTATCCATGCATCCTTGAAGAGATAATTTAGATAAGAGGAACTTGAGAGGATATACCTTGGTGATAATAATAGTTTTTTATTTAGCATATAATGTCATAATTTTTGAGTGGTGAACACCATAGCTAAACATGCCTTCTCAATAGGCATATAATTATGTTCATCAGCTACCAATGTGCAGCTTAAATAATAAATATCATGTTCCTTACCATGATCATCATGCTGAGCCAAAAGTGCCTCTAGTGCATGTTCTCTGGCTGATATATAAAGAAGTAGTGGTTTTCCTTGTGTTGGAGGTCGTAAGACTGGTGGATTGGCCAAGTATGTTTTGAGCTTTGCAAATGCTATCTGACAATCTTAATCCCACTGAAATGTTACCCCTTTCTTTAAGAGATGGGTAAATGGGTGGCACTTATCTGCCAATTGAGAAATGAACCTACATATATATTAGATCTTTCCTTATAGACCTCATAGTTGTTTAAGATTGTTTGGTGGTGTAATTTCCATAATAGCATTGACCTTTTTAGGGTCTACTTTGATCCCTCATTATGAACCCTAGAAAGTTTCCTAATGTGACTCCAAATACACATTTCTTAATATTCAAGTGGAATTTATATTCATGAAGCCTCTCAAATATTCTTCATAGAATGTTAGGATGTCCAACTCTTATTCTTTATGTTTATAGTATATCATCAACATAGTCCTTGATAATGTCATGCATCATGTCATGAAAAAAGATAGTCATTACATGTTGATATGTGGCTCCAGCATTCTTCAAATGAAATGGCATGACTTGGTAGTAGAATGTCCCCCATGAAGTGGTGAACATGGTCTTATGTTGATCTTCAAGGGATATCTTGATCTAATTGTAACCAAAAAATCCAACCATTAAGGATAACATCTTATACCCATTAGTTGTGTCAATGATCATGTTGATGTTGGGTAGAGGTAAATCATCTTTGGGGCATACTTTATTGATATCATGAAAATAATTATAAATATATATGCTTGGGGTCTTTTTACTCATTGGTACTATGTTGGAAATCCATTCAGAGTAGTCCAATGGTATAATAAAATTATTTCCTAATAACTTTTCCAACTTAGCCTTAGCCAAAAGGGTGATGCGTGGATGCATCTTTTTTAATTCTTGTTTCACTAGTTTATCACCAGGGTGAACAACAAGATGATGCATAACTAAATCTAGGTCCAAGCCTAGCATGTCAGAGTATGCCTATGTAAATATGTCTATATAATCCTTAAGAATGGATATAATATGTTCACATTCTACTTCAGTAAGGGAATCTCCAAGATAAATAATTTTGGGATCCTCATAGGTTCCCAAATTCATGTCTGTTGTGTTCTCCATAAGGAGTGTGGATCCATCCTCTAGAATTATAGGAAATGTATGGTTGAGATCATTTTCCTCTACTATATATTCTTTTTGTTTGTCCCAAAGATCCAAATAATATGAAGATTCAAAATTTGCCTTCTCAAGTAAAGTCTAATTAACAAAAACCTCTAGAAACTTAAGAGCAAGACACTCAAATATTTGATGTTATTCTGAAGAGATGCTTGTACTAGCTATGGAACTTGGGCTAGATGGACTTTTAACTTCCTAAGGTATGAAAAAACAATCCCACCTAGGAGCACCTAAAAAAAAATTCACTCAAAGGCTTGTCTTTTTCTTTACTTTTTCCCTAATTGGCAAGTGCCTCAAAGAGGTTTTCACCCAAAGATCTCAATGTTTTTTCTTTATTATGACCAAGAAAGTTTGCCTACTCTCTAAAGTAGGTAGAAGGATCCAATGAAAAATCAAAACCCTACTTATGATCACCAATGTGGAATGCATCTCATAGGCCCATGTATTCTGCAGTCAATTCTTCATTTTGAAACTCATTGAGGCATATGACTGAATTTTGGTGGTCCTAATCTATGAGTTTAGGATGGAAAAAGGCATAGGCTATAGTGAGGGTTTGCTTTAGGATGAGAAGCACCAATGGTAAAGATATAATTTCCTACTTTAGGAAGGGAAGCACTGCTAAGATGTGTTTTTGCTTTAGGACAAGAAGCTCCAATAGGTGTTATGGTCAATATGGCATTTGAATCAAACAAATCTAAGTCAACAAGCTCATCAAAAAGGATAAAATGGGATTTTGTGTCACTATTAGGAGTCTCATTATTATTCACTTCAAAAGAGTCACTATCAAATTTCATGAGGTCATCCTCTAGTGGTTTAAATCTGAGACTATGATTCTAATTAACAATGCCACCTAATAAGGGTTCTAAAATTCCTTGCACCTATGGGCCAAGGCCTTACCCTGTATAGTTAAGATGATCCATTATCCTATTAGGGATAGTATACTTTTGAATCTAAAAACAATCAGCAAGGCCTTTATAACATAACCAATCTCCCTCGGTAAAAGCCTCTCTATCTTTCTTTGGTGCGATTACAGGTACAAAAACCACAAGAGGTTTTGGTTATTTCTTCTTTGGTTTCCAATTTTGATTGGGTCTATTAGGAGTCTAGGAAGTTTTAGGCTTACCAAATGTTTTAGGGGATTTTGGTAATTTTACAATATGGAGGATGTCCTTTAGATGGTACATGGAAATGCCTATGCCTTTAATAATAACCTACTTGGCTAGAGCTATAGGAAATGGATCAGCCAAAGTGGAGGCTAGATCACTAGGGTTTATATAATTAGATAGAGATGGATGAGAAATGATGGCTTTGTTATTTTTTGTAATGAATTCAAAATTTAGGTAATAGTTATAATTACAAAACTCTACTTCAAGATGTTTGTAGTATTGATATGGCTACTGATCAACAAGAATATTAACCTCAATTCCATCATGGGGAAACTTAAGGAATTGGTAAACAGTAGATGGAACTACAAGATAGGCTATTTTAAAGAATTGTCTCCACAATCCTTTATAATAGACCATTAAAATTAGTTACAAGCTTTATTGGTAGGCTAGTTTACTGATTTGGAATCATAAGCCTAGGTTTTATGGAGTGTTCTTGAGAAATTAGAGGATTTTGTCACCTTTGTTGACAAAGACAAGGATGCTTGATCAAGGGAGAACATGTTTTTGAGTCACATGGGTATGGTGAATCCATTTGGGAAGGTAATATGGTGTTGCTTTCTTTCATTTGTTTCTTGCTATCCTTTGTAATTCAAGCTCTTAAATTGGATTAATTAACTTATTTAAGCTAATTAATCTAATTTAAGAGCTTAAGTAAGAATTCCATAGATCCTTTTGAATATATCATTATTAGAAATTTATTTTGAATATCTACATCACCTAGTGATATCATCTATGGCATGTTAGGATGTAGAGAGGATTATAAAGCAATTTAGTCAAACTTTAGTCCATAAATCATGAAAAATGCATAAAGAAATAACTAACTAAGCCTATCTATTATTATGGGAATTACAAAGGATAAAAAGAAACAAATGAAAGAAAGCAACATCATATTACCTTCCCAAATGGATTAACAATACCCATGTGGCTCAAAAGCATGTTCTCCCTTGATCAAGCATCCTTGTCTTTGTAAATAAAGGTGGAAAACTCCTCCAATGTCTCAAGAACACTCCATAAAACCTAGGCTCATGATTAAAAATCACTAAAGTAGCCTATCAATGAAGCTTGTAACTAATTTTAATGGTTTATTGCAAAGGATTGTGGAGACAATTCTTCATAATAACTTTGCATAAATCAAGCTTAAAATTCATGTCCATGGCCTCTCTATTTATAAATTTTTGAGACTAGTCAGGATTATCCATGGCCACACATCTCAATCTTGAGATGGATAGTCATGGTTGATCTTGACCAATCTCAAAAATATATAAATAGAGAGGCCAAGGACATGAATTTTAAGCTTGATTTATGCAAAGTTATTATGCATAAATCTCTCCATAATCCTTTGTAATAGACCATTAAAATTAGTTACAAGCTTCATTGATAGGCTAGATTAGTGATTTTGAATCATGAGCCTAGGTTTTATAGAGTGTTCTTGAGACATTGAAGGATTTTTCCACCTTTGTTGACAAAGACAAGGATGCTTGATCAAGGGAAAACATGTTTTTGAGCCACATGGGTATGGTGAATCCATTTGGGAAGGTAATATGATGTTGATGTCTTTCATTCATTTCTTGCTATCCTTTTTAAATCTCATAGGAATAGGTAGGCTTAGTTAGTTAGTTCCTTATGAATTTTTCATTATTTATGGACTAATGTTTGATTAACTTTCTTTTTAATCATCTCTACATCTTGGCATGCCATAGATGATGTCACTAGGTGCTATAGATATTCAAAATCAATTTCCAATAACGAGATATTCAAAAGGATCTATGGAATTCTTAATTAAGCTCTTAAATTGGATTAATTAGCTTAATTAAGATAATTATTCAAATTTAAGAGATTGAATTACAAAGGATAGAAAGAAACAAATGAAAGAAAACAACATCATATTACCTTCCCAAATAGATTCACCATACCCATGTGGCTCAAAAGCATGTTCTCCCTTGATCAACCATCCTTGTATTTGTCAACAAGCAAAATGGGTTTGAAAGATTTAGGCAGAAACCAATAAAATTACACTTTTTCTATAAAGTGCGAGGGTTCAACAGTGAAAAAGCACTGGGTCGCCCTAGTCAACCCATAGTGCCAACCTAGTAGGTATGGGTCAACCCTATACATTTTGCAAGTTAAAGGTCCAGTTTAGAATTTTTAGGTGATCCAAAAGGTCTAGAATGGAAACTAAAAACTAGGAAAGGGGAAATAAGGGTGTTGAATCAAATTTTTGAGTCAATAAGGCAAAAACATAGAAAAAAAATTGGTCAAACTAGTTTGACCAAAGAGCTAAAAAATATGAAAAAGTGTGCAAAAGGCTAAAAGAGGGCTAGTATGGCCCAAAATGACCAAGTAAGGTCAAGAAGGATCAAAAAGGATAAAATTAATCTAAAATTAATAAAATAAGGTAATTTAGGTTTGTTTTTAATGTAAAAATAATGTATTTTGTCTATACATGATATAGAAGAACTGATACATCCTTTGTTGTTTCTTGGTTGTATAGATGATGGAGATTTTGGCAACTTGTGAATGTGGGGTGGTTATCCTATTTTATAGATAGGTTATCAAATGGAGATAGGGCTAGACTAGGATCCATAAGTCTAGGTAGGATAATAGAGATGTGTCGAATCCCCCTTAGTGATGACTCATTAGTCATGTTCCTCAATTATTGGGAATGATTAACTACCACCTTCAAATGGGAGGTGGATGGGGATACAATAGAGGTGGATATCACATTAGAGGATGTCCATGCTATCTTGGGGCTACTTTTAGTAGGATCACATGTGACTATAGGGATACCAGATAGTCTAGAGGAGAGAAGAGCCCTTACCATGTGAGCTACAAGCTTAGATATGATATTACCAAGTAGGAGGGTGAGTATGTGTAGAGTAGAAATTTACTCTACGTTGCATTCTATTTTTTAGTCACGCACTGCAAAATTTTGCTTTCGCATTCTTTGGTCCAAGATGGTGAAGTTGTGAAACAAAGCATGGGCTCTATTTTCCTTTTGATTCATTTTTGCCTAAGTGTTGAAGTTGAGCAGAAGTTGACAAGTGTCATCGACTGAGGCATCCTTTCTCAAGGAAACTGCCAAGTGTCGTCGTCCGAGGCACCTTTCATATTTTCTATGAGTTGGTTAGAATGTGCCACGTATCTCATAGTGACTTAGTAGAACATGACAAGTGTCAACATCCATGTTTACAAATTGGCACCCATGTTTTATCTCTTTGCAGTGGAAGGATTTCAAAAGGCTAAGTATCGAGATCAGGCAAAAATCACTAAGTGGCAATAGCGGAAGGTCTCAGTGTTGTTTTTCTAAAAGCGATAAAAGCTGCCATGTATCCAAGATGAAGAGAGCAAAAGTCACCACGTGTCAGCATCTAAAATATGTTTGGTTCAATGCCTTGGTTCAATAGTCTTGGTTTAATGCCTTAGTTCATGTGTAAACAGCATGCAATGTTGAACCATTGAACCATTTTTGGTTTAATCGGTTGGTTTAACAACTTAGTACAATCAGGCAATTCAAAGGAACATCCCAAAAACCATAGGGATTAAGTGACCTTTTGGAAGGCAGTAAGGTGCAACCAAACCATTCAAGCAGAGGCTGCCAAGTGTCATCCACCAAGCCCATTTTCTACTCCATTCCTAGAAGAAGCAGAAGACACCACATATCTTCCTAGAAGAAGCAGAAGATGCCACGTATATTCCCAAAAGCAGTGGAAGCTACCATGTGTTGCCACCTGAAAGATCTTCTTCATTTTTCATTACTAAATAAAGACTATGGTGGGTCCCGGGTTTTATTTCTAAAAGTCTGTAGAAGTTGCCAAGTGTCACCATCTATAGGAGCCTAACATGTGCTCTGAACGTTTCCATAGTATAGCTAAGGAGCAGTGAAGATTGCCATGTGTCCTTATGCCCTTTTTAAAGTTATTCAGGTAAGAGATGTTGTGGGTCTTATTATCTTTCAAGCTATTGAGATTTCAAGGAAGTAGATGGTGATAAGTGTCAAAGGCAGAACAATCCTGAGCCAAGACACAAAAGGGTATAAATTATGCAAAAAATGTTGCGTGTCTTTGATAGTTGCTGCAGAACATGACACGTGTCATCCTCTGGTATCTCCTGAAGTAATTAGAAGATTTTTAGGGAATTGACTAGGTGTCCTCTTCTGTTTAATATAATAGAGTGTCATGTGTATCTATTTCAACAAGTGAACTACAGGGAAATAGAACGTTTCAGAATCTAAGAACTATCTTCTGATAGACACTTCCAGCTCAGTTAGAGTTCAATTTGGGCCATAAGTTTGGGAACACGTAGACAATCTAGAGGGAATCTAAGGCCAAGATCAAGAGGAGGAAGAGACAAAGAGGGAAATTCAGTGGGAGTTATTTCTAGTAGATGGATCAATTCACCAGGTAGATATTTGGGGCCTACAAACATTAAAAGCACCGTCTATTTGTCCCCTATGAGATAAAGGTAGAATAGACAGTTGCGCAAGAAAGCAAGTGATGGAATGAGAGATCCAAATCTATAAAGAGGAGTGCGGGGATCACCATGGAGGATAAGATATGGAGAGAGAGAGAATTTCTAAATATAGAATTATTGTAACAAGTTTTAGACTTTCTAGAGCTGTGGCTAAGTAATATCATTTGCTTTTGTCTCATTTTCTTGAGTTGCAAGTTTTATATGACTATACATGTTTCTGTGCCTTTTGTATAACTAGAAGATTCAAATAAGGAAATTGAACCCTATGCCTTTGTTGATATTATCTATGTCATTTGCAAAAGTAGTCTACACTGTAGATTTTCTAGAACTGTGATTAGGAATTTCATTTGCTTTTGTCTCATTTTATTGAGTTGGAAGGTTTACATAACTGTATGTGTTTCTACGCCTCTTATGTGATCAGAAAATTCAATTAAGAAGATTTAACCCTATGCCTTTGTTGACATTTTTATATTTTATCAAAAGAAGTATATGCTGTGAGCCTCTATTTCTATTATTTCAATCTTTTACATGGATCATGCACTTGTTCGCTCTTAAATGTAAATGAATCCTACATATAGTTTCACTATACTTGGGATTAAGGTCAAATTACATTCAGGCACATCACCATAGTTAGATTTTCTTTCTTTACATTTGCATTTTTGTTTAAATTCCCATCCCTTTTCCCCCAACACTTGATATAAAGAAGAGACCAGCTTCTTAAAAATCTGGAGGTTGTTTCAAGTCGCATGTCCCACATCTTGAAACTTCCCATTGTTGGTGTCTGAAACAAAGTGTAATTTTAAACATCAACAGTTTTTGGCATGCCCAGTGGGACTAGTCTTGAAGTTTCTTTCAAGACCGTATGAACTAGAGAGCTACAAGGAGTTAGAGTTATGGACCAGTAACCAGATCACAATCTGCTACAAATCTAGGTATTCTTTTACCACCTTTGGTAACAAGTCCAAGAAGAAGAGCTAACCAGTTTGTACTAATAACAAGAGCAAATATGGGAGCCCCATACCCCCAAGAAATTATGCAAGCTGGAACACTGGTAGTCCCTTAATCCTCCCAACACCACCATCAATTTGGGATCCTATCCCAGTGAATGCCCTAAAATCTCTACCCAAATTCAGTGGGCAAGACTCTAAAACACCTAGGGAACATCTTCAAGATGCATCAGATGTTTATGCTATACATGTTGTCACACAAAAAATGTGGCCATAAGATTATTAGTAGCTTCTTTTAAAGGGAAGGCTCTAGAATGGTATCGATCTTTGACCCCAAATACCATATCTACATGGGATTAGCTCAGAGATCTATTCTTTGAAAGATTTGCAGAGAAGGGTGATAAGTCTTCTTTGTTACAACAGTTAATTACCATTCAAAGGGGACCACAAGAAGCCATGACTGACTTCAATTCCATATTTTAGAAGACTTGGGACATAATCCTTGTTACAGCTAGACCATTACCAGGTATGACCATAGTGTTTTATCTTAAGGCTTTGAATTCAGATATATCTGTTATGATTCAGTTACTTGGAGGACACATTTTTCCAGAGGCTTATGAATATGCGGTCAGAGTTGAGAATCATTTAATAGATGCTAGAAAGTTACCTCCAAGGCCTCCCATGCCCATATTCCCAAAAATTTCCTTGCCATTACCTCAAGAAGTTCCTAAATCTGTAAGCCCACCTATGTCTATGTACACTTACCCTCAACCATCTGTGAAAGAACCTGTCCCTGCTCAGTCATCTGAGATGGATGATATCAAGAATATCCTAAGGATGTTTTCTAATGAGCTAATCAATATAAAAAGATAGTAGAATAGTTTCTCTAAACCTCCATATCAATGCTATCAAGGAAACAGTTTTTTATCTTAGCCAAACCAATCTCAAGGCCCTCCAGGACAAACTAATCATCAGCCAACAAACCAATTGGTTGCAGTCCCCACACCCTCATAGACTATTCCTCCCAATTCAAATAGGGATATTATTCCAAGACAAAATAACTACATGGATAATACTAATGCCTAGTGTTTCCCTTGCAATAATGCTCATACACCTAGAGATTGTCCTATGGGTAATCTACAACAAAAGGTAGTAGATCAAAGAAGAATGGATGGTCAGTTTGCAAGTTCTAGTGACAATCAAGCCTACCAGTCTCTTGGTATGCAGAATTTAGTCCTAGTGGCTCAGATGCAAGGAATGTCCTTGAAACAAGAGGAATAAATAGCCTCAAAACATGCTTTGTTCTCATGGGTTGAAGATGAAGAATCAATTTACTTGAATGAAGCATCTACCTCCCAAAAACTAGTGGTGTAATCTAATTATTTTACCAGATCAAGGAGAAGGATGGTGGAACAACCTAAGATTGTAAATAGTCAAGTCATGGAAAATCCTCTATTTCAAGGACAAAGAAACACTATTGTCAGACAAGAAGTGCCTCAGTCAGTGCAAAATCAAGGAACTCTAGCCCAAATTCAAGAAAAGACAAGATATCCTTATGTTCAAAAAGCTTAGACTCTGGGACCAATAAATGTGGTGGATCAATTAAAGAATACTCCAGCATAAGTATCAATATGGGATATATTGGCTATTCCTGAATAGAAGACACTACTATAAGAAGCTCTGCAAGGCCAAACAGTGCCCAAAGGTACTATTACCAAAGAAGGACCTACTGGAAAAGAAAAGCTCAAAAATATAGTCCATTTACAGACAATAGCCCTAGTAAATAATATAGTAGAGGTAAGCAAATCCAAACCAGATCCCTTTTATTTGACTTTAATAGTTGGCAAGAAACTATTGCATAATGCAATGATTGATTCAGGGGCTAGTACCATAGTAATGCCCAAGTAGATAGCTGATGCTTTAGGAATTAAGTATGAACCACTAACTAAAGGAGTCATACAGCTAGATGGCAAAGCAGTACAAACCATAGGGAGAATCAAACAACTCCAATTACAATTATATGCTTGTCCAAATATAATTGTAAATCAAGATGTAGTAGTGATAGATATACCTCCTATTTTTGGCTTATGTTTGTCAAGAGACTTTACAGCCAAAATAGGGGGATATATGTCCCTTGATCAGTCTCATCTCATTTTAAGAACCCAATACAGTTCAAAGATGAAGATATTGTCTGAACCATTACATAAAGATCACATCACTAATGATCCCACTGCAAAGTTAGAGGCATCCCATGCCATGATGAATAAAGAAGAGAAGGTCTTTGTCGAAGAGCTAGGTGAATGGACTGGGTATAATCAAGAAGAAGAAAATGATCATTTATTAGCTATGATGCAAAGTGACCCATTTGGAAATTATGACTCCATTGGTTTGGTAACTTACATTATACTTGATGAGGATCATAGAATTCCAAATGTTCTGGAGGAAGAAAAGTCAAAAGATACCTCTTCTATTAATCCTTGGGTCTCTTATGAATTTTAGATTCCTAGTGAGAAATCACAGGCATATATTTTGACCCCTGATGAAGAAGAAATAATCTCTAACTTTCTTCTTACTTTGTAAGATGATGAGGAAGAGCATGGACAATTCCTGGACCATGATTTGCTTGAAATCATTGAGTCTGGTTATATCATTTTTCAAGATAGTTGTGAACTAGTTATAGATAAGCAGAATGGCATTGAGCCTCAATTGCATGCACAAAATTATTGCAAACTTTCAAAATTTTCCTTTTGAAATATTGGTAATTTTGAATTTATTAAGGAGGATGGTCATGCAGTAAAACCAGAGTTTGAAGCAGAAGGAATTAAGTCATTAATTGATTTCCTAGTAAGACATGCCAATATCAAGAGTAGATATTTGATGAGCTTCCAAGAATAAGAAGAGTCTATATATGTCAAAAGCATGTTTGACTCAAACTCATTTGAATACAAGCAAATCAATGAGGCATACACCAAAGGCAATTCACCAAAGCCATACCCAATTCAATCACTTGTATGGCAACATAAGCTGGCTTGTAGTGAGAGAAAATCTAGAAATTCTACTTTTGATCTAGGAGGGAGATAAAGATGCTTCATTAATGTAGTTAAGTAGTTTCCCTTTCCATTTTTTTCTATTTTCTTGCTTTGTTTTCCCGTTGTTGTTTTCCCACTTTTCTTTTAAATAAGTGTTCTTTGAACACATTATCGGTGGTTTAGAAAGTTTTCAAATTCTTCAAATCCTTGACACATTGAATGTTTATCCAAATCTTTAGAAATCTCCAACGTACCTTGCGCTACCACTTGCATAACGTGTTTATCTCACTATCCTAAGAAGATTGAGTAGGATTTCCTAACGATTATCCGAGTTTAATGCCATTTTGAGACTTGATAGGTCAATAAATAGCTCTTAGCAAGAGTTAAAGTTTACAAGTTCTCAAACATTCTTACACCCACGTGAAAAATATCCTACTACTTGCATTTTTGTGCTTAGAAAATTGCTTCAGCGAAAGCATCTCTATTTTTCAAAGATTCATACAAGTTACCACAGAGAAGATACAAAGATGGAGGGGGCACAATCTTCACAGTAAGGAGTTGGGATGTATGAATCCCTTGATAGGTTTCTTGCAAGTAAATCGTATGCTTCAGTGTCTGCACAACCATTGAAGGCCTATCCAAGGACCAAGTTTCCTGAAGCTGGCCTAGCAAGTGATTCAATGAAGATAAAGGATTATGCAGATGGTATAATGGATCCAATTCTTCAGAAAGCCAATAGCAAAATATTAGAGAAGAGGCACATCAAAGGTGTTTACAAAGGGCCAGAGTAGGGAAATTTGAAACATTCACCATGAGGATATGGACCTCACAATTGGCTAAGTTCATTGTCCTAACTGTGCATTCATGCCCCAACCTGGTCGAATTATGTGCAGATTGGCTCCATGCACCTTCAAGCACCATTCAATGAGGCCCATTCATAGTGCAAATCACACCACAAGCTATCAAGGATATGTTAGCCCTACATCATGACAGTGCAGTCACATTTCCCACTATGGCTTAGATGTAAAGGATGTGGGCCAATATCAACACTCAGACAAGGTTCTTGAGAACTAAGTTATAAATGGATGATGATGATACTATGATACCCACACTCCCTGTACCAAGAGCTCAATTCACACAGGCTAGCCAAGATGCATTGTCTATGATGGCTCTCATCTTTGGTATGAAAGATGATATGGCAATGTATGCAGAACAAATAGCTATCCTTTTTAGGCTAAAGACTATTGACAAAACCCAAGAGTATCAGCTCGACTTCTTGAAACAAATTGTATTATTGATGGTAGAATAATTGGCTCATTTCAGATCAAAAGGAGTGTTCAAGTATTATTCCTATTTTTTCCACCTCATGCTTTTCCAGAACTCTGATCTCTTTACCCAACATATGCATCTTAACATGTATGACCCAGATTTTGATCTCCAAAGGACCATTCCTGTTTCTGCATGGACACACATTTTGTCAAAGACTAGTGACCCGTATGAGTTTTGGGGATTATTTGTCACTCCTGCCTTTTGTCATCTCCGTCTTGAACCAATTATGAATAGATTATTCCCTAGTGTTTCAAATCTTTTGGTCAGTTTCCCAATCCCTTGTGATTTCTATTTTGGATCACACCATACCGTTATAAGAGTCCATGGTTTTTGTGGAGAACCAATATTGCTACCAAAGGTTTTGACTCTTAGAATAGCATTCCTTGAGGTCACCAGATAAGTATCCATAGTTGATAATGAATTTGGTTTTGGGAAGAGAAAAAGAAAAATGTATGATCTTCTGTGGATGACAACAAGCATGGTTTTGGAAACCAGAGATGCAGAAGTTGTGTTGCTTAGAAAGCTAGCCTTTCTGGGTTTCCTTCTAGTATAAGACAAATGGGTTTATGACCCAAATGATTTCATAGCCTCCTGGGTAAGGACTAATAGGGTTGTAACCAGAATTGTGCATGAAGGTCACCCTTTTTGGGAAACCAAGAAAAATCTTAGGGAAGACAATCCTAGATTTTATGTTGAGTTAAAAGACTTGCCACTTCCATAGAATAGGCCATGGGAGACATTCTATGTTAAGTTGAGAGAGTCTGATCCTAAAGTCAAAATGACTTCTGGCTTAAGGAGAGCATTAAAGAATAAAGATTAAGATACTAAGAAGATAGAAGCCTATTTGAAGTATAGGTAGGAAATTTGTCAAACAACCCATTCTTTCAAGAATGTAGACACAAATGAAAGATGGGAAGAACTATGGGATGAGTGTCATCTCTCCCTTGCATCTAGCCTAGAGATAGGTAATTTTCCTACACCAAATGAAGGACAGGAAGATAGGGCCAGGTCAAGCCAAGACTCATAAGCCTCAATAAAAGGAGTAGAAATATAGCCAGGAGAAGAGACACCCAAGAAATGAAAGAGGGTGCAATTTCAATTAGCTTCAAAGGAAGAGATGGACACCTCACAATGCCAATTATAGGGTACTGTAATTACTCCTCAAGTAAGTACTACTCCTCCCTCTCCTTCTCAACCTATTTCTTCCCCTGTCACTTCTGCCTCTCCCATTTCTCACTTCATCCCATCAGTGCCACCTCAGGCCTTAACATTACCCTATTTCTTCCCTTCTGCTCCCAAGAAACCTTTCCCTCAGATTGCCCAAAGCCAATAATTGGCTATTCAATATGGTCTACCATAGGGACATCCTTTTGTGGGTGGGCACATTGCCTCTCCTTCCACCTTCTAGACCTAAGCAGATGCTGCTAGGAAGGCAAGGGAAGCCCGAAGGGAGAAGAAGAAGATCAAGGAGAATAAAACTTTGGCTACACCCCATTTGTAGTTGCAATTTAACCCCATCTAATAGCAATTGATGGTGACTCATTTGTCACCAAATGTAATAAATCCAATGGAGTAGATGTAGCTGGAAGATTACATGATGAATGTTATGGCCATCAACATGTCACTCTTCAGGCCACAAGACAATTGAGCTACTAACTAAATCTACTTCTGTAGTTACTAAAGATTATTTGAAGATATCAAGAAGGCTACAAAAGAAGGAAGCTGAGCTAGCAAAGGAAAAGGCAAATTGTGACAGTCTGACCTCAAAAATCAATAGCAAAAATAATGAGGTAGAGAATCTAAATAAACAGTCGCAAAATATTGTCTCTTTAGACTCACTGGGCAATTCAGGCCCAAAATGATTCTTTAAAGGCAAAGCTCACATAGGTAAAGAATGCAATAACAACCCTCAGGCATGAAAAGGTAGCACTACAAAGAAAGTGTGAGGAACACCAGTTGTAGGTTACCCAATTGCAACAAAAGATGTTGGCCGAATAGAATAACACCGTTGTCATAATAGCCCAATTTCACTTAGAGCAATAGAGAGCAACATAATTGACACTAGAGTTGGCCAATAGGCTAAAGAGTGTTAGAGTATTAAGTCTGGTAAGGGAGCTATATGAATCCATTTGGAAGAGAATATCTTTAGAGATTATTCAGCTTACGCCATCTCTCACCTTCCTACTAAATGCACAAAAATTGTGTAAAAAGGTGGAGAGTTCAGTTGTAAATACTCTGGCTATAGTCTCTGAGAGAGTAACGAACTCACAAACATTGCTGCAAAAGCTTTATGATGCAACAAATACAACATTGTTAGCAACAAGAATAAATGACAAAATGGTCACTACTAAGTGAGTAAATGAGGTTCTCAGTTGTAATTTCATAAGTAACAGTTGTAAGGAGCTTTTGGATGTCATGAAGGAAGGAATCAATGAGATGAAGTAGCATGTTGAAGATCTAGTATAATTAGGTCTTCCTTCTCCATTTATTGATGATGATACCATGTTGATGTTAGAATAAATTGAACCGTTGTTGTTGGCTAGACAGAATGATCAAACAGTTTTCTAAGATCTAAGGGATGATTCATCAGTCCCTGAAGTAGAAGCTATCTTGGTTCCTATTTCCTAGCTTGAATTCAAATTGAAGGCTATTGTTCAAAATTTACAAAACTTTTCACACAAGGATATCATTAACCTTGATTTAGCCTTCAATGAATTGCAAAATAAGCAAGGTTTATTTGATGAAGAGTGGTTCACCTATTAGATAGCATTGTTGAAGCTGTGATTTTGAAATTTTGATCTAGCAGGAGTCATGGTTTCTTTTTGAGCAGGCTCAAAAGTCCTCGGGGTTGCCAATAACTGTAGAGTAAAAATTTACTCTATGTTGCATTCTATTTTTCAATCACGTGCCACAAAATTTTGATTTCACATTCTTTGGTCCAAGATGGCAAAGTCATGAAATAGAGCACGGGCTCTATTTTCCTTTTGATTCATTTTTGCCTAAGTGTTGAAGTCAAGCGAAAGTTGACAAGTGTCATCGACCGAGGCATCCTTTCTCAAGGAAACTGCCAAGTGTCATCATCTGAGGCACCTTTCATATTTTCTATGAGTTGGTCAGAATGTGCCATGTATCTCACAGTGACTCAATAGAACATGCCAAGTGTCAGCATCTGTGGTTACATATTGGCACCCATGTTTTATCTCTTTACAATGAAAGGATTTCAAAAGGCTAAGTATCGAGATTAGGTAGAAAGTGCCAAGTGGCAATAGTGGAAGGTCTCAATGTTATTTTTCTAAAAGTGACAGAAGTTGCCACGTATCCCAACTAAAGAGAGCAGAAGACACCACGTGTCGACATCTAAAAAATGTTCAGTTCAATGCCTTGGTTCAAAGTCTTAGTTCAATATCCTTGGTTCAATGCCTTGATTCATGTGTAAATGGTGCACAACATTGAACCATTGAACCATTTTTGGTTCAATCAGTCGGTTCAATAGCTTAGTACAATTAGGCAGTTCAAAGGAGTGTCCCAAAAACTAAAGGGATCAAGTGCACTTTTGGAAGGCAATAAGGCGCAACCAAACCATTCAAGCGGAGGCTACCAAGTGTCATCCACTGAGCCCCTTTTCTACTCCATTGCTAGAAGAATCAAAATATGCCATGTATATTCCCAAAAGTAGTGGAAGCTACCACATGTTGCCATCTGAAAGATCTTCTTCATTTTTCATTGCTGAATAAAGACTATGGTGGGTCCTGGGTTTTATTTCTAAAAGGCTATGGAAGCTGTCAAGTGTCACCATCTGTAGGATCCTAACATGTGTCCCAAATGTTTCCACAGTATAGCTAAGGAGCAGTGGAGATTGCAACGTGTCCTTTGTTGAAGCAAGCAGAGATTGCCACCTATCCCTATGCCCTTTTTAAAGTTATTCAGGTAAGAGATGCTGTGGGTCTTATTTTCTTTCAAGTTATTGAGATTTCAAGGAAGTGAATGGTGACAAGTGTCAAAGGCAAAATGATCCTGAGCCAAGACACAAAAGAGTATAAGTTATGCAAAAAATATTGCGTGTCTTTGATAGTTGCTGCAAAACATGACACGTGTCATCCTCTGATATCTCCTGAAGTAATAAGAAGATTTTCAAGGAATTGACTAAGTTTCCTCTTTTGTTTAATAGAATAGAGCGTCCTGTGTATCTATTTTAGCAAGCAAACTACAGGGAAATAGAACATTTCAAAATTTAAGAACTATCTTCTGATAGACACTTCCAGCTCAGTTAGAGTTCAATTTGGGCCATAAGTTTGGGAACGCGTGGACAATCTAGATGGAATCCAAGGCCAGGATCAAGAGGACGAAGAGACAAAGAGGGAAATTCAATGGGAGTTATTTCTAGTAGATGGAGCAGTTCACCGAGTAGATATTTGGGGCCTGCAAACATTGAAAGCACCGTCTATTTATCCCCTGTGAGATAAAGGTAGAATAGAGAGTTGCATAAGAAAGCAGGTGATGGAATGAGAGATCTGAGGCTATAAAGAGGAGTGTGGGGATCACCCTGGAGGATAAGATATGGAGAGAGAGAATTTTTGAATATAGAATTATTGTAACAAGTTTTAGACTTTCTAGAGTTGTGGCTAAGTAATATCATTTTCTTTTGTCTCATTTTCTTGAGTTGAAAAGTTTATATGACAATACATGTTTTTGTGCCTTTTGTATGATTGGAAGATTCAAATAATGAAATGGAACCCTATGCCTTTTTTGATATTATCTGTGTCATTTGCAAAAGTAGTCTAGATTGTAGATTTTCTAGAACTGTGATTAGGAATGTCAATTGTTTTTGTCTCATTTTCTTGAGTTGGAAGGTTTACATAACTATACGTGTTTTTGTGCCTCTTATGTGATCAAAAAATTTAATTAAGAAGATTGAACCCTATGCCTTTGTTGACATTTTTATATTTTAGCAAAAGAAGTCTATGCTGTGAGCCTCTATTTTCATTATTTCAATCTTTTACATGGATCACGTACTTGTTTGATCTTAAATGTAAATGAATCCTACATATAGTTTCACTATGCTCAGGATTAAGGTCAAATTACATTCAGACACATCGCCATAGTTAGATTTTCTTTCTTTGCATTTGCGTTTCTATTTAAATTCCCATCCCTTTTCCCCCAACACTTGATATAAAGAAGAGACGAACTTCTTAAAAATCTAGAGGTTGTTTCAAGTTGCATGTCCCACATCTTGAAACTTCCCATTGTTGGTGTCTAAAACAAAGCACAATTTCAAACATCAACAGTATGTTCAATATTTATACATCACAAATTATAGATATCTAGAAGACTTTGATAGGCCTTGCGACATAGTATGTGCTATGTCACAAGTTAGACAACAAGGTACTACTATTCATGGTAGCATTGAGCAGGATGATCTTGGAAGAGCAAGTTCTATAGACCTAGGCTTGGTCATTTGGGTCTAGTTGGTACATGATATGTAAAAGATGCTAATCAAAGGGTAAAGGACCATGGTAATGATTATATTATTAATAGATTAGATTTATGAGAGGTTTCCTATGCACTACCTAGTTGCGTTACCCCATGCAGTCAATGATAGATCACCTTATGTGAGGAGATAAATAGAAGACCTAATAATGTAGGTCATGCTAGCATTGAAATTAGTGAGACATGAAGATAGCATATGGTAGCCATACGAGCACATAGAAGCTACATAGGTAAGCTGGTACATGGTTACACCAGTGATAAAGAGGATAAAGGTGGTCAAACACTACTTCTAGTGGAGAAAATAACATCTAGTGGCACGAGTGCCAAGATAAATGGGCTTGTGACATCCAACAACATTGATACTAATACCCAAGTAGTGGGCTTGGCATGTGAGGGAGCCATAGGGGAGGAGAGGACTCAAACCACTAATAGTGAGGTTGATATTAAGGCCACATCGAGATCGACCATAGACTAGTTCGGTATGAGGAGTTGAGTAGGAGGATAGGGATGCATAGGTAGAGATACTAAATATACCATTACCAACTCCACACAAAGATGAGCAATGAGTACATGACTCAACGGTGGTAGGAGGTAGAGGAGAGAGTGGAGACTATTACCATCCCAGATGACCCCATAGGTGAGCCATAGGAGATGATAGAGAGACCATTCAAATGGAGGTTATAACTGACATGAGTCATTGTAATTAGGCTTGAGCTAAGGAGGCATCCTACAAAAGAGGTAATAGGAGGTTGCGTAGATGGGGAGACTATGCTAGGCAATTGCATAAATGGTGAGACCATACTAGCCAAGACATAGATAGGTAAAAAGATGATTTATTTATTGATTAAGTTTTCATTTATAAATAGAGATATATAAATAGATATTATGAGATATGACAATGATCTAATATCCATCTTATGTTATTTTTTAGGTGTAGGTGATGATGAGTAAGAGAGATGGGGGTCCATGGTGAGGGGAGCACTCCATGATATCTTGGATGATAATCTATAGTCATATGACCCTATAACATTAGAGGATCCAAGTGTACTATCTACCCTAGCTTTGGTGAGATGGTTTAAATTAGTTGGAGAGGTAGAAGGGAAAATATGGCTATAGAGGGAGAGGATGCAACTAGCAACAATGATGGGTGTTAGGGAGATATAGGAATGGAAGCCCTTAACAAATGAGATAGATAAGCATCTAGTTATAATAGCATAGATTATAGAGATCTGAACCTAATTGATGAAGTCACATATGTGAGTAGTACATTTACAGGCATAGGTAAAGGGTTTGAGATATTAGATAGCCTCCTTACAGTATACCATTTGAAGGAGTCAGACCAAGGCCTCAGTAGGCAACATGGCTAGGCCATGAGATAGATAGGATGGAATATAGACCTAGAGCTAAAGCATTATATAGGGTTACATTATATCAAACTCATGATATATAAATATGATCATTTTGGCATATTTTTTGTTAGATGTGTATGTTGTCTTTATGGTTGATTATGTTTGTGTATTATGGTTATGGATGTGGATGCTTTGGTTATGTTTCTTTCTAGCACATGTATTTATCTGTGTTGTATATGCTATAGGAAATATATGAGAGGTGGTTTCTTTTCTATCAGTATAAAAAACACATATTCATGGTTTAAAAGATATAGATAAAAAAGGATTTGGAAAAATATAATCAATCAATAAAATGTACTACATACTATTCCAAGTTGGGAAATGTGTAATAACAAGAAATGCCTAAGTATAAAGAACTAAGAAATGAAAAAACAAGATGGTAAAAAGGAATTTGTTTTTAAACCAATATGAAAGATTTTTACACCAAATTAAAACAAGTAAATTCATACTACATATCACATTGGGAAGTAGGAAAATAATGCAATAAAATAAAAGGTATGTAATAGGGAAAAAATGGTATAAAAATAAATAAATTAAGTCAATCAATCATACTAAATCATTCTAGGAAGTATGAAATAAAAACAAAATTAAAAAAATTGGTCTTAAATTTATCATACAAATTCAAGCTGGGAAGTATGAAAAATTCAAGAAATGATTGAAATATTACACACACTCACAAAATAAGAAGATAAAAAGGCAAAGGAAAAATGAAGTAAGCATAAAACATATTAAATATCAAGATGGGAAGTATGTAAAATGGTGTGTAACTCCATAATCGATCGAATCTTATCTCAAATTTGACACATAATTTAGATGGTGACTTGGGTATTGAAAAAAATTGAGGAGGGTCTGGTCCTATCCAAAGTCTTACACTGCAACTCAACAAAGAGAACACCACTGGGGTGGAATAAATAAGAAAATTAGGTAATAAAATGATGTGGGTAATAGGAAAGAAAAAAAGATAATTTTTGAGGATGGTCAAGTCCTGTCCATGATCTTACAATGCAACTCATAAATCAAATCCCAAGAGGAGGGTGATTAGTACACCAAATAAAAAATAACAAGAGGAAATATAAATGATATAAGGAGTGAAAAAGAGAGTGTAAAAATCAATACTTAGGCATCCTATGAGAAGACATTAGGAGGCAAGAGGAATATTAATGACATGAGAAGACACTAAGTGACTAGTGGTCATTTATGTACAAAAGAAACCTGTTTATTATAAACACAAATCTTTGTAGGAAAATAATCATGCTACTAAGATCAACTCATGAAGGTATACTATTACAAGGAAAATTAAAATGGACCTACCTTCTCATGACATGTTCCCCACTCTTCAGGACCCCTTATAGAGTCATTAGTCTACTATGAAGATTGGGTAATTGCATGAGAAATTAGGTAGTAAAAGAATATTTTTTCATTATCCTCTTCTAATCTATTGTCCTACCACACCCCAAAGGACTTCAGATCTATGTGAAGCCTACTATGGAGTTTTAGATTCAATAGAAGGACATGTGCTTTGAATCATGTCTTTGAATATGATTAAACTTTTAAGAATATTTTTGCCTTTTGATATCATTACCTTTTATTTAAATGATTTGGATTTTAAATATTTTTGAAGGATTTTGAATATTCCTCCTCCATATAGATTTGGAATGACCAATCATGAGAGAGATAGTGATACACATGAATGAGCTGTAGGCTAAGGCTAAAGGAAGCTAAGTAACCAGAGACAAAAAACTGTCTAGGACACTTAGGCTTGATAATGTGTCAAGAACCTAGAACAATAAGCATGCTCTGATAGTCAGGATCTTGCTCCACCAAATTAGAGCACATATGATTACTTCTTGTATTAGCAACTAAACACAAAATTTAACCAGAATCAATAAGTAACTAGAAATATGAAACAACACAAGAATTGAGAGACAATACACTATCTTGTATTAATATCATACAGAAGAATATACAATAAAGAAGATGCCACTTCTTCTTCCACCTCAAAGGCTCACCACACCTCAAGACCTTCTTCCCTCTCTCTCTTGGTCACAACAATCAACTCCAATATAGAATTGATGTTCACCTCTCCAACCAATCAGTAACACGCTGCCAGTTCACCAAGTACACAACCATACTCCAAGTAGATCTCCTGCTCTCTACTGCTACCTGCAAATCACTAGACCTTACTCACCATTGTAGATCTCCTATAGAAAGTCATGCACACATGCTGACCAAGATCATACACATATGAAGAACCCTTCTGATTCTCCAAACCAGTACCCACCTTGGTACTGTGGCACTAGGAGGAACTCACCATTGCTCTCTTCTCTCTGAAGGAGCTTATTGCTCTCTTACTCTCTAGCTACAAAAAATTACAATACAGCCCATGAGTCCATATATAGATCTCATGCTTACAATAATTAGACTAACCTAATTACAATAATTAGATGCACAACTCAAGACTACAACTAGCCCTTGACATGCAAACAAACAGTCCAAAAATAGACTCTCTCGGATCAACATGCAAACTGCCTGTTCTCGCACAGGCTGCCGACGTCGGCCCCTCCATGACCGATGTCGATCGACTGGTGACTGACACCGATTGCTTCCTCTTTGCTATCTGACCGATGTCCATTGATCAGACCAATGTTGATTTCCCTACAATTGATTTTGCAACTCCTCGCAACTTTGCATCCTTCGTAACTTCTCCTATTTACATCCTAGTGAAGCTTTTAGCTCCATAACCTAACAATCTCCCACTTGGAGATAAATAACTGCACATGTACTTATACCTGTACATCATCTAAATTATTTCTTGGCTTGTATTCCTCTTCAAGATCAACCCTGAAGACTAACCACCACACAACCTGTGATGTTACACCTGTCATTCAAATAACCTGCCACATCTGAACCTACATGTAGTGAAGAACTTGACCCTGCATAACAAGAATCTCTGCTGCTGATCCCACTGAACTGCCCTCCAGTACTCCTTCCCCGAATTGGCTCCATACTTTCTAACAACACCCACTACTTGGGAAAAACTCAGGTCTACACTAGACCTCATGTGATTTCAAACCCTGTTTAAAGCTAATCTTGAACTGCCCAACCCTTGGTGTGCTTTTCGATTCTGCATCCTACATCATTAACCCCACTAACACCGTCTTCACATCAGCTCCCACTAGAGATAAAATCTCCATGTCTCTTATGCCAAAGAATTTTACTGCTCCAAATTCTTCATGACACACCTCTGAACTAACCTTACCCTTAGCTCAGCAAATCCCTGTATGTACAAACCTACTAGCAAATAACCCACATATAGTAACTGGATAATGTTGCAATCATCACCCACCTGGTAAGACAAACACAATAGTTACACTGAGATTGACTGAAGCCATGCTTAGTCATCCACCTGTCAAACCTGTACCACTGTCTTGCAGCTTCCTCAAGACCATATGTCTTGGCCTTATGTCTCTTGTATCCATCCATTCTCTTCTTTAACTTGAGAATCCATTCCGTCTCTCAGTGCTTACTTCTAGCTGACAACTCTACCAATATATAACCTATTTGGTTCTTCTCCAAGGACTCACTCCTCATCCATGCCAAGCTCCCACTATTTCTAGATTCTACCTGCATTGCCTCTTCACATCTTCCTGGTTCTTGACCATCAATAATCAATATAAAGAAGGTGAACAATGAATATGAGGTTCACTTACCCTTTTTGACCTTGATATGAGCATTTGAGACTTGTTGACAGCTTATTATCCACCCACCATCTGTACCAGTGACCAATCTCGGTCATCTCCTAGTCTACTCCCGACCGATGTTAGTTCCCTACACTAACCCTGACTGCCGATGTCATTTCCCTGGCTGACGCCGGTGTCCATCCTACCGATGTCAATTCCTTCATGACTGATGTTGGTCTTTATTCTGCCAATGTTAGTTACTTTCTGACTGATGCCAGTACCTATGTTCATTTGTGAGTGATAAATTTTTACCCACGAGCTCTCCATGGATCTAAATCCTAATCAAATCAACCCTGCTCTACTCAATAATTCAGTTCCCTCACCTGATCTCTATCCGTCATCTCCTCCATGAACACCAAGGCTTTCCAATTCTTTAGCTTGTCAAAGACATCTGACTTGCGCTTCAAAACCTGCATTCTCCTTCTACATATGTGACTAAGCCTATGAAGCCACATCTCTGCAACAAAAGGTGAATCAGAAATATAAGTAGATAGATAAAGGATACCTACTTTATTACCACCATATAATTCAAGTGCATCCGCTATGAGAGTTACAATGTATCTCCCATCACCCAAATTTCTTGAAGAAATTAGACTCATCTCCAAGACTGGTACCTGCATGACTTCCTTCAACCACTGTGTGTCATCCGTCTATAATTTCAGCTTCACTTCCCCTTCGTCAATAATATGACAAGGCTCTCCAACCCATAAATAAATCTCTCCAAAGTTTCCAAAGACATACCCATGAAAAGATGCTCTATTTCGGGCTGCATGGAAAGAGGCAAAACAATCTGTAATCAAAGATTCTATGTTATCCAGAACATCTTGTGCAACATCACTTGTAACATATGCTTCTACGCGTTGATCTTCTACCGACCAACAATCTCTTTTTACCTGCTCTTTCTTTCCATCAATCAGACCATTCATGCTATTCAGTTTCTCCATTCGTATCTTACATTCTTCTGCCATTGCTATACTCCCACTCAATCTGAAACCCCTGTGAGTGACCTGTAATCAAAAAACACTACCAGATCTAAAACCACCTGTTAGTCAACCCAACCAAAAGCTCTGATACCACTTGTCAGGAACCTAGAACAATAAACATGCTCCAAATGCCTACTAAGTCAGGATCTTGCTCCACCAAATTAGAGCACATATGATTACTTCTTGTATTAGCAACTAAACATGGAATTTAACCAGAATCAATAAGTAACTAGAAATATGAAACAACACAAGAATTGAGAGACAATACACTATCTTGTATTAATATCATACAGAAGAATATACAATAAAGAAGATGCCACTTCTTCTTCCACCTCAAAGGCTCACCACACCTCAAGACCTTCTTCCCTCTCTCTCTTGGTCACAACAATCAACTCCAATACAAAATTGATGTTCACCTCTCCAACCAGTCAGTAACATGCTGCCAGTTCACCAAGTACACAACCGTACTTCAAGTAGATCTCATGCTCTCTGCTGCTACCTGCAAATCACTAGACCTTACTCACCATTGTAGATCTCTTATAGAAAGTCATGGACACATGCTGACCAAGATCATACACATATGAAGAACCCTTCTGATTCTCCAAACCAGTACCCACCTTGGTACTGTGGCACTAGGAAGAACGCACAATTGCTCTCTTCTCTCTGAAGGAGCTTATTGCTCTCTTACTCTCTAGCTACAAAAAATTACAATACAGCCCATGAGTCCATATATAGATCTCATGCTTATAGTAATTAGACTAACCTAATTACAATAATTAGATGCACAACTCAAGACTACAACTAGCCCTTGACATGCAAACAAACAGTCCAAAAATAGACTCTCTCAGAGCAACATGCAAACTGCCTATTCTCAAACAGGCTGCCGATGTCGGCCCCTCCATGACCGATGTCAGCCGACTGGTGACCGATGCCGGTTGCTTCCTCTTTGCTATTTGACTGATGTCAGTTGATCAGACTGACGCTGATTTTTAGCTCCACAGCCTAACATAATGAACTAGCATGTGATCTCAAGTCTCAACTGTGTATATGCTTAGTTTGATATAAAGGGAAGAGGTAAAAAGGAGATCCAAAGTGGACCAATGAAAGGAGATAATAATGAGATATATTTTTGTTAACTGATCACATGGTAAAGGGAGATAATAACCAAGGGGAACATGGTTTGTATAACGAAATCACCATGACAAATTATCTATGAAAAATAAGGATAAGAAAGCAAAATAATCATAAAGATACAAGAAAGAGAGTTTTTAGAAAAACTCTAGGGAAAATGGGAAAAGTAATGATAAATTAAATACAACCATATGTGAAAATAAATGATAAGATAAGCAAGATATAGTAAAATAAGTAAGAAATCATAATATAAGAGAAGAAAAGATTTGACATAGTGTCAAATTATATAACATATCAAAATAAGATTGGATCACAAGTCCAATCTAAAATATAAATGCGAAATCACCATGCATGTGCTCATAAATATTGGTAAATCCATCCACACACATTATTGAATACATCGGATAAATCTCTATGAAATTATAATTGAATTATTGGTAAGGTTTCATCAATATTCATTGAATACCAGGGAAATACTTCTTTTATGGTCTCCTTTGTTTCCAAACAAGATTCCACTTTTCACATTCAAGAAAGGAAAAATGAGAAACTAAGAAGAATGGACGAGGGTTTGTACGTACCCGGATTGTGGACTTGCACACCAGATTTAGACGATAGCAGGAACTCCTCTTTGGTTGTGGAGGATGACACCTGAAAGAGAAAGAGACTAAAACACGAAAAATGTTAGATGACAAGAAAGTGGATTGCCAAGCGAAAGCTTGGTCCTGGAAGTGCAAAGACTTCTCGGAGGATGACAGTCCACTGTTAAAAATAGAATATTTGACAGAAATAGAAATGATGAAAGACTAAATGAAGGAAATAAAAAGCAAATGCATACCTGATATGCAGCAATCTACTTTGCACAGTCACCGATGTCAGGGGTTTTGCCAATGTCAGTCAAGGAAGGTCACCGACATCGGTTAGGCTGCCGACTTCGGTAGGGGAAACGGTCGAGGTCGATCAGGGTGATGACCAGGGACAAGTTCAGGTCTGGGTTTTTGGTCTGTAGGGTGGACTGTGGTTTCGTCTGAGGGTCAGGGAGCCTGTTTAAGGGTTTAAGGGATTGTTTGGGGGTCTGAGGGACTATTTTTAGGGTCTGAGGGACTGAGAATATTGTCTGGGAATGGACTGGATGGGTGACAGAGGCAAAAGGAGGATGAACGGGAGACAGGGATTCGAGAAGGCTTTTCAACCTCTCAGGGAAGAACAAGGAAGGTTGTGGATAGTGGGCTGGATTAGTAGGTAAATTCAAATAAGAAATGAAATGAAAACAAGAAAGTACTTACCTCCTGCTTGTTGAAGGAAGAATGGAGGAAACCTGTTGTTGGAGCTGTTAACGGTCCTGAAAATGCCAAGAGCCTGGGACTATCTCTGCAGGGTACCTATAGCTGCTAGTGTTGCTGTGTGAGAGGGAGAGAGAGAAAACATGAATGCCAAGCACCAAAAGAGTTCACATTTGCGGGGGTGGAGAATAGTTGTAGAAAATAGTTTTGAAGGCAACTGATGCTGGCAGAACCACCGACATCGGTCGAATAATGACCGATGTCGGTGACAGAAGAATGGGGATAGAGGCTAAAATTAGCCTCTGTCCGTTATTGCACGCTGCCAGGGTCAAAATGGTCATGGGAAAATGGCTGAGAGGGATTAAATAGATGCGGGAGGGAGGATTAAAATGAGATTTGGGTAATAAAGGCTAGGAGATAGGTGGGGGCATCCAAGGAGGGGATCCAAGGTGGCATGGGTGAGGTGGAAAGGGGGCCAACAATTTAAAATATTTGATTTATTTTGATTTAAAATTGAGGGGGCTTAGGACAAGTGTTAGGAAAGAGACCAAAGGGGCCAAGGGGGGAGGACAACCTAGGGGGTAGACACGATTTCGGTGTCTACATTTGCCCCTTTTTGTCTTGTTGGTTGTTCTTGACAAAATACAAGACAAAAACAAGAGTTGGTTGCCCCAGGTATGGGATGAGGTGTTCCCCCCTCAAAGTGGGAGTCGAGGGAAGGGAACCTGAGATCGAGTGTCGATTTGACAGAGAGATGGATAAAGAGGGTGAAGATCGAGTGTGAACACTGCAAAGGGTGAGATTGCATGTGTACCACACCATGGGATGGTCAAGTCAAATTGTCATAGGTCAAGGTTGAGGAGTGCCAAAATTGAAATAATCAAGCCCCAACATTTGGTCATAGCTGATCGAGTTATTCAATCTAAGTTGAAGCTCTAATGGTCATCATGTTCTAGGTATCTCGAGCTCAGGAAGTGCTCCTAGAAACATGAAAATGTCACAAATAGTGTGGATCAACCGGCTTGCGATGCTATACTTGTGAGAGTCATAAATAGTCTGCGCACAATTTTTCTAACCATTCGTGAGGTAGCATACATGCAAAAACAACCAAGGCAAAGTTTGTCTTGGAAGTGGTTAGAGTCTGGGGAAATGGTGATGATCGCCAAGGTCTGATGGTCGAGGGACGGAGGCAAAAGTGATCTTAGTGGTGCCCCAGGGGGCGAAGATGACTTGGACTGGAGAGCTAACTGATTGGGGGCATGATTTTGGGCAATGTTGAAAAATGGAGGGTTAAATACCATCGACGTCGGTGATAAAACTGATGTCGATGGCCAAAAGGGACCGACGTCGATAGAAATTGGCCGACATCGACGGACTGCCAAATTTGACAAAATTAGATTGGCGGCTCACCAAAAGTCATTTCCTACTTGTTGACTGAGAGAAAAAAGAGCTCTGGAGTTGATTGAGTGAAAGTGACCCAGAGTTGACTGAGTGAACGGGGTGAGGTGGCAGATAGGCATTGGTCAAGAGAGGGAGCGAGTTGGAGAGTGAAGAGGAAGCTGTAAATGTGTTTGTGGGCCAAGAGAAGCTTGAGGGTATAGAGACACAATGGAGATGGTAGAGGGGAGTAGAGGACCTGTGAGAGGTCCACCACTAGTGGCACCCATCGTGCCACCACACCGACGATGTTGAGATGAGGTAGGAGGCCCTAATGAGCTCAATTGGTTGATTTTAGTTTTGATTTGGTTTTTGAAATTTTAGTTGTTTTAGATAGAAATTGAGGGGGGAGGGTAGTTAGGAAGGTGGGTGGGGGGTCTAGGATAGGTTAGAAGGCATTTAAGAGGGATTATGGGGTAAAGGGTGGTCAAATGGGGAAGCCCTAATTTTTAGGGCTCACCCCATTCGGCTCTTAGGCCGAACCAGTCACCGATGTTAGTGGGATCACTGGCGTTGGCCGACTAGAGACCGATGTCGATCACTTTCCTGCCAGTGTCAGTCACTATGTGACTGACATCGGTTAGGTAAGTGGCATCGTCAGCATGCAAACTGATGTCGGTGGCTACCTGGTCTGAAAGAGGTTAGAAAATTGCTAAGTCAAGGGGTCGAAGCTATGCCAAGGGCTTCCTGGCTGTCAGAATAGCCATAGAGGATTCGGTAGATGGTCAAGTAGATAGACGAAAGGGTAAATGGTCAGGCTAGGAAAGAAGAGTCATGGGGATTAAGAGTTTCATTGACATGGGTTTGATTGGTTGGATGCAGGTGAGGTAGATGCTGATGCTACGGGATCGACTGTCGACATTACTGACACAGATGCACAGAGGTGTGACGGTCGAGGAGTGGGCACAGATGAGCGCAATTAGACTAGGTAGGCTGAGACACTACTACAGAGTGGCATGGGATGTGAGCCTCATGGTGGCATTAATCAAGCAGTGGGACCATGCCACAAACACCTTCTACCTGCCTACGGGTGAGATGATAATCACAGTTGAGGATGTGTACCAAATTTTTTGACTACCAATGCACAGAGTAGACATTTATGCATGCTTGAGAGAGGTGCATGGCATTCACATGGTTATGTTGTTTGGGAAGCACATTGTTGAGATGAGCTACCATTTAGCAAGTTTTGCCTATGAGCTTTTGTACGCAGTAGATGAGGACGCACATCGGTTGGCTGTCTTGATGATGATCGACATCACAGTCTATGCATTGCCAGATGTAGAGGGAGGTAGGTTTCTAGTTACCATGACTGGAGTGCTGATGGACATGATTGAGCAACAGATAGTGTTCACCTGGGCACCAGTCTTTATGGCTCAAGTTTACAGGGAGCTATGGGGGATTAGCTGATGGTGGCGGTATAGCTTGTGTGTGGGCCACCTACTACACTATTGGGCCTATGAGCATATCACGGTGACACGTCTGCTCAGCCTCCCAATGGCGATTCAAGCTAGCTTCAAGGTCAGATTCAAGTGATGGCATGAGATGATGGCACAAATGCAAGTGGATGGAGTGGTCAGGGATATCAACCACTACTGAGGGGTGCTGGAGGCCCTGATCTTAGTAGACATTGTCTAGAGATTGTACCTGGGGTATCTAGCATTCAGGGATCAGGTAGAGCAGATGGTTGGGATGCAGAGTAGGTGATGGGTCAGGGGCAGGTGAGTTGGTGAGCTTGAGTGGATCCCAGTAGAGAGAGTGTGGTGCTAGCATGGGATGCTACAGGATGTACCTCTCGCATTCCCATAGTATAGGTGGGATGATATAGAGGCACTGCTCCCACTACTAGAGGAGACAGATGAGCCAAATTTTGAGGAGTTGCCGGTAGGACCTGGGGTAGCAGACCCAAGATGCATAGAGGCTTATACGGCATGGTGGGAAAGGTAGTACACAGGTATACAGGTGGGTCCCTAGCTAGATCTGCACGCTGTCACCAGGGAGTGGGATATAGCCTGCGAGGAGAGGGACACAGTGCGGCAAGAGAGGGACGCAGCACAGACCCAGGTGACCATTTTGTAGGGACAGGTCACAGTCTTGCAGGGGTAACTGGCATGGGTGACAAGATAGGTGATAGAGATGATAGGTTAGGTGGCAGCGCTAACAAGACAGGTCACTCTATTATAGGGATAGCTGGCCGTAGCCCAGGCACAGGCAAGATAGGTAGGGCAGGGTTTGATTCAGCATCTACCTCAGCAGCTAGTTTAGCAGCCAACACAGTCATCATCAGTGCAGCTAGCATAGCCACAGCCACAGGGGTTAGTTCAGGGTGTGGCATCAGGATTGATGGGTCTGCTGCAGACTGTGCCTATATCCAGGTACAAAATTGCTTTGCTTGAGATTGCCTACTATGAGGGTGCTATTATGGAGTTCCCTTAGATACAATGATATTTAGAGATGAGAGAGGAGCAGAGCTGTCAGAGATCGATGTCTCGTGTGACTACCTCGAGTTCCCACAGATGGTGATGATCAGAGGGTGGGGATGATACAACATCTTCATGGCCACTGCCACCACCACCATAGCCACAGCCTTGAGGGCAGATTTTTGACATGATGTATATACCGGCCTACGTGGCGATGATGCAAGATGTACTTGATTTTTTGAGAGAGAGAAAGAGGCACAGATTATGTCATTATAAAACATTGATATATATATATATATATATATATGATGTGATTTTGACCATTGATGTGTTATGGAAAATGTTATGGATGTGTTTGTATGTTATTTTGATTTGATGCATGTTTTGATATGAGGTTTAGGATTATGATGCTGATATTGTTATGATTATATGATGATGAATGTATGATTATGATTAATGATATGGATGTAAATGATTAATGTTAATGATGTGAATGGTTATGATAGTTAGATTAGATGATGATGGATGTTGGTTATGATGAATGGCTATGATTGATGAAAATGATTATGCTAACGATTATGGGAATATGTGATTAGCTGTGATGTGATTGATAGGTGACGAGAGAATGGAATGGAAGAAAGTGATGAAGAGGATGGCCGAGCTAACCCCAGAAGACCCCATGTCAACTGAGTGCTGCCTACATAGCCCTTGTCCTAAGGGCCTCAGACCAATGTAGTTTAGATTAAGAGACAAAATGGTCGATGATTGGTTTTGGTCATGAGAATGATGAGGATAAGATGATGTTACAGCCTTTTCTATAGTGTGTGATGGTGTATTCTGTAACATTGGTTGAGGGGTCTTTCATCCCTAGCAATTTTCCATATTCCTGATGGATGTATGCTAAAAATGAATTGAGGCTATTTATGCGCCAGCAAGTAATGGTTTATGCTGGACATAAATTGAGTAGTCGATAGTTTCCATGTGTATTGTTGTCCATAGAAACTATGTGAAATGGACTGTCATGATGTTGGTGGTGTGAAAATTTTTAGGTTGATTTGGTTTGAAAAATGATGTGGTTTGAATGTGACCAAAGTGTAAAAGAAGTGAAAGGCATATTCACCCTTTCATTGACAAGGACCAGAATGAAAGCATAGATAGGGGTTGTTAGAACTAAGAGCCCCATGCATGCATTACGTCATTGACCAGAGGTTGTGTTAGAGTGGTGATCAAATCACTTTGACATTAAAATGAGCTCAAAGTCCCTTGAGCACATGTATGATAGGTGAGGATAGGGTAACCCTTTTTAGAGCAGAGATAATCTTGCCCCTTTTTATAGGAGACCCTGAGATGACTACAAGCCAAGTCCATGACCCATTTTTTTTTTGGTGTAGACTGATCAATGCGGGAAGTCTACATAGAGATATCATTTACTTTGTGGTCATTTGTGAAGCTGATCGATGTGAGAAGCTTCTAAGAAAGTGTTGTGTGTAGCAAGATTTAGTCATAGCCATCCTTCGAGGGAGTGGTCTATATTTTGCTTTATATATATATGAATAGTTGTCCTTTGAGGGAGCAGTCTATTAGCTACAGCAATGATAGTACAGTTGTCCTTCGAGGGAGCAGTCTACTTTTTGATTTTTGATTTTGTGACCTTGGATACTTTGACATCTTGATTTATTTTTGACATAATTTTGAGTCATGGACAAGACTATAGAAGTTCAAGGGCTCCCTTTTATTAGGATAAAGCATCCCTACTGTATAAAAGGATTATAGAGGATTTGTTAAGGGAAATAGAGTTGAAAGGAATGAGGATTAAGAGGATGGGGATTGCTCAAGGGACGAGCTCAAGTTAAATGTCAAGTGGATGACTACTCGACTGACAGTAGAATGGTCACAGATGCAAGGCATTAAGAGGCTCAGGTTTCGGCCATCCATTGAGAGAGGACAGACGATAAGTCCTTGACCCATACTTGTGCATGATGATGAAAGGTCTGAGCCAATTAGGGGTGAATTTGCCTCGTTTACTTCGCTCCATATTGGTCACATGTTGATTCTCTTTGAGGATGAGGTCTCTGATGTTGAAATCTCATTCTCACAGATTTTTGTCATAGGCTCGCTTGATGCGATTTTGATAGACATGGAGGTGATTGAGGGCAGCAAGACGACGCTCGTCAAGTAGCTCAAGTTGAGCTAAGTGATCTTGACAAAAGTCATCACTAGAGAGAATGTCATGCAGAGAGATGTGGAGAGACAGGATCTATACTTCGAGAGGTAGGACAGCCTCTGTTCCGTACACTAGAGAGAAAGGGATAGCACCCGTAGAGGTTTGGATGCTAGTGCGGTAGGCCCATAAAGTGAAGGGAACATGAATGTGCCAATCCCTCCCAATGTCGTTGACCACCTTCATGAGAATTTTAGTTAGAATTTTTTTGGAAGCCTCGGCCTACCCATTTGCTTGTGGTTAGTAAGGCGAAGAGAAATTGAGCTTGATGCCAAATGAGTAACAGAGTTTCTGGATGGTCTTGTTTTTGAAAGACTTGCCATTGTCAGTGATGATTTTGTGAGGAACACCAAAATGACAGATGATGTGGGTGCTGATGAAGTCGATAATTTTGTCAGCTTTTGTGGAGACAAGAGGAATGGCTTCCACCCATTTAGTGAAATACTCAGTGGTGGTGATGATGGACTGATGACAAAGAGACGAGTGAGGGTTAATCTCACTGATGAGATCTAAGCCCCACTGAGAAAAAGGCCAAAAATCTTGAGCGACTTGTAAGGCATGGCTAGGGAGATGAAGCAAGTTAGCATGCTACTGACACTTGATGCAACATCAAACATAGTCGCTACAGTCTTGATGAAGAGTGGGCCAATAATAGCCTAAGCAAAGGATGCACTTGGCAACTGAGTTCCCACAAAAGTGTCTGCCACAAATCCCATCATGGACTTGTTTAATGGCATGAGATGCTTCAGTGGAGGTTAGACAGCGAAGGAGGCCATCGAAGCCTCGCTTATAGAGAAGACCCCCTAGCATGGTATAGTGAGCCGTGCGCTTGATGAAATCCTACCGCGCATTATTAGAGAGGTTGGGAGGAATGATGGAATGGGATAAGTAGTCCACAAGTTGCTTATACCAATCATCTCGTGGACTAGAGTCTATGGTGTTGACATGATTGATGTTAAGAGAAATGTATGAAGGCAACGACACATGATGCACCATGACAAAAAGTCTGGATGAAGATGACGAAGATGGGATGTGTGAGGTGAGAGAAGCCATGGTGTTAGAAAACTTGTTCGTGGAGCGTGAAACAGTCTGCAAAAGGTAATGGTCGAAAGAGGCAAGGAGAGTGTCAACACAATTTTTGTACCTTTGCAAAATTTCATTCTTACAGAGGTATGAACCATTGACTTGATTGATGACAAGCTGTGAGTCATCGAAGATGTTGATGGACTTGATGCTGAGAGAAAGGGCGGTTTGAAGTCCAAAAATTAAGGCTTCGTATTCAGCCATATTATTGGTACAATCAAAGTTGAGTTTGAAAGATAGAGGCATGGGCTCACCTTCGAGTGGGATGAGAATAACTCCCGCACCCCCACCGAGTTGACATTTGGAGCCGTCGAAGAACATGGTCATTTGATAGATGGTGTCATTAGTGGAAAGCACAGTGATAGATTCATCGAGAAACTCGCACTGAGAAGGTTGATTATCGGGAAGAGGGGCATCTGCCAATTGTTCAGCAATAGTTTGCCCCTTGATAGATTTTTGCTAGATGAATTCGAGATCGAACTCAGCAAGCAGCATGAGCCACCGAGCCATACGTTGATTTTGATATGGCTTGGAATACATGTACTTAAGAGGGTCAGTGTGAGTGATGACAAAGGTTTTGTGGTTAAGAAGATAATGGCAAAGCTTGGTAGCAGCAAAGACTAATGCCAAACAGAGTTTCTCGATATGAGTATACTAAGTTTCATAGTCGACCAGTGTTTGGATGATAAAGTAGACCACTTGCTCACGGTGATGCTCATCTCGGTGTGCGATCATGGCACCTAACGAATGGTTGGTGGCTGAGATATAAAGTTCAAAGGGTTAGCCGTCTTTAGGTGGAATAAGCACTGGTGGAGAGACCAGATAGCATTTGAGGGCTTCAAAAGCCTCTTGGCAATCCTTATCCCATTTAAAGGAGACATCCTTCTTAAGGAGATGATGAAAAGGTTGGCAGCGGTCAGAAAGCTACGAGATGAAATGGCGAATGGACTGGAGCTTCCCTTGTAGACTGCGAAGCTACTTGAGATTGGTTGGAGGTGGCATCTCAAGGATAGCATAGATCTTGGCGGGATCTATCTCGATGCCATAGAAGGAAATGATGAAGCCAAGGAGCTTGCCTGAGAGGACCCCAAAGATGAATTTCTTGGGGTTAAGGCGGACATTGTATTGAAGAAGGTGAGAGAAGATGATCTTGAGAATGGTCAAATGGTCATGACAAAGCTTGGACTTGCTGAGCAGGTCATCCACATAATCCTCCATGATTTTGTGGAGGAGATCATGGAAAATATAAGTCATGGCACGTTGATAAGTGGTGCCTATGTTCTTCAAGCTGAAAGGCATGACCCGATAACAGAAAGTCTCCCATGGGGTGATAAATGTAGTCTTGTGCTGATCTTTTGGTGCAATAAGGATCTGATTATATCCTAAAAACCCATCCATGAGAGATAGCATCTCATGGCTGGCCGTGAGATCAACAAGCTGGTCAATGTTAGGAAGAGGAAAGTCATCTTTGGGATAGGCTAGGTTAAGGTCATGATATTCCATGAAGATCTGGATCCCCCCAGTCGCTTTGGTGATTGGGATGATGTTAGAGACCCACTACAGATAATCGATGGGTTGGATGAAGGAGACAGAGAGGAGGCACTGAAGCTCCTCTTTAACAAGGAGCGCAACGCGAGGATGCATCTTTCAAAGCTTTTGCCTGACAAGCTTAGCCTCTGGTTTGGTGACAATGTTATGGGTAGCGATGGTGGGGTCGATGCCAGGCATGTCATTGTAGGTCCAGGCAAAGGCCTTGCTATGGTCAGAGAGGAACTGGGTGTAGTCAAGCTGCTCCTGAGCATCTAAAGATTTGCCAATCTTTAAGACGTGAGGAACATCAAAAGAAGGGAGGTTGATGTCAATGGTTGATTCATTTAACATAACTTGGGTCTCAAAAGGGAGGGAGTGCTAGATGAAAGAGTCATTGGTGCCCATGTAAGATAGAATGGCATCATCATCTATGCAACGAACAGTGTGAATGGTCACTGACTCATCCTCTATCATGCTGGGAAAAATGAGAGGGAGAGACCTGGACACCCCATTTAGCTGATAGGTCAGGGGTTCCAGGTGGATGGTGTTTACGCAAAAAAAAATAGGAGGGATGGAAACCATTGACTCTGTAGGTGAAGGGGGAGGAATGGGCAAACTTGGAGGAGATTGGTTGATGGGGCAAAGGTCTGCAAGAGCCTGAGTAGGGTCTTGGTATCCTAGGCCATACCATTTCCTGGCATCATCATTGTTGAGAGGCTCAATAGGCTGATGGGAGCCTTGCTCATAGCATCTGAAACCAAAACCTTTCCATGCACACCTATAAAGGTAAGTGTGTGCAAAGGCAGGGTTGCCAAGAAATGAGAATTCTGATGTGAATGGTTGGGGTGAAGAGAGAGGGTTGCCATCAGTAGGAGCTTGATTGAGCCCCCCATAGATGAGGTTAGTTTAGAGGTGAGGAGGACCATAAGGCACGACCATCCCGATCTGATGGTCGTAACTGGGGCTATGGTGAAGGCGTCCATACTCTTGCAGAGTTTGGAACATGTCTAAGGCAAGCAAGTGATATTCCCTAAGTGAAAGTCATTGGAAGATGTCTCCCATGGGGTCTTTGGTTGTTGCTTGAAGAGGAGGTGTGAGGGCGACCACCGTTTGCAAACTGATCAAAGCTTCCACAGATGGAGGCAGAGTCGGGGTTGATGGTTTGATAGGAATAAGAATGTCATTCAGATGGTAGGTTGTGTTACAAGTTTTGAAAGGTGATGGGTCGGTAGGAATGGTGTGGACTTGCCCATCATGCTCAAATTTCACACAACGGTGTAGGGTAGAGGGAACACAAGCCATGGCATGGATCTAGGGTTGGCCCAGCAACATGTTATATTGAAACTCTCCTTAGATGATATAGAAGAGCTCTGAGACTATGCGTGGGCCATTGCGAATGTGAAGGACAACTTTGCCAATGGTTGTGGTAGTGGTGTCATTGAAGGATCGCAAGATTGCGTCAGTTTTGGATACGCAATTCTTGGGGAGAGCCAATTGATCAAAGGCATGGGTGGAGATAATATTGATGTTGGCACCTCTATCAATCATAACATGCTTAATGCGTGTCCGATCAACATAGGTAGTGATGAAGAGAGCAACGTCTTGATATTTTGTGTTAGATGTAGGAATCTCAGAGTCGCTGAATGTGATGGAGGCAATGGGAGATAAAGAGTGGACAAGGGAAGCGAGTGGTTGGGGGTCCTCGGGTTGGATCTCCACTGCCTTCAAGGCTCGGATGAGAGCTTGACGATGCTAGGGTGAGGTTTGAATAAGGTCATAGAGGGTCATCTTCACGGGCATTTGGTGAAGTTGTTTTATCATGGAGTCATGGATCGCCCCTAAAGAGGAAGAAGAAGAGGGTTGAGATATGCCAAGGATAGAAATTTTAGGCTTGGGTGGTAGAGGTGGCTTGACAAAAGGGTAGGTCTAAGGAATGGTGGCTTTTTCTTTCGCCTTGTCCTTTTGTGACCTAGTGGTTATGTGGATAGCATTGATTTTGAAGATAGGGGGTGAAGAAGGGGTCATGGCCTGCTGACGAGATGTTGATGTGGTTGAAGAGGTCAGAGGGATATGAGAAGGTGTGGAAGGTCGGTTGATAGTGTCTTCAAGGAGAAGAGTGTCCTTCTCCATGTAGCGGCGAATGATGGCCTTGAGGGCACAGCAAGTCTCAGTATCATGTCCTGGTGTATAATGATATAGGCAAATCTTCGTATCATCAAACCAGGAGGGCTTAGACCCGAGAGGTTAGAAGGGCCTGATGGGCAGAAGGGTTATGTTGGAGGTCTACAAAAGTCACTGCAATATCAAAGAGTATGAGCCCACTAAAGGGTCCATGCTCATTGATGTGTGCGATGCTAGTGACTTTTGCTTGGGCGGCATTAAAGGAGGCTTCCGTACCACCTTTTGGGTTGATGGTGTAGCGACCGGTAGAGACGGCACTTTCTTCATGAGAAATACCATCTTTTTCGGAGAGGGTAGGCTGGTGGTAGGCAAAGGAAGTAGTGGAGGCAATTTGTTTTGGTTAGGGGTTGGAGTGGGAAGCACTCCTATCAGGGTTGAAGGATGAGGGCCCAAAATGGAGGGTAATGGTGATGAGGGAGGAGGAGTTCACCTCTGTGGTTTAGCAGCCTTCTTTGATTTGGTTTGAAGACTACTATTGGTCGAGGCCTGGTCTAAGTCCACCTTCACTTTCGGATGAGTGAGGTTAGGGACAAGGCAAACACCAAGTGACTTGATTGGTTTTGACGGGGTAGATGAGGGTTTCGGTCCTGATGTGGATGGTTGAGGTTTAGAAGGTCTAGAAGTGGAAGTCTAGTTTTTGTTGAGAGTCTTGGGAAATTCTACCATGGGAGGATTGGCAAAATGAGACAAGATGGCACGGGCATGTTGAAGAGCTTTGAGACGCTCCCACAATACCTGATGCTCCACTTTCCTTGAAGGGAGAAGTCCGATTTTCTCCTCTAATCAGGAAAATGGCTAAGAAGATGTTGGATGAGATTTGGGTCCTTGAGAAGATGTTAATGGTTATGGGGCCAAAGATGAGATTGATGTAGCAGTCTCAGACCCAAGGCATGATGAAGTCATGACAGGTTTGTCTTTGGTTGGAGATGGAGGAGAGACAGGTTCTTCCCTGGGTGGAGAAGAAACTAGAGAATGAGGCTCCTCAAGAGGGTGAAGGGCAGGAATGATTGCACCCTCCACTTGCGGTTGATGAGTAGGAAGGGTCGGGTCCTCCATAGGTAGCAAGAAGGAGGATGGTGAGACCGATGGTGCCGATATGGTCAAGGCGTCCTCCAATATAAGAGAGGTTGATGGAGAACTAATCAGAGAAGGAGGTTTGTCCACATGTGATGGACTAATGGATGGACTAACCTCTTGAGTTTGTGAGAGAGGTTAGTCGGGGATGAAGGGTGAGACCGTATTGACTGTTCGTATGTTATGTTCGTGAGTGTTGTCATTCATGGTCTGGACATTGTTTTGGATCAGAGGATGATTGGGAAATGGTTGCTTGAAGATGTCGATGCCTTGATTGGGTGGTGCATTGGGATTGTCTAGGATGAGGTCACCCTTTTCAAGCATGTCTTGGATGATGTTTTTAAGGGTCTTGCAGTTGCCTGTATCATGGCCTTTAACAGGGTGATAGCTGTAGAAATCATTTTCCCTATACCACGCAGGGATGGCACGTGAGGGATCAAATTGTGGAGGTGGTCAGATTTGGGGGAGATTGAGAACCCCCTATTTGACAAGTTTTTCCAGCACAAATGCGTATGACTCTCCGAGTGGAGTATACTGTCGCTGCACATATCTCTATTGGAATTGGTGGGTGATGCTTTGGGACGTGGATGGCTCAGGGTAGTTGGTTGAAGGTGAAGAGGATGAAGGTCTAACGACTACAACATTTTCTAATGCCTTAGACTTAGGATTAGATGAAGAGGGTTTAGAAGAAGAGGAGTAATTGGTCTTGGAGTTTGGATTCTTACTCCACAACTTGACTTTGTTCTCCTCGATGGCATGTAATTCAAGCTTGCAGGCCATCGTGAAGGCTTCGTCGAAGGAGCAGAAGGTCTGAACCCACAAAGTAGAAGAAATATGCTTGGCACAGGCTTGAGAGAAAAGTTTGATAAGTTTGGGTTGGGGTAAAGAAAATGAGAGCTGATTGATGAGGCCTCTCCAGCGAGCAACAAAATTAGCTATGGATTCATCCTCAAACTGTTGGATAGAATAGAGGTCTGTGATTGAGACCTTTTTGGTGATGTTGATAGAGAAGTGATCAAGGAATAGTTGGGCCAGCTGGGTGAACGTGAAGAGGGAATGGCTGGCAAGAGAGTTGTACCAGTCAAGAGCAGCACCAGAGAGAGACATAGGAAATGTGCATAAAAGTAACACATCATCATGGGTAACAAGATAACAGGCATGTCTGAATGCTCGTAGGTGCTATTGCAGGTCTTCCTTGCTCTAAAAATGAGAGAATTTAGGAAGCTCCCACTGACTGGGATATGGCCTGATCGAGACGGAGGGATGGATGGGTTCGTTGCAAATTTGCTCATATGAGAGGGCATTGCGTGAACCAAAAATAGAGGTCTCAAGACTGGACATTTTGTCCATCAGCATTTTGATGATGTCTACTAATAGATTTGTGGGTGGAGCGCCCCTAAGTTGCAAGGTGCTTGAAAGATATTGAGAGGGGCATATGACATGGTTGGTTGCGCTTGTGTAGACGCAACATATGGGTAGCTAGTCATCAGGGCAGATGTTGAAGCCAAGGGCACTTGTGTTATGGGGTTGGTAGGTACAAATTGGATAGGGGCCATCAAAGGTGGTTGAGGGGTGGCCACACTTGTTGAAGGGTAGGCAGTTACTCTTATGTTGATAGGTGCAAGAGTAGGGGGGATAGAGACCACTAGGTTTTGGAAAGGTGTAGGATTTGGTTGAGTAGTTTGAGGTTGAGGGGGTGCCGGAACCCCCATGGAGGTAGGTCTAGAAGGAGAGGTTAAATTTTGAAGGTAGGACACTGTCAGGTTATTAGTCGAGGTGTTGACTTGATTGTCTATAAGTTGAATTGTGGACGTTGTTGATGTGATCATTGTCTCGACTAAGGAAGTCAGCATCCCATAGATTAGGTTGCCTAAGGAGTCTCGTGTTTAGCTTCATGCGAGATAATGTTGAAGGGCTCTGCCATTGAGGTCCAAGAATCTTTCAAAGTCTTAGTCCCCTTCAGGGACAATGGGAGACTGAGTTGGGGTCAGTCGAGTTGGAGTTCTTTCGGTCTCCGAGTGGAACTCCATTAAGGGACTGGTTATGGATGGGGAAGGCAGAAGCAGTTGATGTCTCACATGGTCAAGAAGAGCCTTGGTTTGACTGCGCATTAAAACCATTCAAGGCAAGAAGGGTTAGGTTCCAAAAACTGTGTTTTTTAGTCTTAGAAAACCAAAATGGGGTTTTGGCAAAAAAAGGAGCGAGTTTTAAGGCTGCTATTTTGAAAAAAAGGACTATGACAGTGACCAACGTCGGTCGGAAAACCGATGTCAGTGAGAACAGATGGCCGACTTCGGTCAGATAACTGATGCCGACGGGGAAAGGTTGCCGACATCGGTGGTAAAACCGATGCCGGTGACTGTGTTTTCCAAAAACTTAGAAGATTTGAGAGTTTTTGTAAAAAAGAAAGAAGAATGTCCTCACTAGCTCAAACAAGTAGATTAGAACAGAAAAGATGAAGAACAAAAGCAGATCCTAAACATTAAATCCTTAGGAATGAATTATTAGGATCATGTTGGCTTATGCCTTAGAATGTGTTTGGGAGGTTGGCTTCTGAGACGGGTCCTAGAAGAGGTAGTCTATGGATGGTTTCAGGTTTGTTTAGGCACTCAAGAGTCTGGATTAGGTTCTGTACATGGCCTGGTGCTAAGGAGCAAGCTCCCCTCACTTCACGAGCCCAGTGATAAGCTGGTCTCGCTTAGCCAAAATCTACTTTCCCTAGAGATTATCCTCTGCCAGAGAACAGAGTGGGCTTTCCCCTTGGTGATGAAATCCAAGTGGGATTGTCGGGATGGGTAAGGTATCCACTGGGGGATGAAATCCCAGTCGGGCCTTGTCTCAAGTAAGTTTTGATGTTTGATTTATGTAAGTGATTTGGTTGTGTAACATAAAGTGATCTACGATTAATTCATGATGCGGTTGTTAATTACTAGATGTGGACTAAGAAATGCAAGCAAACAAAAATGAAATGCAATGTGTTTTAAGCCCAAGTCAAAATGTTAGTTCGTATGAAGACAAATGGAGAAAGGGTTGAAGAGTATGACTTTTGACTAGTCTATGATGCAAGAAAAGAAAGAAGAGTTATTTTTAATCCTGCTTATGATGTCTTTTGGAAGATAGAAGAAAGAGATGAAAAGGAGAAACCTAATGCACCCTATATGAAAAGAAAGAAAAGAACCCAAGGAAGACCCTAGGGTCCCATCGGGCATGCCAAAATACTTCCAAACAAGATTCCACTTTTCACATTCAAGAAAGGAAAAATGAGAAACTAAGAAGAATGGACGAGGATTTGTACGTACCCAGATTGTGGACTTGTGCACCAGATTTAGATGATAGCAGGAACTCCTCTTTGGTTGTGGAGGATGACACCTGAAAGAGAAAGAGACTAAAACATGAAAAATGGTAGATGACAAGAAAGTGGACTGCCAAGCGAAAGCTTGGTCCTAGAAGCGTAAAGACTTCTCGGAAGATGATAGTCCACTGTTAAAAACAGAATATTTGACAAAAATAGAAATGATGAAAGACTAAATGAAGGAAATAAAAAGCAAATGCATACCTGATATGCAGTAATCTGCTTTGCACAGTCACCGACGTCAGGGGTTTTGCCGGCATCGGTCAAGGAAGGTCACCGACGTCAGTTAGGCTGCCAATGTTGATAGGGGAAATGGTCAAGGTCGGTCGGGGTGATGACCAGGGACAAGTTTAGGTATAGGTTTTTGGTCTGCAGGGTGGATTGTGGTTTTGTCTAAGGGTTAGGGAGCCTGTTTGAGGGTCAAAGGGATTGTTTAGGGGTCTGAGGGACTATTTTTAGGGTCTGAGGGACTGAGAATATTGTCTGGGAATGGACTGGATGGGTGACAGAGGCAAAAGGAGGATGAACAGGAGACAGCGATTTGAGAAGGCTTTTTAGCCTCTCAAGGAAGAACAAGGAAGGTTGTGGACAGTGGGTTGGATTAGCAGGTAAATTCAAATAAGAAATGAAATGAAAATAAGAAAGTACTTACCTCCTGTTTGCTGAAGGAAGAATGGAAGAAACCTGTTGTTGGAGCTGTTAACAGTCCTGCGAATGTCGAGAGCCTAGGACTATCTCTGTAGGGTACCTATAGCTGTTAGTGTTACTGTGCGAGAGGGAGAGAGAGAAAACACGAATTCCAAGTGCTAAAAGAGTTCATGTTTGTGGGGGCAAAAAATAGTTGTAGAAAATGGTTTTGAAGGCAACCGATGCTGGCAGAACCGCCGACGTCGATCGAATAATGACCGACATCGGTGGCAGAAGAATGGGGACAGGGGCTAAAATTAGCTTCTGTCCATTCTTGCACGCTTCCAGGGTCAAAACGGTCGTGGGAAAATGGCCGAGAGGGATTAAATCGATGCGGAAGGGAGGATTAAAATGAGATTTGGGTAATAAAGGCTAGGAGAGAGGTGGGGGCATCCAAGGAGGGGATCCAAGGTGGCATGGGTGAGGTGGAAAGGGGGCTAACAATTTAAAATATTTGATTTATTTTGATTTAAAATTGAGGGGGCTTAGGACAAGTGTTAGGAAATAGACCAAAGGGGCCAAGGGGGAGGACGACCTAGGGGGTAGACACGATTTCGGTGTCTACATCCTCAACTAAAAAAGTAATAATGATAAGAGGATCATGCTAAGGAGGAAAATTAGGCAAAGGATGGTTAGGAGAATTCATGGAAATAGGATCTGTGGGAGGAAAAGGAATCATCGATGGAGAAGGAGCCATGGGTGAAAGACTCATGAGTAGAGAAGGATCAATAGGTGAGGGAAGGTCCATAAGTGAAGGAATCATAGGTAGAGGCACATAAGGTGTTTAAGGGACCACAGGAGGTAATGGAACCACCAGAGGTGGAACCATAGGAGAAGAAAGAGAAGCCTTATTATGAGAATGGCATGTGGTAAGAATAGAAGAAGGTTTGGGAATGGTTATAAGATGATCTTTGAGATGTTGTAGGATGCAACAATGATCGGTGTCATGAGTGTCATATAGATGACATAGACAATATACCTCACCATACTTTGGAAAATATTGAGGAAGTACCTTTGGGGGAGGTATGGCTATGTTTGATGATGGGGGAAAAGGATGCAAGGTATCAAGATATTATCACAACTTATAATAGTGTGTTTAAGAATGGTTATTTGTTTCATGAAAGTAACAGATATGATATTGAGTGGATTTAGGAGAAGCACTCATGGAAGGAGGTAAAATAAGAATGAAAGAAGTTAGAGAACATGCATCATGCAATTTAGTGAGCAGAGGAGCCTTTTTAGGCAAGGGAAGCAAACCATCACCAAGGGGAGGTGATGATGAAGAATAAATAGAACTAAGCTCAATTGAAGGAATGATAATATCAAAAATAGGGTTATGCTCAAAAATAGTAGGGGTGAAAATAGGATCAACTCTAGCATGTTTGGGAAGAAGCTCAACTAGATCAAGCTCTACTAAGGAGGGGCGAGATCTGTAGAAGGTCTAAGGAGTGTTGCACTAACCTTATGGGTAAACTAATGATGGGAGTTAGAGAACCTATAAAAATGGTAAGGCCTAGTCATACCATGATTCATGAACATAATCATATGTGGCTCCTTGAAATTGGTGGTGTTGGTGCCATCTCTACCCTACAATAACGGGGGAAAATGCAAAAATCAAGAACTATAAGTGAAGGAAAATGATGAGATGCATGAAAAGACTCAAGTAAATGAGAATTATATTAAAAAATATTAGCATCACATGCATGTATAAGACCACCTAATAATGGATCATCTAAGGAATAACCATCATCATAATCCAAGCTGTGAAGATCAATGACACAAGTTAGGATAACCTTATCATCTAATGAAGCATAGTCAATAGAGTTCCTAGTCTCAGTCAAGAATATGGGAATGTCATCACAAGGAGTCTTATAGGAATGAGGTTTCAAGGAAGTAGGAAGATACATGATGAGATGACCTAAGAGATTAGAAGTTTTGATTTTTAAGTTAATCTCATTGGGCTCATCATCATTAGAGTCTAAAATGTTGGGAGGAATGTTACCAATGAGCTTAGGATGCCCACTGTAACCATAGGTTAAATTAACAAGAAAATTAAGACACTAAGACTAAGAAAAGGCTCAAGAGTAAGAATCTTGAAGGCTCCATTATCTTGGAATTATTCAAAATTCTAAGGGTTAATATCACCTTGAATCCTATAAATGGCTCCATTATGAGGGAATTTAATGCATTAGTAGGTGGAAGAAGCAATAGCATGCATGTGGTGAGTCCATGGCCTATTAAGCAAAAATTTATATGAAAGGGGGAAGTTAAATATCATCACCTTCACATGAATGTGATAGGTGGGATGGTAATGAGAAGCCACACATAACCTAAAAGAGGCATTTTACTTCTATTATATCCTTGGCATGTGTTGTGTGTAGACTTGAGATTAAATTAGGAATACCCAAGGGTTTTAATGAAATCAATATAAGTGACACATGTGCCAAAACCCTCATCAATAAAGGCACACTTAACTTGGATATCACCTATTTTAATTATAATGAATAAAGGAAGATCATTCGCATGAAGCAAAATCTCATCAGGAATAATAGAAGTGATAAGAAATTTTAAAGAAAAATAAGTGTCTATAGTTTTGTCAACATTGATAGACATATCTTAATATTGTTTCAAAATATTATCTTTAGAACCAAATAAAGTAGCCTCCTGACCAATGAGGGGAGGATGAGGGGCATTAATCTCAAATAAGAGCTGCATGAGGATATTTTTATGATGTGGAGAAGTCCTCATAAGCTCAAGGAATGGAATTTAGGATGGGATATTAGTGAGCTCCGCATTGGGATCCCACTCATCATAGCCCATGGGAATTTTCAAATAAAGCTGTGTAATGGTTAAGGAGGCCTTGAAAAGCAAGAGCCAAAGAGAATTGGAATTTTTATTGATGGAAAGAAGGAGAAGATTTAGAACAAGGTGGTAAATCCTATTGAGATGATGAACTAGTTAGTTTAAGTTAATTTTGAGAGTTAGAAGAAGTGTTAGAAGAAGCTTGATTATCATTAGCATTGGAAGAAGATGGAAGAGTGGTAAAAATAGAATGGGATGTGTTATATAAGGGAGAATCATAAATTGGATCATCGAAAATGATAATATATTCTTACCCTAACTCATTTAAATGAGTTGAAGAAGAATCCTAGATAACATGATAAGTCTTATGAGGAGTGTAGATAGGTTGAGAATAAATGAAAGACACCATATTTAACATAGTATTCATGCTAACCATTTTCTCTTTAGAATTTGGTTCAATAAGACTTTAAACATTATTGGTAGAAGGGGTGGGCTTGTCTTAATTATCTTGGATTGGTTGATGATTAGGTAAAGGACATCTATAAATAGCCAAATGGGTGTTTGCTTGATCAAGTCTTGATTTTTGTCATTTGATTTTTAGTTTTTGAAATCAATCTCATAGGCTTGTTGACACTTATGAATAATGGAATCATGATTGAAATTAGGTCCAAGAAGAAAATTCATAGCTAAATTGTGAAGTTGTCTATATGTGTCATGAGAATGACCCAAACTAGCATGAAACCAACAAAACTTGTTAGGATCATACCAAGATTTTATAGGATGAATAGGGTCAATTTATCATGGAAGAGGCCTAGGTAGACACTGTGATCTAGGAATTTGACTCAAGAGAGGATGGTTAGTATTGTGTTAGTTCCAAAATGAAGACAAAATGAAATAAACATACTAATAACATAGCATCTCTAAGCCTAAACACTAGGGAGAGCTTAGTTAACAAAATCAAATGACAAACACAACTAAAAATCAAGGAATCAAATACAAGAATTCCTTCACCTTCCTTGGATGCTCTAAATGCCTTTGTAGTCATGGTTTACTTGGCTTGTGCTTATGAAGTCTTCAACAAAGGAGCCTTGGCTATCTCCTCTTGTCCTTGGAACCTTTAGCTTGTGGCTTAGCTTGGCTTGGAATCAATTTGGCATGGTTACACTAGTAGCAATGGCTTTTTGAAGATATTTTTACATTATAACTTTGCAATAAAATAGCTTAGAAATGATGTTGTGAGGCCTCTTATTTATAGATTTTCAGATTTGATCATAATCAACCTGAACCGTCCATCTCAAGATCGGGATGTATGGTTGAGGATTAATTTAATTTTTGGAATTAAGTTTTTAATTATCCTCATCATGGAATTGGAAGAAGGGGAAATTAAGAGGCATGAAGGGAATCATGGAAGGCATTGATGAGGCATGGGAGGCATGAATCCTGATATTTATGGCATTTATGGCCTAGGGATATCTTCCCAAGAAATGAGGTCACTTGATGATGCATATATTCAATATTCATTTACAAAAATTAGTTATTTAACAAGTTTCCATGGAATTCTAAATTATGCCTTGATTTGGGTTAATTATCTCTTAAGCATGATTAAGCACTTTGTGCATAAATTACTCAAATTAATCAAAAAGTCTTTTTATTGATCCAAAATTTGATTGGATTAGAATTGGAATGTGATGTCAAATGCATTGGAAATGTATTCTTATTTAGGGTGTTACCAATATCAAATAACAAAGGCACGTGTCTTATGTAGAAGATGTAATAGGAAACATTAATCCATAGCACATAGGTGCAAAATTGGCATTTTGACTCAAAATAATTTGATCAAAGATAGTTGCCCCATAAATTGCATTAACACATTTAGTGATATTCAAGCCAAAATTGGCACTTGAATATGTCAATTTCACATCATTTAGCATGTTTTAGCGTTTTTAGGCCAAATTGTGCATTTTAAGTGGAAATTGGCCAAAAGACTAGTTAGAGGATATCGGTGGCCAGATTTAGGTGTCTATAATTGGCCCCTATTTGGGAAGGCATTGCAAGATATAAGCATAGTAACATCTTCTCAAATAATGAAAAGGTCATGTATCCCTATAACTATAATGATGATAAACTAACTATATGCCTAGAACTACAATGATGATAAATTAACTGTATGATGCCCCCTTGAGGGAATGGTTGGCATAAGCAGGTCAGCAAATGGTACCTTGATATGAAGTGAAATTAGGGGACCAAAGAAATGAAAGATGATGGGGTGAAAACACAATGATATTGAAAAAATAGTCAAAATCACTGAGACTGCAAGTGGGATAGTGTACAATGGTTTTCCTAAAGGTGGTTATAAACATTGTACCCTGATAGTGGCAATGTGGTATGATAACACAATGATTTGCCTAAACATGGTTATAATCATTGAGAAGATGGAGTTTTCCCAGTTTGGATAGACAAATAAGAGAATAACATGCCCTTATATGGGTAAAAAAAGTAAATTGGTGACAACACAATGATTTACCCAAAGGTGACTATAATCATTGAGAAATGCAGATGGGATGGTGTGTAATGATTTTCCCATATGTGGTTATAATAATTGGACCCTCATTATGGAAAACATGATAAACTTGGCTGAGGATGATGATAACTTAACATAGAGCGTAATGATGAATTGAAACAACCTAATAATAAGGAGATGCTCATCTGAACTAATAAAGGTTGTAATTCTTTCATGGTTAATTACTCTATTTGGGATATGATTGGGAGTGAATCAAGATGTCAGTGCCAAAGAGATGCCACCATTGTTAAATAGACTTCTTGAAGCTGAGGTTTATTGTAACACCTATTGGTAGGCATCATGATATAACATCATGAGGACTTGGCCAAAATCTGCATGAGGACTAACTCCCGTAATCCAATACTCAATAAAATAAAATACAATAAACTAATGATAGAAACCATGATGACAATGTAAATATATGAATTGGCATGGATTCAAGTGTAAGTGTGGACAAGGAATCACTCAATAAACACACATAAACTAAATTGAGGTAGCCATGCCAAAAGCAAATAGACAAACAAACAAATAAGATAAGCAAAAATAAACAAAAAAATAATGCAATAGAAACCCTATGAACATTGCCCCTAGAAAATAGGTGACAACTTAACAAACAAACAAAGTGAGGGAATAGAATAAAAAGAAGGGGGTGGCCAAGTTATCTCCATATGCACTAGGTAACTTAGTACGGGTTCCTAGAATCCTTAAGGCAAAGAAGTGGTCAATGTTTTTGTTCTTTTCTAACTATTTTTCAAATGTTTTTATAATTATTTTAGATTGTCTCAACTCAATCAAGAATGATGAGACACTGAATGGTCCAAGCTCACAAAATGGGGAGAGTGTTTAAACTTAGGTTGCCCATAAAATGGTGAGATCATGGCTTAGGTTGTTCACAAAATGATGAGAGTGTGTCTTAAGTTGCTCATAAAATGGTGAGTGTGGCTAAGGTTGCTCTCAAAATAGTGAGAGTGTGACTTAGAGTTGCTTGCAAAATGGTGAGAGCATGGCTTAGGTAGCTCACAAAATAGTGAGAGCGTGGCTTAGAGCTACTCATAAAATATCGAGAGCATAGAGAAAAGGGTGACTAAGCTAACCTCAACAAGGATTGAGTGCTACCTACATAGTCCCAGATTAGGACCTCAAGTCACTATAGTTTTACCCTTATAATAGAGGAATTCAACTAGCGCAACAATCAATTCAAACAAAATATGTAAAATTGGTAAAAAGGCATAGGATGACATAAGAAGTGGTAAGTTGGTATGTCAAGGCTTAATATTTCCCCTAGTTTTCCCATAGGTGGTTATAACTAGGACACAATGGCATAGATCAAAGGTGATTATAATTAGTAACAAGACCGGTGGTATGAAATAATAACAAAAAAAGGATGCAACTATTAAAACTTCTATCATACTTTCCAAAAATATGATCTCTATCTAAATTTCTTGAATCAATTGATGAAACTAACTAGATACCTTGATGTTGAAAAATGCATAACAAATGACAAAAACCAAGGTTAAATAGGCTAGGATTTAGAACACACTAAGTTGGTAGATCAGAAAATGAAAAGTGGATACAACAAAGAGGATGGATAAGGATGGTATTTATATAAATAATAATAGTGATAAAAAGGCATAACTAAAATGGTCCTTATAGACAATACACCTTAGTTCTCAAACATAGACCACTTGAGATTAATAATATTCATCAGCTCTAAAAGTTCCTCTCCATTTGGTGTAGCAAGCTTGTATGCTCCTGATCCATAATCTATAGTGATGATGAAAGGCCCAATCCATTTTGGTTTGAATTTCCCTTTATTCTTCTTCTCATCCATGGTATTATTTTGATTTTATTTAAGAACAAGATCACCAAGTTGAAATGTTATATACTTAACACACTGATTATAATGGCCTTTGAGTCAGTTCTGATATGATTAAAGATTATTGAGTGTGGTTTTATGTTTCTCATCAAGTAGTTCTAGCTCTTATAGGCGAGCTATTAAATAGTCATGATAATCTAGGACATGATTAAAATAGATGCGTAGTGAAGGCAATTCAACCTCAATGGGAAGGATGGCTTCAATTTCATAAACAAGTGAGTATGAAGTGGCTCCCATAGGGGTATGATGAATGGTACAATATGCCCAAAGGGTGGGGAATATTTGGAGGTGCCAATCATGACTAGTATCATTAATAATTTTTTTTAGAATATTGAAAATGTTTTTTGTTAGATGCCTCGGCCTAGCCATTACCTTGAGGGTAATATGCTATAGAAAAATGTTGTGTGATGTTATATTTAGTACATAGCTGGCCTGCATCTTTATTTTTGAATGATCCTCCATTATCAGATATAATGTCAGAGGGAATACCATAGTGGAAAATGAGATGGTTGAAGATGAATTTGAAAATTTGCTTATCAGTCACGTAAGTGAGGGGTATAGCTTCAACCCACTTATTTAAATATTTGGTGGTAGTAAGGATATGTTTATGGACATCACATGAAGTAGGGTTAATCTTCCCAACGAGGTCAAGTCCCCATGTATAAAATGGCCATGGTGTCAACATTGGTTTTAGAATTTTTGCTAGGGCATGAATCAGATTAGCATGCCATTAGCATTTGTCACACATTTTTACATATGCAGTGGCATCTATGTCTATTATGGGCCAATAATAACTAATACGCAAGAAATTTTTTATTAGGACTACCCCACTAGAATAGGCTCTACATACTCCTTCATGAACTTCTATTAATGCTAATTTAGACTCTACCGAAGTTAAACAATGAAGTAGAGTTCCATCAAAACTATGATGTTAAAGGGTGGATCCCAGTAGAGTATAATGAGGATAATGATGAATGAAGGCTTTGGTTTATTTTTGAGATAGGTTAGGTGTCAAAACATGGTCATGAAGGTAGTTATAAAGGTTTGAGTACCAGATAGAATTGGTACCAATAATATCACAAATCATGGCAATGGTTGAAGGTTCATGAGCTGGTGCTGACAAATTTTAAATGAGGAATTGATACTCTCTAACTTTATCTATTTGTTGAATCAGAGAACCAATAGCATCCATGGTATCTATAATTATATTACTAGTCCTTGGTATGTGCTCAAATTGAATGTTGGCAATTTGTTGTTTAAGAGTGTCGACCATGGTTTTATATGGAATTAGCTTGTCATCTTTGGTCTAAAAATGATCTGTGACCTGAGTGATGATTAACTGAGAATCACCATAAACTTGGAGATGAGATATATTCCATTGCACTACATGTTAGAGACCTTAAATAAGTTATTCATACTTGTCCATGTTGTTTTTACAACGAAAACTGATTCTAAATGATTTAGGGATTATATCCCCTTGTGGTGTAATAAACAATAGGCTTACCCCCAATCCATGTGTAGTAAATGAACCGTCAAAATATAGTTTCCAAGGCTGCTCCTCAAGGGGTGTGTCAATGATGATCAAGGTGGATTCATTAGGAAATTTAAATGTGAGTGGTTGTGTGTTTATGAGAGGTTCTTCAACAAGTTGATCTATAAGAACTTGTCTCTTGATTGCCTTCTGATTGACATACTCTATGTCAAACTCACTAAGAAGCATGATCCATTTATCCATTATACCATGAAAATTTGTTTTAAATAGTATATACTTGAGCAGATATATCTTTAAAATTACCATAGTTTTATTATTTAACATGTAATAACATAGTTTTTGAGCTATGAAAACCATGGCTAGACAAGCTTTTTTGATAGGTACATAGTTATTTTCATATGTAACCAAGGTATGACTTAGGTAGTATACAACATATTATTTTCCATTGTCATCATGTTGAGCCAAGATTACCCCTAGAGCATGATCAGTAGCTGATAGGTATAACAAGAATGGCTTTCCTTGCATAGGAGGTAATAAAATAGGTAGATTAAAAAGATAGTCTTTGACCTATTGAAAAGCTATTTGGAAGTGATCATCATAGTGAAATGCAACTCTTTAATTCAAAAGGTATGTAAATGGATGGCACTTTTCTTCTAATTGAGAGATGAAGCATCAGATTGACTAGATCATACATTGAAAACTACAAAGTTGCTTTAAATTGGTTGGTGGTGGCATTTTGGTTATAGCATGGACTTTAACTGGATAGACTTCAATACCTCTATGAGACATGATGAAGCCAAGTAATTTACTTTAATCTACACCAAACACACATTTCTTTGGATTGAGTCTAAATTTGTACTCTCATAATCTTTCAAGTATTTTGTGCAGCATTATTGGATGGTCGACCCTAGTTTTTTATTTTCTTAATATGTCATCAACATAGTCTTCAACAATATCATGCATCATATCATTCAATATAATAGTCATGGCCTTTTTATATGTAGCTCCAACATTCTTAAGGTTGAATCACATTACTTGATAACAAATGTTCTCCATGGAGTGGTGAATGCTATTTTATGTTGATGTTCTAGTGTTATTTTGATCTAGTTGTATCCTAAAAAGCCATCCATGAGTGACATCATTTCATAACCTATCATGGAGTTGATGATCATGTTGATATTAGGCAAGGTAAAATCATCTTTAGGATAATATTTGTTGATGTCTTGAAAATTAGTACAAATTCTGATTTTTGCTAATAGGTACCACATTAGAGATCTATTATGAGTAATCAATGAATTAGATACATCCTACTTCCAAGATTTTTTCCAACTCTTTCTTTACCAATACAGCAATGCGAAGATGCATCTTACATAGTTTTTTTATCAATTTGGTGTCAAGATTAACCACAAGTTGGGATCTAAACCTGGTATGTCAGAATAAGCCCATGCAAAGATATCTATAAATTCTCTCAATAGAGATGTAATGATGTCATGTTCCTCTTTAGTGAGGGGCATGCCTAATTTTATCCATTTCAAGTCTGATGAAGTCATAATGTTTACCTCTATGGTATCTTTGACTAAAAGGGTCAAGCTATCTTCCAGGATAATAGGCAATGACTTGAACTATTGGATTATGTCAAGATCCTCCATTAGGACTTGCTCTTCAACTTCTCCTAGGCATGATGAATCTGAGTCCCCTAATGGGAGATCTAGCTATGTGATAAAAATAGTAAGAAATTCTTAAAGAATTTGATCAAATACTTATTATTGCTCAAAACTAAACTCAGATCCATAGGCAAGTTCATCATTGGTCATCTCCTAATCTAAATTCAAAAAAGAATGAACACCCCCATCTAATAGCACCTAAGATAGGTTTTTACCACTAGACTAGCCTTCATCTTTACTTTTTCCCTAGTCATAAAGTGTCTGAAAGAGGTTTTCACTTTGGGACCTCAATGTTTTACTTTTTTTTTTTGCTAAGGGTATTCACTCACTCTCCAAAATAGGTTGCAAGATCTAAAGTGATTGAAAATCTTGATTTTTGATCTCCTAAGGAACATTGTCTCTAAGGCCTAAGAAATCATAGAATGTCTCATCATTCTAGAACTCATTAATTGGCAGACTAGATTCTTATTGGTCCCAATTTATCAGTTGGGGATAATATAATGGAAACGGGTTACAATGAATGGCCAGGGTAAGGGTGAAAATGGCACTGCTATCAAACAAGTTGGTTTTAGTTAGTTCATCAAAGGTTAGTCTATGATCAGATTCTACTTCTCTATTGACATCATCATCACTAGTCACTGGTGATGGAGTTTGAGTAAGATATGTGGGATCACCCCTAGGTAGTTTAAATCTAAGTCCATAAGGTCTTTCATAATTAGTCATGGAAACTGGCTCAATGGTCCCTTACTGATTCAATCTGAGGCCTCTTATTTTATATTTGTGATGCTCCATGATCCTATTGGGAATAGGATACTTTGTATTTTTATAACAATCATCTTGGTTGTCATTATATAACCATGATTCATTGCCTTCAAGAGGGTTAGGTTCTAGGCTAGATGTTGGTACAAATGTGATAGGTCATGTATCTTTGTTCTTTTGTTGCCAATGCCTATGTGGGGTGACTTTAGGTCACCCAAATGTTTTTGGATTCTAAATAAGATTGATAATATGAAACATATCATGGGTCACATATTCTCCCAATCCATTATCTAAAATGGTGAAATGATTGGAAGCATCAAGAGGTGACATGTGGGAAAGAGAATCTAAGGTATTAGGGTCTATACAATTATCTGGTGAAGGATCAATAAGAATATCCTTTCTTTTATCTTGCTTGGAACTTGGATTCATACCATATTGATAATTATAGATTTGAAATTTGGCCTTAAGATGCCTGTAGTGTTCATATGGGTGTAAATCTCTTAGAATATTCACTTACATCCTTGAGTGGGAAAAATTGATACATTACTGCAGCGTTGATGGGACTACATGAATCTCATGTAACCAAAGCCTACCGAGAAGTATGTTGTATGATAACTCAAGATCAAGAATGTTGTAAAGTGTATCATGGGTCAAAGGCCTAATGATAACTAGAAAATTAATGGTGCCTTGTGATTCTCTTTCCTAATTATCATAAGCTCTGATAGTTATTATTTCTGGTTGGAGATTTATCATTATGTACCTAAGAAGATTGATGAGATTTAGGGACACTATGTTGAGGTCAGATCCATTGTCTATAAGACACATTTCACTTTATGCCATCTTATATAAACTTCTATGTATAATGGATTATTATAGAGCAGCCAAAGGAAGACATATTGGTTTGGTTGAATGTGACTTGTTGGGCCAGAGCTAGGTGTCCCACCAAAGCTTGAAATTTATTAGGGGATATGTCACTAGCAATAGTAGATTAGGTCAAAAACTCATTCAAGATATTATTTTGGATTATTTACATTCATAGAAAATATAAAATAGAAATTTATGATGGTGTCTTCTACAATTGTTACACAATATCAAACTTCTTGTCTTGTTCAGTAGTGAATGGTTTATTCCAAGGCTAAACGGTTGATTGGATGATATGAAAAGTGGTAGATGGTTTTGGGCTAAGGATAGTAATCTTTAACCTTTGATTTATGATTTCATGATTAGGATTAAATACTAGACCATTATTGCTAGTTGTTGTTGGAAATGATGAGGGACAAGATAAGACAAGTCTTAATTATTGGTGCACTTGCATGTGGTCATGTGGCAAGAATGAGTTATCTTTATAAGATCCAAAAGTGGAAGTCCTAGTTTGCTAGTTTTCCTATATGCAATCCTAGGTCAAAAAAGTATTATCTATGTAATTTGGTTGAATGTTATTGTTTAGCAATGGTTAGGCTGATTACTGTTTAGTCTAAGATTAATGGAGATGGTATTAATGTTGCCCCTTACAATATGACTTACAACCCTATTGTAGTCATGTGAAACTACATGGTAGGTTTGTTGGTTTTTACCATTCTGATCTTGGTTTTGTCCATTAATTTGTCATTGTGGATTTTGTTGATGATTTTTTCAATTTTGTTGGTTCAAATTTCGATTTTGATACTATTGATTTTTCTACTACACTGGTTGTCATTGTTATTATTATTGATTATTTTTCTATTACCGATTGTTATATCAGGGAAAAAGTTTTTGTTAAATCCCAAGAGTTTGATTGTAAGTGGAAGCACCATTATCCAATGTTATTTCTGCATTCTCTAGCATATTTTTAATTAAATGCTTTATTTGGACACACCTTCATAGATTATGCCTATTAACCTGATGATAGTCACAAAATTCATTTTCTCGATACCAATCAGGATAGGGAATGCCTTGTGGATAATGATTTGGTATAGGCTAAATAATTAGATTAGTAGCAATAATCTTACAAAATGTAGATTCAATTGGCTCTCCTAGGTCACTACAAACACAACGCATAGGCATGGTTCTTTTAGGAGGGGTTTGCAAGGGTAAAAGTTACTATATTTGATGTGCATGTTTTGGTTATTGTGCTTGGAGCATTGGTTGGAGAGGTTACTGGGTAGGTTTAAGCTAAAAATGTGGTGTGGATGAGGTTTACATAAATTTCACATGATAAGATTTGGTTACTCTATTTCCCACAACATTCTTATTACAGTTGAATTGCCTCAATTTTTCTTAGTTATTGGCTTATGTCGATTGCATTACTTGCACTTGATTAGGGTGTTGTTATTGGTTATTTCCCTGATTGGTAGAATTAAGTTTGATGACTCCTTTATTAATGAGCACCTACTCAATCAACAAACCTTTATCAATGATTTCTTTGAACATATGTGCACATTGTAATTCTAGATGGTAAGCTATCTCACTATGCAAAGTTTTAGTAAACATAGTGGTTAATTGTTTATCTAGTGAACTATGGGTGAAATGGCTTAGAAGGGCTCTCCATCACTGTAAATAAATTATAAAACTCTCACCATATTTTTTCTTTGCTTATTTCAAGTCCACTAATGAAATCTCATGTTCAAGATTACAAGAAAAGTGTTGCACAAATTTATCAAAAAGATCATCAAAGTCTATTTCTGAATTCTTGGGCAACTTTAAAAACCACTCCAAGGCTTGTCCAACCAAACTCCTTTGAAACAACAACAAATTATGTATGTTTTTTGTTAAGCATGGGATATACCGAGAGGGGGTGAATCAGTATATCATATATCTTATAAAACTTTCCCTTTATCAAATTCCACTTAATCAAATATTCAAAATATGCAATAAAACTCAAACAATAAACATCACACAGGATAGAGAGAGACACTATATATAATGTGGAAACCCAATGTGGGAAAAATCACAAAGAATAATCTCAAGTATATTAGTGAGAACAAAACCACAGGAGCACCATACCCCTTTGCTGAGTACCACCCCAACTACAATTCATGAGAACCAACCCATAGGAGCTTCAAACCCCTTTGCCGAGCACCAACCCATAGGATCACCAACCCCTTTGTCGAGCACCAACCTAGCAACAATTTGTGAGCACCAACCCACAGGAGCACCAACCCCTTTGTGTATACCACACACCTATCTCTCAATGTTGTTATCTCAACAAATGATAGATCAATACAACATCTCCTTCCTCTCTCTCTCACCTTTGCTCTTCTAAGCTAGATATAACAAATACAAATCATATTCATCTCTCACAATTGCTCTTCTAAGCTAGATATTACAATATCAAATCAACCTCTCACTTCCACATTACAAATGGCTTCTCAAGCCTTTATTTATACCTTTCCAAATGACCTTTGGCCTTCCCCCTTTGTGACCTTTCAATCCTCATGGAAAATGGCACCAATCTTGGATGACCCTTCATATTAAATACTTTGAAAAGTCATGTGGTGACCCTTCATGACCAAAAACGTCCTTCCCACTTTTGTCTTTATCTTTGGTGACTTTTCGTATTCCTCAAAGTGTTCCTTCATGAGAAATTCACCCTTTCTCTTTTGTCTTCACTTGGTGACTCTTGGAATTCCCCAAGATGACTCTTCATGGGAAAATGCATCCCATTCTTCTTTTGTCTTTACCCCATGGCTCTTTGACTTCTCCATGGGCCCTTCTTTTGTCTCATATGCAACCAAAAATATATTCATTAATATTAAATAAATATTAACTCATATTAGCCAAGATATATTTATTACAAACAACATTAAATGCAATGTGGCCTTTATCACCAATAATGCTAGACCTTTGACATTAATGACAATATTTCCAACAATCTCCCCCTTTTTCATTGATGGCAACCTCAATCCTGAAACTGCCACATCCTGTCACCTGCACATACCGTCATCTAAAAACATATAGTAACTCCCCCTTACTATAGCAACTTATACATGTTCCTTGTACCTATTTTATGCACCTATACCTATACCTATTATTCTCCCCCTTTGACATCAATGGCAAAGGGCCTACCTAGAGCTAACACTTAGCTCCTCCTTAATTGATGCTGAACTTCAACAAAAAGAAGTAATAGAAATTACTCCTAACTCCTCTCGCTGATCTTTGAGAAGATATCTGATAATGCATATAAATCTTTACCTATCCTTTGAGAATCTGCAATAAACTCATTTGAATATTTCCTTCTAATCTCAAAACCTTCCACATGAAACTTTAAGGTGTATTCTTGATCACATATTTGACTTACACTCAATAGATTATGCTTACAAAGCATTCTTAGCTTTGGCTCTACTAATATCCAAACTTAAAATACCTTTTCTGGCTATCCTGTCAGTGATTTTATCTTCAAATTTCACTATGCCACCATTGATCTTCTTTACTCTTATCTATTTTCATATGCCTCAAACATCTGCTAACAACAAACCATGGCTGATCTTTATTTCTTACATGCAAAGCTATTTGCACTAACATAGAATCTTTAGGTTGTTTCTTCTGCCATGAACATGTCTGAACCTTCTTCCTGATGAATGGAACTTTGAAACTCTGATCCTTCTTCATTGAATCTACATGAGTATTCTTTTCCTTCTTTCTAAAATGGTTAGCTCTTTTTCAATATTCTAATTTCTTATGACCATAATCATTTGAAACACTGCATATGCAAGAATCATTCTAATAGCCTCAAACCATAATATTGGTGCAAAATTTTATTCAAAAATATATTCCCTCAAAAGATATACAAATTAATTTTCCAACTCACCTTCTTGTCATTCAACATAACCAAGACCCAATAGCATCCACCATGCTTCAATTTTTAAAAGTGTCTCCTTGAAGCCTAGAAGAGACACCCCACACAATAGGGTTTTAGAAATAAATCTCAGGAGATTCCCACATCTCCTTTGTTTCTTCCTTGATCTTTTTGTGTTTTTATTTTAGAATCCGTTTAATCATGTCTAACCTTTTTGACTTACTAACCTTATCATTTATGATTTTTTTATTTTTCTCAACTTTTGCAACTATCTTATCTTGACAAAGCTCATGCTCAAATATAACAAGAGATTATGCACAATCCTTCTTATCTGATTCTTTATATACTATAGCAAGTAATTCATTTTCATTCTTGAACTCAACTTGATCAACCTTTACTATTTTAGGTCTCCAAACCTAAATTTGTCTTTTCTTATATTTTCTAGAGTCTCTATATCCTTTGACATACCTTGAATATCTCTTTACTTTATTTTGACACAATCTAGCAATATGGCCAACCTCATGACAACAAAAGCAAACAATATTTTTCATACATTTTTCTTGAATGTGACTGAGATCTCCCTTTGACTCATTGCTTCTCCTCATACAATCTCTTGCCCTATGACCAACATGATGACAAAAAAAACAATGGCCATGAAAATAATTTGAAAACTTAAAAGCATTGGGCTGCCTGATTGGCTTCTTTGATTTGCCTACAAAACTTGCATCCTTCTTTCCTTGGACTAATATTTCATGATCTTTTTCAACCTTCAGTATAAGCTTCTCATGATTTTCCTTTAAATAACCTAACTCAACCTTCAACTGATTACACTCTTCTTCTTTTGATGTTAAAATTGAAGTTGCAACCTCTAACTGATTCTTAAGATCCTGAATAAATATCTTATTTTATTTTACTTCTATAGCCAACCTAGAATCCAAGATACACACCTATTCTTTAAGAGATTCAACCACAAATTTCAATTCTTGATTCTCCTTCTTTAGTTGCTTGGCCATCTTATGCTTTTCTTTGATCTACCTTCAAGCTATTAAACCCTTTCTGAAGGAACCTGCTCTGATACCAATTGTTAAGCATGAGATATACTGAGAGGGGGGGTGAATCAGTATATCATATATCTTATAAGACTTTCCCTTTATTAAATTCCACTTAATCAAACATTCAAGATATGCAATAAAACTCAAACAATAAACATCACACAAGATAGAGAGAGATACCAGATATAGCATGGAAACCCAATGTGGGAAAAAACATGGAGAACAATCTCAAGTATATTAGTGAGAACAAACCCACATGAGCACCATACCCCTTTAACAAGTACCACCCCAGCTACAATTCATGAGCACCAACCCACAGGAGCACCAACCCAGCTACTATTCGTGAGCACCAACCCACAGGAGCACCAACCCCTTTGTGTATACCACACACCTATCTCTCAATGTTGTTATCTCAACAAATGATAGATCAATACAACATCTCCTTCCTCTCTCTCTCACCTTTTCTATTATAAGCTAGATATAACAAATACAAATCATATTCATCTCTCACAATTGCTCTTCTAAGCTAGATATTACAATATCAAATCAACCTCTCACTTCCACATTACAAATGGCTTCTCAAGCCTTTATTTATAGCTTTCCAAATGACCTTTGGCCTTCCCCCTTTGTGACATTTCAATCCTCATGGAAAATGGCACCAATCTTGGATGACCCTTCATATTCAAGCCTTTGAAAAGTCATGTGGTGACCCTTCATGACCAAAAATGTCCTTCCCACTTTTGTCTTTATCTTTGGTGACTTTTCGTATTCCTCAAAGTGTCCCTTCATGAGAAATTTGCCCTTCCTCTTTTGTCTTTACTTGGTGACTCTTGGAATTCCCCAAGATGACTCTTCATGGGAAAATGCATCCCATTCTTCTTTTGTCTTTACCCCGTGGCTCTTCAACTTCCCCATTGGCCCTTCTTTTGTCTCATATGCAACCAAAAATATATTCATTAATATTAAATAAATATTAACTCATATTAGCCAAGATATATTTATTACAAACAACATTAAATGCAATGGGGCCTTTATCACCAATAATGCTAGACCTTTGACATCAATGTCAATATTTCCAACATTTCTATATGCCATTTGTTGACATAAGACAAATAATTCAATCAAATGGGCCTTAAGGTCACCATTCCCTTTGTATTTGTCAAACTTGGGTGGTTCATATCCTAGAGGAAATGGTATTTGCAAATACTCCATATTAAATGGATAGGAACACATGTCATCCAATTTGAAATTTTTAGTCTTCTTAGCTATTTGAATAGTGGCAAATGTATCCTTCATCTGTTACAATTCTTGGGATAGGAAACTAGAAGGGATATTGGTTTGAGGGAGAAAATTGGTTTGGGTAGATGATTAGGAGGTCACAAGTGGGACACTTTGACCAGGGTATGATGGAGACACCTATTGAGGTACATTGGTTTGGTTAGGTAATGGACTAGGAATACACATACGTGGATTAGGATGCACTAGAATTTACACATTTGGCTGCACAATATTTTGATTTGGGTTGGCAATAAAGGTTTGACTTGGAGGATTTTATGGTTGGGATGGAGGGATATAACTATATTGTGCCTATTATGTTTGAAAAGGGGCATGTTACTGACTAATCAAACCTTGTTGTTTAGTGGGAACTTGTGGACCAAGACCCTATCTCTGAATTTGTGGCATATTTTGAACCAACGATAGTCTAGTAGGTACTTGAGAAACATGGGGACCTCCTTATTGCACAAATTCATGTGAAGAATTGAAAATAGGTTGTAAATTTGGCATCTGTCACTGATTAATATTTACACATTGTTGATTAGTCATTGCTTGGTGTTGAATTGGCATATTATTCTATAATTGAAAAAGTATGTTCATCATTACTTGGCAAGGTGGAACATTAGTTGTTCTTGATTGAGGTGGCAATATATTTGTCCTCTATTGCATTGATATACTAGATTGTGTCTATTGTTGTGGAATATTACTCGCTACTTGTTGAGAAGGAATAGGATTCATCACATTCTATTATTGAGGCATGACATTGGCCATTGTTTGATTACCTAATCCTATAGGTTGTACACTTGAGGAAGCAGCTAGTTGAGGCTAAGGTTTAGAAACCCTTATTCCTTAGTATGATGATATGCTCATATGATTAACTTTAGGCACATGTTTTTGGCTAGTTTTTTGTGGGTTAGTACCACTTTGATCGAGATTAGACATTGTTTACATATTGTCTACTACATTTGGCCCACTATTCAATATAGAGGCTGAAGACACTTATTCAATGATAGGCATATGCATCAAGCTATCTATCAAAACAGTTTGTATGAATAGGTTAGAACTTAGATTCTCTTATCCTGGTAATTCTATCAACACTCTTGTTGAAGGAACTAGGTCAATAAGAGGCTTATTAACCATGTTCATCTGATTAAAATCATGTGCTAAATTTAAGTAGGTTTGGTATGTTGTTTGCATTTAGTTAAAATGATCTTCCATGATATTTTTAGCTCGATCGGATATATTATGATCTTGATACATTATTTGGACTAGAGCCATAGGATTGTTAGAAGAACCCTGTTGATCATAAATGATATTATGGGGCATTCTTACTAGACTTGGTAAATTTTCATTGGGGAAGTCTAGTAGAAACTTGGCCCCTACCTCTATGGATCTAACCAAAATCTCATCTTTATTCTCTAACAAATGTTGCTCAAACTAAAATGGATCATACGTGGAAGTCATATTAGTAGAATATGACTGTTGAAGAATTGGATCATCCACTATTGGTATTTTAGCTAGATATGGCATGGTATGCTCTTAGTCCTACTCTAAATGTGATGATGTGTTAACCAGATAGTTAGATAATGGATCTTAGCTTTGTGCCCCTGGTTGAGTATTATAAGAGGGATAAGAATACATCTCATAAGTAATATTATCCACATAGGGGTCTTGCACCATTTTTTCCTACACAACTACATTACTAATCCCTAAATTGTACATTAGTCCACTACGAGTGTAGGAATACATGTTGGGATCCATAGTCAATGCTTTGCAATAAAATGTCAAAGAGTTATACAAACTCTAGAAAGGATAGAATCTAAAATAAATGGTGTTTCAACTTAGTCTAGATTTGTCAAAAGGATCAAAAGGTTTATGCAAATATTTGTGACGAAACAAGTTAGTGTAAAATATCTAATGTTTCATTGTTCACACAAAGATAAGCAAGTAAATGGACCAAAAATCAAAATTTCAAACTCTAAGGTCGAAGTGTTTCAAATTAGTCTAATCTAGGAATTTAAAATTTGCTAGGTCTTTTGGCCAAATGTGACCTCAAAATCTACGCTCAAAAAAGGTATGTGCTAGGACTCTTGGCCAAATGGTGTCAAAATCTATACTTTGAAAATAGATGAAAGTTCTAATCTAATGGATTTGAAACACTTCTAAAAAATACTAGTCATTTGATTCTTGGTCATGAACTTGATCAACTAGGTATAAGGTATGAAACAAAAGGCACTTTTAGCAATAATTTTTTTTCTCATAAATAATGGTATAAAACTTGGCTCTTTTGAAAAACATGCTAGACAAAGCTGAATTGTATAACTATGTTTTAGACAAAGAATCACAAAAAGTACACTTGGATTGGTCTGAAAATGTAGGAATAAATTTAGAACTCTTTGCAAGAGGGTCTATGAAACAATATTAGAAATGTTTTGGGTAGTGTAATGGTGCTATACTACCCAAAATTTGTGACAATTTTTTTTTTTCAAAAACTCTCTAAGGCAAAGACATTTTTCTACAATTATGATAGCATAACATTACCTTTCTTGACTCAAAATGTTGTAGTGTATAGACTTAAAGTGTAAGTGTTTAGCACAAAATGGTTTAAGTTTATCAATTGATGACAATGATTATGAGTCTTAAACATCCTTCAACCCAAATTTGAAATTAAGCCTAAGTTCCCTCAAGTTTAGTACAAATAGTTAACCCACTTAACACATCAACCCTATGAACTTATAAAGGTGTAGTTCCAAATTTAGATTATAAGTGGAGGACTTAAAAAACATTTGGTAAAGATCTAGAATCAATTAGGTATCATAACAATGCCAAAGTGGATGATATGACTCTCAAGCTTTTGATGAAATTTTGAGTAAGGCAAATTGATGATCTCACATGGGCAGCATAACGCCTCTTTGTTCAAAGGAAAATTTGGACTATGTGTTTAGTTTTGGACTTTTTTTTACACCAATTTTTGACTCCAAACAAGACTTTAATCTAGGATAAGAGTAACTAATTAATCTCCCTTAGATCCTAAACTGACAAGGTTATTTGGTATTGTTGGAATCCATCAATATATGTCATTTAAGAAGATTTTAAAAATTCATCCAAAAGTAAATATGCATTATATAGTAAGGTTTTTACACCACCCCCTCTTCTCTCAAATGAGAGTACTATTACATGGACCTTGATGTGTACCTTGTACCAACAATACTTCTATGGCAAGTGGATATTTGTCTAAAATCTAGAAAGTTTTTGAATGATCTAGGGGAAACGATTGTATAATGACTTTCATGCCAAACAATGTAAAAGAAAAGCACAAATTTTGGGTTTGTATCACTTGGCTTGTTACAAAAAGGTCTAGTCCTTTTTGTAACCAATGCATCCTACTATTCATTCAGTGTAGTGTGATGTCCAAAGTGCGACTACATCCCATGTGCAAATCCAAAGGAGCCAAATAAAGTTAATGTTAGGAGATGAAACCCTGAGTCAAAGCTTCCCTAAAGAACTTATAGGATGTGATGAAGTCCCTCTCACAAGCCAAGATGCATAAAAATAAAGAAAGCATGAAAGTAGAAATACTTTAGGGTAATTTTCAAGGCCACCCAAACTTTGACAAGTTTTCAGAGAGTGTTTTAGATGACTTTCTTTCTAAGCCTTAGACTAGGCTTCTTGCAATAAGAATGGCACTTTTGATTCCAAGTGTTCCCTACAGGGGAAAAATGGAAGAGCATACATGCAACATTCCTCTTTTTTCCAAACAAAATTTTATTAAACAACTATTGCAAACAATAATTGACAAGTGTGTTCAATTTTAAACCCGAATAAAATGTTTGGTGGTGTTCATTTGACCCCTTGGTCTTAGTTGTAAACTTTAAAAACATTCATAAAAAACATCTAAATTCTTTTTTAAACACCAAAAATGAGGTTTCTAATTGATTTTTAAGCATGCAAAGGTGATTTAAATATGTTTGAATCAAATATCAAACTTGGTCCTATAGCAAAATTGTTAGCATGTCCTTTAGCTTTGAAGCTCTTTTGAGTTTAAAACAATAAATTTTGGAAAAGTAGCTCTTGATTCTATGTTTTTTGGAAAAACATAGTGACTGATGTCAGTTATTACCACTGATGTCAGTTACTCTAACTAACTAAGATCTAATTGATGTCAGTTTTGTTGATCGATGTTAGTTAAGTCAAGTAACTAATGTCGGTATTACTTGCTGATGTTAGTTACTGTGTATAACTGTGGCAACAAAAAATAGCAAAATAAAGTTATCAAATCAATTTTCAAGAGTTTTAAGGTCCCAAATAAATATTTTAGAGTTGTAAAAGGATCTCCTTAAGGTGTGAGATGAATCTAGTCCCACTGGGCATGCCATTATTTGATCTAGGAATATGACTCAAGAGAGGATAGTTAGTATGGTGTTAGTTCCAAAATGAAGAAAAAAATAAATAAACACACTAATAGCATAACATCTCTAGCCCTAGACACTAGAGAGACCTTAGTTAACAAAAGAAAATGACAAACACAACTAAAAATCAAGGAATCAAATACAAGAATTATTTCACCTTCCTTGGATGCTCTAAATGCCTTTGTAGTGGTGGCTTGCTCAGCTTATGCTTATGAAGTCTTTAACAAAGGAGGCTTGGCTATCTCCTCTTCTCTTTGGCACCTTTGGCTTGTGGCTTGGCTTTGCCTAGCATCAATTTGGCATGGTAACACTAGTAGTAATGGCTTCTTGAAGATATTTGTGCATTATAAATTTGCACACAAATAGCTTAGAAATGGTGTTATGAGGCCTCCTATTTATAGATTTTTTGATTTGATTATAATCAACCTGAACCGTCCATCTCAAGATTGAGATGTGTGGTTGAGGATTAATTCAATTTTTGGAAGTTTGTAATTATCCTCATCATGGAATTGGAAGAAGGGGAAATTAAGAGGCATGGAGGGCACCATAGAAGGATTGATGAGGCATGGGAGGCATGAATATTGATATGTATGGCATTTATGGCATAAGGATGTCTTACCAAGAAATGAGGTCACCTGATGATGCAGATATTCAATATTCATCTCCAAAAATAAGTTATTCAACAAGTTTCCATGGAATTTTTAATTATGCCTTGATTTGGGTTAATTATCTCTTAAGCATGATTAAACACTTTGTGCACAAATTACTCAAATTGATTATAATGTCTTTTTATTGATCCAAAATTTGATTAGATTAGAATTTGAAGGCGATGTTAGATGCATTAGAACCATATTCCTATTTAGGGTGTTACCAATAGCAAATAACAAAGACACATATCTTGAGCAGAAGATTTGATAAGAAATATCAATCCAAAGCACCCATGTGTAAAATTGGTATTTTGACTCAAAATGATCTGATCAAAGTTAGTTGGCCCATAAATTGCATTGCCCCATTTAGTGATACTATAGCCAAAATCGGCACTTGAATATGTCAGTTTCACATCATTTAGCATGTTTTAGTATTTTTAGTTGTTTGGAAGGTGATGTCAGATGCATTAAAACCATATTCCTATTTAGGTTGTTACCAATAGCAAACAACAAAGGCACATTTCTTGTGTGGAAGATATGATAGGAAAGATCAATCCAAAGCACCCAGGTGCAAAATTGGCATTTTGACTCAAAATGATCTGATCAAAGTTATTTGTCCCATAAATTTCATTACCCCATTTAATGATACTCTATGCAAAATCAACATTTGAATATGTCAGTTTCACATAATTTAGCATGTTTTTAGTGTTTTTTGTGCATTTTAAGTGGAAATTGACTAAAAGCTTGGTTGGAGGTTATCGGTGGCCAAATTTAGGTGTCTATAGACACTTAAGCAATTAATATGAGGTTAGAGGTTTATGAACATTGATGTTATTGGGTGAAGAGAAATGAGGATTAGTAAATTATTAAGAAGGAGATGGTTCCAAAGAAGGGTTAGGAATGACAGCTTGAACATTGTGAATGGTGTCATATGAATCAATAACACCATCATTGGTGATATTGAAATTTTTATTATTTAGTAATAAATGAGAACCCATAGAAGGTTATGGTGGCTCAAATTGATGCATTAGGAAATCTTGTATTTTAGCTTGGTCAATATCCTCCTCCAAGGTACTTAGAGAGAGTGTGTGCATTCGATATTGTAATTTAGTAAAGAGAGCATTTGTAAAGAGATGAAAAATATTATCATCCACCATGTTATGTTCAATTTTTTTTGAAAAAGTATTACAATGCTTAACAAAGGCTTTGAAAGTTTTGTTTTCATGTTTTTTACAATTAATGAAAAGGGCCAAAGTATTTTTAGGAAAATCATTAGTTTTGAATTATTGCACTAAAGCATTTACTAAATCTTCCAAACTAGAAATGGAATGAGCTATTTGTTGATTGTACCAATCTAAGGCATCACCCATGAGGGTTTTAGCTAGGATCTTGGTAGTGGAAAAGGTGTTTAATTTACCCCAATCCTTGTAAATACTTCCAAATGTTTTAAGGTGAAGTGTAGGATTGTTTGACCCATTATAAGAAACTGTAGGTGTTATATCTCCTATATCAATGTTGGAAATTTGAGTAGTGAGAGTTTCATTTTGTAGATGCTTGATGGTTTTATTGACTAAAGGAGGTTGAGTAATGATATTTACTTGAGAATATCAAAGAAGAGGGGGAAATTTTGGGTTATATATGCCCAAAGCCATTTATTGTAGATGGGATTGAAGGTTAAGAAGGTGGTTTTGCATTCTCATCATTTGATTCGTGTTATGTGCTTGAAAGGTATTCATTTGATTGAGAGTTTTATGTGTTTTATTAACATTATAGGCATTAAAATTAGTATTTGTGTTGGTATTAGTGTATTGGGTACCACTATTAGTGTTGATATGAGCTTAATAAGAACTATGAGAATTTGAGGCACTAGTGGCAAAATTTGCTTGTGAAGAAAAATATGGACTAATGAATTATTGAGAAGAAGAATCAATAGAAGCATGATTACCTTGGGTAGCAACCAATGAACTAATGGAAGGTTTAAGGATAGTGGATCTTATGAGAGGCCCACTAGAGGTAGAACCCACCATGTTAGTTGAGATGTTAGGCATTAAGGTAGAATAAGTTAGAGAAGAAGAAATCATGGCATAAGAAGGAATAAAAATTAAAGGAAGAGGTTGGGAACTAAATAAATTAGTACCTCCAAATCCTATTGAGAATGTAGGAGTGGGTAAATGAGGCTCTTTAGTTTAACCACTAATCATGAGGTTATAAATGGTATAAGGATCCTTTCTTCGATGTTGAGAAAATTTAGAAATAAAGAAAAGAATTTTGAGAGTATACTCTAACTCAGGTTGATCCTCTAAGAAAAGAGGATAATTATGCTACAAAGAGATATTTGGAGGGGTCCCATAGTTCATTGTGTGAGTGGCAATATGAACATTACTAGCATCTAAAATAGGATCCCAAATATTTCTATGGGAAACCTTATTAGGATTGGTTAAGCTTATCATATCTGTTAATTGTGACTCGGTATCATCACACAAAAAAATTCCATGATGAAGGGAAAATAAGAGAGATGAGAAAGCAAAGGCTAAAATAGGTGACTAAAAATAATACAAGGCTGACCAGGTTGACCCAGTATAAAAATAAGGACTGTAAGACTATACAAGGTCAATTAGGTCAATCTAGTATATTGTATATAAGGCATAAAAAGCATTGGGTTGATTTGGTTGATCCAGTATAGAAAATTAGGAACTTAAGAAGCCTAAAAATAGATTTTAAAATGAAAAAAGCGAATTTTACAAGTAATGAAAAGGCAATAAGTACTTAAAGGAAATAGATAGCCAATTAGATTAACACTGGCCAATCCAATTGAAACACAAACAAAAAAAATATTACAACAATGCTAGATAATGCAAGATTTTGTGCACATAATTGATCAAAGAGAAAACAAAAAAATTGAAAATTAAAGATAATTAATGGGTTAACCTAAAATGTTAATTATATTATAAAGAATGGTTTTTAAATGTGATTGGAAGTTGGCTATAAGCAAGGTATTAGATAACAATCTAAAGATGGTTTCAAGTAGTTTGGGCTAAAAGGGACTATAATATCAATGATACAGATTTGGTATTGGGTCTTACCCCCTTACATCACACACCACAGTGATAAGGGTGTTAGGTGCTTAGCCAAAATATACCATTAATCATGATTTATACTTGACTAGAGCATCAATTCAACTTCACCCTTGGTGATGAAATCCAAGTAGGTTAGCCTAGGGTAGACAAATGTTAAAGTTGTCAAGAATATAGAACAACAAATAGCTTTGATTCCACTGTCAGGATTAGGAGCACAATTGATGACCTTGTATAAGCAACTAAACATGGAATTTAACTAAAAGTAACAAGTAACTAGAAATCAGAAACAACACAAAATTTGAGAGACAATACCCAATTGTATTAATACTCTTCCAGAAGGAATTACAATAAAGAAGATGCCACACTCTTCTTCCCACACTTCTAGGGCATACAAAAATCTCCCTCAAGAGTTCTCTCTCTCAATTACAGTCACAACAAACAACTCAAACATAGAGTTGTTGTTCACCTCCACCAATCAATAACAATACTGCCAGCCCACCAGTCAGTAACAATACTACCAGTCCACCAAGTACTCCACATACTCTAAGTTTGAGTACACCACATACTCCAAGTAGATCTCACCTGATCTTGCTACCTATTGTGTTGTTGATATCTCTGATCTTGCTGCCACCTATAGATCAACCTAGTTTTGCACCCCTGTAAACCTAGCTCTCGCACACACACACACACACACCTGTAGATCAACTGACCTTACTTACCATGAAGAACCCTTGTCCTTGCCTCACCAAGTCCTTACGATTCTCCAAACTAGCACCCCTATGGATCTTCTACCAGATCTTGCTCTCCCACAAATTTACCTGATCATACACACTTGGCACTGTGGCACTATGAGGAGTCAATCTTACTCTCTTCCCTCTAAAGGAGCTAACCTTGCTCTCTCTATCTAGCACACTTTACAATACAATCCATGAGTCTATTATATATATCCCATGCAAACAATAATTAGACTTCTAATTACAATACTTAGAACCATAGCTCCAAGACTAAAATTAGTCTTTAACATGAAAACAATTGGTTCGTTAAACAAACTGTTCATGTACCTGACAGTGCTAGAACTACACAGGCAACTGACGTCAATCCCTGTCTGTCTAGAGGTGACCGACATCAGCTGATACTGACCGATGTCGGCATCTCTGCACACTGGATATGACCGACGTCAGTTGACCTGACTGACATCAGTTGCACTGCAACTCAACAACCTCCTCCTCCATGTTTGCATTAGTGAAGCTTTTAGCTCCACAACCTAACAATCTACCACTTAGAGATAAACAACTACACCTGTACCTATACCTCTACATCATCTAATTTTGTTTCCTAGCTTGTATCCCTCTTCAAGCTCAATCTTGAAGACCAACCACCACACATCTTGTGGTGCTCTACCTATCATCCAAGTAACCTACCATATCTGAATCTACATACCCATGTAGAGAAGTCCCTGACCCTGCATAGCATGAATCCCTGCTGCTGGTCCCTCTCAGATACCTGAGAATCCATTGAACTACTCTCGAGTGCTTCTTTCTTAGATTGGCCACAAACTTTCTGACAGCACCCACTGCTTGGGTAAACTCAAGTCTAATACACATGTACTCAACCTCATCATGTGATTGGGGACCCTGTTCTGTGAACTGTCCATCCATAGGTGTGTTAATCAATTTTGCATCCTGCATATCAAACCTCCCCACTACCTTATTCACACAATCATCCTGAGACAACATCAACCTGTGATCTTCCCTGTCCCTAGGAATACTCATGCCAAAGAATTTCGCTCCTCCTAAATCCTTCATGGCATACCACTGAACTAACTTTACCTTTAGCTCAGCAAAACCTTGCATGTGTGAACCCACTATATATAGTAATAGGATAATATTGCGACCACTATCCAACCTGGTAAAGTAAACACAATGGTTACAATGACATTGACTAAAGCCATGCTTTGTCATACACTTGTCAAACTTGTACTACTATCCTAGAGCTTACACAAGACCATATGACCTGGCCTTCCATCTCATGTGTCCATTCTCTCTCTTCTTTAACCAAGGAATCCATTCATCTTTTAGTGCTTTCATCTTGGCTAGCAACTCTACCAAATCTCCTATTTGGTTCTCTTTTAAAGAATTCATGCCATGCTCCCACTGTTTCCTGGATTCTACCTACATTACCTCTTCAAAACTTCCTGGCTCTTGACCATCAGTGAGTAACATGTTTAGGTAGTATAAAGAAGGCAAATAATGAATTTGAGGCTTACTTACCCTTTCAGTACTCCATATGGGTGTTTGAGACTCCTTGGCAGCTTATTGTCTGCCCAAAATCAATTTCCTGGTCGACTCTAGTCTGCACCTGATCGATGTCAAATCCACCTGATCGATGATGCCAGTTCCCTGACCGATGTCAGTGTCCACTTGGTCGTTGACATCAATATCTTGACCGACGCTGGTAGCCACCTACCTGACACCACTGACTTTGCCTGTCTACACATGACCAACGTCGGTGCCTGCCTGTTCGACATTGATTCCCCCTGACCGATGTCGATACCTATGTTTTCTTATGAGTGATGACTTTTTACTTGTGAGCTTACTTTGAATCAAAACCCTATCCAAACTACCCTACTCAGAGTTATCCAGCCCCTTCCGCTGATCTTTGTCCATCATCTCCTCCATGAACACCAAGGCTTTCCAATTCTTAAGTTTGTCAAAGACATCTGACTTCCTCTTAAGAACATGCATTCCCTTCTCACTCATGTAACCAAGCCTACAAAGCCACATCTTTGCAACAGAAGTGGAATCAGTAATACAAGGAGATAGATAAAGAGTACCTACTTTCTTACCACATGCTAATTCATGTGCACCCTTTGAAACTTTCTAAGATTCCACTGTGAGATTTACTATGCATCCCTCATCACCCAACTTTCCTGAAGAAATTAGCCTCATCTTCAGGACTGGGACCTGCATGACCTGCTTCAACACCCATGTGTTGCCCGTCTATAATTTCAGTCGCACTTCCCCTTTGCCAACAATTTGACAAGGCTCACCAACCCCTCTATTTTGGGTTGCATGGAAAGAGGCAATAGAATCTAAAACCCAAGATTCTACTTTATCCAAGGAACATATAAGAGCATCCCATGCATCAATACCTGCAACAATACCTGCTTTTTTATTTCCTTCATGTTGATCTGCTACCAACCAACAATCTTTCTTTTCCTGCTCTTTCTTTCCATAGTTTTGTAATTGATCATTCATGCCTTTGAATTCCTCCATTCTTAGCTTACTTTCTTCTACCATTACTATACTCCCACTCAATCAAAAACCCCTGAGAGTGACCTGTAATGAAACACAAACTTGCTCCCTGCAACCTGGCTCTGATACCACTTTGTCAGGAATCTAGAACAACAAACAGCTCTGATTCCACTGTCAGGATTAGGAGCACAATTGATTACCTTGTGTAATCAACTAAACATGAAATTTAACCAGAAGTAATAAGTAACTAGAAATCAAAAACAACACAAAATTTGAGAGACAATACCCAATTGTATTAATACTCTTCCAGAAGGAATTACAATAAAGAAGATGACACACTCTTCTTCCCACACCTCTAAGGCATACAATAATCTCCCTCAAGAGTTCTCTCTCTCAATTACAGTCACAACAAACAACTCAAACATAGAGTTGTTTTTCACCTCCACCAGTTAGTAACAATATTGCTAGTCCACTAGTCAGTAACAATACTGCCAGTCCACCAAGTACTCCACATACTCCAAGTCCGAGTACACCACATACTCCAAGTAGATCTCACTTGATCTTGCTACTTGTTGTGTTGTTGATCTCCCTGATCTTGCTACCACCTACATATCAACCTAGTTTTGCACCCCTACAAACCTAGATCTCGCACGCACACACACACACACACACACACACACACACCTGCAGATCAACCGACCTTACTTACCATGAAGAACCCTTGTCCTTGCCTCACCAAGTCCTTATGATTCTCTAAACCAACACCCCTGTGGATCTTCTACCAGATCTTGCTCTCCCACAGATCTACCTGATCATACACACTTGGCACTGTGGCACTATGAGGAGCCAATCTTGTTTTCTTCCCTCTAAAGGAGCTAACCTTGCTCTCTCTATCTAGCACACTTTAAAATACAGCCCATGAGTCTATTATATAGATGTCATGCAAACAATAATTAGACTTCTAATTACAATAATTAGAACTACAGCTCCAAGACTAAAATTAGTCTTTAACATGCAAACAATCAGTTCGTTAAATGAATTGTTCATGTAACCGACAGTGTTGGAACTACACAGGTAACTGACTTTGGTCCCTGTCTGTCTGGAGGTGACCGACGTCAGTCGATACTAATCGATGTCAGCATCTCTGCACACTGGATATGACTGACATCGGTTGGCCTGACCGACGGTGGTTGCACTGCAACTTAGCAACCTCCTCCTCCATGTTTGCATCAGTGAAGCTTTTAGCTCCACAACCTAACAAAAGTGCTTATTTATGGTATGTGATTTGGCCATGTGTGTATAAAATATAAATAGTGAAACTAAGTGATTAATTGAAAATCCCCTAATTAAAATATGTGAACTATTCTAATCATGAAAATAATAAAAAAAGAAAGGTATGAATTAATTACAAATAGATATGAGGTTAATTCCAACTTTGAAACAAGGTATAGTGCTAACACTATATGAAAAAAATATAGAATAAGGTTGATAGGTTGGAAAGTATACTACAAAAGTAAGGTTTGAAAATGAAATAGGTTGACAGTGTTGATATAGTTATTTTAGATAGTACATAGAACACAGATCTAGGTCAGCAGTGTTGATCCAATTGACTATGCAAGGGTGGTTTTAAAGATTACAAACTGTGAAATGAAAGACATTAAAAGAGAGAAATAGATAAGTAGAAAGGAACCTTGGTGGATCAGAGATGTAATGAAGAATATTTTGGGTCTAGAACTTGGAAGTATGCTTTAGAAACCTACAAATTGGGTCGACAATATTGATTAAGTTGTATAAGAACCTATTGAAAAGTGTTGAAACTGTAAGGGGTTGACTAGATCAACCTAGTAGGTTAATCTAGATATTTGAAAGTCTATAAACTTGTACTAGGTTGACTAGGTTGATCTAGTTACTTGTTCTTGGAAACTTATACATAGAGAAAAATGAATAGGTCAATAAAATCGATCTATAATGTCAAAAATATATGATAAAAATGATTATAAAAAAAATGAAATAAATGAAGTAAAAGTGAACAAATCCTACAAGGGTTATTTGGCATTGCATTCACTAGAATGTATGCAATTGGAAATGCATCATGTCTATGAACTAATCCTAGATCAAATAAGATAGATCACACCTACACTTCTAATTGGGATACACTTGTTGAGCAGGAGCATGACCAATATAAGGATCCACTAGACCTGATTAGGGGATCACTTGCCACAACATATCATGATAAGAGGGGTTTCAAATCCTATATCCTAAAATAATCACATAACAACCCAAATGTGGTCCTAAGGTTTAAAATATTCACTTTATTCTAATAAAATGAAAACAAAATCTAATCTAGTGCTCACCAAAGCTTGTGGCCTAAATTAGGGGTTAGAAAAAATAAAATGGGAAACTAAACTAAACATTTATTAGATGACATATACTCATGTCAATGTATATAGAATCCTAAATACATAGAGAGAAGAATAAAAATTCTTTATCTATCTACTCTTACAAAGGAGAAATAAACTTAGGAATATTTACCTTTGAAGATGAACTCACTGAGCCTCAATCTCTCCCTTGGCCAAGGTGATTCACAATAAATTGTTGTGGTATGTAAGGATGACCAATATAAATCATCTCTAGGAGACCCAACCTATCTAAGCATCTAAAATACTTATCCATAAGACAAGATCCATATCTCCAAATAAATTATGGAACCCTAAGCTTTATTCCTCAAGTAACATGGTCAATAATTAGATTTTCACTCGCACTTATTTGCTAATAATTATTATCTTATGAAATGGTGGGAAGTGACCTTGTATATATAGGTGGATCTTTCCCTAAATCCTTCCATAAATGTTGTTTGTATAGGGTCAACCTAGTTAACCTAGTGTGTTTTTAGAAATAATTTACTAGGTTTGTTCTAGGTCAATCGAATGGCTAACAAACTAAGAAAATAAAAAATACCCATAAATTGTACTAGGTTGACCTAGTCGACATAGTACAATCAAAAATCAAAAAGGAGTTTAAAACAAGAAAGGAAGGATAGAAAGAGGAAAAAAATTGGAGGTAGGACTGAGAAGAACAAGCTTAGGGTAAATGGTTTTAGGAGACAAGTGTGTAGATGGCAAGTGGAAAAAGGAATAACAACCTTATGAATCACTACTGGTTTTCCCACCCCTTTTTTGATGCACCCCATAAGGCATATACTTAGAGAGATGAAGAATTGATAAGTTCCTATAAGATACAAATTGTCAATAATCAATAAAAGTTTCAAAAAATTGCGTATATATTAGGTATATCTAATGGCACATGTTCAATTTTACATGTAAATCTAACAGTAATCAAAGGTCAAAGGGGTTAGCAAATCTCAAAATCAAATATGTGAATGACAAGTGTTAATAGTACATTCAACTAGCAAAGGATCAATAATCAACGTTCATATAGACAAATAAGATCTAATGGAGTGAGATGGATCAACATGTTAATAAGCTAAGTTAGATATCCATAGCCAATTAAAATAAAAATAAACCTAGGAATTTTGATGGAGGTTGAGGGACCATTTTCAACCAGAAGCAAATAAGTCTTGTAAGATCATTTTTTTGCCATTGAAACTCGATCCAACACCATTAAAAGGCCATAGCCATGCAGTAAAGTATAAATAATGTAAAGAGACTACCATTAGAGTTTAATATGGACCTTTGGTTTGATATTTTATATATCTTAAAGGGTTCATCTATGACTATGTTTGTAATTTTCAAAGATGACTTGTGTATTTCATAAACTCTTGGTTCTTACAGAGATAGAATGGGCCTATTTTGGACCTATTTGGATCAAGAAAAAGGATATGCATTCTATCAATTTATATTAATATGGAAAACTATAGGAAAACCAATAATCTTAGATTGGTTTTCCACCTATAGATAGACCTATGATCCAAACATGGAGATAAGGTAGATATATGGTTAATGCAAAGGGTCCTCATCCTTCATCATGGCCATAGTTTTGACAAGGAACTACCTAAAATACACCAAGCCATGAGTCTATCAAATCTATGAGCATGAAGTTTTATCTTCAAGTGAGAGATGGCATGAAAGATAAAAAAAGTGGTCTAATGTTGGGAAATACAATTAGAAATATTCAATGCATCCTCAAAACCTTTGGGGACTTTCTCACTCAATAAGCCACAGGCAATGTCCTAATTGATCAAAAAGGTGACAAGGGTTTCATTGGCTAAGGATCAAAATGTGGTAGCTCAAGTTTAATTAATGACCTAGGATGGTGTGTCCCTTATCTGATGGCATTCTCCCACATTCTTCCTCTCTCTTTTTTCTTATATATCTTGGTCTCATTCCTATTATAGCGGTTCTCATCTCTTGGAATTTATCATTCTTCTTTGGGATAAGGATACTCATTGAGACTATTGAAAAAGTGTGCTTGTTTGAGATGATTAAACCTATCAAAATATTGTAAGAACTACCTTTTGAAGTAATAGGATCAACTCTTTCCTTATCTCGTCTTTAATTAGTGCTTAGTATGCTTGTATATGGTGAATTTGTGGAGATTCTTCCTAGTTTACTATCCTTCTGCTTGCCTCTTTGAAGGTGTTTTCAAGATAAATTTTAGGTCTAGATTAGTGTTCTACTTGAAACCTCTTCTTTGAAATATTTATGTAACTAGTGAGATTGAGAGATTAAGTAAGCCATAGTTGTCTTTTTATTGATCTAGTGTGTGCTCAAGCTTAGATTAGTGTCAATTTAACTTTGGTACATCACCCTTTTAGCCTTCTTAGGATCCCTTACCATCTTTATAACCCTTTTCCCTATGAAATATTAGTTTATTATTAGTTTAGGTGAGCATCAAGAGGAATCTGGACTTCCTAGAGATTCAACCTCACCATAGGTGACCCACAGCCTTAGGTTATTCCCATTGTGTAGCTCAATTGAAAGGATCCTTAAGAACTCTCTACAAGGGTGAAAATTAAGCCTAAAATAATATTCTTATGGATATTAACTTGGTCCATCACCTCTAGATTAGGTTTCTTTCATGTTCTCTCTATCCCTTTTCATCTAACAAGCTAAGGAGTATAGGTGATGAGCTTCGATAGACATATCAAAGGAGCTATCACTTCAACCTAGAGGTTTATCCCTATTATAAACAACCCATAAGTATAGGGGTAATCTCATGTGAGAAAACCTTGGATGTTGAAGCTAGTTTTCTGAGTCATATTTCAAAGTGCAAGTTAATGTTAGTCTTATGGAAATTAACTTGGTGCATTGCTTCATTATGTTAGTTTTATTTCATGTGCTCTCTATCCCTTTTCATCTAGTAAGTTAAGTAGTATAGGTGATGAGCTTCAATAGACATATCAAAGGAGCTAACCCTTTAATATATAGGTTTACCCATATTATAGACAACCCATAGGTATATGGGTAATCCCACATTACACTTAATTTATATAAGTCTTGAGCTACCTCTTCAAGGGTGTAAAATTAAGTGATAACATCTACCAAGTGGCAACTTCCTGGTACTAATAATCTCAGAGGGCTTATAAATTCAAACTAAGGCTTGATCCCTTTAATGCTTCTAAAGGCCCAAGGACTTGAGATGCTATCAGATGGCAACAACTTAAACTAGGAAGCCCAGATAACTTAGACCTTTGAACTAGGGATTGATCCACTTAATTACTTCAGGGGCATGAGGACCCAAGATGATTCCAAGTGGAATAATCTTGGTATTCTAATCTAAGAGGTCTTAGACTTTATAATTAGGTTGAGGGCCCATGATATTGACATATGAAACAATCACAACCCACTATGATTTTATGTATAGCGTAGACACAAAGGGGCCATGTGGTAACTAAATGTGTCAACAATGGACTGAGATTATGATTGATGGTCAACATGACATTTTAAATGCAATAACCATGTGCTAATGCTAGTAAATAAATCATTTAGTGTTCATAGTTGAACTTGAAGGCTCTTCAATATCTCATCCAGTGGTATGCATTTGGTAATTTTTCTATAGTAGTTGACAAGAAAAGTGTATATATATATATATATATATATATATATATATATATATATATATGTATATATAATGTGATTTTATGGTAGTCATGTCTATTTTAATATTAAGTGTAAAAAATGGCATCAAAATTCTATAACAATTTCTACAACTTCTTATTATGCCTTGGCCAATCTAATGGTCTAGGATTTTTATAACATTTATTCTTCTTATTCACCCTCTGTATCTATTTCTTATTTTGTTATGTGGGATTTTTGCCTTTTGATTTTCTATTTCTACTTCTTGTTGGGTGGCATATACTATGTTTGTAATGTAAAATGTTTTCATTATTTTTGTAGCATTTCTAATAGTTTTGGATTGGCAGGGGAATGGAGAGAGATCTCTTATAGGATTTCTTGTTGATCATGAATGTGTTTGTTTTATTTTCTATCCATTCATAGTGATTGAATGTATTGTAAAACTATCTTCTCCATCCCTTCCACATTGTTAAAATGCGGATGTACATATTATTCTTATCTTGTTCAAAATGGGTATTTGTCCATTCTACACAAGAATGAAATACTATCAACTGCCAAAAAATATTTATCTTATGTATAATGAGATTAATTGATAAAATTATCAATGTCTTGTGTAAAAATAGACACAAGCCCATTATGATCAAGATATAAAATATCATCTCCATTTTATTACAATGCATTGTAAATACCAAATTTAATATCAAACAAACACATTGCATCTTTGTGCATATACATTTAAGGTCTAATTTTCCATAGGAAGCTATTAGGTACAATAAATTATATCATGAATAACATATATATCTATCTAATGTCATGGTATTATCACAAATTTATGCAATACAGTAGTATGTCAAGTACTCCACTAAAGAATCCTTCCAATATTGTGTTAAATCATATTAGTTAGAAGATGGATGTTCATATTATTCTTATATAATTCGAAATAGTCATGTGCCCATTCTACACAAGATTGGAAAAATATCAATAGGATATTCAAGTAATAGTGGGTTCCCATTTGATTTCAAAAAATGGGGTGTCTGAGTGCAAGTTATTAAAAACATCTTTCAGGTCTAATTCTCCATGGTATGTTACTAGTTATAATTGATTATATTGTGAATGACATATATAGTTTTTGATTCCATGTTACCATAGAAAATATTTTCATTATACTATTATGTCTAGTACTCCATTGAATAATCCCATTAAGCTTATTTTACAGAAAAATAGAAACCATGTGGATGTTCATATTATTTTTATCTTGTTTAGAATGGGCATGTGCCCATTATACACAAGAATGAATTGCTATCAACTTCCAAAAATCTATATCTTGTGTATAATGGTATTAATTGATAAAATTCTTAATGTCTTGTGTAAAAATAGGCACAAGCCCATTCCAATCAAGTTGTTAAATATCATCTCCATTTTATTAAATGCATTGTTAATACCAAATAAAATAATACAGATTTAATATCATATAGACACATATCCTCTTGAATATACATTCATGTCTAATTCTTCATGGGATGTTTCTACGTACAATTAAGTATACCATGAATGGCATATATAATTTTTTGATGCCACGATACCATCATAAGGTTTTATAGTACACTATTATGTCAAGTATCCCACTAAATAACCCCTTCCAAGCTTGTGTTACAACATATCGGTTAGAATGTGGATGTTCATATTATTCTTATCTTATTCAGAATGGGTATATGCCCATTCTACACAAGATTGAAATATTATCAATGGAATATTCAAGTAATATTAGGTCCCCATTTGATTTCATAAAATGGGGGTGTTTGAGTGGAAGTTATTGAAGAAATATTTCAGGGCTAAATCTCTCTAGTATGTCACTAGCTACAATTGATTATAATATGAATAATATATGTATCCATTTGAAACCATGTGGATGTTCATACTAATCTTATCTTGTTCATAAAGGCTATATACTTATTCTACACAAGAATAGAATACTATCAACTTCCAAAAAACCTTATCTTGTGTAGAATGGGATTAATTGTTAAAAATTTTAATCTCTTATATAAAATTAGGCACAATCACATTATTATTAATATATAAATTATCATCTCCATTTTACTACAATACATTTTTTTTTATAAAGGTGGCAGACCAGGAGCTGAACCCTTACAGAGCAGAGAAAACAAGAAGGCAATCAAACAAAATATGCCTTTTAAAAAGAGACAGCGTGATCAGAGTACCAACAGACACAGCAAACTATAATAACATGAAATAGAAAGATGAGTGTCAGATAGAACTCTCCTTACATTACCATTGATTTGAGGAGGTCATTCAATTTCTCAGTATTCTCTACATTGACAATAGGCACAGTATTACCCAATTCCTTCAACATAGACATGTTCAGGAGAATAGAATTTTAGAGCCCAGTGGTGAAGTTCTACTCCAGCTTCTAAATGCGACCCTTTAGGTCAGAAATTTTAGATTTCAAACCCATCTCAGTATTAATTTCCTCATCAGCTTCCTCCACATACATTTTTTTCCTTTTTGTCAGCATTTTTTGCAATATCAGCACCATCCTTTGCAGTAGCCTCAAATTCCCTTGTCTTTTGCTTACCTTTAGTATCCTCAGAGATTTCATGAACTTCCAATTCCTTGGACTCTTTTTCCTGGGTGGCTTCCTCTGATGTGCTCTCTAAATAGTCAATAAGCCTAGCCTTAGGAGCGAGTTTGCCAGCAATCCACCCTGACCGTTAAACTTCAGAGGAGAAGCCCTCCTTACCAAACTTAGTAGACTTATAAGATATACAACCTTGACCCCCAGTGGTCCCCCCAATACTCTCTTTTTCAGCATAAAACTTCCTCTTTTTTCCCTTCATGCTCATAAAAGAGCCAGGGGTGTCAACGGGGGTCTCCTTAGGAGTAGAGAAGGAGAATTCTTTAATTTTGGTAGATACAGGGGAAAGACGGCTCATCAACAACATCACCAGCTAAAGGATTAGAATAAATATCCCTGCTATCAATTCTAATAGTCTTAGATGGCTCAAGGGCATGGTGTAAATTATACAAATAGAAAATGAGGCCCTAATGGAGGGGGATAGGATTCATATCAAGTTTTTTTGCCATTTTTTCTCTCACCCTAAGGACAAAATGTTCTAGGGAGGAGAGCAGATAAAAGGGAAAATTGATAAGAGCATTACACTTGAAGTGATTTAAAAGGAGGAGATGGTAATTATAGAACCTAGTGAATCATCTTTTGAGCATGAAATACTTCATGAGGATGAAGCACACTCCATCCCATGGCTCGGGTAATTTAGCTCGATCAAATCCTCCTTAGTAAGGAACAAGTTCTTCACCTTCTCCCAAGAATAGTTTATGGCTTGAAAGGTCCATGATTTTTGTTTTCCTTTGTAGCTTCATCCCCTATGTGGACATGCTTGTAGCCATGGCTATCACCTTTTTCAAAATCTCAAAATTGATTCCTCCAACAATTACTCACCTATTTAACCAAGACCTCACGAATTGCTTGGACAAGTTTTTGTCAAACCCATTGAGCCTCTCTAAGGATAGGCTGATCCCCCCCTCTTTGTAGTAGTTCCAAACCAATGGATTATCTAATATAAATTTAATATCACACATACACATCTCATCTTTGTGCATATACATTTCATGTCTAATTCTCTATGACATTAGGTGCACTTGATTATACTATGAACAACATATGTAATTTTTTGATGCCATGGTACCATCACAAGGTTATGTGTTATACTTGAGCCCATGCACATATTTTTTATGGATTGCATATAATAGGCACATGCCAATTTTGAAAAAGATAATTTTCACATTTTTATTATGAATCTAGTAGCCTAAACATTAGAAGAATATTGGATTCTTACTTGATTATGTGCTTATCTTTTCTATATATCTTGGCATGTACCCATTCCACACTATCAAGGTAAGTGTAATGTTATAACTTAAGAATCCAATACTCTTGGCTCATGTATAAAGGTAACATGCTAATTTTAAACAAGATATAATAGTGGATTTTTAATTAATAATATTCTTAAAATACTATTAATATTTTATTATAGTAGGGCACAACATGATTAATTCTTACTCTATGCTCATAATATAGTTAATATATAATTTGTGTACAAAGGGCATATTGGACTCTTACTTATATTAGTTTTAATTTAATAATGTGGAGTCATGTGCACATAGCCATTGCACACATGTAAAGCCCATTGGATTCTTAATTGATAATATTCATAATATATTACAAGAGCTATGTATTATAGGTAATTGTGCTCATTCTAAATAGGTTAAAAATAATTTAATCAATTAAAAATCAAATTTTCTTATCCTATGTAGAATATAGGCATCTACCTATTAATAAATTCTAATTTTAGAAGCAATAAATATTAACCACTGATTATAAGGTAGTAGTGCACATTCAAATAGAAATAAGTGTTATTTTTAAAATCAATTCCCTTTAAATTTAATAGTTTTTCATTAAAAAAATTAATTTTTTATATAAACAAGAATCAGAAGTTGAATGAAAGTTGAAATTATCAAGAGGGAGATATTAAATGATATTTCATATTAATGATTTTAAAATTTTATATTCATTATTTTAGATGAGAAAAAATCATTATAAAGTAGAAAAGGAGTTATTTTTTAATAATTATGTTTATGTGGTATAATAAATGCATACAAAAAAATTGAAGTCGATGGAGATTATGCAAGGACTCGGTAGCATCTGAGATTGATTATTTTTTCACAAAAACTACATCTACAAATAGATAAGAGTCAAGATAGACTTATAAAATAAAGATAAAAATGAGAAAGGGAATGTGTTTCTATGCAAAATTGCTTTCTACATTCAAAAGAAGAAATAAATAAACTAAAAGAAATGGTCAAGGCTAGAAGTACCTGATAAAGTTGTGCGCACCGAAATCAGACGTTGAAAGATTCTCCTCTTTTGCTGTGGAAGAATGACACCTGCGAAGAAAAGGCTAAAACACGGAAAAACGTTAGTCAAAGATATGGTGGGCTGTCAGGCGAACGCTCGATCTCGGAAGTACGAAGACTCCCTAGAAGGATATCAACTCACTGATAAAAAAAAGTAGAATATTGGACGAAAGTAGATAATAATGAAAGATAAAATAACAGAAATAAATGATAGAAAATAAAAGTGCGTACCTGATATGCAGCACTATTCTGCACAGTCACCGGCCTCGGTCTCTGTAGTGCCGGCGTCAGTTGGGGAAGGTGCCGACGTCGGTTAAGGTGCCGTCGTCGGTCGGGGTAGTGACCGGCGTCGGTAGGGGCAGGTTCTGGGAAAAGTCTGAACAGGTTCGGGATAGGGTCTGGGAGAGTCGGGACAGGGTCAGGGCAAGGTCTGAGAGAGTCGGGACAGGGTCAGGGATGTAAACGAGGGATGCTGGGTCTGAACAGAGTCGGGACAGGGTCTGGGTAAGGTCAGGTCGGGTCTGAACAGAGTTCGGGGGTTTGAAGAATCGGGATGACAGAACTGATAAATAATAACTAAGAAAGAAATAAAATAAACAGAATAATACTTACCTACCAGAAGATGCGATGAAAGCCATAGTTGGAGTCGAATTGAATGCAGATTGATTGATGCCGAGAGTGTTGATGTCGTAGTGTTGATGTCAGAGTTCACAGGTTGATGATTGCTCGGGGTTCGATTGATCAGCGTTTCGAAGGGTTGAATAGCATTCGGGGATCTGGTCTCGAATGGTTGGCAGAGGTTGATGAAGGCGAGAGACAGTTTCAGAGACGGTTCGTCAACCGTTTCGGGTAACCGAATGATAACTAGTAACGGATAACGAGAAGGTGACCGACATCAGCAGGATTGCCGATGTCAGCCGATAGGTGACCGACGTCGGCGACATCGGCTGGGTAAAGACCGTCGTCGGCAGATGCATAATGGGGATAGAGTCTAGCTTTATCTCTGTGCTCATTTTTACATGCTGCCAGGGTCAAGGTTGGTGGAACAAGTGATCAGCAAGGGTTCAATAGGCAAAGAAGAATAAGACGAGGAATGACTAGGGGAGTCGACACGATTTCAGTGTCTACATTTGCCCCTTTTTGTCTTGTTGGTTGTTATGGACGAACTGTAAGACAAAAACAGGAGGGATTGCCCCAGGTGAGGGATAAGGTATTCCCCCTCAAAGCAGGAGGCGAGGGAAGGGAACCGGGAATCGGGTGCTGATTTGATAAAGAGCGGATGAAAAAGGGGTGAGGGTGAACGCTGCAAAGGTCGTGATTGCGCGCATACCACTGCACGAGATGGTCAGGCCAAAGTGTCGCAGGACAAGGGTCGAGGAGTGCCAAAATTAAAGTAACCGGGCCCCAGCATTTAGTCGTCTGCTGATCGGGTCACTCAATCTAAGCTGAAGCTCCAAATGGGTCGTCGCGTTCTAGGTATCCCAGGCTTAGGAAGTGCTCCTAGAAACACGAAAAAGTCACAAGTAATGTGGATCAACCGGCTTGCGATCCTATACTTGTGAGGGTCCAAAAAGGTCTGCGCACAAGTCTGCTAACCAGTCATGAGGTAGCATACATGCAAAAACAACCAAGGCAACAACGTCTTGGAAGTGGTCGAGGTCGGAGGAGATAGGCATGATCTCCAATGGTTGGTGGTCGATGGATGGATGAATGGACGAAAGGATGCGGCTGAGCTAACCCCAGAAGACCCCATGTCAACTGAGTGCTGCCTACATAGCCCTGGTGATAGGGCCTCAGGCCGATGTAGTTCTCCCTAGAAGGGAGGAAGGGTCAAAGGGATGGAAATGGTCATGATGAAGGGCAAGGTTATGGTTAAAAGAAGGCAAGAAGGTTTGTCCATCAGAGAGACGAACAAACGAGAATGGTCGACCTAACCCCAGAAGACAGTCGTGTCATCTGAGTGCTGCCTACATAGCCCCTGTGGAAGGGCCTCAGACCAATGTAGTTCAGACAAAGGGTCCGAGTGGTAGACAGGTGGTTAAAATAGTTGATAGATTGGTCATGGTTATGATGAAATGATGAGGAAAAAAAAAAGATGTTGCAGCCTTTTCCAAATGGTGTATTCTGCAACATTGGTTGAGGGGTTTTTCATCCCTAGCAATATTCCATATTTGTGATGGATGTATGCTAAAAATGAATTGAGGTCTATTTATGCTTCAGCAAGTATTGGTTTATGCTGAACATAAATTGGGTCTGGTCTGTAGTTTCCATGTGTATTGGTGTCCATAGAAACTAGGGTGAATAGGCTAGGTTATGTTAATGGTCTGAAAAGAGAGTTGAGCTGAGTCGATTGACAAGTGATGAGGGTGAATGTGACCAAAGTGCAGAAGAAGTGAAAAGCATATTGCTCTTTCATTGACAAGGACCAAAAAGATAGCATAGATAGGGGTTATGAGAACCAAGAGCCCCATTCATGCGTGACGTCGTTGACCATAGTTATGTTAGAGTGGTAATCGAATCACTTAGACATTAAAGTGAGCTCGAAGTCCCTTGAGCAGGTAATAGGAGGAGGAAAGAGGGTAACCCATTTTAAGAGCAGAGATAACTTTGCCCCTTTTTATAGGAGACCCTGAGACAACTACAAGCCAAGTCCGTGACTCGTTTTTTTTTTTTTTTTTTTTGGCGCAGACTGATCAATGCGGGAAGCCTGCATAGAGATGTCATTTGCTTGGTGGTCAGGTTGTGAAGCTGATCAATGCGGGAAGCTTCTAAAATAATGTTGTTTATTGCCAGATTAGTCATAGCCATCCTTCGAGGGAGTGGTCTAGATTTTTGTTTAATAATGTTTGATAAGTTGGCCTAGCTGTCCTTCAAGGGATCAGTCTAGTAATACAGCAATGATAGTACAGTTGTCCTTCGAGGGATCAGTCTATCTTTTTGATTTTGATATTGATATAGTGACCATGGATATGTTTTGACATCTTGATTTGTTTTTATAGAAGTGTGAGTCATGGACAAGTTATAGAAGGTCAAGGGCTCCCTTTTATTAGGACAAAGCATCCATACATCATAAAAGGGTTATAGGAATTGTTAAGAGGAATAGGGTTGAAAGGAAATAGGATGAAGAGGACGGGGATTGCTCAAGGGATGAGCTCAAGTTAAGTGTTAAGTGGACGAATACTCGACTAGCAGTAGAACGGTCGCAGATGTAACGCATTAAGAGGCTCAGGGGCTGATAAGTCCCTGGTGTATACATGTGCGTGATAAGGTCCGAGTCAATTAGGAGCAAACTTGCCTCGTTTACTTCGCTCCATGTTGGTCACGTGTTGATTGATAAGTGGATGTGAAGTTGGTTGATATGGTTGCTGATTGATCGAGGCTGGTTGAATGTTTTGATAAAAAGGTTGGTTGAATGTTTGGTTGAGATTTAGTCATTTGATAATTGGTCAATGGTTGGTTGAGGGTTGATTGGTTGGTAGTCTGGTCTTTGGTTGGGTCGAATGTTTGGTTGAGGTCGGGTTAAATGTTTGGTTGCTAGTCTGGTTGAGGTTAAGTTGAAAGAGTGATTGATATGTGGTTGAGACTGTGTTGAAAAATTGGTCAAAGTTTGGATGAAGGATGAGTTCCCCCAGCAGCTAGGGAGAATGTTTGACGGATTAGTTAAGGTTGATTGAGGTTTAGTGGTCAGATGGACTATGTCGATGTTAAATAAAGGGGTTAAAGGCAACGAAGGGACCCTAGTCTGACGTGGAGATCCCGATTTAGATGACGAGGTTGGAGAGGTATGGGTCGATGTTGATAATTTGTCAAAAGGGTGGTCAAGAGGATCCTTGATAAGAAAGGAATCCTTTTTCCAGTGGTGACGAATGACAGCTTTAAGAGCGCAACAATGCTCGGTGTCATGTCCCGGAGTGTGATGATAATGACAGAATTTAGAGTTGTCGAACCAAGATGGCCTTGATCCGAGAGTTGATGAGTGAGGCAGTGTTGAAGGTTTGTTGATAACGTGGTCGAGAAGAGAGGTGTCATTCCCCAGACATTGGTGAACGACGACCTTGAGGGCATGGCAATGCTCCGTGTCGTGCCCAGGCATGCGATGATACGCACAAATGCAAGTGTCATCGAACCATGGTGGTTTTGGTCTGAGAGAGTGATATGGTCTAAGAGGCGGGAGATAGAGACGAGAGGACTGCAACAATTGCCGTAAGAGCAAGGCATATGAACCTGCTAACGGGTCGGGATGTTTTATTGCAAAGAGGGTTGGTGACATTGGTTTGGGAGGCGAAGGAGGCGTTGGTCGATGGTTTGAAGGAGGTATAAGTCTAACGGGTTGATAGAATAATGGAGGTGACTTACCTCTGTGAAGGATGGGAGTGAGAAGCACTCCGAGTAAAGTAGACGGATGTGGGCCCAAGATTGAAGGTAATGACGAAGATAGGGGAGGAGGCCTCCGGTGTGGTTTAGTAGCCTTCTTTGGTTTGGGTTGAGGGACACCTTTGTGCGAGGCAAGATTAGATGTGGGGCGAACACCAAGAGGTTTAATCTCTTTGGGCATGATGGACGCCTGCGCGGGTTTGGACTTAGATGTGGACAGTTTTTCTCTCAATGGAAAAGGAATTAAAGGTGTGGGCTCTTTAAGAAGAAAGAGCGCCGGAGTAGTCATGGCTTCTGTGTGTGTTTGGGGGGTCAAAAAGGTATGATTGTCTATGGATGATGATAAGGATGAAGGCGAGGCAGCTGGTGTTGATGTGGTCAAAGCATCCTCCAATATGGGAGAAGTCGCTGGAGGACAAGTGGGAGAAGAAAGTTCTTCGCCATGTGGAGAAGGTATAGGGGAAGAAAGGTCTTCCACCTGTGAAAAAGGTTGGTCAGGGATAAGAGAAAAGATAGTGTTGACCGTGTGTATATCATGGTCTTGAGGGTCATTGATTATGGTTTGGACGTTGTCTTGAGTAGGCGGGTGATTAGGAAAGGGTTGCTTGAAAATGTCAAGGTTTTGGTTGGGCGGTGCGTTCGGGTTATCTAAAATAAGATCCCCCTTGTCTAGCATGTCCTGGACGATGTTTTTGAAAGTTTGACAGTGATCCGTGTCATGGCCTTTGACACGGTGATAGTTGCAAAAGTGGTTCTCCCTGTACCATGCAGGGATAGGTGTTGAGGGGTCGAATTGATGTGGTCGGATTGGAGGGAGATTGAGGAACCCTTGCTTGACGAGTTTATCCAAGACAGAGGCATATGACTCCCCAATTGGAGTGAATTGACGCTGTAAGGATTGACGTTGAAAATGTTTATTGATGTAGTCTAATGTTGAAGATGTTGATCGGTTGGTTATTGTTGAAGATGATGGTCTAAAGATGACAGTGTTTGCCGACCCCTTGGATTGAGAGTGGGCAGAAGAAGGTCTGGAAGAAGAATGGTCATTGGTTCTTGTGTTAGTGTTACACAATTTGACCTTATCTTCTTCAATAGCGCGGAGTTCAAGCTTTTGGGCCATGGTGAAGGCCTCGTCGAAAGTGTGGAATGTTTGAACCCGCAAGGTAGACGAGATGTGACTGACACATGCTCGAGAAAAGAGCTCAATGAGCTCGGGTTGAGGCAAGGAGAAGGAGAGCTGGTTGATCAGGCTTCTCCAACGGGCGACAAAATCGACTATGGATTCGTCGTCAAATTGCCTGATGGAGTAAAGGTCTGTGATCGAAACTTGTTTAGTGATATTGATAAAAAATGGTCAACAAATAGTTGGGCGAGTTGGATGAATGAAAAGATAGAATGTCTGGCAAGAGAACTATACCAGTCAAGGGTAGGGCCAGAAAGTGACATAGGGAACGTGCGTAAAAGCAACGCATCGTCGTGGGCAATAAGATAACAGGCATGTCTGAATGCCCGTAGATGTTGTTGTGGGTCTTCCTTACTCTGAAAGTGAGTAAATTTAGGAAGCTCCCAATGGTTGGGGTATGGTCGGATAGGGACGGAAGGATGGATGGGCTCGTTGTAAATCTGGTCATATGAAGAGACATTACTTGAACCGGAGATAGAAGCTTCGAGACTGGACATTTTATCCATCAGCATCTTGATGACGTCTACTGACGGATTGGCGGGTTGAGCGCCCCCTAGGTTGTAAGGTGCTTGAAAGAGGCTAGAGGAGGCGTGCGACATAGCCGGTTGTACAATGTACGAATGACTAGTCGCAGGGGCAGAAGTAGAGGTTAAGGGTGGTTGGGTTATGAAGGTAGAAGGCATAGGCTGACTAGATATCGCCAAAGGAGGTTGTGTGATGGCATTGACAAAGGGCGAGGTAGGCACTCCTGCATATATAGGCGCAAGAGTGTGAGGGGTCGAGGCAATCAAGTTCTGATATGATGTAGAACTTGGTTGAATTACAGGTGGTTGAGGGGGTAACGAAACCCCGGTGGAGGTTGGTCTAAAAATAGACGAGGAGGCTGAACTTTGCATATAGGCCATGGTCGGGTTAATGGTTGAGGCGAAAGGTTGAGTCGAAAAGGGGTGGGTGGCGAACGGTGTGGATGTCGTCGCCACATCGTCCGAAAGGTCCCGCATTGGTTTTCTTGCGAGATAGTTTTGGAGAGCTACGGTATTGAGGTCCAAGAATCTTGCAAAGTCTTGGTCCCCTTCTGGGATGATAGGCGTCTGGGTTGGAGATAGTCTAGTAGGAATTCTTTCGGTCTTCGAGTAGAACTCCATTATATGATTGTTTATAGATGGGGTAGGCGAAAGCGATTGATGGCTAGCGTGGTCAAGAAGAGCCTTGGTTTGACTACGTGTCAGAACCATTCAAGGCAAGGAAGAACGTCCTCACAAGCTCAAACAAGCAGATAAGAACTAAAAAGATGAAGACACAAGCGGATCCTAAAACCCTAGAAGTAAATTATTAGGATTATAGTGGCTTATGCCTTAGATGAATGTTTGGGGAGATTGGCTGAAAAATGGGTCCTAGAAGAAGGCGGTCTAAAGATGGTTTCGAGTGTTGTTATGGTGCTCAAGAAGTCTGTGTTAGGGTCTGGTACGCAGCCTGGTGCTAAGGAGCAAGCTCCCCTCACTTCACGATTCCAGTGGTTAGCTGGTTTCGCTTAGCCAAGATATACCTCGCCTAGAGATTAGACTCCGCAAGAGAACGGAGTGGGCTTCCCCCTTGGTGATGAAATCCAAGTAGGGTCACCGGGACGGGTAAGGTATCCGCTGGGGGATGAAATCCCAGTCGGGCCTTGTCTCAGGTAAGTTAAAATGTTTGTTTTGTGCAGGTGGTTTGGTCGTGTAACATCAGGTGATCTAGATTAATTCAATATGTGATTTAATTACTATGTGTGGTCTAAAAGATGCAGGCAATCAGAAATGAATGCAAAGTGTTTTAATGTCCAAGTCAAAATGTTTGTTCGTATGAAGACGAATGGAGAAAGAGTCGAAGAATATGAGTTTTAGCTAGTCTAGAAGTGCAAGAAAGAAAGAAATGTTCGTTTTAGTTCTGCTTATGATGTCGTTTAAGAAGAGACGAAAGGAGGCGAAAAGGAAGAAACCTAATGCACCTAAATGAACGAAAAAAAGAAAGAACCCAAGGAGGACCTAGGGTCCCACCGGGCGTGCCAGAATGTTTCTATGCAAAATTGCTTTCTACATTCAAAAGAAGAAATAAAGAAACTAAAAGAAATGGTCAAGGCTAGAAGTACCTAATAAAGTCGTGTGCACCGAAATCAGACGTTGAAAGATTCTCCTCTTTTGATGTGGAGGAATGACACCTGCGAAGAAAAGGCTAAAACACGGAAAAACGTTAGTCAAAGATATGGTGGGCTGTCAGGCGAACGCCCGATCCCAGAAGTACGAAGACTCCCTAGAAGGATATCAACTCACTGATAAAAAAAAGCAGAATATTGGACGAAAGTAGATAATAATGAAAGATAAAATAACAGAAATAAATGACAGAAAATAAAAGTGCGTACCTGATATGCAGCACTGTTCTACACAGTCACCGGCATCGGTCTCTGTAGTGCCGGCGTCAATTGGGGAAGGTGCCGACGTCGGTTAAGGTGCCGTCGTCGGTCGGGGTAGTGACCGGCGTCGGTAGGGGCAGGTTCTGGGAAAAGTCTGAACAGGTTCGAGACAGGGTCTGGGAGAGTCGGGACAGGGTCAGGGCAAGGTCTGAGAGAGTCAGGACAGGGTCAGGGATGTAAACGAGGGATGCTGGGTCTGAACAGAGTCGGGACAGGGTTTGGGTAAGGTCAGGTCGGCTCTGAACAGAGTCTAGGGGTTTGAAGAATCGGGATGACAGAACTGATAAATAATAACTAAGAAAGAAATAAAATAAACAGAATAATACTTACCTGCCAGAAAATGCGATGAAAGCCATAGTTGGAGTCGGATTGAATGCAGATTGATTGATGCCGAGAGTGTTGATGTCGTAGTGTTGATGTCGGAGTTCGCAGGTTGATGATTGCTCAGGGTTCGATTGATCAGCGTTTCGAAGGGTTGAATAGCGTTCGGGGATCTGGTCTCGAATGGTTGGCGGAGGTTGATGAAGGCGAGAGACGGTTCCAGAGACAGTTCGTCAACCGTTTCGGGTAACCGAATGATAACTGGTAACGGATAATGGGAAGGTGACCGACGTCGGTAGGATTGCCGACGTCGGCCGATAGGTGACCGACGTCGGTGACATCGGCTGGGTAAAGACCGTCGTCGGTAGATGCATAATGGGGATAGAGTCTAGCTTTAGCTCTGTGCTCATTTTTACATGCTGCCAGGGTCAAGGTTGGTGGAACAAGTGATCGGCAAGGGTTCAATAGGTGAAGAAGAATAAGACGAGGAATGACCAGGGGAGTCGACACGATTTCAGTGTCTACAGAATGATAATATGATTACTCAAGGACCCAATTTCTGATTATTATTTTTACGTAAAACTATAATTGTAGAAAAATTAGTAAGATTGTACAAAGAGTTTACATACATGTATTTAAAAAAATTAAATTTTATGTAAATGTTGTTCATGGTTTAAATTCTAAAAAGGAAACCAATATTTAAGTGAGTATAATTACAATTGACATTTGAATTTAAAAATTAAATGTCATTTACATGTTGTAGATACAAGGAAGAAGATATAAGGAATTTTTAAATAATAAAGAATTAAAACATGTAGCTACATGTTGTATTTATTTCTCTCTATGCTAGTTACAAAATTTGGTGTTGTTTTTTTTTCTTATTTTTACTAAGTTACTAAATATAAAACTTTCATGTTATATATATTCCTGTCTATGTTGTTTCACTATTATATTGTTCTTATGTCATTCAATGCAATTTTGTTAGGTTCCCAAATAGATGTTGGTATTTATGAAACCTAACTATATTTGTCTCTCTATACTTTCGATAGGATCCATGATTGTTGTTAATATCCATGAAACTAAACTATAACTATGTGTATTTATGATAGACTCCCAAATGGATGTTGGTTTACCTAAAACTGACTATCTCTATCTATCTGTATTATCAATAGGCTCCAGGATGGTTCGTGGTATCCCTGAAACCCATCTATATCTGTATATTTATAGTGTTGATATGCTCCCAAATAGATGTTAGTATCCCTGTAACTCAACCATATCTATATGTATGCAGTGTTGATGCTAGTATGATCACATTTTCCTCACTTTCAATTTGTCATGTGGTTTCCTTTCTCTCCCAAGAACAAATTAAGAAAGGAAACCCAATTATTTTGATTCTAAAAAATTTATAAAACATTTAACTATGCATAAATGCTACCAAACATCCAAGTGCAAAAATTTAAAAATTTTAAAAATACATGCTATATTAAATGCTATGCATATTTTCAAATTTTAAAAAAAAACATTCCAAAAACTTTTGAGATAGGTCTCAATTTGATAATTGTTAAGCATGTGAAATCTAGCATGGTATCTGTTCAATTTGTGATCTGATTGTCAGTGCAAGAGGGCTTATTAATATGGGATGATTTGATAATTATACTTATTTTAGATGTGTTATAAATTATTTGAATATATTATGTAGTACCTACATAAAATATTTTTGCAATCTCTATAAATCCATTCAGGAGTGTATTTCGTACTAATACAAAGGATATGACTATAAATGAAACTAATTGTACAAATTATTTTAGCACATACCTTTAATATATTAATTAAACAATTAAAAAGGAATAATATTTTTGGTATTTAAGCATTGTATTTTGTTAAAAGTGCCACATACCTTAAATAGACATACCTATCATGTGTGTACAATATTATTGGTATTAAAATAAATTTGTGGACTTCCAAGAAAATATATCAACATGAATTTTTATAAAGTTCACTTCAATTCCCATGATTCTTTGAATAATGCCATAATTTAAAGATATCGGTTATACCAATGATCTATCTTTATCATTAGTTGCAGAAACATTTTAAATTTTGACAAGCACTATTTTCCTTTAGATATTTACTTTAAACAATTATAAAAAATTATTATTATTAATTAATAAATGTAAGGTGTAAATTTTTTTTTAACAATACATGTTGAATCATTTGAAGTCTAGTTATTATTTTTAATTAGATTTCAATTTACGTACAGTTAATATAACCACCTAAACCTAAAAATTAATATCACATTTAAATAGGATTAAAATAAATAGTATTTTACCATTTTATATATAATTGCCACTTTTTTATGTGTTGCAATTAAGTAAGAATAAAATAAGAATATTCATCCTATTTTATGTGGAATGGGCTTAATTGAATTTTTATAATGGGTATAATTGATAATTTAGAGTGGACCTAAGAATGGAAATATTATACATTTTATTTAACCCTTAAATGGAAATCTAAAACTAGTTTAAGTTATCCTTGGATTACTATTAAAAGGGTGTATAGAAATGAAATGGCACACTAGTGACAATCAAATCTATAGTAGGCTAATTAGATGTTAAACTCATATATAAGCACACACTAAATTTATTAGGTTGAGATAGTCTAAATATGGAATGTATGACTATGATAGATATATAAATGACAAATAAGTGATGTAATTATTTTGTTCTGATGTTAATGCAGTTCTAGATCTAGAACAAATAGAAAGTAGGTGCAAAAGAGATTCTAGAATAGTCATCAAATTCTAGTTATGATACTTCTAGATCTTTGGATAGTAACATAATCTTAAGATAATTGCATTAATTTTATTGTTTGGGTTTGATGCTAGTGTTTTGTATGGAGTACCTACTATAAAATGATGTGACCACTTAGATGCTTCTAGTTTTTTATTCACCTTTGCTCTCATACATTCAAATTTAGGTCTTGGACTGTCATTCCTTATGAAATGGAAAAACTCTAGTTCTCCATCTCTATATTGGTCTTGGGAAAAATGGGTTAGTGGGAACAATGTGTCAAACTGACCCCAAATACGCCATTATTAGAGGTTAGTTCCTTTATAGCCAATACTTTGAGGAGGGCCTCAGACTATGTAATCCTCCCCTATGTGTTGGATTGTGTGCGAATCATACAATATGCAAAAAGCAAGAATAATAGTGACCTAGCTTGTAACTTGGCAAATTGGGATCTTGGGCTACTACTTTAGTACTTCAAACTTATGGATGTGTAGTCCCTACAACTAGTATATAAATAGGAATAAATAAGGAAGCTTTGTCCAATTGAATGATCTTTGGTCTTTTTACTTGTTGTAGCTAGGTGAGGAATGAATTAGGGTTGAACTTGTATTTATATCAATTAATTAGATTAATAATTCACATTAAATCACTTAGGTTGATTATTAGGGTATGTTTCATTTGTAAATTAGATGAATTTATGGAGTTATAAACTTGTATTAGGATAGGATAATAAAATAAACACTACTATCTATCCCAGACATCAATGTCCAAGGAGTATGAAAGTAAGTACAAATTCTCAACTTGCAAGGATGGAAGAGAGGTACATTTTAAATTTTACACGTAAGATAGAAGGCCTAGGTCATCAACATAAGACTGGTTAAACTAAGAGATATATACCAAAGGGCACAAAGATAGAGCAAATGTGAGAGTTGTAAAAGTGGGAAAGGTAAATAACTAAGAGGAATAACCAAGATATACGTTTTCTAAGTGTACAAGATTAAGATTTTATATAATCATTCAATATCACCTATAGTCCCCCTTCAATATAGTAATGAAATTACTAATTTAAAGGAACGGAATATGTACTTGGGTGTATATGCACACCTTGTCCTTATGTGACCCTAACTTGAGTGCTTTGATGCTGACTAAATTGAAACCAAGAGTATGTTATAGTATAAAATTAGTGCATATAATCTAGTTTAAAAGTACTTGAAATTAAAAGTGTAAGATTTAGGAGTACACTCATGTGTTGATATAACCACCTTACCTATTCGCAAGATATTTTTAAAAATATATATCATTGTAATACTCAAAAATTGAGATTATGACAAATATAGATAACTCTGTAAAGTGCATATATGTAAGGAGAGAGAGAGAGAGAGAGAGAGAGAGAGAGAGAGAGAGAGAGAGAGAGAGAGAGAGAGAGAGAGAGGCACATGCCCCCAAATTTGGAGCAAAAGTGAGTTACCATCTGGTAGTTGAGATTGTTTCAATTATGTAACCCAATGATACTTATAACATGGTGAAGCTAGATGGTCAATTTCAAACCAAAAATTTTGAAATATTAAGTGATTTTATCACCTCAACCATACCAAAAGTGAACTAAATACTGTAGTATATTAGCATAATAAAAGTCCATAATAGTCTGTGGGGTATCAATACAAAAACATCCATGATATGGTAATAGTCTATAAAAGAGTTTTGAAATATGAAAATGATTTGGACTTCTTAAATATTAAGTACATGTTGTATAGCATATGCACCTTAAATATGTCTCATGTTAAAACTATGTATAACAATAGTACCAATGTAGAGAATTTTCCCACAACTATGAATCTGAATCATGTAATTTTGTGCTTTGGCTAATTCAGATAATTGTGTAAGTGTGGAGGACATGCTTCTAAAGCATTCTCTTAATATATATGGAAAAATATGAAAAATTATATAAGTATCAAAATGGAGGACATGTTTTTGAAACATGTCCCCACTATAAATTGGAGATGTTAAATACTGATCAGGTGTGGAAAACATACTTCTAAAGCATACCCCCACTAAAGCTAAGAATCGATTTAAGTACCATTTACTGAATAAGTGTGGATAACATGCTTCTAAAGCATTCCCTCACTAAATCTAAGTATTGAATGAGTATGGAGAACATGCTTCCAAATCATACCCCCATTGAATCTATAAACTATGCCAAGTTTGGTGAACATGACTCTATGACATGTCCCCACTAATATTCTCCCCCTTTAGGGTGAGGGAAAGATAGTAATTTGTATTTACCTCACCTCAAAAGGATAGGATAACTATACAATTTGTGAATGTAAGCATGTAGCATATATAAGGAACATGTCTAGGTAAATGTATCATTAAAACACATAGAACCAATGTGATCACATGTAGGCTTAATATGCATGATAAATAGCATGGAAACATATAGATAATAATATTATAAGCTCAAAAAACAAATAACCACACACACAATATCACTCAAAATTAACTCAAAGAGTAATGGTCTAAGGACAATGCAAATAAAGGGCATGATCAAATGTCATACAATAAAAGGGACATGACTTAGTAAAATGTCCATAAAAGAAATAATGACATATTCAAATGTCCATACAATAAACAATGAGATATGCAAATATAAATGGAAGTATACATAGGCATGGGGATCATAAGCAAAGGAGCACATTTAAATACTCAAAGAAGAAAGATAATAACAAGGCAAGACACTCAAGGAAGTGCCTAAAGTAAATTATAAGTAGCCAACATAAACAAGTCATAATAGCCTATTGATTTAATGTTAGGAAAAATATGTCAAGTGTATAGCATATCAGGTACCTTGTGTAAGATATAATAATGGATAATAGGCATCTTTAAGTACATATGTAAGCTCAAACATGATAATGTAGAATGATCGTAAAATCATATACCCTGTGTGTATTAAGATCAAAGAAGCAGATGCCCCCAATGTCTATATGACATGAGTAAAATAAACGTACACCATCCAAAATAGTAATGTATCATGTCTATATGTATGCCTTATCATACTTAAGTATAAGTGTGGCATATATGTGTATATAGGAATAATTGAGTATGTCATCCATCAACATGGAATTAACACATAGATACCAAGGAGACAATAAAATACATAAGTGTCAAAAATGTTTTTTAGATTTTTGGATGTTTTTTTATTTTTTTGGTATTTTTTAGAATATTTATAGAGGAAATATCATCATATGATTCCATCCAATGGATGGTCATAGATATCTCCCCACCATGAACCTTACAACTTTAAGTTTTATCTTTTAATTTATTTGCATCATGATTGGCTAGGTTGAAAAGGTACATAGCATATTCATCCTCATGTTTTGCATGTGTATTAAAAGAAGAAATCCTATCATTTGAAATATGTATTAATTTGCCTATGTGAGAAAAGGAAATACCTTACTGATTTGGATCAATTTTTACTTTCATTTGTTATAGTCAAAGATTTCCTAGGGTAAATGCATATAGAGATGTAGTAGGCATAACCCCAACTTATGGTTGAATTACTTTAGGACCTATTGGTGTGAAAATTCATTAGGTATACAAATCAATGTTTCTCATCAATAGTTAGGGTACAAAGTCCCTCTCCTATTAGCAAGTGGATATATCTTTATTAAAAAATAAAAGGATGTAGTAAATTAAAATATTTATAGTAAAAATGAATTTCATATGGGTAGTAATTTTAACCAAAAAGTCTAAAAACATTGAAGAAATGGAAAATGTGACAGAGAGATCTAAAGGAGAGAAATATGTTTTAGAAGATGAAAAATAAAACATAACCAACAAGACAAACTAATAAACCTATTATAAATGTGAAGGAAATTAGAATATGATATTTGATGTGGAACATCTACCATTAATTGGATAGAAAAGACATACATATGTTTATAAAAAAATGTATAACATACACCAAATCAATCACATCAATGATATCAAAAAATAATTATCACTCTATATTTATTTTATAAAAAGTAAAATATTACTCTTTGAATCCAACCAAGGTAAATTTTAGTGGCAAATATTCATTAATTCATAAATATTTAGTTTCTGGAAAATTGTATTTGGCAATTTTGGAGGAATAGTACATAGAACCTATTCTCCTAAAATTTTGGGATGTAAATTTTTTTATGGGTCAACTCACCAATCATTTATAATAATTATGGAGGAAACCATGTATTTTACCTTATATACAGTACATATTTTCATAAGTATTACTATCCAAGTCTCATTTTTTACCTTATTACCAAGTTGAATCTTGAGGGTACCCGACTGCATCTTTACATCCACCTAATTACCACCACCTGATAACATCCATGTAACCACCTGACTATTTACTACACCATTATTTCTACCCCATTGTATATTCTTACCCCTGACCACTTTCACCTGATTGTACCTTATTGCTTCCTGACTGTTGTCACCCAACTATGTCTTGAGTCCTATTGCTACTGACTTTGTTCATTTCTTGGTTGACTCCTCACACTACTCAGTTGCATCCTCCCTATGTTATAATGGTGTCATGTGGTAATGGTAAAACAACCTATCAATTATCATGAAAATTGAGCATATTATCTTATTTTAAAAACCCAAGAAAGATGAATGCTCAAATGTCATGCACCCAAAATACAAGTATCTATTAACTTTTTTTTAAAAAATAGTTATTTTATTTTTAATCATGGAATAATTTCAAACCCATTATACATATATAAATCCCTACTAATAATGATATTATTTCATTATAAATAACTAATCACAATAATATCTCACCACCTAAATATTTTATTAATGACATGCCACCCCTAGAAGACACTCTTTTGGACAATTGAGAAGAGATTTATAGTTCTCATCAAACTCCATATTCAATTGAAAATTCGACTTAAAATTTTTGATGGAGGAAGAGAAGTATATGGATAATTAGAAGGTATTTTCAAGTTGATTGGGCAGTAAAATATCTCTTTATAGAACCTGTAGAATTAGAAAATGGTAATGATACTCCAATAGAATACAAATGTACAATATAAAGTTAAAAACATGGAAAAGAACACATAATGCAACTTAAATTAGATACAATTGAGAAACATTGTGAGAAAATATATATCTTTAAAGCACCCAAATAGATAGACAACAAGAACACATAGATGAAAAAATGTAGAAGAATGCATGCATGTAAGATATGTACATGAATATGAAAATGATTATAATGAAAAAAATATGTTGTTGAGAAAGGGGGAACAATCAAAGCTTAATTTAGAAAAGTTAGATAGTCCAATCTAAAGGCAAAATATGTACAGTTCTCTATTGTTTACCACATTTTAAAAAAGGATAGACCTATTTCTAATTTTTTAGATTATAAGATTTTGTTTCAACATAATGAGTTTTTTGATATTCCATAATTGCATTGGTTGGATATCAATGCTTGGAAAATGGTAAAATGTCTATCAATGGTTGAAAAAGAAGACTTGAAAGAAAAAGTTAAGAGATCATTATTAATCTCACTATCCATTGATGAGGTCACTATAGTTGACAACACATCATAGATTTGTATGCATGTTTATAATTTTGAAAACTATTCAAAGCAACCTCATCTATTAGATATCCATAAAATGGTAAAAAATTTCAATGTAAAAAACCTTCACAAAGTGGTTGTATCTAATTTGAGAGACAAAGTTGCAATAGCTACAAGTTGGTGTCTGTTGGCACTAATGGTGCATCATTAATGTAGGGGAATAGAAGTGGTTTTTGTGTTTGAATTAAAATAATATTTGCCTCATTTGTGATTTCAATTCATTACATGGATTAAAGGATGAATCTTGTGTAAAAAATTATTAGCAGATTTGGTAATGTCAAAAAAGTAGAAGATCCCATTTGTGACTTGCATGTTTATATGTCAAGCATCCCAAAAATAGTTTTGTAGTTTCAAAAATTTATAATTGGTGTGAATGATAGTAAAAAATACTAAAATATGTTTATATAAGATTCATTTCTATATATGAACCTACATGCATAATTTTTGAGGAATATCCATCTTTAATAAGTTTTATGTATAAATACCATAGGGAAGTTGACAAGACAAAAGATTTGTTATACCATTTAATATATCTAGAAACAAAACTAATATTATGTAGTATTCTACCAATGTTGAAGGAAATCAACTATTTAATGAAACACGCCAAAAAAGGTCTATATATATTGTTGACTTCATATGTTTGAGAAAATGAGTATGTCAATCTTTAGATATATTGTACACATTGAATGAAATATTTCATGGACCTATTTTTAGAACTTGGAAAATTTTAATATATTTTAATAATCTTGAGAGTTATTTGAAATTCAATCAATGATCATATTTGTGTTATGGTAAATGAAAAGAAGATCCCAATGCACACTATCTATATAAGTCTTGAAGTTGTGGGAACTAAACCTAAATATGTACCTATAACTTGTATTTTATACAATACTATTATATCTGAATTGTGAATTAAATTAAAAATAATCTCTCAAAGCTTATCTATTGATATCAGAGAACATTTTCAAAGGGATGAGTTGTTGAAGGGCATGGGAGTTATGAATCTTATTTTTTGGAATAGTGTTAATAGTCAACAACAAATTAGCACTTTATTTCACAAATACATGGGTTACCTTATTAAGAAATTCTATAAATTTTTAGAGGTGAATGAAGATAAAATCAAAGGTATTTTAAAAAAATATTTACTGATGTCTTAGTCAACACGTTTTGGATTTACAATGATGGATCAATTTTAGTATCTAAGTGAGCCAACTAAAAATGGTGCAATTACACGACTATGAAAAAAATTATCTGAATAGTGTCTTACATAAAATTATTAGTGAGTATTTTAGATTATATGAGCTTTATAAAATAATAATGTTGGGTTTTATGAAAGATGGGCGAGAATTTAGTGCATTGTCTTTTGTAAAGTCAAAACTTCACAATAGATTAGATAAAAATCTAGAGACTTACTTAAGACTGTATGTTTCACATTATTTTATGAAAAAAATTCCTTATGATAGAGAACTAAAAGCATTAAGTTCTTTAGCTAAAGTGAGAGGTGTCAGTAATACAGTAACCAATACAGAGAATATAAGTACTAAGACTGAATATGGCACTAACATGGTAGATGCAAATATCACTTACAATGAGCAAGTTTCTCAAGGTTTGTTTTTAGCTATCCAAGTATTAATTTGATATGTATAGTAATTACTATTTTCTAAAATACTGCATTTTTTTTCTTTTTGTAAAATATTTGAAAGATTGAGTTCATTAAAATTATTGATAGCCTTATAATTAATTTAATAGATATAGTTCAAATTGTTAAATCTATTTCATACATGTAAACTAATTTCAAGTTTCTTAAACTCTATCTATGGATTGAGACTTAATTATAATTTATGTATTTACTTTCACATAAAAATTATTAAACACCTTTGAGACAGTCAAAAAATTAGCAATACTTCTTTAATAGAGAGACTGAAATTTAATACATCATTTTTTGTCTTACCATAATTATGTTTACATAGTCCACTTTTATAAGCTTAATATTTTAAAAAATCACCTTGAAGGCCCCTTTAGATATCATGGAACCAGGTGGAACCTATTGTTGTTTCCACCCAGTTGCACCGTATAACTAGGCAAAAACAATTTGTCACCCAGCTACATGATGCAACCCAATGGCAGCAAGTGTTGCCCAGCTGCATGATGTAGTTCAGTGGAAATAAATTCCATGCATCTACATGATGCCACTAGGTGGAAGCATTACCATTTGATGGCATTGATACAACTAGATGACAACAGGGCTATCAATGTTGCTCATCTCATGATATATACCTAAATATTAAATCCATGTATATTATTTCATTATCAATAATAAAAACTATATTTATATCATAGTATAAATAGATAAACCATAGTTATGATAATAAAATTTATAAGACTAATCTATTCAGACATGACATATAAATATGGAGATAATCAACTATCAATATGACCATATAAATAGAAATAAATCTCTGATGTTATTACTGGATGACAATAGATTATAATCATATAGGCTCCATAATTATAAAAAAAAGAGATACACAATTTAATCAAACATTCAACCTTAAAATATAGACTACAATCTAGTTCATTTAGTTCATAAAACCAATAATCACCGAAATATTAATTAAGTAATACTTTACTATATCTCTATAAAATATATAAGCTTGACCACAATACATTTAAAAACTTAAAATTATATAGCAATCTATCATGATTGTACCAATAAAACTTATATCCTTACTACCATATTAAAGGATGCAAAACACACAACATTATAATTGGGTATTCTTTAATGTGAAATGAGATACATAGTCCAACCAAAAATGCATTCAAGATTAAAATATAGACTGGAGTCTAGTTTATTTAGATCATAAAATCAATATTCACCCAAGTAATAATTAAATACTACACTACTATATCTCCATAGAATATTTGAGCTTGACCATAATACATTTAAAATCTTAAAATTACAAACCAAGAGTATTTCAAACATAATAAAGTGTTTAACAGATATCATTGACATGTAAAATGTATTGAATAAAACCAGTGTCTTTTAAACATAATAAAGTATTTTTGAAACAAACAGAATAAAAATATTTATCATTTTGAACATTATAAACTTTTTGAAACAAACTAACATTTTTTTTAATAGACTCTCCACCCACTTGTTGTGTGTCATTTCCCTCCATTAAAAAACTACTCTCTTAACTTGCCTATATGCCCTCCTTAATAACTACTTCCTTAAGAAGATCCTCTGTAGCAAAATTAAATTTTGTAAGATTCTCTCACCTCATTCACTACATCACTTGCTGAAAGCATACTCAAATTTGTATCTATGTTTTGCTTCAATAAAATGTCTAGATCCATACCATACTCTTTAATAATTTTATTCAAAGTGTTATTATATTTATTTAATATAACAAACTTTTCATTGAATGTAAAAGCTAAAGTTATACTTTTATGGGTGTTTTTCAAATGCACATTAAGAAATTGTGCTTTTTTCTTCAAATTTTCATATTTTTCATACAACTAAAAAATGAAACATAAGAATTAAGTAGATAAAAATTATAATAAAAAGAATATATATGCTATAAATGATGGAAACTTACCAAATTTATTTCCTTCTCTGTTTGGGCAATGACAGTAAAGTATATATCTCTATCCCATTTGTTGAAATAGGTTTGGGATTCTACATTCAAAATTTCCAACCTGTTTATCATAATGTCTAGAACATTGTCATTGTAAACATTATTAACTGAAACTAACCTAAATTTAACTTGATTTAATAAAGCATCAATCTTTGAGGGTTCATTTTTAGCAAGCAAACATAAATTCACTCCTTGGGAGTGATTGTGAAAACTGGCATTAATTTCCTTAATTAATGATTTTTCCCTTATTTCCCATTTTTTAAAATCATTCAACTCATCACTAACACCCTCCTTAGATTGAAAATTAGATTTTTTGACACTAAATTATCCAATAGAAAATAAGTGATCGAATCATTAGACATGTTCAAATTATTGGTGGTAGGCGAGGTAAATGGGGAAGAGATAGAAGGCATTTCTATTATAGGCACATTAAAAACTTGAATAAAATCATGTGGATTGAAATCACCACTAGTCAAGGCCCCACTTTTAATCTCAAGATACTCTTCATCAAGATCAATATGTTGCAAACATGTAAGTCCATGTGCACTAGAAACACCACCAATAGATAAATTTGGGAACTCAAACCCTAAAAATTTAAAGGTTCCTCTACTTTATGTAGGGAGGGATATATTATTCCATCTTATCTGAGTCTATATGGGTGGTGGGGGTGGCTTCATACTTCTCCTCATAGATATAGGGTTACCTACAAAACAAAAATTTAATTAAAAATGGTAAATTTAAAAACATAAATTAATGCTAATTCAAAAAGTAACAGTTATTATATGTAGTCAAAGAAATTTAATCTTCCACTTTGTGTGTTCGATTCAGAGTGAGAGTGGTGGTTTCAACTACAAAAGAGGAAATTATGTAGTTAATAAATTATCTAATAGAATAAAATTCAACTCAAAAAATAAAAGTTGTAAGGTAGCAAACATTGAAAGTTTTGTTGACAGGATTCCTCAATGGTGATGGCTCAAGAGTCCACTATAAAAAGTAAAAAAATTAATGAAATAACATGAAAAATAAATTTTCATAAAATAATACAAGAAATAAAAATTCATAAAAATTTGGGAGGATAACCTATAAGGGGAGATAATATCAAAGAAGTCTTTAGGCATTTAGAAATTCAAAATGAATTAAATAAAGAATCTATGGACTCAGTATCACCAGAGCCCTTATGAACATGATGACCTTTTGATGTTACCTAATGCATAGCATATACCCAATCCTTCACTCAATACCATGTTCAACACACTATTCCTTATCAATAATTCACTAGTTCATTCTTTATGCAAGAAACTAAAACTCAATGGTTGTTAGGTGAATTTAAATGTGTTTATAAAGTTATTTAAGGTCTCATTAACTCTCACTCACATATTAACACCTCTTTTACCAATTCAAAACTATTCATATACTTTCCAAGACTCTCTCTCACCTTTACATAATTTAGCCAACTTTACAAACAATCCTTGTAGCCCTATGTGGCTCAAATATCTTTAGTACGGAAAAATTACACTTAATGAAAACCAAAACTCAATCCTTGTTCCACATTAAAAAACTTACCTGAATATGAAATTTGGAATTCTATCTCCTTCATATGGCCCTCTTTCTTGTTACTAACCTTCTCAATTAGACCTCCTTAGGTCAAAATTCAAGACAGTCATCATTAATATATATATATATACATGTCTGTACACCTATGTAACCTTGGCATTCACTTAAGTCAACTTCAAATTGACCAAACTAAATAGTTTGAATAATTTTGAGTGGATGAATAAAAATTTATTCTTGAAACCCTAATTTAGGATTTTTGCAAGCTTGTCACAGACTGAGAGCTACCAAATTCCACTGTGACTATTATAGTGAATTTTAAAAACCCAAAATAGGTTCTTAAGATATGTATATACTTATACCTCCTTCCTTCATCAATATATTCTTTCCAAAAATCCATTATCATAGGTTTTCAAGACTCTTAACACTTGATTGTGTACAAAAGTTACATACAGGTAATAGGGTAGAACTTTATTTGCTTAAATTATAATCCTCCACACAAAGGAACAAAAACATAGTTTTAAAACAATTTAGTGACTTGCCAAAAATTTTCAAAACTTTGACAACCATTATATATAAATAATCTCTCACTCAATCATAAGCACAATCAGAAATCCTTTAATACAATTCGTAGGAAAGCAAAATATGTGTATTGTCACAATTCAAAAAGGGACCTTTATATATATATATATATATATATATATATATATATATATATATATATATAAAGGTATAAAATAATATTCATGCATGATTAATTCCACAAATACAATATCTGTTGTTTAATAACAATATTTACTATCTGCATACAAAGGAGCATCACCCTAAATAGGGAACTATTTATGTCTTACATGATCATAATGTCTCTATTAATAATTATTGAAATCATAACCTTCAAAACTCATAAAAAAATATTTATATAACATTGGACACAACTCTCAAATTCATTCATGTATTCAAAGACTAATACAGTTTATAACAAGCATCTTCATAGAAAATAGGGGTCAGCATTGTTAACAATTCCAATAGGGATTCTTTTTTATCTTTGTATCTTTAACATTGTTACTCAAAATAATATGCATAACCTTCAATTAAATTGGAAATCAAATATAAAATTCCATTCCTCATTAACAAATCATATTTATATTCATCCACATGATCAAAGACCTCCAATTAGGGTTTGTATTCATCATTCCTTATGCAGCAAAAATTAGAAAACTTCCTCATGTCTTCATTTCAAAAATTATCATTACGTTCTTCATTAAACTATTCAAATGGTAAAATACCATATTCTATCTAAAAATGACTCCCTATATACCTAAAAATGAGGCATAACTAAATCTTGATCCCTTTTTCTCTGTCGAGGTTTTTTACAACATAACATTTCTTGACTTTCAAATAACATAAAGTGTCTTTTTCCAAAACATTGGAATCATGAACCTTTTTATGAACCTTATACAATGTCTAAACCTCTTGACATATTTGATACATCTTTCCAATTTCTTATAATACATCAACATCCTTAGGAATTCCTTACAATAGTTAAATTTCCAAAAAGGCACTTTTGGCAGGAAATACAAGAATTCAAATTTCTTCCACCTTTAGACAACCTAGATCCCACAAATGGAGCACTATTGACCTCTAACACCTATAAAACACTAATTAGACTTATAAAAGACAAAATGAAATCATTTATGGGTCCTTAAGGGATGACCCTACATCATACTACCAAGCTGAGAAATCTTTGTCATAAGTCTTTGAATGATCCTCTTGGTATATAATACTACTTGAATGCAATGATCCTCTATATAGAAGGTATCTGCTTCCGCTTTCCTCTCATAGAGGTGTACATGATCTTGGGCCCCACACGTAGGCCTTGCATGCTTCATCTTAATACCTACACATGAAATAACAATGTTAAACAAAACATGTCTACTGCTAACTTCTTGTATTGCATATGTATGCCACTCTTCCTCATCTTAAAATTGATCCATCTTCTCCTGCACTCCATCCTTAGCAACTGCTATAAGTATGCATTCCTCTTTTTCCTTCACCAATTCTCCTTGTGCTTCCCATTCATTCTCATTCACAACTTCTTCTTGTTTTTAGCATACCTCATTCTTGTGTTGCCTCTTACTTTGTTATTTTTCATCTCTATTATAGTTGCTCTTCTTATCCTACTCATGCAAGGGTTGTATGTTCCCTTTCTCTATCTTACCTCCTTGATCACTGAATTGTTCCTCATAGGCTTGTTACACATATCCCAACTCATTATCAAAATATTCTTGTTCAAGAATCTTTTACAAACTTGTATATTCATCTACCACCACTTCTTGTGTTGCTTGTTTTTTACCTGCACCTTTATCACTAAACAAGATATTAGAAATAATATTTCAAGCCTTCTTGGCTTTTTCATGAGATTCATCCTTCTTGGACAATTAAACCTCCATCTTCTTCACTTGCTTGGTGTAAATCCCAAGCTATTTCTCATTCATCTTAGTTGTTATGTCAATCATTATATTGTTGTCTTCTCTCTCACATGCTTGGTTTCCATGCTTGCCTTGACTTTCTTTCTTCTAAAGCACTCTCATTGGTGTTATGCTTTCTTTCTTCTCTAGAAAACTTCTTTCTACCACCTTGAAACCTTATTCTATCTATCTCATATCCATATTTATGAACTCATAATGCTGCATATCAACCAAATCAACACAACTCAAATTCTTTTCTTCCTTGGGTGCTTTGACCAAACCCAAACTCTCCATTTCTTGACTCTAATACTACCTTGTCATCATCATCATGATTGTCTTATCCTTTCTATCTTATTCACATTTCAATGGGATAATTTTATGTCTTTCCATCTTATTTAATGGTATATGTGTTTATTTGACCATCATGTATGGCATGCTTATCAAACTACCATGGTCTCTCTAACAACAAATGATACACATCTATAGGCAATATGTCACATAACACTTGATCTTTATACCTTCCTATCTAAAACTCAACCCAACTTTGTTCACTTACCAATATTTGATGACCTTTATAAACCCATGAAACTCTATATGGTTTTGGATGTAGCACTCTCTTCAATCTCAACTTTTGCACCATCTCTAAAGAAACTATATTGTTAGTACTAATACCATCAATAACTAAATTACCCACCTTACCATGGGCATAACATCTAATTTTGAATAGAATTCTCCTTTGGATTGGTTCTTTTCCTTGATTCTACTGTAATAAAACTCTCCTCATGAGCAATGACTCATTCCTATCATGCATTCTATTCTCATTCTCCTCTCTTTACTACTGCATATTTTTATTTACATTCTTTGGACACTCTGTTGCCCTATGTCCTCTTTGGAAATTCTAACATTTCCCTTGAAATATATGTCTTGGTCCTTGTCTCATTAGACCTTCATTCCTTCTCAATATGTGACCTGAAAATGGTTTGATCTCCATTGAATAGTGTTATCCAATACCCTATTACATTCATTCTGCATGTTCTTGTGGTCTCCCTTGAGCCACCTCTTCATTTTCTCTCTCTTCCATCCTTACTTGCAAAGGTCCTACCTCACATTATTGCCTATATTATCTTTATTATCTTTCCTTGAGAACATCTTCAATGGACTCCATCTTCATCATTAATGGAACAATAAACTATATTACTTGGTCCATCATACTCTTGACCAACTCATCATCCCTACTAGTTCTCTCCATGGAGCATTGACCTTGATCACATATCCTACAATGCACTTCAAAACATATGTTTTCAATATTTCAAAATCCTCAAGAATATTTTAATTATATTTTATACCAAAATGATGCAAATCATATACCCAATCCTTCAATCAATACCATGTTCAATATAATATTCCTTGCCAATAATTCACTAGTTCATTCTTTATGCAAGAAACAAAACCTCAATGGTTTTTAGGTGAATTCAAATGTGTTTATCAGGTTATTTAAGTTATCATTTACTCTCACTCACATATCAACAACTCTTTTACCAATTCACAACTCTTCATACACTTTCCAAGACTCTCTCTCACCTTTACATAATTTATCCAACTTTACCAATAGTCCTTATAGCCCTATGTGGCTCAAATCTTTTTATTATGAACAAAGTATACTTAATTAATGAAAACAAAAACTCAATACTTTTTCCACATGACAAAAATTACCTACATATGAAATTTGGAAGTCTATCTCCTTCATATGGCCTTATTTTTTGTTACTAGCCTTATCTCAAATAGGCCTCTTTAGGTCAAAATTCAAGACAATCATCATTAATCCATAAAAACATGTACATACACCTCTATAACCTTTTTATTCACTTAGGCCATCTTAAAATTTACCAAACTACAAAATTTTAAGAACTTTTAATTATTGGATAAAAAGTTATATCTAAAACCCTAGTTTAGGGTTTTTGAAAGCTTGACACGGGTTGAGAGCTACCAAATTCCACTGTGAATATTATAAAGAATTTAAAAAACCCAAAATAGGTTATTAGTATTTTTATATACCTATACCTCATTCAATCATCAATATATGCTTTCCACAAATCCGTTATCATGGGTTTTCAAGACTCTTAACACCTAACTATGTAGGAAAGATGCATACAGGTGACAGGGTAGAACTTTGTTTGCTTATATTAAAATCATCCACACAAAGGAATGAAAACAGATTTTTAAAAATAATTGGTGACTTACCAAAAGGTTTTAAATTTTTCACAATCATTACATATAGATAATATCTCACTCAATCAGAAGCACAGTCAGAAATCTTTTAATATAATTCACATGAAATAAAAATCTATGTATTGTCACACTTCAAATAGGGACCTTTGTTATTCTAATTATTACATATATCTTGATAAATTTATCAAATAATCTTCATATAGTCTTAATTCCACAAATCTAATATCTTATGTTCAATAATAATAATACTTGCTATCTACATACAAAGGAGCATCACCCTAAATAAGGGGCTATTTATGTCTTACCTGATCATAATATGTCTTTCTTAATAATTATTGAAATCAAAACCTTCAAAAATATTTCTATAACATTAGACACAAATCTCAAAGTCATTCATGTATTTAAAGACTAATATAATTTGTAACAAGCATCTTCACAAAAAATAGGGGTCAACATTGTTAACAATTCTAACAGGGATTCTTTCTGGTCTTTGTATCTTCAACATTGTTACTAACAATAACATGCACAACCTTAAATTACATTGTAAATCAAATATCAAATTCCATTCCTCACTAATAAATAATATTTATATTCAGCCACATTATCAAAGACCTCTAATCAAGATCTGTATTCATCATTCCTTATGTAGTAGAAATTACAAAACTTCCTCATGTCTTCATTCCAAAACTTGTCATTACATTCTTCATTCAACTATTGGAATGATAAAATACCATCTTATATCTAAAATTGACTCCATATATTCCTAAAAATAAGGCATAACTAAATCTTGATCCCTTTTACTCTATGGAGGTTTCTTACAACATAACATTTCTTGATTTTCAAATAAGATAAAGTCTTTTTTTTCCAAAACATTGGACTCATGAACCTTTTTATGAACCTCCTAAAATTTATAAACCTCTTGACATACTTGATACATCTTTCCACTTTCATAGAATACATCAAAGTCCTTAGAAATGGCTTACAATATTCCAATTTCCAAAAAGGCACTTTTGGCAGGAAATACAAGAATTCAAATTTATTGCACCTTTAGACAACCTAAATTCCAAAAATGGAGCACTACTAACCTCTAAAACCTATAAAACATTAATTAGACTTCCAAAGGGAAAAATGAAATCATTTTGGGGTCCTCAATGGATGCCCCTACATCATTACTAATCTTCTTATATTGTATACATGTATTATTATCTGTAACAAGCTAATAAATGTTATAATTTAAATTTGTAAATAAGTATAAAGTAATATAGATTATTAATTTGAAGGCTAAAATTACCTCCTGTTCCTTGAGGGATAAATAATTAGTGATCATTTTTTTATGCATGGTAATTGGAATTGTTATTTTTTGTATATCATACAAGGAGTCATAATACAAGGCTAGAATAAAATTGAAAGAACAAATGGTGGAAGTTTCATTCAAAAAAGTATAATTCAACTCAAACCTGATCTGACTACATATATGTTAGGTTGTGGAGCTAAAAGCTTCACTGTATGCAGACATGGAGGAGTTGTTGAGTGTCACAATCACCGGCATCGGTCAGGCCAACCGATGTTGGTCAGGGGTGAATAGAAGGGAAATTGACATCGACAGAAGTTGGCCGACGTCGGTCACCTCCAGGAAGACAGGGACCAACGTCAGTCACCTATGCGGTTCCAGAACTATTTGTTGCATGAATAGTTAGTTTGTTGAACTGATTGTTTGCATGTAAAGACTATTTTTGGTCTTGAGTTACGTGTCTAATTATTTTAAATTAGAAGTCTAAGTTATTGTTTAGTATGGGATCTATTTATAGACTCATTGGCATGTATTGTAATTAAGGATTAAGGCAAGGAAGAGATCCTTCCAATTGTAAGAACAGGTGATTTGCAGGTTGTTGCAAGATCAGGAAGAAGTTCTACATGGTAAGTAAGATCATTTGAGTTACAGGTTGTTGCAAGTTCATGGAAGATCTACTTGAAGTAATTTTGAGTGCTTGGTACTAGTAGGGTTATTACTGACTGGTTGGAGGTGAACAACAATTTTGTGTTTGAGTTGTGTGTTGTGACCATTTTTGGTAGGAGAGTGAACTCTTGAGGGAAAGAGATCTGTACATCTGAGAGGTGTGGAAGATTGTGGCATCTTCATTGTATTTCCTTCTGGCATGAGTATTAATACAAGATTGTGTATTGTCTCTCATATTCTGTGTCATTTGTGAATTCTAGTTACTTGTTAATTTTGGTATAATTCTATGATTAGTTGCTTATACAAGGTAATCATATTGTGCTCTTATTGAGGAGCAAGATCCTGACAAGTTGGAATCGGAGCCAAGTTTATACATGTATTATTATCTGTAACAAGCTAATAAATGTTATAATTTAAATTTGTAAATAAGTATAAAGTAATATAGATTATTAATTTGAAGGCTAAAATTACCTCCTATTCCTTGAGGGATAAATAATTAGTGATCATTTTTGTATGCATGGTAATTGGAATTGTTATTTTTTGTATATCATACAAGGAGTCATAATACAAGGCCAGAATAAAATTGAAAGAACAAATGGTGGAAGTTTCATTCAAAAAAGTATAATTCAACTCAAACCTAATCTGACTACATATATACATACACCAATCATATTTTAACCTTGATAGATAATGAAGAATATAGTAAATAACCCAATAGGGAATGATCACTAGTCTTCTCTGTAAAATAATTTTGGCTTGGATGAAATGCATAACACCTTTCAGAAATGGATTGGATATGTTATCCACTTAGATTCCCCTTCTAATCTAACTATCTATAATGCAAATGAAAAATATGCAATTAGGATATTAGACTCAGTAAAAATAATAATGATTCATTAATTATAAAAAATATAAATATCCATAATAAAGTCAACACTTACTAGCTAGGTTAATAGCCAAGTTGTACACATACTCCAAATTATTTTTGTCTTAATTAGATAAGAGGATTTTTTCATTAATAGGGTTTGTGTTGTAGTGTGTAAGGCCTATTAAATTATGGATATCCAAAAGAGAGGTGCCAAAGGATATCAATTTCATGTTGACATGCACATGGAATTTGGTCTCACTATAGCCATAGTAAGCCATTAGATATTCGAGTAGGTATCATAATGAGGCATGTTGATGAGGCCTTAAAAATTACACATATTAATCCAATCAATATATGTGCTAGCTTGCTCCACCATTTTGAGGAAGTTTAAACTCAATAAATTCTTTAAAATATAATTATGGATGCTACCTATGTCTTTGGATTGTATATGTTGAATCCATTTAGATGTAAATTTGTTGTTTATTAAAAGTGAACGTAAACATAATGAGACAATAAAATACTAGTGAATAAAATATTAAAATTAGGGTCAAGGGGGGTATATATAGGTTTATGGTGCAAATAAGGTAGTGGTAGACTAACTAATGATAACTGGTCATCTATTATTATCACCCGACTACATTATTTAGATAGGTGACACCTATTTCAATCTAAAATTACCATGAAGCTAGGCAAAACATATAATTTGTTGGTGGCACTATGAAATTGGGTGTTAACATATGTCACATGACTAGATGACACAACCATGTGGCAACAAACACTGCCTTGTAGCATGCTATGATCGAATGATAGAAAATGTCAACCAGTTATATGATATGGTTAGACAATTGAATGTGCCTCTTGGTAGAATTCTAAAACTAGGAATTGAAATGTGTTATCTAACAACATTCTTAAATCAGGGGGTAGCGCGAGTCACTCGGCTACAGTGTGCAAATAGATAGATATATGGAAAAGCTATAAATGAAAAAAAACTTTGGAACCAGTAGATACACTAAGGATGCGAATAAAATTTTCCTAAACAAACCTAATGAATTTTAGATATGGGATCTTAAAATTTACCTTGAATCCAATGAGATTACACTAAAATGAAAATAAAAAATAAAGATTCGAAAATAAATAATGTAATGAATTTTTTGTAGTTTTTTTACTACTTTATAACAACTATGAAAACAATATATAAAAAAAGATATAAATACACATATATATTAGATACATACATCATCTACAAATAAAGATTGAATACAAAGTTTGAAAAATATCCTTATATTGGTCTTTGATGGATTGCAAGTACAATTTCCACTTTTAAAAGTTCTCTCAGAGGTTTCTAACTGTCAAAGATCCTTACAAATTATCCCCTAACTCATATTTATAGCTTGAAATGGGTGGTTATAGAGCATAACCACATTTTTCATATTTAAAGACTTGTAAAAATATGTTAGTGAGTTTGTAAAAGTTGAAATCTATAAAAATGGGTTGAGCAATTTGCATAACTTGTAAAAGTATGTTAGCAAATTTACATGACTTGAAAAAGTGCAATGGACATTTACATGACTCAAAATTTTAAAAAATAGCTTAATATAATTATAAAGGATACATTGTGTACATCACTAATATAAGATATGAACTAAAAATCCTAAGTTAGAAGCTTGGTCAAATATTCTTGACAAATCAACTTGCTTCTTCATTGGTAATAACGATGGGAGTTTTATATTTCTATTACTATAGCTTATTTTTCTCACTCTAAAATTTTTCAAATTTTTACAAGATCTCAAGAACCTTATCTTCATCAATACCATCTTAGTATGTGAAATCTATCTTTGCATCACAATGTAGCTATGTATTTTTGTCAGTTATTCCATAAAGTCTTTTTACCATTACATTGAGATTATCTAAGCTAATCTAGTAATTGATCAACCTCTGAATTGATTCAGAATTAAATGCAGATTTAGGAGTCAGAATCTCCTCAATTTCTTATTGAATTGATTTATTACAATATATATAGAAACTACGTTGCTATCATCATTAGTGATTGTGAAATGTAGTTTTTGAATTCCTCTTATTATCTCAAGAATAGCCTCTCCTTCCATAGATTTAGAATCATAGAAAATTTCGGTACCTTCCTTGATGATGTGAATTCTAAACTTTGTAACTCCAAAAAGTTTAGTAAGGTATACAACTTAATCTTTATTAATGACTCTTGCTTGAACAAGAGCATCTAAGTCAACAATAGAGAATCATTTTAACTTAAGAAGTAATTCATTCCTTTTTTGCATTTACTTAGTATATTTGTCTTATAATTTTATTGCATCATCATATTCCTATTAGATCTCAAAACATATATCCATTACAATATAGATAGAAATGACTCCATGTTGTAGTATTTCCTCTGATTATCCTTGGGGCACAAATACTTGTACATATTTATCTCCATTTTTTTTTATGATTATCCTTGTCACTGTTTTGAGTTTTTTGACTATTTGTGGAATAAGATAAGTTATTTTACTGAAATCAATCTCTTGGGGTTCCAAAATTTTATTTCTTTTCTTTACCACTTAATCAAGCCAATTTGGAATTTTGACATTAGCAAGAGATTATTGCATTTCAACAAAATTAGATTTATGGAGATTTCATGAGAAGGAAAAATAGTTTTTGAAGGTTGGGTTTCCTATGATATTATCTCAGTTTTCTCTTTCTCAACCAAATGACTTGAAGTTTTGGGTGAAGGTGTAGGAATTAATTCTAAATTTTATAGAGGAGGTAAAGACAAAGAACTATCAAGTTGAGTAGGGGATGATGGTAACAATAAAGAATTAGATGCAATAAACTGATGAGTAGTGTTTGTTACCAATGCTTGAGATTGAACAAAACTATCAAGACGGACATCTTCATAAATAGAGATAATTGAAGAAAAAGAATAATTCCTTTCAAACCTTTTTATTTTCATTTTGAGAGATTTGAATCTTGGAGAAGTTGTTGAGATAGATTATTTTGTAGTTTCTTCCTCTGTTGTATAAATGTCTTCACTTTCATTGGTTGCTTGAGATTTTTCGGCTCTAGTTTGTTATTATTTATGAAAGGTTCCTAATTCAACTTCTATTTTTTTGGTAGTGGGAACCCAACTTGGTCAATATTGACTTATTTGTCTTTCAAACATTATAATGTCCTTTCAAGTACAACTTGAGTTCTGTTCACAAGAGAGTTTAATTCTTTATTTCTCCAATCAAACTTAGGAATTGGTTTAAATTCAAGTTTTTATTTTTGATAATGAGGATCCAATGTATACTCGTCATCCAATATTTTCTTATGGACTTTTATAATCCCAAATGCATTAACCTATTTTACTATGGATCATGAATAATCTTTGATCCTCATGTCCTCTCCATCATCACAATCTAGCTAGCAATATTTAAAATAAGGTACATGTTAGGTTGTGGAGCTAAAAGCTTCACTGATGAAAATAGAGGAGGAGGTTTTAGGATGGTTGCTGAGTCTTACTATCACCAGCATCGGTCAGGCCAACCGATGTCGGCAGGGAAGAGATAGAAGGCAACCGACATCGATCAGAAGTTGGCTGACATCGGTCAAAATTCAGCCAACGTCGGCACCCCCCAGGCAGATAGGGACCGACGTCGGTCACCTGTGTGGTTCGAGCTGCGAGTGTTTTACGGGTAGTTAGCTAACGAACCAAGTGTTTGCATGTCAAGAGCCAAATTTAGACTAGAAGCTATGGATCTAATTATTGTAATTAGGTGTCTAATTATTGTTTGCATGATATCTATTTAAGAGACTCATTGGTTGTATTGTAAACTTGTGCTAGAGAGTAAGAGAGCAAATAAGCTCCTTCAGAGAGAGGAGAGCAATGGTGTGTTCCTCCTAGTGCCATAGTACCAAGTGTGGGTGCTGGATTGGAGAATCAGTTGGGTTCTTCATGTATGTATGATCTTGGTCATCAGGTGAGCATGGCTTCTATAGGAGATCTACATGGTAAGTAAGATCATTGATCTACAGGTGTATGTGTGTGCAAGGTCAAGGTTCACAGGTGTGTAGAAACAAATTGATTTACAGGTGTGCAAGATCAGATAGGATAGCAACACAACAGGGAGCAAAATCAGGTGGGATCTACTTGGAGTATAGTGTGTACTCAGAAAGAGAGCAAAGAGGAAGGCAAGGAAGATCCTTCCATAAGTAAGATCAGATTGAGTTGTAAGATATTGTAGGTTCAGGGGAGATCTACCTGAAGTACATTTGTGTACTTGTGGAGTGCGTGGAGCACTTGTGGAGTGTGTGGAGCACAGGTGGACTGGAAGTAGTGGATACTGGCTGGTTGGAGGTGAACACCAACTCTGTGTTTGAGTTGGGTGTTGGGACCTAAGAGAGAGAGCTTTGAGGGAAGATTTACTATTTATGCCCTAGAGGTGTGGGAGCCCTAGAGGTGTGTAAGGAAGAAGAACTATGGCAGACTTCTTTGTTGTATTTCCTTCTGAAAGAGTTTTAATACAAGTTGTGTATTGTCTCTCATATCATGTGTTATTTTTGGATTCTAGTTACTTGTGTATTCTGGTTAATTTCTGCATGTTAAGTTGCTTGGTAATCAATTATGTGCTTCCGTTATATTTCCCAACACGTGGTATCAGAGCTAAGGTTGCAGGGAGCAAGTTTTGTGTTTGGTTATAGGTCACTCTCAGGGGTTTTTGATTGAGTGGGAGTAGAGCAATGGTAGATGAAAGTAAGCTAAGAATGGAGGAGTTGAAAAGCACAGATGGTCACTTACGGTCCTATGGAAAGAAAGAGCATGTAAAAGAAGATTGTTGGTTGGTAGCAGATCAGCATGAACGAACTGAAGATGCAGATGTTGTAGGTGTTGTTGCACAAGATGCTCTGGGAGGTTTCTTGGATAAAGTTGAATCTTGGATAACAGATTGTGTTGCCTCTTTCCATGCAGCCCGAAGGAGAGGAGCTAGTGAGCCTTGTTAGATTATTGGCAAAGGGGAAGTGAAGCTAAAATTGCAGGCAGCCAACACATGGGTGTTGAAGGAGGTCATGCAGGTCCCAGGTTTGGAGATGTGGCTAATTTCTTTAGAAAAGTTGGGTGATGAGAGATGCACAAGAACTCTCACAGTGGATGCACTTGAATTAGCTGGTGGTAAGAAAATAGGTACTCTTTATCTACTTGTTTATATTACTAATTCTTCTTCTGTTTTGGAGACGTGGCTTTGTAGGCTTGGTCACATGAGCAAGAAGGAGATGCATGTTCTTAAGAGGAAGACTGATATATTTGACAGGCTTAAGAACTGGAAAGCCTTGGTGTTTATGGAGGAGATGCCAGACAGAGACCAATGGATGGGGCTATATACTTCTAAGTAGGGCAGTTTGGACATGGGATTTATTCAAAGGAGCTTGCAAGTAAAAATTCATCACTCACAGGTGAACATAGGTACCAGCATTGACAGGAAAATTGGCGTTGGTAGTAGGTAAGACTAATGTCAGTCAGGAGGACTGACATCGGTAGCAGGAGGACACCGACGTCGGTAGGGTTGGTAGTCAGGACAGGTGCATGGGAACCGATGTCGATTAGATGCAGACTGTGTGGTGACTGAGGTCGGTCACTATAATGGATTTTGGGTGGATAGCAAGCTGTCAAGGAGTCTCAAACACCCATATGGAGGACTGAAGATGGTAAGTAAGCCTCAAATTCATTGTTCCTCTTCTTCATACTAGTTGCTAACTGCACAATAGGAAGGATCCAGAAAACAGTGGGAGCATGGCAGGAATAGGATATAGAACCAAACGGGAGATTTGGTAGGGTTGCCAGTAGGTATGAAAAGCACAGAGATGAATGGATACCTTAGTTGAAGAATAGAGAGAATGGACACGTGAGATGGAAGACCAGGTCATATGGTCTTGAGGAAGCTGTAGGACAGTGGTACAGGTTTTGACAGGGAGACGACAAAGCATGGCTTTAGTCAATGTCAGGGTAACTACTGTGGTTTGTCTTACCAGGTGGATGATAGTCACAACATTATCCGGTTACTGTATGTGGATGGTTTGCTAGCAAGTTTGTACATACAGGGTTTTGTTGAGCTAAGGGTATGGTTAGTTCAGTGGTTTGCTATGAAGAATTTGGAGATGTGAAATTATTTGGCATGGGAGACATGGGAGATCACAGGTTGATTTTGTCTCTAGTGGGAGCTGATGTGAATCAGGTGTTGGCAAGGTTCATTACGTAGGATGCAGAGTCGGAGCACACTAAGGGCTAGACAGTTCAGTGTCTAAAATCACATGAGGTCTGGTATAGACCTGAGTTTTCCCAAGTAGTGGGTGTTGTTAGAGAGTTAGGAGCCAATTCAGGGAAGTGAATTCTCAGGGATGTGAGAGGGACCAGCAGCAGATATACATGTAGGGTCAGGACTTCACTACATGGGTTTGTAGGTTCAGATGTGGCAGGGTACTCGGATGATAGGAGGTGCACCACAGGTTGTGTGGTGGGTTGTCTTCAGGATTGAGCTTGAAGAGGGATACAAGCTAGGAAATAGATTAGACAGGGTATAAGTACAAGTACAGGTACAGTGCAGCTGTTTATCTCCAAGTGGGAGATTGTTAGGTTGTGGAGCTAAAAGCTTCACTTATGCAAACAGAGGAGGAGGTTTCAGGATGGTTGCTGAGTGTTACTATCGTTGATGTCGGTCAGGCCAACCGATGTCGGTAGGGAAGAGACAAAAGGAAACTGACATCAGTCAGAAGTCAGTCGGTGTCGGCACCCCCCAGGTAAATAGGGACCGACGTCGGTCACATGTGTGGTTTGAGCTGCGAGTGTTTTATGGGTAGTTAGCTAATGAACCAAGTGTTTGCATGTCAAGAGCCAAATTTAGACTAGAAGCTGTGGATCTAATTATTCTAATTAGGTGTCTAATTATTGTTTGCATGAGATCTATTTAAGAGACTCATTGGTTGTATTGTAAACTTGTGCTAGAGAGTAAGAGAGAAAATAAGCTCCTTCAGAGAGAGGAGAGCAATGGTGTGTTCCTCCTAGTGCCATTGTACCAAGTGTGGGTGCTGGATTGGAGAATCAGCTGGGTTTTTCATGTATGTATGATCTTGGTCATCAGGTGAGCATGGCTTCTATAGGAGATCTACATGGTAAGTAATATCATTGATCTGCAGGTGTATGTGTGTGCAAGGTCAAGGTTCACAGGTGTGCAGAACTAGATTGATTTGCAGGTGTGCAAGATTAGATAGGACAGCAACACAACAGGGAGCAAAATTAGGTGGGATCTACTTGGAGTACAGTGTGTACTCAAAAAGAGAGAAAAGAGGAAGGCAAGGAAGATCCTTCCATAAGTAAGATCAGATTGAGTTGCAAGTTGTTGCAGGTTCAGGGGAGATCTACTTGAAGTATGTTTGTGTACTTGTGGAGTGCGTGGAGCATAGGTGGACTGGCAGTAGTGGATACTGGCTGGTTGGAGGTGAACACCAACTTTGTGTTTGAGTTGGGTGTTGGTACCTAAGAGAGAGAGCTTTGAGGGAAGATTTACTATTTATGCCCTAGAGGTGTGGGAGCCCTAGAGGTGTGTAAGGAAGAAGAACTGTGGTAGCCTTCTTTGTTGTATTTCCTTCTGAAAGAGTTTTAATACAAGTTGTGTATTGTCTCTCATATCATGTGTTATTTTTGGATTCTAGTTACTTGTGTATTATGGTTAATTTCCGCATGTTAAGTTGCTTGGTAATCAATTGTGTGCTTCCGTTATATTTACCAATAGTACATGTTTGATATGAATAACTAATTATAAGTGACACTAAAATTCTTATATCAAATTAAGATCTAATTTTCAATGGAATTAAATTAATACATGTCATCTCTTCTTAAACTATATTTACTTTAGCAAATGATGAACATGTGTACCTGCCTATGTAGTTAGGAAAACTTCACTCCAACTTTATGTTTACTAACTAAGAATTTATGAGTATCAACCAATTATCTTACCAATTAAATTAAATCCAATTTATTATCAACATACCTATAAATAATATATGTTGAAAACTCACATCTATAAACCTTTAGATAAGAAAAGTGGGAAATTGAATGAACTAAGTTCCCCATCTAATAATCTTTGTTATTGTTTCCATAGATATTCTCATATTTGTAGGGTTCTCTTTCAAATATTTGGATTACATATTGAAGGAATGCATAATTTACTCTTTGAAAATGATGATCACTTTATTTTAAGGTGATTTTAGGATAGAAATCATATATCTTTATGGTCTTGATGTTTCCTACTTGATTCAATTTACCATAGAATCTCTTCCTGGTAACTACATAGACTAGATAAGAATTCATTTTTTATGGATTGATTCACTAATAAGTTACCCCTAATTGATGTATTTCTTATTTTTATAAATAATCCATATGTATCTATACATCCAAGTTTGAAGGTTTCTTGTAGGTAGGCTCCCCACCACTCTATGTAAGAGTGTGATAATGTCATTCACTTCATGAATTCAAATTTGGAAAGATTATTTTGGAGCCTTATTTCCATATGCTTATGTTTTGTGATCCATTAATTATTCACCTATTTTTCACACGAATTGATGTTATCATCCTAGAATTGTTGAGCTAAAGTGGGAGAAAATTCAACATATGATTTCCATTCTAGCAACTATAGCAGCTTATCAATATGTTCTAAAGCTAAGCATATGATAAATTCTCCTTTGGGATTCAACACCTTCCTTTCCTCAAGGTTATAATTTTCAGTTATGGTCAAGACTAATTTCAGGCATTACACTAAATTTGTAAAAGCCACTGCATTTGCCAATCCACTATCATGTATACTTTAACCATAATTTGTTTTATGCACCCCATTGATTCTATTCAAAAAGACTTCTATATTGATATGTCCTAGATTGGTATCAATTATATTATAAAAAAATTAATTTAAGTTTTATGGGGGAATAACACCTTAGAACAAATATATCATCTCTAATCCTTCTTCTCCTTGCAAGGTTTTCCTTGGATTACCTTTGGTGGGGGTCTCAGATGTCGACATCTAAGAAAAATACACCACCTAAGTGAAAAACCTTGGACTGCACTATACTTGACAAAGATGATTTGTTGAAAAAAAAGTAAAAAAAACTTGTTTATAAAATAAATTACTCATATACATGCCAAAATTTGAGCAGGTTATTTGTAAGAGTGTCAGGATTAGGAGGTAGTGTTAGCACTACCATCAAGTTCTGGTGGTTATGTTGGCATGTCTTTTGGAGTCTAATAGGTCTTTAAGTAGGTATATTAGGTCTTGATGAAGGTGCAGGTGGAGGGGTCAGGGCCCAAGGATAATGAAAACAAGGTAGCAAATATATGGCAAAGAGAAGTAAATTACTAGGGATATGAAGTGCAAAACTGCATAAGACTTAGCAAATTTCAAGTTAGGGTTTGAGATTTTGAGAAAATAAATTAATTTTTTATAAGACCTAGAAATGGAAGACAATGTATTTTGCAGACAAGGAAAAGATATAATAATCAAGAGTTTTAGATACAAAAGGAAATAATGGAGATAAAAATAACCTATCTCTATTCTAGATTCAAAATATAGCTATTAGATAAAAAGAATCTAGACTAGTGTTGGCTACAAAGAATAGATGGAGAACGAGGTAAAAGTGATCAAAATGCATATGAGCTTATAAAATATTCTATAGAGAGATGTGAGTAATAATGAGTGAAAATTACTAAGATTGGAATATTTATGCCTTCACATGTGAAGAGGAGGGATGGCCATTAATGACCAAAAAAATAAGGGTTTTTCTAAAAATAGGTAAAGATTTTAAGTTATGGATGCAAACATCCAAAATCTAAAGAGGTTGTTTACAAGGGTATCATATCTTGATGGTTATGTTGACAAATATGTTGGACATTATTAATAGTATTGGAATGCTTATGGGGTTCCAATGGGTCTACCAATACACCTTTCAGGATCTTATGGAAGTGTTAGCAAATCCGTCAAGTTCTACAAGATATGTTCACAAGGCTCATGGGTTCTATAGGCTACATTTGCACTCTTGTCAGGATCTGAGGGGTCTTTGAGAAATTTTTGAAAATTTAGCTAAAAAGGTAGGATTGGGAAAAAAAATTAAAACCTTTAGGCATATTTTGACTTAAAAAGGACAAATTTTCTTGAATAATGGAAATTTAATCATTGACTGACTTTGACTTTCACTAACTTTGAGTTTTGGACCACTATTTAAAAACTAGGATAACAGTTAGCTCTGACTAGGGATCTTGAACTACAAGGGATGAGAGAAGAATTATAGACTTTGGTTTCATATGCAAGTTCATTATCTATTGGGATACATATTCATTTGAATATTTTATTGTAAATTCTTGAGATTTATAATATATTTACTCATCTTGATCTGACGAACTGACAACTAGTTCACCTATTTCAATTGTATGAGAAATGAACATGCATTGCAGGGCCAGATCTCATACTATAAAAATCTTATTTCCTAGTCCTAAAAAATGACAATAAATTTTCCTATCTCAATCGTATTATAAATGAACATACATTATCAAGCCAAATCCCATTGAAGAAGATTCTAATTCTTTATTACTTATTCACTTGAAGGAGTTGATGAAAATTAGTTAATTCTAAAAATTGAAGAAGCTCTTGATCTTAAAACTAGACAAGATGAAAGATGTGTGGATCATTTGATTTCAAATTAGGTGTTTGATAAAAGATAGATTATAATGTTCAACCATTAAATAATGGTTGTGTATCTCCCATAAAATAAAACCTCTTACCTGTTGTGAAATAATAACTATTGTGACCTCTTTATACAAGTCATTTGATTGTTAATTTTGAGATAAAAAGAAGAGAAAAAAGTTACAAGGATATTTAGGTAAAAAGAACAATATACAGAGATGATTAAATAATAGATAGACTGTTATATTTATTGAAAAACAACACATGCACATGTCAAAACAAAGATAAGGAAAGGATGCAAGCCAAAATTAGATTTACATATTTACATGTATGGGACTACTTACTTTTACTTGAAGTAATGCTTAATATATTGCCTACTATAGGTAAATTATAGATATGTGCCATCATGACAGGCCAAGTAGAAATTTTTATCTCCACAAAAGTGTTTGATATTAAAGGGACCCATCCATAATGAGTCAAACTTTCCATGATTTCCTTTTGGTTCTCTATGCTTATCCCACAGAAAAACAAGATATGCTACTTGAAATTCTCATTTTTTCACTCTTTATCAAAAAGGACTTTAAATTGAGTTTGATGTTTGGTGATTCTATCAACAACTCTAGATCTATATTCTTCAATTCTATTTAAATACAAAATTATTTTATCCAAAGAACTTTCAAAATTTTGATTATCAACTACTCTAGCTAGCTAAAGTGCAAGCAATTCAAGTCTTATTGGAATTTTCATTTATATCCCATAAAGTAACTAGAATAGGAACATGCCTATAGCTTTATAAGGTGTTATTCGATCTACCCATAGTGCATCAAATAACTTCTTATACTAGTTCCTTTGATTTTCATCAACCAACTTGAGAATGATAGTGACCATATTCTTATTGCTTGATTTAGTTTGGCCATTTCCCTATGGGTGATAATTTTAAGAATGAGACACTAAAATTCCATATCTATAATATAATCCAATAATTTATGAAGAATAAAAATTTGGACCATTATCTATTACTATATTTTGTGGAACATCATATCTCACCAACATGTTGTATTAAATAAAATTACAAATTACTTATAAATTTGTCTGTTTGATAGGAATAGGCTCTACCCACTTGGTGAAATAGTTTATAGTGATAAGAACATGTGTATGTCCTACACTTGATTAGGGATTCATATCTCCCATAAAATATAATACCCATTATTTAAAGGGTTCTTTAATCACCACTAGCTTAAGGGTAAATGCTACAAGTTTTAGCTTTCTAATGAACTATTGACATGCTTCACATTTCTTTACCCATTCATATGAGTCTTTGAACAATGCAGGCCAATATTAGTGAGCTCTTAAGATCCTTAATGTTGTTATAGGACATTATATTATCTACCATAAGATTGATCATGAAAATTTTATAAGAGATTATTTTATTGTTTGGTGTCAACACATCTCAAGAAAAATCCATCAATACTCTTTTTAAATAATGTCACATCCTAGATGACATATTTTCTATCCTACAACTTGAGTGTTATACATTTTTTGGTATCCAAATAAAATGGACATTATCCATAAGTCATAAATAAGGCAATATTTATAAACCATTCATTAGTAGAATCAGCAAAAAGAACAAAAGGAAGATCTTTCCTATTTTGATCATTAGAATTTGTCAGAGAGTTTGATTAAACTTCTACTTGTTCAGCTAAGATTTGACATAACCCTTTTCATGAAACCAATTTCATAGGTTTGATATTAAAATCATATTCCTAAACTTTGGTTATCTAATTACTTCTTTTTATCATGGTTCCTGTTGAGTCAAAATGGTTTTGACAACTATACTTGGGACCATTACCAACCACCTTCATAGCTACATATACATGTTTATCTTCTAGAGAATAATTTAATTCATAATCTTTCAAATTGTAACATATTAAAGTGATAAGAGATTCAATACCTTCATCAGTATTCTGTATAAATATAGCTAAGAGAGTATGTTTTGAAGAATAACAATAAATGATAATAAAAAAATATGGTAAACAATAGTTGGTGTGATGGGTGTCATTAATCCCTTCATTTAATCAAATTTTTCTATTGATGTCATTCAAATTAGGGGCAACATCTAAAGTTTTCTATAAAAAGGCTTATTATTTTAGGTCTTACAGAAATGATTTGGGGGGCTGTTGTCCTTTCTAAATGTATAATCTAATCTATTTTAGAAATGATTTTCTTATGCAATAAAGAAATATACTTGTAGAATTAAAACACTTTATAATCTAATTTACTAAAATAAACACACTTGATAAAAATAAACACTCTACTAAAATTAAGCACACTTGTTGAAAGTAAATAATGTGCTCAAAGTAAACACACTTGTTGAATGTAAATAATCTATGGAAATTAAACACACTGATTTGAAATCTTGAATTTAATCTTTAAACTAGAAGATAATTTTTTACAGGTTATGAAATCTATTTATAATTATTATTATGAAATTGAAATATAATTATAATTAATGAAATTGTAAATCCATAAAATACCATATAGAAATATGTTCTTGGTTCCTGAGGAGTGTAGGCCCTTGCTCACCTTAGAAACAAGAATGAAAATAAAACTCAGTACTTGAAAACTAGAGATATCTTAATTAATTTATCAAAATAGATTTCATGAATATAATTGTAATTATGCTAGAACTGAACAATAATATATTATCTCTCTTTCTATATCATTTCATATTAAGACATGAAGATCAACTTATATAATGTTTTAACTATAGTTCCTTAGATATCAGTATCCAATCTTCTGTTATCAAGTCAAATCTTTTAATTTTAGTAGTTCTTCAAAATAGGTGATTGATGGTTTGAAATAAGAAGATTTTTCCATTACAAAATCCATTACATATTTACTAAGAATGACTTCCTAGATATATTATATCAGTTTTTATTATAAATACTATATGACATATTTACACTAACTGGTATATATATATACTACTTATAGTAATCCTACAAATAGTAAGTGACCAAAATAATCTTCAGGTATGTTGAAAAAGATGGAAAGTATAGATATTTTAGTTCTGCAAGCTCAAAAACTAGATTGGAAGAGTCCATAGTAATTATAGTAGAGTCTGTATCAACTCTAGTAGAGTCTAAAGCTATTTTTGTGAAAACCTGGTGTAGTTCATAGCAACTTGCCTTAAGGATCCTAAATGTTGAAGAAGTATGTATCAAGGAAATGAGGTTGATAAGAATGGTAGAATGCTTTGGTGAACAATGAAATCAGATCTTAAATGATTCCATAGCTAAATACGAGGTGGGTCCATAGTAGTGGACTATGTGAGTCTGTAGTCAAGTTTGTAGCTCAGTCTGAAGAAGTCTTGAATGAGCCAAAAGTGTGTCCAATGAGTTCATAGCTTTCCAAATGTCAAAATATTATATATAGGTTTCTTTATAAGATCATCAAAAAGATTCTTATTCCATATTGACTATTATATCACCTGTATATACATAAAATTGAGAGACTAAACATACAAAGAGTTATAATTAAATGACATAATTGGTAACTTAGACTTTAGTTACATTAAATAAGATAAAACATTCATTTACTACACTATGATTAGATACAAGCCTAAAATCTTTGCATTGATCAGTCTAGAAGAGAGGTAATGCAAAAAAATTGAAGAAAACTAATAGTAATAATGAGTCATATTTTTTACTCATAATTTCCCCCATGCTTTACCTTTTTAAAATATCTTTTGCAAACTCAGTTGTTGCTCATCCCCTCATAACTATGAATTCTATCTTGTAAATGTTGACTGAGGTCATATATGTTAAATTCATCATCCCAGTGATCATCCAGGGGACTAGTGAAACCATGATATGTTTGCACCATATATTTTCAATTCTAAATTTGTTCATCTATTTGAGGACTCCATATATGCCATGGTGGAATAGGATTCAGAAGAACTGGTGGCTTGAATCTCAAGATGACCCAAATTTATTCACCTCTTAAATTAAAGACATCAATAATCATGTCATGTATAGCTTGTGATCTTCATAATCTCCATCTTAAATTGGTTAGATTTATTACCTCTATTCTCTTCAATGGAATTATCAATGTGTCCCAATGCCTTACACTAGTTGTAAATATATCATCAAATTATTATTTTGTATAGAGATCAAAAGAGATAATATTGTTATACAAATCCTGAAAGTAATAATCCTTGATGTTTGGATTAATCAAATTAATATATTTTAATTTAATTAATAAATTTTTGGCATTGAAAAAAATAGGTCAAATACATATCCCTATAGTTTTGGATTTTATCACATACTCCTCATGTCTAGGTTTTCAAGCTATCTAATTTTTATAAGTAAAAAGAAGAGCTCTCAGCTGAACTTCTCCTACAGATAGATTGACCATAAACTTATTATAATCCCCTAATATCAAATTAAAGAAATAAATTTCACACCATAAATCTTATTATTCTGGATTGGATTCCTAAAAAATGTTTAGAAATAGAGTATCTTCAATGTTATGAGGTAGATCACATGATATTATCAGTAGCTTCCACCTATAAAATTTTTCATGTAAATATAGGCTATAAGAGGGATAAGGAGCTCTAAAAACTAGAAGGTATTCCTCTATCTAACATGCAACTTGTAGATTACCTTCAATTTTTTTTGTCTGTTGTTTTATTCTTTCATTTATTAAGGCTTTATTTTATTCCTTGAGTTCTATGAATTTAAAACACACCCAATTCCATTTGTCTAGGTAGTTAGAATGAGACACAATAATTTGACATGCTTGATCAATTAATTTAGAAGAAAAAGATGAAGTTTTCATAGAAATCTATTGTTGCTAAGAATTCTAGAGTTTATGTTTTAACAATAGGTTTTATTATTCTAATTCAATGAAATATATCTAAGAATTTACCATTTCTTCATCAAAATTAGTTACTTGTTACTCAAGACTATTGATTTTATTCATGTGATCCAAAGCCTTATTTTTAAAATTATCTAATCCTTGAGTTAAATAAGAATTGAGAAAATCCTTACATTGTAGATGAGCCAAAAGATCTGTAATATCTATATCTTGTTGTTTGATGATGACATCAACTTTAGACAATGCAAGAATGAGTTGCAATTTTGGATCTTTATTGGAGGTGAATGATTTTTATTCTTCAAAGGCCATAATACTTTTCCCTTTGTCTAATATTGGTCTTATATTAGGATTTGAAGAAAATGGAGGGGATTCTTCTTCTTGTACTATATTTTCTTCTATGAGTATATTTCTTTCCTAAACATCTTCCTCAACAAGAGCCACTATTGTTGACTTAAGAATATATGTTGTGATAGGTTCTTCATGACATGTTTTTTTGTTATTATTGGTGAAGAAAATAATGTTGATTATCTAAGGCTATCAAGGGTTCCAGTTGCTTCTGTATCCTCATCATCTTGTGCCAAGATTAACCTTCTACATATTCTTTTTATCTGCATAGGGGAACTAAGATCTTTTAAAGAGGTATCCTTAGATTCTTTTGATTCTCTAGTTGTTTTAAGTACCTATGATGTGCTTACTGAAGGGATATCTTTAGATTTAGGTTTTAGATGAGACTATGAAACCCTAGGTCTTAATTTTATTTTTATTAGATTCTATTTAAAACTTTGTTTAATCACGTGTTATTTATGATCTAGTATTTTGTCTTTCACTATATAAAATCCTAACCCTAGAAGAGGAAGCCTTTTCTTTTGCCTTGTTTATTGATGTTTTCTTATAAGCTTTTAGAAGAGATGTTGAAGATTGTTTGATTTTGGATTTCCAAAAACTCTTCTAAGATGATTTAATTTACTAAAAGAAATGATGTCAAATAATCAAATTAATAAGGCCATGATGACAAAGTGGAGTTAACCTATTATTAGACAAAACTTAAATGTCTCCATACAGCTATAAGGGGAGGTTAACCCTATATTGAATCTATTGTTGTCCATACTTGAGTTGAATAATGATCCTCATACCTTCACACCCCAAAACACTACATTGACCTTCATACATGAAATATTTCATAACCCAAAAGAAAATAGATTTCTAGGGTTCATGTAGGGTTTCCCTACTAATCCTTTTTTCATTTTCTTGATGATTATGTATGCATGCTACAAAAATTTGTTCATTCCCATTTAACTATGCAATTAACTCAGAAAAAAGTGTTCTCCCAAGTTTTCTCTTACCTTCTTTAGCAATCCCAAAAAAATTATCGATAACTATGTTGGAAACTAAGTGGAGTATTTTTTTAGATTTGTAATGAATTCATTCATCAAAGTTTTATCAAGGCCTTAAAATTTTTACAAAAATGGAATCCAATGAACTTCCTCAAAAACTACTACAAAAATATCATCATTCATTAGTGTGGCTATGGACATGGGTTCATATCATTTATTTTATCCCATGGTAACTCTGGTAATTTTTTGGAAGATGGAGGTGGTTTAGAAGGTGCAAACAGTCAATGACAATGGAAAAATAATGCACAATGAAAATAAAAGGAAGCAATTAAATGGGTATTAATTTTTTTGGTAGTTGTTGACATGATCCAAAGCAGTCATGATACGGCATGAAGGTTTTAAATGAAACTATCTTTGAAAGAGATTTAATTTACTATCACACTTATTATACATGTGAACCATTAAACACATCATCATTATTCAAAGTACTATAGATTAAGTTAGTAGATGGTTTGGACATGTAATAAATTTGACATGACATTAATTTTACTTATGTGTCCTTTCATTTATTACCTTTCCATGTCATCAAATATTATTCTTTGGTTATTATTTTGATGGATTCTAAGACACCTTCTCTTCAAACCTCCCTTTTAACATGAACATGCATGAAATAGAAGGAATTATACTAACCTAATGCAGATAAATAAAATACCCTACTTACCTAATCATATGCATAGCCTTTGTTCCTTTCTTGCCACCTAATTCTAAATAGAGAACAAATGAATGAATTAGTCTTTAAGAATGTATACAAATAAATACATCAGTAATTTTATTGCCTGAAACAAATTGATCAATTTTTTTTGTTATTTTTCTATTTTTTTATTTTGTCCTTGACTAGTCTTTTTTGTTTTCAAGCCAAGGCTTGTTATTTAATGCATGACCAGCCAGTAGGTTAGTTTTTTTATCAGTATTGTCAATAGCATCCTATAAAGTATTTTCACTATTTTATTTTTTTATTTTTTTATTACATTTTTTATGGAAGAAGAAAACCAAAAAACAGTCTCATTTTTAAAAAAAAAATACCATCATGGAGTTGTTATAATGGAATAACTAGATCTTTCCATGAAAACCACTTCATGCCTGATGTTTTGAATAAACTCCTCCTTATTGACAGGTTTCTAATATAATTTGAGTCTATGTCCATTGACCAACAAAGTCTTTTGATTTACATCTATTGGAAACAATTGTACTGATCCATTCTCAAATATTTTTTCTATTTGATATGGGCCCAACCATCTTGTTTTCAACTTGCCTTTGAATTGCTAAAACTTGGAATCAAACAAAAGCACCCAATCTCTTTCTTGAAATATTATTGTTTTTATGTGGGAATCATGCAATATTTTCCTTTGATTCTAAATTATTTCTATTTATTTTACAACTTCTATCTTCATCTCATCAATTTCATTTTATTAGATAATTATATCTTGTTGTGCCTTATCCGAATCAATGCCTACTTCCATTGTTATTTTCAAAGTTTGTAATTCAAATTCAATGGAAAGTAAAGGTTTTTTACCATACACTAACCCATAAGGTGAAAAACTAGTGGTTGTCTTCCAAGTAGTGTTGTAGGCCCATACTGATACTAGTATTCTAGTTTCCCAATCTTTTCTACTACTGTTAACTATCTTGGTTAGAATGTTCTCTAGCTCTCTATTGGTAACTTCTAATTGGCCATTAAACTATGTATGCTAAGGAAATAGTTTCCTATTATTGAATTGGGAGAATTCCATGAAATTATTGATCATATTAGATATAAATTATGGCCCCTTATCAGAGACTACCTCCCTAGGTACGTCAAACCATTGCATCATCTTGGAATACAAAATATTTGCTACTACTTATTCTCTAGAAAAAGATAAGGCTTCGACTTTAGCCCACTTATTTACATATTCTACACATACTAGGAGGTATTCATTTACTTGGGATGGAGGATTTAAAAGACCAAAAAATCCTATTCCCCATTTGTCAAATGGTTTTAATATTATTTATGGATGAAGAGGCATTTTTGTTGATAGTGTAGGCTATCCCATCCTTTGACATGGATCATTTATACACATAATATTTTCAAAATTTTATCAATTACTAACACTTTATATCTTGTAATAACCTTTCAAGTCTCAATCTCTTTGATCACATGCCTTAAGGGGTGTACTAGTAAATGGGTGGGTAGACCATTAGTGGTTCTTAGGATTGTTATCCTTTTTGTCACTTGTTATCTACACACTTGTTTCTTGAAAACCTTATTCATAGGCTTGTTATTCTCTATTTCACACTCCTCAATTAATTTCCTACCTTTTATCCCCATTTTCCTAACCTTAACCCCATTTTTATTGTTCATTATACTAGGTTGACACTATCGACTCTATACAATTTCCAACCTCTATTCAATATACTAGGTTGACATTATTGAATCTGTATAGGTGTTAGCCTTTTTTCACTATAATAGGTCAAAACTATCAACTCTATATAGTTTTTAGCCTCAATTTCCTATAATATGTTAACCCTATATAGTTGTAGGTACAATTCACTTAGGATCTAGGTTAGCTCTTGGCCAACCTAGCCCATGACCTAGTGAATTCTTGTCCAAAATTGTACTAGGTCAATTGGGTCAACCCTGTCAACCAAAAATTTTAAAAGGGCTTAGGTTTAAATCCACCTATATATACAATTTAATTTTTCTATTTTTCACTATACTAGGTCAACACTATCAACTCTATACAATTTCCAACCTCTATTCAATATAATAGGTTGACATTATCGAATTGTGTAGGTGTTAGCCTTTGTTCACTAAACTAGGTCAACACTATCAACTATGTATAGTTTTTAGACTCAATTTCCTATAATAGGTTAGCTATATATAGTTTTGGATAAAATTCACTTAGGATCTAGGTTAGCTCTTGGCCAACCTAACCCATGACCTAGTGAATTCTTGTCCAAAATTGTACTAGGTCAATTGGGTCAACCCTATTGGCCAAATTTTTTAAAAGGGTTTAGGTTCAAATCCACATATATATACAAGTTCATTTTTATATTATTTAGAGAAGAGAAGAAGAAGTAAGAGCTATCACACATCTGTTTATCTACCATTCTACTTGAGAAGCAAGCTTAGGGTTTCATACTTTCTTTAAAGATATAGATTTTATCTTGTGGAGAAGTATTTTAGATGCATTGATAGGTTGTGTAGCCTAGAGTTAATTTATCCTTGTCATCCTTACATACCACAACAACCTCTTATGAATCACCTTAGCCAAGGGAGATATTGAAGCTCGATAGGTTCATCTTCAAAGGTAAGTATTCCTAACTGTCTTCTTCCTTTATAAGAGTAGATAGATTTGCATGTGTACTTCTCTTCCATACATTAAGATTTTATATACATTAACATGAGTATATGTCTCTTATGCATGTTTACGTTTATTTTTTTTAACCCCCACTTTATGCCACAAGCTTTGGTGAGCACTAGATTATATTTACTTTATTTATTATTAATTTAGTGAGATATCAAAACATAGGACTCCCTTAGGGTTATTGCATGATTTTTCTTGATTGGAGGCTTTAGAACCCTTCCTAGCATAATGTATTATGATAAGATTTCCTCTAATCAATTCTAGTAGATCCCTATATTGGTCAAGTTTCTATTTATCTAATGTATTCTAAATTGTAAGTGTATGGTCTGATTTATCTTCTCTAAGTTAAGATTGATTTATAGACATGATGCATTTCTAATTGTATACATTCTGGTGAACCCAACATGAATCTAACTCTTGCATGTTTTAATTCACATTTTTCATTATTTTATCATTTTATTTTTATATATTTATGATACTAGGTTGACAGTGTCAATTTAGTTCTAACTTTTGTGCGCAGGTTTAACAACATAGTTTCATCAATATGACTCTATTTTAGTTGTGCAAGTTTTTCATCTAGTTTAGACTACTAGGTCAACCTAGTTGACCTTATACATTTTTAGACATCCAAATAAGCCTATTAGGTTGACCCTATTAACTCTATACATTTTTAGACTTTCAAAATAAACATACTAGGTCAACCCTATCAATGTAGTACATTTTATAGGTTTTTAGAAAATAGGATCTACAAATCTAGGTCAACCTAGTCGACACAGTTAGCAAAATTTGTAAGTACAAATTAGAATACTTCAATAGTAATCATTTTTCTCTACATCTTCCAACCCACCAAGGTTCTTTTTTATCCTTCTCTATCTTTTGTTACAGTTCTATTTTTCATAGTTTACTGTCTTTAAAACTACCCCTGTACAGTCAACTAGGTCGACCCTGTTGACATAGTTTTCTATTTTATATTCTATTTGGAAAATAGGTCAACATTTTCAACATAGTTCATTTTTAAACCCTTAATTATACATTATAAAAGTGATACTATCGACTATAATCTATATTCTCTACATACACTATCATTAGAATTGGCACTGCACTATGTTTCAAAGTTGGAATTAACACTTATATCCTAGTAATTATCTCACACTTTTATTTATTTATTTTTACATGCTTAAAAAAGATCACATAGTCTAATTAGGTGGCTTTTTAATATACTAATTAGATTCACTATTTTTTATTTTCTTGTACACACTACCAAATCACAAAATATTAAAACACATTTAAACAATTATCTAACCAAAACCTACTTACTTAGATTTCAATACCAAAGGGGAAGTTGACTTGGTTTTTTGGCCAAGTATAAACACATGGTTAATGGTATATTTTAGTTAAGCACTCAACACCCTTATTGTTATGATGTGTGAAGTGAGGGGATAGGCCCCAATTCCAAGCTAGTACCATTGCCAATGTAGATCCTTTCCAACCCAAACATCTTGAAACTATCCTTAGATTGATTCCTAGTTCCTTACTTACAGCCAACTCCCTATTACATCTAAAATTATACTTTAATAATCTAACTACATCCAAGATGACCACTAAGTTAGATTTTACTTTCCAATTTGATTTCTTGCTCTTTTCTCAATTGTATGTTATATTGTAAAAGCTTGCATTGGCCAACATTGGTGCAAGGTTTTATGCTTTGTACCTCAATTGGATCAACCTCATTGACCCAATTGATTGTGTGTTTCCTTTTATTTATTAATTTCAAAATTACTTGTTAATTTTTTCCTATTTTAGTGCATAGTCATTCTACTCAACATAATCTCTTACAAACTATCTATTTTTCCCCTTCGTATAGTACTAGGTCAACCATGTCAACTCTATACACTTTTTATCCCCTATTTCCTATACTAGGTTGACCCTATCGACTCTATACACTATTTTAGCCTTTATTTCTACTACTAGATTGACGTTGTCAAATCTATATAGTTTTTAGTACTAGGTCGACATTGTTAACTCTATATAGTTTTTAGCCTTAATTTCTTATACTTGATTGACCTAATCGAATTTGTATAATTATCTATCTCTTTGATTTTTCACCTATTTATTGTGTGTCTATCTAGTCTTATCTCATAATTATTTCATATTTGTAGCCTTCCCTTAGTCAAGAACATTGTGTAATCAAATATTTAGATCATAACCTCATTTATTTCTTTACTTTAGATGAAACTATTCACTTTCTTCCTTCATCTTCTCCTAATCCAAAACCAATCACTACACAATGTAATGTAGTTGATGTCCTTCATCATAATCCTCCTCCTAATAATATTTTTTGGAATCCTCCACCTACAAAAAATATTTCTCCCACCAACACTAATAATCCCCCTCTTATCAATTCTAATAGCCCTCCCTACAAACACCAACCCACCTATTGATACAACTCAACTTCTCACACATGTCATATGATAAATAAACATAATGAAAACTTATGACACCTCTCAAATAATGAACAAGTAATAAAATTTATTATACATGACTAGTCAACCATCTCAAGTCATCATGTCTCATCCAAATCAAAATTTTATCCCTCCTCCTCTTAAACATGCCAATGGTAATATCATCCCTCAACCTCTAATGAATAAAAAAATTCTTCAATGTCTTCAAAATGAATCTTTAGCTCCATTAATTACATCCATATATATTGGAAACATGTCTCCAAATATCGTATTTGCTTGGACTAAGGACCCTACTATCATTATTAAGTCTTTTGTTAATCTCTATAAGGAATTGGTCCAAACTAACACCTTTACTACCACCAAACTCTTAGCCAAAACCTTAGTTGGTGATGCACTTGAATGTTCTGACTAAAAAAATAGACATTCCATCTCACAACTAAAGGATTTATTCAATGCTCTAGTGAATGAATTCTAATATGATGACCTTCCTAAAAATTACCTTAGCCATTTCATCAATACCAAGTAACTTTCTAATGAATCTACTTATACATTCATCAAATGATGGAAGTTTCTAGCTCATAAAGTGGACCATAACATGAATGAATATACTCTTACAAAATTATTTGCTACCACCCTTAAAGCTCCCCTTCAATACAAAGTTTGAATCTTTTCACCTAAAACGTTAGAAGAAGCCATAGACCAAGTGAAAAGGCAAGACTTTCTATTGAATCAATTTGAAACACCTCAAATAACTACTAAAGAACATTTTCAATCATTATCTCATAACATTGATTCATCCAAGCCTCCCCAACCTTAAAATTGAGCATCCAATTCAACCAATTTTAACCCAACCCACCCTCTCTTGAGTCTAAACAATTTAAGAATAACTTGCCACCCTCTAAACCCATGAGCTTTGATCCTTTCAAACCTCCTCCAAAATGGTACAATCCTGATAAATTTTATTGGTGACATACTAATATAGGTCATTCTCATGAGTATTATCATGATATTCATCAATTTATTCTTTCTTCCTTATTTGGTCTACATTTAAATCTTGATACTCTCATAAAATAATGATATCAAGACTATCTTCAAGCTTTTCAAATTCAATCTCAAGAACTATAATCACATCAACATCAAATACCTAATGAATAATAATTATCCCATACCTACACCTCATCCATTAACTGTGTTTAAACCATAGTTGATCCTTCTTCCTACACTAATAAGGAATAGATAGCTAACATGAACAACTTTAAACATATCATTGCATCTATTGAACTTCAACCTCTTAAGTCACATGAACCAAAAGAGTACCTAGTTCGAATTCCTACTCCAAGGCATGTCATACATGGTCTTCCCTTCCCTCCTCATACCTCTCTTACACATCATTTGTCACATTCAAAATCCATAAAATATAACAAACCAACACATTTACCTATCTCCAAATGCACCTACCAACCCAATGCAAATCATTTTAATGGTCCAATATTACCTTACTCCAACTCACATGCTGGGGCTTCTTGTGATTCCCATCCACATGTCCCTTCAGACTTTGGGGAATCTTACGATGCCCATCCCTACATTTAATTACCCATTGGGGTGTCTATGATGCCCACTCTTATTTTGCAATGCATAATAACAAACATATTTAACTTCAAGAAACCTTCTCAGACTGATAGACTTGTATTTCACATGTTCATATTTGATACATATGTTAACATGGATTTTACTTGTTATTTTTTGTCTCATGTTTCTTTGATTTTGTGAATTTTACCTCTTTTAATCACACTTTCCTAGCATCATTTTCACTTTTAGGTTCTTTTATCTTTCCTACACATTACATTTGGAATATATTTTCATTTTGGTTCTCATATATCTCTTTCATTTTTATCTTTTTTACGTCATTATTTACCTTAGTAGCTTTATGATTATTTTTCCCCTTATTTAGCATTCACCTTAGTGAAATTCACCTTGTGAGTTGTAGTGTATTACCATGGATAGGACCAATCCTTCCTCATAAATTACCATACTAAAACATCTTTAAACCACTTTTTGGGATGACTACTATATTCATTGGTTCTTGTTCTAGATCCATTATTAGTTAGTATGGCTTCTCTAGTGACATGACTATTATAAGCATAATCTCATCCCTTTCATAGCACTATTTTACCTCCTTGTGATCAGATATGAGTATATTCATCATTGTATCACTTATTACATAGATGGATCTCTCATGATCCCTATATTTCCCTTATTTCCTTTCATTTGAGGCTCACATCAATTATTTTTGAGACTGCACACTTATTTATAGGCAATTCTAGGGGTCTTTAGACACTTTGGTCTTTAGGTCCTTTTCTCTAGTGACTAATTGTAAGCTCTCTTATGTTTGTTATATTTAACACCCATGTTTGGTTTTCCAAATCTATATGGAGGATGAATAGAAAAAAATCCATCAAGAAAATGTGAAAAGATAAATTATAAAATACAAACAAAAGGCAATGATCAAAAAGGTAATATTAAACATTCCAAAAGTCAAATCACACTAAAAAATGTGATTCGAAACATATCTATTTTATACATTTAAATATTAAACTCCATAGTTGGAATCATGATATATCTAAGGTCTATTGGGGTATGGTAGGATAGTAGATCAGAAAAGGAGAATTAAAAAAACTTTTTAGTGTTACCTACTTTCTCATACAAGTACCCAATATTCATAGTAGACTGATGGCTTTATAAGGGGTCCTAAGAAATGGGGAACATGTATGCAATCATAAATTCATCATGTTTATAAATCAATCCTAGCTTGGAGAAGATAAAGCATACTTATACTTCCGATTGTCGGTACATTTGTTAAGCAGGGGCATGACTAATATGGGCATCTGCTAGACCCAATTAGGAGATCACTTGTCACAATACACCATGTTAGGAAGGTTTCCAAATCCTACCATCTAACACAATATGTAACAACCCTAAAAGATTCCTAGGTTTAATTATCAATCTATTCTAATAATAAGAAAGTAAATATAATCTAGTGTACACAAAAGCTTGTGGCACAACAAAATGGGTTAGTAAAGCAATCAAAACATGTATAAGGGAATGTAAATTAAACTAAGTATGAGTAAGACCTTAATACATGGAATATGAAGACTAATATTATTCAATCCAATACTTATGTTACTTTTATCTACTAAAGAGAGGAGAAAAAATCTAGAATATACTTACCTAAATGTGAAGCCGTTGAGACTCAATCTCTCCCTTGGCTAAAGGGGATTCACAAGAGGTTGTTGTAGTTTGTAAGGATAACTAAAAAATACCAAAGTATCCAAGACTTATCCACAAGACTATATTCTCCAAGTAGAAACACTAAGCTAAGACTCCTCAATTAGAATGGTGGAAGATCACATTGTAAACAAGTGCGAGTGAATAATAACTCTTTACTGCATATTGAAATAATGATGAAATGATCTTGTATTTATAGGTAGATCTCACACTAAATTATTTCAAAAAAAATAGTTGTATAGGCTTGACCCAGTCAACATTATATGTTTTTAGGGATAGTTCACTAGGTCTGAGTTAGGTCAGTCAAAGGGCTAACAAACTCAAAGAGTGAAAAATACCCCTAGACTGTATAGGGTCAGCCCAGTTGACCTAGTATATCCAACTATCCAAAATGTAATTAAGGAAAGAAAAAGAGGATAAATCATGGTAAAATACTAGAAGAGTGTGTAAAGGAGGATTAATAGCTTATGAAATGATTTTAAGAGGTAGTTGGATTGGTAATAATGTGGCAATAAGGGACATTAATCTTAGGAAACACCAAAGGTCTACCCACCCCTTTCTCAGTGTACCCTTTAAGGCATTCACTTAGAGATATTGAGTCTTGATGGGTTCTTGTAAGATGTAAAGCATTAGTATTTAATAAAAAGTTGAAAAGATTATGTGTATACATATTTCTCACTTGAATCTCATCATGTGTCCCTGAGATATAATAGGGGATGGTGCTTCAAGAAAGAACATAGTAACACACAATCATGATGCTAAAAAAGTTATAGTATTTTAAATAAAAAATAACTAAAATTAAATGACTAATAAATATAAATTAAATGAAATGTATACCTTGACTTACCTTTATCTCGGGATGGTTGTTTGATGTGTTGTTGGTTTTGATTGTGTAGGGTGTAGAGACTACTTTCAACAAACCTAAGAATACAAAACTAAAGAGAAAAAGCAAACAAATGCAATAAAATCCAAAATATTTGGTGCTATAAGTATGGTATGTACTTAATAAATTTATCAATCTAGGGTGACAAGTGTTATGTTAGACTAAATGACCAAGTCAAAATAAGGAGTAAATTAGGTAACCGAAAACCAAGGCTATTAAAGACTGAAAAACTCAAACAAGTTATTCTTAAGTAAGAAAGGAAAACTCACCAAGTCAAACCAAGGATACATGTCAAAAAATATGGTGATCAAATATCAAATGGTAAAAGTAGAAAAAAAATGGTAAAATAAGATTGATGAGTGAGTAGTAATGATCCTTATCTCACTCAACAATGGAAAAAGGTGCATAAAATGGAAAACAACATTGATGAGTGAGAAGTAACAAGCCAACCTCACTCAATAATGAAAAAGGTTATTAAATTAGGTGTCAATAATAGTAGGAAATTAAAATAATGAAAAATGGTGAAAAGAAAGTAAAGTAAGTCTAGGAATGTAAATGATGGTGTAAAGAAAGAAGTAATCCATAGTTACTCAAACATGTTTTTTTCTTTACGGATAGATAAAATGGAAATAAAGTAGTGTTAGCATGTTTTTAAGAGGTGAATAAGAAGGAATTAAAGAATGTAAAATAAATTTGGAATCATAATTTTCTTTTCAAGGGGGGAAATGAAATAGGTGGAGGGAAGATTGAAGGAAAAACTAAGGTAAAATAACTCTTTATAGAAGTCAAAACACTAAAATTAGGTTTGTCAAAACAAGAGGAATTTTGACCCTAAAGACTCTAAATAACTTCTCTTAGCTACACAAGTATTATGTCAATAAATTAATTATATATATCATCCCATAAAGGCTATATTCATGAAAAATTAAAAGGACGTACCTTCCCACAACATGTTCCCCATTATTTAGGACACCTTAAAGAGCCATCAGTATCATATGAAGATTCATTACTTGCATGAGAAATTTGGTAGAACCATATAGTTTTTTTAATTCCCCTATTCTAATCTACTAGCCTACCACACCTCAAAGGACCTCAGCTCTATGTGAGGCCAACTATGGAGTTTGAACTTCGATTAGAGATAAGAGATGTGCTTGTAATAACATCTTTTGGTGTGATTTTGAATTATGATATTTGTATGTTGCCTTTTAAATATCATTATATTTTTTTTCCAAATGATTTGGATTTTAAATTTCATGATGTCATTTACTATTCCTCCTCCATATGGATTTGGAAAACCAAACATGGGTGTTAAAGATGAATTTCATTTGAATACTTGGGACAAGGTTGTTAAGAGAGAGAAACTTCAAAGAATCTGGGGTCTAAGAGTCTCATAAATCTAAGTGAAATAAAATTTATATCTTGAATTCAACCTTATTTTATCCAATGTGGAGTGGAAGGAAGGAGAAATCAAGAGGAGTGACACATGGAACAATTTGAATTACTTCAAATCATAAAAAATGTGACAGGGAAAAAATGGATACAATTATAGTAAAAGGTTATTCTTTAACATAATAATGGGGTGAATAGAGGAAAATATGCTAACATATATTGTTTATGAAAATTTCATCTAACAAAATAAGCAAAAGCTAAAGTTTAAAAATAATGATGTAAAAGATGAAAAGATGGAAATTTTATGAGGAGGGTTGGGTCATATCCATGGTCTTACACTGCAACTTCATAAAAGAGAAAGCCAAGGGATGCTAACAAGAAAGTGAAAGATTAAGTGAAGTAAGAAAAAATATGCTAGTTTTGTGAGGAATGTTGGGTCCTATCCACATTCTTACAAAATAAATTATAAAATAAAAACCCAAGGGGTGTCAAAAAACAAACTAAAAAACTTTAAGAAGAAAAATATGTAAAAGATGGTAATTTTGTGAGGAATGTTAGGTCTTATCCATGGTATTAAAAATAAACTCACAAAATAAAAACCCAAAGTATGTCAAAAAGATAAAAATGCAAGAAGATGAAGAATACTATAGTACATCAAGAAACCAAAAAACCAAAAGGGAGGACTAAAGGTTTATGAAAGGAAGGACTTGTTGTAGAGGGAGAGACCCATGTAAGTAACCTAAAAAAAGTGTTATATAGATGTATATAGAAATAATGAAAATAAGGAAATTTTTAGGCAAAGTAATTTTTGAGGAATGTTGCATTGGTGGGCTCTTTGAAAACATTTCCTTCATTAGTTTGAAGGTGGTAGGTACTTAGACCAAGAATATCTTTGACTAAATATGGGCCCCATCACTTTTGGGAATCTTTACCTTCCTTGTCATGGGTGTAGTCTAATTTAAGGACAAGATAACCAATATTAAATTTTATTAATTTAAAACATTTTCTATGTTATCAATTAATATGAGCCTTGTATTGACGGTTATATTGTAAGATGAAAAGATGACATTTATAAAGAATATCAAGGGCATAAAGATGATCTTCACATAATTATTCATCAAGAATAATACCATGAAGAGATATATGAAGATATGGAAGCTCAACTTCTAAAATAAGAACTAACTCAAAACCACAGACAAGAAAAAATGGAGTTTCCCCAGTGGTAGTATGTATGCTATTCTAATAGGCCCAAACTACAAGGTAAAGATGAAGATGCCAAGTCATGTAGGTTTTATGAAAATTAATTTTGGGAATTTCCTCGATAACTAAGTTTGGTTTAGTAGTACCAAAGGTAGTAGTAGATTCAACAAGATTATTATCTACAAGATCAGTGATAAAGCTATGAAAATAATCTTTGAGATAAATAGATTGATTAAGACCTTCGATGTAAAGGATACTATCATCTAGAAGATTATCTTAAGGATAAGTGGCTGGAGTGGGAGCTACAGCAAGTTGATTAGATATGATTTTCCCTTTAATAACTTTTTGAGTGATGATGTGGAGATCAAATTCCATAAGGAGGACCATCCATTTACCAATTTTGTCTCCAAGAAGAAATGCTTTGGAGAAGAAATGATGAAGAGGGTCAGAATGAACAATGACATAAGTAGTTTGATAAAGCATATAGTGGTGATGCTTTCCATTTTTAAAATAGATGGTGAGGCAATCACAATCATTTTTTGTATAATGTGTTTCATAGTTGATGAGGCCTCAACCAATGTAGTAGATAGCATACTCTATTCCTGAATCATCTTGTTTGGAAAGCATTGCCCCAACTAAAAAAGGTGTGGAATAAGTATATAGAATCAATTTTTTATCATTGGAAGGAGGATGAAGTATGGGTGAATGAAGCAATGACTCTTTCATTTTATCAAAGGCTTTTTGACATGGATCGATCCATTTTAAAGTAGTACCTTTCTTGATAAATGAATTGATGACATGAATTCGATATGCCATTTCAGTGATGAATCATCTCATTGCCCCAAGTTTGTCTAAATAAGTGTAAATGTTAAGAATATAATAAGGAATGGGCATGTTGATGATAACACTAATTTTGGTAGGGTCAACATCAATACTATAGAGAGAGACTAAGAATCCTAACAATTTTCTAGATGTGACTTCAAAGACACATTTGCAATGATTAAGTCTAACTTTATATTTAAGGAGACGGTCCAAGATGATAGAAAGATCAAAAATATGATTATTATGATGTTTAGATTTAGAAATGAGATCATCCACATATGTTTCAACAAAAAAAATTATGAGATCATGAAATATGTGATTCATCATTTGTTGGTAAGTGGCTCTAGCATTTTTTCATCTGAATGGAATTTTGACATAGAAATAGGTGCCCCATTATATGGTAAAAATATTCATATGTTGGTCCTCAGGAGCGATATGAATCTGATTATATCCTAAGAATCCATCCATAATAAATAACATTTCATAACCAATCATGGAATCAATGATGGCATGTATTAAAGGTAAGGGGAATTTGTCCTTGGGACAAGTAATACTAAGATTATATAAATAAATAAAAATGAAAATGACCATAGTGACTTTCTTTCAAATGGGAATAATGTTGGAAACCCATAAAAAATAATCCACTAGTTTGATAAATTTAGCATCAAGTAATTTTATTATTTCCTTATGAAATAAAGTCAAAAATTTAGGTGGAATTTTTTTTTTTTGATGCACAAGTTTGGCATTCAGATACATAATGATGTTATGCACCATAATGTTAGGGTCAATTCTAGGCATGTCCTCATAAGACCACACAAAATCCTCATTAACACTTGTCAAATAATAAGATAAAATAATCATGTTTAGTAGATGAAAACTCATGAGAGACAATAATTGGTCAAGGACAATATGGTGTACCATATTCGATGTGAGTGGTTTCTTTTATAACCATGGCATTGCCATCTTGAAAGTCGTATGGTGAATTAGGTAAGGTAGAAATTAGATTTGTTATAATATCAATGCTAGCAATGAAGTTGTTAAAGGAGTTTTAGTTTTGAAATTCCCAAGTTTATGATGTTGTCAAGAAAGTTGAGGTTCTTAGGCATAAATTAACTCAAGAATAGCTTCATCACTAGGCAAGGTAGGAAGAGGACCATAATACTCAACATCTACTTTAAGATTTAGAATTTGATTGCCATGTTGATCATGCTTAGAATGTATCTGATGAACATTGGTTGCCTTGGCATCTAATGTAATTTCAGGAGAAAAAGTAGAAGAGATTGGAATATTGATGGGTTTAATGATGGGAGAAGGATTAGATGCAATGATTGGATCAATAGGTGGTAAATGAGATGTGTAAATTTGGGAGGTTTGGAATGAATAATTTTCTCTACCACCCAAGGAGTATCGATAAGAGGAGGATTGGCAGGAGGCACATGACCCTTAGGATCTAAGGTATGATCCATAGAAATGGTATGAACATCTTGATTAAAATCATGAATTTGGGCTAAGGTTTTTTGATAATGTTGGACATCTAAGTCTTTGGATTGAGCTTGGGCCATTATATAGTTATCATCATATGTTAGATAAAATATACATGCTTGAGAATCAATGGGAGTTTCAGAAGCTAAAATATCGATATTATTGAATGTAAAAGGAGACATGATGAGAAGATCTTGAAATAATTTGGCCACTCCAAAATCATTGTAAGTGAAGGCATATTCAGGTAAAGAAGGCTCCTAAGCATTATATGGAGGGGGAAAATTGGTAATCTCATCAATAAGAGGAATAGTGCAGTCCCTAGGTAATAGAAAAGGAGGAATCCATTGTGAAATGTAGGTAGGTAACTTGGTATTATACAAGTATGCCAAAAATCATTGGACTCATCATCATCAAAATCTACAAGAGTAAATTGTAAATCAGGATTCATGCTAATAAACTTAGGTAAAGGAGGACTATTGATTTTAAGAATGGTAAGAATATAATATTATGATTTAGGATTTAGAAGTTGAATGTTTCATGGATTGGGATCAGTGTCATGCTATACCAATTTCCATTATGTAATAATTTAATACATTGAACACCATAAGAAGTAATGGCTCGCATTTGATGGGTCCATGAAAGACCAAGGAATATGTTATCAGATAAAGTAAGATTGAGGACCATAAGCTTGGTTTGAATAGTATTAAGTCCATTAGTTAGTGGAAGCCAAATACAACCAAGTGGTTTTTTATTCGTCTTATCAAAACCATGATAAGTAAGATGGGCTTGCTCAAGATGATCCTTATTATAACCAAGTTGTTGTATGAGCCATAAAGATGTCACATTAATACCAAAACCTTCATCAATTATAAATTTTTAGATAAGAGTGGTATTAATGGCTACTTTGATGAAAAGTGGTGGATCACCAGCATGAAAGAGAATTTCATCATTTATTTTGTCCTGCTCAAGGAATTCAATAGAGAGCTTGGAAGAAGGATGCATAGTTTCAATGATATTAACGTTGGTAGGTTAAGATTCAATACAAGTTGGTTATTCTTTTATGGATGATGGATCACCAATTTCTTGAAGTTGTTGCATAAGGAATTTAAGATGATAGGGTGAAGTGTGAACCAAATCCATAAATGGAATATTACAAGGCATAGAGTTGAGTTCTTCAATAAAATTCCAATGTGATTTAGAAGAACTAGCATGAGGTTTAAAAGGCAAACTATATTTTGGTGGAATAGTTGAAGCTGGAGGATTGAAAGGAGGAGATAGTTCCTCTTGAGCTTTCGAAGAAACATTAATAGTGTTAGTATCTTTAATAAGTTATTACTCCAAAGATGGCTTCTTAGGCTTGGTAAAAAGATCTTTATGAGCTAGTTTATGATGGTAATTGACCTTAGCAGTATTGACAAATTGAGAATTGTAGAAATATTGGTCGCAATCAATATCAATGGCACAAGCATCCTTCATATTCAATTGATTATTGGAAGAAGTTTTTTGGTTATTTGTAGTACAAGACTTAGAAGTTTGTCATTTTTGAAAGGCAATAGTGTCTTCTTGACGATGAAGATTGATCATAGCTTCATGATTTAATGAATCACCAAGCATATAAGAGACAACAAATTTATTGAGCCCCCTACAAGATTCATGAAAATGTCCAATGTCATCATGAAACCAACAAAATAGATTGGGTTCATACCACTTAAGAGGAGCATTGGGATAGATGAAAGGGTTTTAGGGTGGCAAAAATTATTTCATTTTTTGAACTGAAAGAGGTGTATGAGAAGGTGAAGGAACATTAGTTTTGGCAACTCCTAGTTTGGTTTGTAGAGTATTACTAATGATAGCATCATATGTTTGGAAATATCCTTTAATAATTTTAGGATTAGGTTTGAATTATTTCATAAGAAATTCTTGACACTTACCTTGTTCAAGAGCTTCATTAAGTGTTTGGGGAGCAAAGGTTCGAACCATATATTGAAGAGTTGAATTCAAAGCAGTAATAAAGAGTTTGAATAATTATCATTAGTCATGTTATGGTTAGATTTATGAGATAAATATTTCCATCTTTTGATAAATTCATGAGCTGATTCAATTGGAGATTACTTAGCATTGATGAAGTGGCTAAGATAATTTACTAGAAGATCATTGTGCTTAAACTCTTTAACCAAAGGATTGACCAAATCTTTGAGTTTCCAAATAGAATGTTGGGGATGTTGATTATACAATTATAATGCATCACTAGTGAAGGTTTTCACTAAGATTTTAGTTGTGGTGAATTTATTATTTTGGATCCACTCTTTGTAAAGCTTGCCAAAGGCTTTGAGAAATGAGGTAGGGTTTTTAGTCCCATCATATTTGATAGTTGGAGATATGTTACCAATATCAATTGATATAATGAATGGGGCCAAAGGCTCATTTAGAATGGTTTGAGTCATTTTTTTATTCATTATGGGTTGAGTAATAGAATTATTTTAATGCATCTTGAAGAGGTGGAGGAATGAAGTTGGGATTAGCTTGAGGATGCATAGTTGGAGGTTGATTAGCTACATTGATTAAATGTTGTTGAAGTTTCATAATTTTATTGGTGTTAGAATTTTACATTATTTTCATTTTATAGATAACTTGGGCTAACATTTGAGTTGTATCAGGAGTCTATAAACTATACAAGGTCAACTGCATCGATCCAATACAATGAATATAGGCTAAAAAGGAGACAGGGTCGACTGGGTCAACCTAGAACAATAGATAGGGAAACTTAAAAACTTATGATAAATTTGTAGGCTAAAACAAGATAAATTTTGAAAGCAATTTGAAAAGAAATATATGAAAGGAATTAAATAGTGAATTAGATTAATGTTGGCCAATCCAATTGAAGCACATAGCACAAAACTTTACACTAATGTTAGCTAATGCAAGGCTTTGCAATACAAAATACAATTGAGAAAAGAGAAAGCAATCAACTTGGAAAGTAAAGGGCTAACTAATTATTCAAATTCAATGTTTATTAGATTATTAAGATATTATTTTAAATGTAATTAGAATTTGGTAATAAGCAAAGAACTAGAATGGTAATCTAAGGATGGTTTTAGGTAGTTTCGGATGAAAGGGAATGTAGTGGCAATGATACAAGCTTGGTATTGGGGCCTACCCCTTCACTTCACACACTGTAGTGATAAAGGTATCTGGTGCTTAGCTATAATATAATATTAACCATGTTTTATACATGACTAGAGTATCAAGTTAGCTTCCTTTTTAGTGATGAAATTCAAGTAGGTTAGCTTTGGGTAGACAAATGTTAAAATTCTTGTTTAGATTATGTGATTTGGTTGTGTGTGCATAAAATATAAAATAGTGAACTAAATTATTAATTGAAAACCACATAATTAAGATATGTGATATATTCTAAGCATGCAATCAATATGAAAAGAAAGTGTGAATTAATTACTAGCACATAAGGTTAATTCCAACTTTGAAACAAGGTAAAATGTTGATATGGTCAACAATGTATGCACAAAATACAAAATATGGTTGATAGGGTCAAACCTCTACTATAGAAGCAAGGTTTGAAAATGAATAGGGTTGGCAGAGTCAACCTAGTTATCAAGATAACACATAGAACACATAACTGGGTTAATAGAGTTGATTTAGTTGACTATGCAAGGCTAGTTTTTAAGACTACAAACTTTAAAAGGAAAGATAATAAGGAAAAAGATATAGAGATAGAAAGGAACCTTGGTGGAAAAAAGGTACAAAGAATGAAGATTATTGTTTAATAACCTTGATATATGCTTGTAAATTCTACTAACTAGGTTGACTGGGTCGATCAATATTTATAGAAACCTACTATTGAATGCCTGAAATCTATGGGGTTGACTAGATTGACCTAGTATATCAAACTTGATGTCTAAAAAAGTAAGGGATTGATTGGGTTGACCTAGTAGTTTGGACTGGATGTTTAGAAATTTTAAAAACTATACTAGGTTGATAGGATTGATCCAATAGCCTGTACTTGAGATTCTATCCATATAAGTTAGATACTGGGTTGATAGAGTCGATCCAGTATGATAGATATATGATAGTAATAATGATGAAAGAATGAAATAAGATGAACAAATCCTAAAAGGGTTAATTCACATTGGGTTCACTAGAATGTATGAAATCAAAAATGCATCATGTTTATAAATCAATCTTGGATCAGAGAAGATAAACCATATCCACACTTTAGATTAGGAATACATTTGTTAAGTGGGGGCATGACCAATATGGGGATATACTAGAATTGATTAGGGTATTTCTTGTCATAATACACTATGTTAAGAAGGGTTCCAAATCCTATAGTCTAACATAATCACACAACAACCCTAAAAGAGTCCTAAGTTTAATGTTCAATCTATTGTAATAACAAGAAAGTAAATATAATCTAGTGCACACCAAATCTTGTGGCATAATAAAAGGGGTTAGTATAGCAATCAAAACATTTATAATGGAATCTCAATTAAGATAAGTATGATTAAGACCCTAATACATGGAATATGAAGAGTAATATTATTTGAGATAATACTTATGCTACTTCTATCTACTAAAGAAAGGAGAACAAAGTTAGAATATACTTACATGAATGTGAACTCATCAAGAATCAATCTCTCCCTTGGCCAAAGGGGATTTGCAAGAGATTGTTGTGGTTTGTAAGGATAACTAAGAAAGTCCAAAACATCTAAGACTTATCCACAAGACTATATTCTCTAAGTAAAAACCCTAAGCTAAGACTCCTCAAGTAGAATGGTGGAAGAGTAGATAATAAAGAAGTGCAAGTGAATAATAACTTTTGATTGCATATTGAAATAATGACGAAATGAACTCATACTTATATTTAGATCTCACCCTAAATCCTTTTAGAAACATCTGTTGTACAAGGTTGACCCAATTGACCCTATGTGTTTTTGGGGATAGTTCACTAAGTCTAAGCTAGGTCAATTGAAGGGCTAATAAACTCAAAGAGTGAAAAATACCACTAGACTATATAGGGTCAACCTAGTACAGCCGACTATCTAAAATATAACTAAGTCAATAAAAGGAGGGTAAAACATGGTGAAATACTAGAATAGTGTGAAAGGAATGAGTAATAGCTTAAGGAATGATTTTAAGAGCTGGTTGGATTGGTAATAGCGCAGTAATAAGGGACACCTATGAATCACCAAAGTTTTACTGACCCTTTTCCTAGTGTACCTTTTAAGGCATGCATTCAGAGAGATTGAGTCTTATTCAGAGAGATTGAGTCTTAATGGGTTCCGACAAGATGTCTTACTTATTCACAAAAGTACCTAATCTTCCCAATAGATTGATGGATCTATAAGGGGTCATGAAGAATGAGGAACAAATTGTGAGAAGGTAGGTCCATTTTACTTTTCATGCATATAGCCTTCATGGGATGATCTATATACTTCACTTGTTAGCCCAAACTTTGTGTTCATTAATCAAAATATCCTAAGTCCTTGGTGTTGATAGTTCATAGTCTTTCTCACTTTGCTAATGTGTCTCATTCTTGCTAAGGATGTTCACATCACCCATGTGGTTCCTCAAATTCCTTATTTACATCATACTTTCCTCATATTTAACTTGTTATATATTGATTTTAGTTGATCACATCCCTGATCACATCTAACTTACTATGCCTCTTTGTTTATAGTTTGTGAATTTCATTATAAGACCTTGGATAGGACCAGGCCTTCCTCACAAACACCCTTACACCATTTTATTACCACACCATCTCATTGCTATACTAGTAATTTCATTAGGTGGTTATGTTTCCTACATTGTATTTTAGAAAAAGAACTAAGTTTGAGTTTTTATCCTTTAGGGTTTTTTTATTTTCATTTTTCCATCATGTTCTTGTTTAATTTTTGTGAACTTCACTTATCTTACATATGACATTTTTGTAATATTACATGTTTCTCTTTATGTATTACTTATTCATTCTCATCTTACATCTTGATTTACATTTCATTTTCAATCATTCATGTTTTTTGTTATGTTTGATTTGACATGCTTATCTTACATGGGATGACTTGTCACTTACTTACATCTCTTTGTTAAAGTTTCTTGCATTGATATTTCATTTATTATTCATGTTTTACATACTTCCCAACATGATTTAGTATGTTCTAGATTCCTTTATTCCATTTATTTTTTACATGTTTTCCAATATGATTTACTTTATTCTACAATTATGTGTCATTGATTTGCCATCATTTTGTCACTTATTTGCCTTCAATATTTTAACCTTGCCTTAACAAACACTAGTTTGACCAAAATTTCCTTATTTTGACTAGGTTAACTTAAAAAATTAAGCTAAATTTTTATATTTTCCCCTTTTAGTACTAAGTTAGCAAAGTGGATTTTTCTACTAGGTCAGTAATCATGTACTAAGTTGTTATAGTGGATTTTTCTACTAGGTCAATAGTCATGTACTAAGTCAATAGTTTTAAAAACACACTAGGTTGGTAGTGTGGATTTAGAAAAATTTCATCCTACTAGATCGATTAGGTTGACCTAGTTGTTTCTACCTACTGACCCCCTTACATTGCCAGTAATAAATGCCTTCTAGCAGTTATTATTTTGATTCATTATTTTATCCATATCTTTGTTTTTACTATTCCATTTTTAAAATCATAAAATGTTCTAGAATAATGATGATGTAGAGAATATTTTCCACTACTATTTGCCTATCTTCTAAAAATTTCAATTTTTGGCTATTTTTTGCACTAATTTCTACAAGTTTGCCTAATGTTTTTTACATTTAGATGCTTTCACTTCTCTTGCATTTGACTTACTTATCTATAGTACTAAGGTAAGTAAAGGTATGTGTTTTAAAATTTTGTCCTTTAATTTATCTTATTTAATCTTTACTATATTTTACTTAACATCAACATTATGTGTTTTCATGTTCTATTCTCGAAGTACCATCTCGTGCTACACTCACGTGACACATGATGAGCTTTGAGTGGGGCATATGTATACACATAATATTTTCAAACTTATGTAAATTATAAACACTTTGTATCTTGTAAGAACCCTTCAAGTCTCAATCTCTCTAAGTGCATACCTTAAGGGATGCACTAGGAAAGGGGTGGGTAGACCATTGGTGCTTCACAAGATTATTGTCCCTTTTGCCACTTTTTATCTACACACTTGTAACATAAAAACCTTATCCATAATATTTTTATTATCTATTTCATATTCCTCAATCATTTCCTACATTTTTTCCCTATTTTTCTAACCCTAACCTCATTCTGACTATTAACTATACCAAGTTGACACTATCAACTTTGTACAGTTTTCAACCTTTATTCACTATACTAGGTTGACACTGTCAACTTTCTATAGTTTTCATCATTTGTTCATTGTACTAGGTTGACACTATTTACTCTATATATTTTTCTACCTTAGTTTCTTGTACTAGGTCGATTGGGTCGACCCTATATAGTTTTGGGTAAAATTCACTTAGGGTCTAGGTCAGGTTTTGGCTGACCTAGCCTATGACCTAGTGAATTATTATCCAATATTGTGTTAGGTCAAATAGGTTAACCTTGTTGATCAAAACTTTTGGAATGACTTAATGTTAAATATGTCTATATATACATGTTCATTTTTCCATTATTTAGAGAAGAGAAGAAGTAAGAGTTATTACACATCTACTTATTCACCATTCTACTTGAGGAGAAAGGTTAGGGTTTCATAATTTCTTTGGAGATATAGATTTTGTCTTGTGTTTATGTCTTTTGGTTGAATTGATGAGTTGAATAGCCTATAGATGATTTATAATTATCATCCTTGCATACCATAACAAATTCTTGTGAAGCACTTTGGCCAAGGGAGATATTGAAGCTTGGCAAGTTCATCTTCAAAGGTAAGTATTCCTAGCATTGTTCCTCCTTTGTAAGAGTAGATAAATATACATTTGTACTTTTCTTCCATGCATTGGGATTATGTATACATTGACATGAGTATATGTCTCTTATGCATGTTTACTTTTATTTTTTTTAATCCCAACTTTGTGCCACAAGCTTTGGTGGGCACTAGATTAGATTTACTTTACTTGTTATTAGTTTATTGATATATCAAAACATATGACTCCCTTAGGGTTATTACATGATTTTTCTTGGTTTGAGGCTTTTAAACCCTCTCTATCATAGTGTATTATGGTAAGATATCCCCTAATTAGGTCTAGTAGATCCTTATATTGGTCATGTTCTCGATTATCTAATATATGCCCTATTGGAAGTGTATGGTATGATCTATATTCTCTAAATTGGGATTGATTTATAGACATGATGCATTTTTTATTACATATAGATCACATTAAATGATATACTTATTTTCTTACCAATGAATGGAAGGCCAGTAAAATCCTAGTCTTATGATCCTATGCATGGTTCATTTTTTTGAATAATTACCTCCTCATGGTTCATCATGACAAGCTCTAATGATGTCATAGGCTTCATTATCTACTACACACTTGTGAAATACATGATTAGGTCCATACTTAAATAACATGTCATTAATCCACTTAAAAGAAGTTTATTTAATTAAATGTTTTCTTTCGTTTTGAGTAAAATAAGAAGAAAACTTCCTTAAGGCCAAATTATTGTCTATATTAGCAAACCATGGGGATTTTACTAAAACAACAAAAAATTATTCATCTAAAAACCTATCTTCAATTGGTTCCTCACTACTTTCCATGTTTATTCTAGATAAAAATTCTATAACCACATTAAATTTTCCTAGTTTATCAATGATGGTTATATCAAATTCCTACAAAAATAACAATCATCTTATGATTCTTCCTCCTACTATATGTTTATTCATGAGATAACTTATGGATGAATGATCTGGGTATATAAAGTCCTTATAACCTATAATATAGTGTCTAAATTGTTGATGGCATAAATTACAAGTAATTCATTTTTTGTGGTTGTATAATTTCTTTCAATTGGTGTGATATTTTTGTTGATTTAATAAATTGCATACACATGATCATTCTCATCATTTTGTCCTAGAACTATCCTCATTACATGATTAATAACATCAATGTAAATGTGAAAGGGTTTTTTTTAATTGGATCATCTCAATATTAGTGTAGATTTGATTTTTTCTTTAATGGATTCAAAGGCTTTTTGAAAATCATCACTCCACATAAATTCACTATCCTTTGCTAACAAAGCAAATATAGGATCAACAATTTTACTAAAGTCTTCTATAAAAAAGTCTATAAATTCATTATCTTGATATCAATTTGATTCTATGGGATAGGTAGGGTGGAAATTATTTTAACTTTATTATAATTCACTTATATTCCCTTAGAAAAGATGTGTTGTCGTAGGACTATGCCTTGATCCATCATCATCAAGTATTTTTCATGACTTAGTGGCAGTCGGTGTTCTTCACATATGGTTAAGACCTTATCAAGATTGTGTAAAGCTTCGTCAAGTGTATCTCCATGAGTAGTGAATTTATCCATATACATTTCCACATAATCATAAGTCAAATAAAAAAATATGGCTAAAATTGATCGTTAAAAAGTAGTTGGGGCATTACAAAGACCAAATGGTAAGGCTATATAATCAAATTTACCCCATGGGTAGGTAAAGGTGGTTTTATCTTGATCCTCAACTACCATTTTTATATGATTATATCCACTAAATCCATCTAAAAAGGAAAAGTATTTTTTCTTACCAAGTTATCAACCACTTGATCAATAAAAAGAAGAGGAAAATAATCCCTCATAGAGGCTTTGTTTAGCTCTTGGTAATCTACACACTCTCCATTTCTCATTTTTCTTTGGTAAAATTACTATTTTAGAAATCCATTAACTGTATGAAATAGGGTAAATGAATCCTACATCTAATAGTTTTTCAATTAGTTTTATTATATCCCTTAATGTTGGTTTTATCTACCTTTGTGATTATATAATGGGTTTATCCTAGCTTGTGTAAATGTGATGGGTAAAAACACTTGGATGAATTCCTCTCATATATGTATAATCCTAAGAAAATGCTTTGGTGTGTTTTTCTAAGACATCAAAAACTTTCATTTCTTGATCATATGTTAACCAGTTATTTCTATTCAATGTTTTCATGACAATATCATATTCTATCTAGTGTTAGAATGGACATACTCTACATATTTAAATTCACTCATCAAGGAATTAAGAAGACATGGATAAGGTAATAACAAATGAAATATAGTTATATTTTTTACAAATACATCTCCTAGAGGAATGATGCTGGCTAATGGACAATGAAATGTAGTTAAAAATTAGTTGGTTTGTCTTCTACCTAATTTGGCCATATGTTAAATATCCAAAGATTGAGTCTGTAGTAAAACGTTTGGTGGATTCCATAGCTAATGGACTGGAAGAATACATAGCCAAAAATTGAACAATGTTTATAATAGATATAATGATAGATTATATAGTAGATAGACTAGCAGAGTCTATAGTGGAAAGAATAATAGAGTCTATAGTAGACTGACTGATAGAGCCTATAGCATAGAAACTAGTAAATTTCATAGTAGATAGACCAATAAAGTCTATAGTGAATAGACTAAAAAATTCTATAGTGAATAGACTAAAAAAGTATATAGTGAGGCCCATGAGGCTAGTGGCCTCTTCTAGATCTTATTCTAACTCTTCAATTAATTCTCATATTTTTGCTTGTACTATTATCATGGCTAAAGATGAAAGATTATTCTTATTTTTTCTAGTTCATCTACCTAAAGTGTTTTAGTGTAATCTAATGAGGGCTTTGGAGGGGCGTATAAGGATATTTATTTTAATTTTAGACCATTTGAAATAGTCATATCCCCTAATATGCAATAAATTAATGTTACTACAATAGTCAACCAAGGTATTCTTAAAATGAGAAATTATCCTAACTTCTTGGTTTTAGGTTGCAACATCATAAAATCTACTAGATACTCCCATGACTCAATTTTAATAGCTACATATTCTATAGTACATTCTAGTTTAACAACTGACTTTGAAAAATGGTAGAGGTAGGTTGCATCCCCATAAGGGATAGTGTCTAGAGAGTATCAATTGTTATTACATTGATTTTTACATCCAAATATACTATAACATTCGGTATTTCTTTTTCTCTTATGGTTATTGTTATGAATGGACTACTTAGGTCTACATATTTGGTTAGCCTTAATTTTCCTGCTAAAAGATTAGCTATTTTACCATCTACATGTATGGTCCTTGGGTATTGTTTCCTTCTTCCAAGTGTCTTGATACATAGGTTTTTAATGACTCTATTTAATTCTAGAATATCCTTGATGGCTTGTAACAAGGGTACTTCAATGTTCAATTTTATTAATTTTTGAATCAAATTAGATTCATGCTTGGTTTCAATTTACTTTAATCTGTCATGAAAAGGAATATGTGGAGGATTAGTAATATGTTCCTCTATCTTCTTTGACATTTTTTTGGATTCCTATTTTTTTACTATGCATTTAGGTGTATCTATTGTTGGTTTTTAATTGGGAAATTTAGAGATGGTGATAAGAGGCTCTTGAATTATTCTACCTGATATAAGTTCAATGTTTGCAAATTTAATAGCTCTTACATTCATGGTTTCTCCTTATTCATTTACATAGATAGTAGATGATGGTTTATTCTTAGGTTTAGCCACTATTTTAATAGGCAATTGGGGCTAATTAACTTGTTCTATAGGTTGAGATGTAAGAGGTGCCATGAAATCTTGTTGTGGTGAAAACATTTTTTGGGGGTTAACTATGGATTAATGTTCCACTATATATTTCTCAATTGTTGTGACTATGTTTGGGTTATCCATGGTTGTTAATGCATCATCCAAGTTTGAGGCATCATCCATTCTTGATTGGCCCATTATGGGTGTACTTGTACCCTCATAGGTTGAGGTGCATGAGTAATTCAAGGTATCAACCATGGATTGATTGGATTTCTTAGTTCGAACTAACCTTGGGTTTGGTTTTATGGAAATAGATTTTGTATTTGGATATAATGTTTATCTTATAAGGGATGTGTATTTTTTTAACTAATTTTTCAAAACAAAAATATGATTACAATGGTTTGTGTCATGATATTTACTATCATATATCACAAATATTTTTTTTTAATCTAAAGGATAATCTCTGATAGCATGTTTTAACTTAAATTTTAGACAATATATGGCTAAATATTTTATCATGTAATTATCTTTGTCTTGAAGAATATCTAATGTAGTATTTAACTAGACTAAAATGTCATTTTTTAAATTGGCCAATTCATCCATTAATTGACTAACTTCATTGGATTTTCCTAGTTTTCATTTCTTGATGTTTGGTTTTATTCTAGAATTATTAGTACATAGATCTAAAATTTGGTCAAATGTTAGTTTTACAATGTCTCCTTTAACCATCAGGTTAATATCATCCCTAGATTCATCATCTGATCCCTCAAGAAATACCATTTTCACTACTTTTGTAAGTGGATAACCACTATGTTTATGAGCAAATGTTAATATATTCAAATAATCTTCTGAACTTTCATCTTCATTTTATTTTATCTTTAAGAAATCCTATTTATTATCCCTTAATCTATAGTACTCTTGATACTTATCAATAAATTTATTTTCCATATCTCTCCATTATTAATAGAATCACCTAGAAGGCCCATAAACCACCTCATAGATGCCTTCTGAAGTGTAGAAGGGAACAGTTTGAGTTTCGGAATATCAGTTGTATAATTATAGGTTTGGCATAACACATTGAACTCAAACAATAATTTATCTATATCTTTTGAGAACTTACCCCTAAAATTTGGCAAAATTGATAGTGAAATGTTTTTCATGGAGGTTTGATCTACCGAATTTATGACTATAGGAAAGGAAAAAGTTCTATCTTGTTGAAATTGCATTCTATATTCTTCAAGATTTTATACATTTTCTTAGCTATCATCCATGGTTTCTATTTCTTCCCAACATATATTAGATATCTAATTTATTGCTTCCTCTTGATCATGTAAAGATTGAGGTCCAGGACTTACTTTTGTAGACAAAGAATACTTAAGATTAATTCTTCTTATAGGAGAAGATCTCCCAAATGTGAGTCTTCTTACGGTGTTTATTAGTGAGGATGATCATACTTCTAGTGGTGAATCTAAGTGTGATTCAATTTTTTTCTTATATTTTTAGATTCTTTAGTCAAAACTTTTATTCTTTCCTCCTTCGGTCCTAACTCAGGATCCTTGGAGATGAACCTTCCTTTAGTGTCTCTAGGTCAGTTTATAGATTATTATTATTATTATTATTATTATTATTATTATTATTATTATTATTATTATTATTTATTGGTTTTTCAATGTTTTTGGTATTTTACTATAGACCAATAAGGATTACCTTACTAACACCTAGATATCCTCAAAAGTGGTGCCAAAAATGATGGGTGCTATTAATCCTTCTATTTAATCAAAAAAAATTATTCATGTCATTCAAATAAGGGGCAACATCCAAATATGTCTATAGCAAGGCTTATGGTTGTAGGTATTATAGAGATGATTTGCATGGTTGTTGTCATTTATATATGTCTAACCTAATTTATTCTAAAAATTATTTTCCTATGCAATAAATAAACATAATTTCATAATTAATACACTTGTTAATCTCATTTACTAAAATAAACACACTAGCTGAAAATAAACACTGCTAAAACTAAGCACACTTGTTGAAAGTAAATAATATGTTGAAAGCAAACACACTTGTTGAATATAAAAAGTCTTTTGAAAGTAAACACATTAGATTGTAATCTTGGATTTACTCTTTGAACCAAAATATAATTTCTTATAGGTTATGAAATTTATTTATAATTATTATTATGAAAAAGAAATATATTTATAATTACTAAAAACTATAAATACGTAAAATATCATATATAAATATGTTCCTAAGGAAAGTGTGACCTTGATCACATTAGAAAAAGATGTTTCTAATTGTTTTTCGCTTTCACATTCAAAGGAATAAGAAACTAAGATAAATGGTTAGGGTTAGATGTTACCCGAATGAGGTCTACGCACCGTTATCCAGACGTTGTAGGGACTCCTCTTTGGCTGTGGAGGACGACACCTGTAGAAGAAAGAGACTCAAACAAAGAGATTGTTAGATGGATGTAAGGTGGACTGCCAAGTGATATGCTTGGTCCTAAAAGTGAAAAGACTTACTTAAGGGATGTCATTCCACTTGTTGATAAAAAATAATGTCAAATAAAGATAATAATGACAGACTAAGCTAGAGAAATACAAATAATGCGTACCTGTTGTGTACTGTCGATCTGCCATAGTTGCCGATGTCGGTTGGTCTGCCAACATTGGTTGGTTAAGGTCACTAACATCAGTTAGTCTACCGACGTCGGTAGGGGCAATGGTCTTGGTGGCCGACGTCGATCGGGGCAATGGTCTTGGACAGGGTCTGGACAGGTTCTTGGTCGATAGAATGGTCTGCAGAATGGTCTGTGGTAGTCTGAAAGTCTGTGCAGGGTTTTGTGTTGGGTTTGTAGGGTAGGGAGTGTGGCTAAAAAAGGGATAAGGATGTGGGGAAGGCCTCTTAGCCTTTTCAAGAAAAAGTCAAGTCTGGTCTGGTTGATAGCCGAGTCTGGTTCATAGCACTTAGAAGTAGCAAATGGGGACTGATTATCAAATCATTCTAAAATACTGAGATGAAACAAAAGAAGAATACTTACCTCTTACCTGCTGAAGAAGAAGTGTAGGAGACCTAATGCTAATGCTGCTGATGTAGAAGACTACTTGCAGAGTGGAGTGACTGATGCAGAGTACCTGTACCCTGTGATGCTTGTTGTGCGTCTGAGAGAGAGAGAGAGGTCAAAGTCCAAGCGCAAGAGGATTTTTGTATTCAGGGGGAGAGGATCCATTGATTTGGCATACAAGTTGGTTTTAAGCAACCAACATCGGTGATCTTGCTGGTGTCAGCTGACTGTAATCGACGTCGGCAGCTAGAATAACGAAAAAAGGGCTAAAATTAGCCTTTTGCCCGTTCTTCCAACTGCCAGGGTCAATTGGTCATGGGAAAATGGTCGAAGGTGAATTAAATAAGTGCGAGAGGGTTGAAATAGGTCATGAGTTAGTTATAGGGTGATGGGAGGCATCCAAGGAGATGTATCCAAGGAGGGGTGAAGTGGCAAGGGAGGTGGTATTAATTTAAAATAAGTTATTATTTTAAATTAATAAGTGTGTGGGTTAGGAATGGTTAAGTTTGAAAGGGACCAAGAAGGAGAATGACCAAGGGTTAAACACAATTTTGGTGTTTACATTTGCCCCTTTTTGTCTTTTTGGTTGTTCTTGATGAACTGCAAGACAAAAATAGGAGTCAGTTGCCCTAGGTATGGTATAAGGTAGTTTTTGTCCTGTTGGTTGTTCAAATGAACTACAAGACAAAAAGAAGTGTTGGTTGCCCCGATTATGGGATGAGGTATTCCCCCTCAAAGTAGGAGTCAAGAGAAAGGAACCTGATATCGGGTGTTGATTTGATAGAGAGTGGATGAATATGGTGAAGTTGAGTGTGAATGCTACAATAGTTGGGATTGCGCACATACCACTTCACGAGATGGCTAGGTCAAATTGTCACAAGTCAGGGTTGAGGAGTGCTAAAATTGAAATAACTAAGCCCCTGCATTTAGTTGTAGCTGATTGGGTTATTCGATCTAAGTTGTAGCTCCAATGGTTATCGTGTTTCAAGTATCTAGGGCTCAAGAAGTGCTCTTGGAAAACACGAAAAAGGCCACAAGTAGTGGGGATCAACTGGAGTACGATCCAATACTTATGGGGGTCATGGACAATTTGCTAACTAGTCATGAGGTAGCAAGGGCAAAAACAACCAAGGCAAAGTTCTCTTGGAAGTGGTCATGGTCTGAGGAGATAGTCGCGATCTCTAAGGTCATTGGTCGAGGATGGACAAAGGAATGGCTGAGCTAGCCTCAGAAGACCCCATGTCAACTGAGTGCTACCTACATAGCCCCTATTGTTAGGGCCTCAAGCCAATGTAGTTCTCCCAAAAAGGGAGGAAGAGGGTTAGTTATGGATGGGGTCAGATGAGGTTAAGTCATGGTGAAAGTAAATATGATTTGTCCATCAGATAGATGAACAAATGGATGTGGCCGAGCTAACCCTAGAAGACGTCATGTCATCTGAGTGCTACCTACATAGCCCTTGTTGGAAGGGCCTCAGACCAATGTAGTTTAGACGAGGAGTCAAAATGGTTGATAGATTGGTTTGGTCATGATAATGGTTTAGCACTTCCCATATGTCTAAGGGTACGTGCTTGAAATGATGAGGGTAAGAAGATGCTACAGCCTTTTCCATATTGTGTGATGGTGTATTTTGTAACATTGGTTAAGTGGTCTTTCACCCCTAGCAATTTTCCATATTAGTGATGGATGTATGCTAAAAATGAATTGAGTATATTTATGCTTCAACAAGTAATGGTTTATGCTTGACATAAATTGTGTGGTTGATAGTTTCCATGTGTATTGGTGTCCATAGAAACTATGTGAAGTGGACTATATCATGTTGGTGGTTGAAAATGTTTTCGGTTGGTTAGGTTTGGTTGAGAAAATGATCTGGTTGAATGTGACCAAAGGTATGGATAAGAAGTGAAAGGTGCATTGCTCTTTCATTGACAAGGACCATAATGATAGCATAGATAAGGGTTTTGCAAATAAAAACCCCGTTCATGCATTACGTCTTTGACCATTGGTTGTGTTAGAGAAGTAATCAAATCACTTTGACATTATAATGAGCTCGAAGTCCCTTGAGTAGGTGATGTGATATGTTAGGAGAGGGTAACCCCTTTTAGTAGGGATAACTTTGCCCTTTTTTATAGGAGACCCTGAGAACGACTATAAGTCAAGTCCATGACTTTTTTTTTTTTTTGAGCAGACTAATCAATGCAGGAAGTCTACATAGGGATGTCATTTTGTTTTGTGGTCATTTGTGAAGCTGATCGATGCGGGAAGCTTCTAAGAGAGTGTTGTTTGTAGCAAGAGTTTAGTCATAGCCATCCTTCAAGGGAGTGGTCTATATTTTTGTTGTTTATATGTTTGAGGGCTTTAAATAGTTGTCCTTCGAAGGAGAAGTTTATTAGCTACAGTAATGATTATACAGCCATCCTTCGAGGGAGCAATCTACCTTTAGAGTTTGTGACCTTGGATATTTTGACATCAATTTATTTTTGACAAAATTGTGAGTCATGGACAAGAATATAGAAGTTCGAGGGCTCCCTTTTATAAGGACAAAGCATTCATACTTTATAAAAGGGTAACATAGGATTTGTTTTAGGGGAATAGGGTTGAAAGGAATGAGGATTAAGAGGACAGAGTTGCTCAAGGGACGAGCTCAAGTTAAATGTCAAGTGAGCGAGTACTCGACTAACAGTAGAATGGTCACAGATGCAAGGCATTAAGGGGCTCAAGTTCTGATCAGCCTTCAAGAGAAGACAGACGATAAGTCCTTGAACCATACTTGTGCATTATGATGTAAGGTCTGAGCCAATTAGGAGCAAACTTGCCTCGTTTACTTCTTTCCAAATTGGTCACGTGTTGGTCGATGTTGGACATGAAGTTAGTTGATGTGTTGTCAAATTGTTTGGTTGGATGATGTTTGGTCAGTGTTTGGTTGGTGTTTGGTCGAGGTTTGGTTGATGCTTGGTCGAGGCTTAGTTGAGGCTTGGTTGATGCCTGGTCGAGGCTTGGTCGGTCGATGTTGGTTGATGCTTGGTTGTTTGATGTTTGGTTGAGGTTATGATAGTCAGGGTAAGGTCAAATTCCCCCAGTTGCTAGGGAGAATGTTTGATAGATTTAGGTTGAGAGGGCGAGATCTTGATCTACCAAGTTGGAGGCAGGAATCTCAAAATCATGGATGGTGATGGAGGCAAGGGTTGGTAATGATTTGATTAAAGTGGTCAGAGGTTGGGGGTCATCAGGCTGGACCTTCATCAATTGTAAGGCTTGGATCAAAGTTTGATTATGTTGTGCAGAGTTTTGTATGAGATCATACAAAGACATCTTCACAGGGGTTGTGTGGTGAGGTTGTTTCACCACAAAGTTAGGGATTGTCTCTGAGGATGCTGGTCAAGATATGCCCAAGACAATAATCTTGGGTTTTGGTTGTGGTGAAGGCTTGGTAGATGGGGATGTCCAATGGATAGAAACATGTCTTTTCCCTTTATCCTTTTGGGTTAGTGGGCTGGTGGTCAAGTTGATTGTGTTGATTTTGAATAATGGGGTTAAAGGCAGTGGAGGGACCATAGTCTTGTGTGGAGATCCCGATTTAGGTGATGATGTTTGTGAGGCATGTGATGGTGTCAAAGATTTGGTAAAGGGGTAGTCAAGAGGATCCTTGATGAGAAGGGTATCTTTTTTTTGGTGTTGATGAATGATAGCTTTAAGAGTGCAACAACGCTCAGTGTCATGTCCCGATGTGCAATGATAGTGACAAAATTTAGTGTTGTCGAACCAAGATGGTCTTGATCTGAGAGTTGATGAGTGTGAAGATGAAGAGGTTTGGGAGGCATGGGATGGTGTTGAAGTTTTATTGATAATATGGTCAAGAAGAAGGGTGTCTTTCTCCAAATATTGGTGAATGGCAACCTTGAGGGCACAATAATGCTTGGTATCATGCCCTGGTGTGTGATGATAGGCACAAACTTTAGTGTCATCGAACCAGGGTAGTTTTGGTCTGAGAGATTGGTATGGTTTAAGAGGTGGAAGACTGATGTGAGAAGACTGCAACAATTGTCATAACAGCAAGGCATAAGAACCCGCCAATGGGTCTGCATGTTTTGTTGCAGTAAGGGTTGATGACTTTTGTTTGGGAGGTGTAGGAGGCATTGGTCATTTTGGAGGAAATATATGTTTGATGGGTTGAGAGAGTAATGGAAGTAATTTGCCTCTGTGAGGTATGGGAGTAGGAAGCACCCCTATTAAGGTAGATGGATGTGGGCCCAAAATAGAGGGCAATGATGAAGGTGGGGGAGGAATTCTCTAGTGTGGTTTAGTGGCCTTTCTTGGTTTGGTTTGAGGGCCACTATTATGCGAGGCAAGATTAGATATGGGGCAAACACCAAGAGATTTAATCTCTTTTGGCATGGTGGATGCCTGCGTGGGTTTGGGTTCAGATGTGGATGGAGGTGAATGAGATGTAGCGATCTCAGGCAAAAGGCAAGAGAAAACCGTCACTGGGTCTTCCTCGGTCGAAGTGGGTGAAGAGATAGGGTCTTCTCTTGGTGGAGAAGAAATTGGAGAATGTGGCTCCTCAAGAGGGTAGAGGGCAGGGATGATCATGCCTTCTACTTGTGGTTGAGGAGTAGGCAAGGTATGGTTCTCTATTGGTAGGAGGAAAGATGAAGGTGGGGCTAATGGCATTGGTATGGTCAAGGCGTCCTCCAATATAAAAGAGGTCAATGGAGAACTAATAGGAGAAGAAGACTCTTCTACCTGTGATGAATGAATAGGAGAAGAAAGCTCTTCTACTTGTGGAGGAGGTTGGTCAGGGACAAGAGGTGAGACCGTGTTGACCGTGCGTATATTATGCTCGTGGGAGCTATCGGCCATGGTCTGGACATTGTTTTGATTAGGAGGATGGTTAGGAAAGGGTTGTTTAAAGATGTCGATGCTTTGATTGGGTGGCACATTTGGGTTGTCCAAGATGAGGTCACCTTTATCTAGCATGTCTTGAATGATGTTCTTGAAAGTTTGGTAGTTGTTTATGTCATGGCCTTGGACACGGTGATAGTGATAGAAGTTGTTTTCCCTATACCATGTGGGGATCGCTTTTAAAGGGTCGAATTGAGGTGGTCAGATTGGAGGGAGATTGAGGACCCCCTACTTGACAAGTTTTTCTAAAACGGAAGCGTATGACTCTCTAATTGGAGTGTATTTACGGTGTATGTACCATTGTTGGAATTGTTTTGTGATGCTTTGAGATGTTGAAGGTTGAGATTGGTCGATTGTTTTTGAACATGGTGATCTAATGACCATGGTGTTAGCCACTCCTTTGGACTTGGAATTGGTAGAAGAAGAAGGTCTAGAAGAAGAAGGGTCATCGGCTTTTGCATTGGTATTACGCAATTTGACCTTATTCTCTTCAATAGCGCAGAGTTTAAGTTTTCGGGCTATGGTGAAAGCTTCATCAAAAGTGTGGAATGTTTGAACCCACAAGGTGGATGAGATGTGCATGGCACATGCTCGAGAAAAGAGCTTGATGAGCTTAGGTTGAGGTAAAGGGAAGGAGAGTTGGTTGATTAAGCCTCTCTAATGGGCGACAAAATCAGTTATGGATTCGTCGTCAAACTGCCTGATAGAGTAGAGGTCTGTGATAGAGACCTTTTTGGTGATATTGATCGAAAAGTGGTCAAGGAATAATTGGGCGAGTTGAGTGAATGAAAAGAGGGAATGACTGGTGAGAGAGTTGTACCAATCGAGGGCAGGGCCAAAAAGCGACATGGGGAATGTGCGTAGTAATAACGCATCATTATGTGCTATGAGATAACAAGCATGTCTAAATGCTCGTAGATGTTGTTGAGGGTCTTCCTTACTCTAGAAGCAAGTAAACTTAGGAAGCTCCCACTGACTGGGATATGACTGGATTGGGACGGAGGGATGAATGTGTTCATTGCAAATTTAGTCATATGAAAGGGCATTGCTTGAACCGGAAATAGAAGCCTCAAGACTAGACATTTTTTCCATTAGCATCTTGATGAGATTGGTTGACAGATTGGTAGATGGGGCACCCCTTAGGTTTTAAGGTGCTTGGAAGGTGCTAGAAGAGGCGTATGACGTAGTCAGTTGCGCTTGTATAGGTGCAACATATTGATAACTAGTCATTGGGATAGATGTGGAAGCCAGGGGTGGTTGTGCCATGGAGTTAGAGGGAAAAAATTAAATAGGGGCCGCCAAAGGTGGTTGAAGGGTGGCATCACTAGTTGAAGGGTAGGTGGTTACTCTTGTGTTGATGGAGGCAAGAGTAGGTGGGATGGAGACAACTAGATTTTGGAAAGGGGTAGAGTTTTGTTGAATAGTCTGTGGTTGATGGGGGCCCGAAACCTTGATGGAAGTGGGCCCAAAGATAGAAGGGGAAGCCACACTTTGAAGATTAGTCATGGTCAGGTTGATGGTCGAAGCAAAGGCCGGAGTGGTCATGGGTTGGGTAGCGGATGCTATCGATATCGTCGCCACTTCAGTTAAGGATGTTGGCATCCCATAGACTATGTTGCCTGAAGAGTCTCGCGTTTGGCTTCTCGTGAGATAATGTTGAAAGGCCTTGACATTGAGGTCAAGGAACCTTTCAAAGTTTTAGTCCCCTTTAGGGACAATAGATGGTTGGGTCGGGGTTGCTCGAGGAGGAGTTTGTTCAGTCTCTGAATGATACTCCATTAAAGGACTAGTTATGGAAGGTGAAGGCGGAAGCGGTTGTTGCCTCGCATGGTCAACAAAAGTCTTGGTTTGATTGCGTGTCAAAACTATTCAAGGCAAGAGGTTCAGGTTCCATAAACTATGTTTTTTAGTCTTAAAAAACCAGAATGGATGTTGGACAGCAAGAAAGTCGAGTTTTTAAGCTTGTTATTTTGGAGGAAGAGTTTTAGACAGTGTGTTTCTATGCAAAATTGCTTTCTACATTCAAAGAAGAAATAAGAAACTAAAAGAAATGGTCAAGGCTAGAAGATACCTGATAAAGTCATGCGCACTGAAATCAGACATTGGAAGATTCTCCTCTTTGGCTGTGGAGGAATGACACCTGAGAAGAAAAGAGACTAAAACACGGAAAAACGTTAGTCAAAGATATGGTGGGCTGTCAGGCAAATGCCCGATCCTGGAAGTACGAAGACTTCCTAGAAGGATATCAACCCACTGATAAAAAAATAGAATATTAGACTGAAGTAGATATAATGAAAGATAAAATGACAAAAATAAAGGACAAAAAATAAAATGCGTACCTGATAATGAAGTAAAATGTTCTGTGTAGTCGCCGATGTCGGTCTCTGTGTTTCCGGTGTCGGTTAGGGAAAGTGCCGACGTCTGTTAAAGTGCCGGCGTCGGTCGGGGTAGTGACCAGCATCAGTCGGGGCAAGTTCTGAATAGAGTCTGGATGAATTGCAGAAGGTCTGACAGAGTTGGGATAGGGTCTGGTCAAGGTCGGGACAGGGTCTGGATAGGGTCGGGACAGGGTCTGATCAAGGTAATGTCGAGTCTGGACAGGGTCTGAGGGTTTTGGTCGAGTCTGGACAGAGTTATAGACTGGAATAGTGGGCAGAGATGTAAGGAAGGGACTCAGGGCTCAGGTCTATGCTCTGAAGATCTGAGATGATAGAAATAGGAATAACAAACAAATAATAACCAGAAAGAAATAAAAAAAATAGAAGAAATACTTACCTACCAGAAGACATGATAAAAGCCATGATTGAAGTTGTCGAAGCGTTGCTGTAAGTTGATCGAAGTGATGGCAGATTGGTTGAATGCTGGAGTTGATTGATCGCCAAAGCTGATTGATTGCCAAAGTTTTTGTGTATGTCAGAGTTCGGGGGTCGATTGATTGATTGATTGATTGATTTTGCTGATGAAGGTGAGGAATGGTTTGAAAGACGGTTCGATAACCGATCGGGAAACTGAATGATAACTGAAAATAGGTAACGGTAAGGTGACTGATGTTTGGCCAACATCGGCGACATCGACCAGGTAACGATCATCGTCGGCAGATGCACAATGGGGATATAGTCTAGCTTTAGCTCTGTGCTCCTTTTTGCATGCTGCCAGGGTCGAGGCTAGTGGAAGAAGTGATCGGCAAAGGTTAAATAGGTGAAGAGAAAGAAAATGGGGGATGACCAGGGGAGTTGACACGATTTCGGTGTCTACATTTACCCCTTTTTGTCTTGTTGGTTGTTCTGGACGAACTGCAAGACAAAAATAGGAGTGATTGCCCCAAGTGAGGGATAAGGTTGATTTCATCTTGTTGGTTATTTGAATGAACTACAAGACAAAAACAAGAAGTGGATTGCCCCGATTATGGATGAGGTATTCCCCCTCAAAGCAGGAGTCGAGGGAAGGGAACCAGGAATTGGGTGCTGATTTGACAAAGAGTGGATGAAAAAGGGGTGAGGGTGAACGCTGCAAAAGTCGTGATTGCGTGCATACCACTGCATGAGATGGGTAGGTCAAAGTGTCACAGGTCAAGGGTCGAGGGGTGCCAAAATTGAAATAACCAGGCCCCAGCATTTAGTCATCTACTGATCGGGTTATGCAATCTAAGCTGAAGCTCCAAATGGGTCGTCGCGTTCTAGGTATCTCGGGCTCAGGAAGTGCTCCTAGAAACACGAAAAAGCCACAAGTGGTGTGGATCAACCAGCTTGCGATCCTATACTTGTGAGGGTCTAAAAAGGTCTACGCACAATTCTGCTAACCAGTCATGAGGTAGCATACATGCAAAAACAACCAAGGCAACAATGTCTTGGAAGTGGTCAAGGTCGGAGGAGATAGGTATGATCTCCAATGGTTGGTGGTCGAGGGGAGGAATGGGCGAAAGGATGTGGCCGAGCTAACCTCAGAAGACCCCATGTCAACTGAGTGCTGCCTACATAGCCCTGGTGATAGGGCCTCAGGCCAATGTAGTTCTCCCTAGAAGGGAGGGAGGGTCAAAGGGATGGAATTGGTTGTGGTCAAGGGCAAGGTTATGGTTAAAATAAGTAAAGAAGGTTTGTCCATCAGAGAGATGAACAAACGAGGGTGGTCGAGCTAACCCCAGAAGACAGTCGTGTCATCTGAGTGCTGCCTACATAGCCCCTACGGAAAGGCCTCAGACCAATGTAGTTCAGACAAAGGGTCCGAGTGGTAGACATGTGGTCAAAAATGGTTGATAGATTGGTCTTGGTTATGATGAAATGATGAGGAGAAGAGATGTTGCAGCCTTTTCCAAATGGTGTATTCTGCAACATTGGTTGAGAGGTCTTTCATCCCTAGCAATATTCCATATTCATGATGGATGTATGCTAAGAATGAATTGAGGTCGATTTATGCTTCAGCAAGTATTGGTTTATGCTGAACATAAATTGCGGCGGGTCAATAGTTTCCATGTGTATTGGTGTCCATAAAAACTAGGGGGAATAAGCTATGGGAGTGGTTTGAAAAGAGAGTTGAGTTGAGTTGATGACAAGTGATGAAGGTGAATGTGACCAAAGTGCAGAAGAAGTGAAAAGCATATTGCTCTTTCATTGACAAGGACCAAAAAGATAGCATAGATAGGGGTTATGAGAACCAAGAGCCCCATGCATGCGTGACGTCGTTGACCACATTTATGTTAGAGCGGTAATCGAATCACTTTAACATTAAAGTGAGCTCAAAATCCCTTGAGCAGGTGATAGGAGGAGAAAAAAGGGTAACCCGTTTGAAGAGCAGAGATAACTTTGCCCCTTTTTATAGGAGACCCTGAGACAACTATAAGTCAAGTCCATGACTCATTTTTTTTTTTTTTTTTTTTTGGCGCAGACTGATCAATGCGGGAAGCCTGCATAGAGATGTCATTTGCTTGGTGGTCAGTTATGAAGCTGATCAATGCGGGAAGCTTCTAAAATAGTGCTATTTATTTCCAAATTATTCATAGCCATCCTTTAAGGGAGTGGTCTAGATTTTTGTTTAATATAAGGGCTTTTGAATAGCTGTCCTTCGAGGGAGCAGTCTATTAATTACAGCAATGATAGTACAACTATCCTTCGAGGGAGTAGTCTGCCTTTTGATTTGATATTGATATAGTGACCATGGATATTGTGACATCTTGATTTGTTTTTATAGAAATGTGAGTCATGGACAAGATTATAGAAGGTCAAGGGCTCCCTTTTATTAGGACAAAGCATCCATACAGCATAAAAGGGTTATAGGAATTGTTAAGAGGAATAGGGTTGAAAGGAATTAGGACTAAGAGGATGGGGATTTCTCAAGGGACGAGCTCAAGTTAAGTTTCAAGTGGATGAGTACTCGACTAGCAGTAGAACGGTCGTAGATGCAACGCATTAAGAGGCTCAGGTTCTGGTCGTCCATAAAGAGAAGACAGACGATAAGTCCCTGATCCATACTTGTGCATGATAATAAAAGGTCCGAGCCAATTAGGAGCAAACTTGCCTCATTTACTTTGCTCCATATTGGTCACGTGTTGATTCTCTTTGAGGACGAGGTCTCCGATGTTGAAATCTCGTTCTCGCAGATTTTTGTCATAGGTGCGCTTGATGCGATGTTGATAGACATGGAGATGATTAAGGGCAGCAAGACGGCGTTCATCAAGTAACTCAAGTTGAGTTAAACGATCTTGGTGAAAGTCATCGTTGGAAAGGATATCATGTAGAGAAATGCGAAGGGACGGGATCTGTACTTCGAGAGGTAAGATAGCCTCTGTTCCATACACGAGAGAAAAAGGGGTAGCACCCGTGGAGGTTCAAATGCTAGTGCGATAAGCCCACAAAGTGAAGGGAATGTGAATGTGCCAATCCCTGCCTGTGTCACTGACCACTTTCATGAGAATTTTGGTGAGAATTTTTTTGGAAGCCTCGGCCTGCCCATTTGCTTGTGGGTAGTAAGGCGAAGAGAAACTGAGTTTGATGCCGAATGAGTCGCATAGCTTTTGGACAGTCTTGATTTTGAAGGACTTGCCGTTATCGGTGATGATTTTATGAGGGACACCAAAACGATAGATGATATGGGTGGTGATGAAGTCGACGATCTTGTCGGCTTTTATGGAAATGAGAGGAATGGCTTCTACCCACTTGGTGAAATACTCGGTGGCGGTGATGATAGATTGATGACGAAGAGACAAATGAGGGTTAATCTCACCGATGAGATCTAAACCCCACTGAGAAAAAGGCTAGAAATCTTGAGCAATTTGTAAGGCGTGACTAGGGAGATGAAGCAGGTTAGAATGCTACTGACACTTGATGCAATGCCGAACATAGTCGCTATAGTCTTGATGAAGGTTAGGCCAATAATAGCCCAGATGAAGGATGCGTTTGGCAACCGAATTCCCACTGAAATGTCCGCCACAAATCCCGTTGTGGACTTGCTGAATGGCTTGAGATGCTTCAGTGGAGGTGAGACAGCGAAGGAGGCCATCGAAGCCTTGCTTATAAAGAAGACCCCCTAGCATGGTATAGCGAGCAGTACGTTTGATAAAAGCTCGTCGTGCATTACTAGAGACATTGGGAGGAATGACAGAGAGAGATAAGAAGTCTACAAGTTGCTTATACCAAGCATCTTGTGGGCTAGGGTCTATAGTGTTGACATGATGAATGTGAGAAGAAATATATGAAGGCAACGGCACACGATGCACCGTGACAAAAAGTCTGGATGCAGATGAGGAAGATGGGATATGCGAAGCGAGAGAAGCCATGGTGTCAGCAAACTTATTCGTGGATCGAGGAACAGTCTATAGGAGGTAATGATCGAAAGATGCAAGGAGAATGTCAGCATGGTTTTTGTACCTTTGCAAAATTTCATTTTTACAGAGGTATGAACCGTTGACCTGATTAACGATGAGCTGCGAGTCGCCGAAGATGTTGATGGACTTGATGCTGAGAGAGAGGGCGGTCTGAAGTCCCAAAATTAAGGCCTCGTATTCGGCCATATTATTGGTACAATCAAAGTCGAGTTTAAAAGACAAAGGCATGGGCTCCCCTTCGAGTGGGATGAGAATGACCCCAGCACCTCCACCTAGTTGACATTTGGAGTCGTCAAAGAACATAGTCATCTGATAGGTAGTGTCGTCGGAGGAAAGCACAGTGATAGACTCGTCAGGGAACTCACACTGCGAAGGTTGATTTTCAGGAAGAGGGGCATCTGCTAGTTGATCAGCGATGGTTTGCCCCTTGATAGATTTCTGTTGAATGAATTCGAGGTCGAACTCAGCAAGCAGCATGAGCCACCGAGCCATACGTTGATTCTGATATGGCTTGGAGTGCATATACTTGAGAGGGTCGGTGTGGGTGATGATAAAGGTTTTGTGACTAAGAAGATAGTAGCGAAGTTTAGTAGCAGCAAAAACTAACGCCAAACAGAGTTTCTCGATATGGGTATATCGAGTTTCATAGTCAACCAGTGTTCGACAGATATAATAGACTGCTTGCTCACGGTGATGCTCATCTCGGTGCGCGATCATGGCACCTAACAAATGATGAGTGGCTAAAATATAAAGGTAGAAGGGTTGGTCATCTTTAGGTGGAATGAGGACTGGTGGAGAGACCAGATAGCATTTTAAGGCTTCAAAAGCCTCTTGACAGTCCTTATCCCATGTAAAAGAGACATCCTTCTTAAGGAGATGATGAAAAGGTTGGCAGCGGTCAGAAAGCTGCGAGATGAAACGACAAATGGACTGGAGCTTGCCTTGCAAATTGCAAAGTTGCTTGAGATTGGTCGGGGGCAGCATTTCGAGGATAGCGCGAATCTTGGCAGGATCTATCTCGATGCCACGGAAGGAAACAATGAAGCTGAGAAGCTTGCCAGAGAGGACCCCAAAGACACATTTCTTGGGGTTAAGACGAACATTGTACTGAAGAAGACGAGAAAAGATGATTTTGAGGATGGTCAGATGGTCACAGCGAAGTTTGGACTTGCCGAGCAGGTCATCCACATAGTCCTCCATGATTTTGTGAAGGAGATCGTGGAAAATGTAGGTCATGGCACGCTGATAAGTGGCGCCTGCATTTTTCAAGCCAAAAGGCATGACTCGATAGCAGAAAGTCCCCCATGGGGTAATGAAAGTAGTCTTGTGCTGATCTTCCAGAGCAATCAAGATTTGATTGTATCCTAAAAATCCGTCCATAAGAGATAGCATCTCATGGCCGGCCGTAAGATCAACAAGCTGGTCAATGTTAGGAAGAGGAAAGTCGTCTTTAGGACAGGCTAGATTAAGGTCACTATAGTCTGTGCAGATCCGAATCCCCCCAGTTGCCTTGGTGACTAGGACGATGTTAGAGACCCACTGTGGATAATCAATGGGTTGGATGAAGGAGACAGAAATGAGGCGTTGAAGCTCTTCTTTGACAAGGAGGGCAATGCGAGGATGCATCTTTCAAAGCTTTTGCCTGACAGGCTTAGCCTCTAGTTTGGTGACAATGTTATGGGTAACGATGGTGGGGTCAATGCCAGGCATATCACTGTAAGTCCAGGCAAAGGCCTTGCTATGGTCAAAGAGGAACTGGGTATAGTCAAGCTGCTCCTGAACGTCTAAAGATTGTCCAATCTTTAAGACATAAGGAACATCAGAAGAAGGAAGGTTGATGTCAATGGTTGATTCATTTAACATAACCTGGGTCTCAGAAGGGAGGGAGTGTTGGATGAAAGAATCATCAGCGCCCATGTACAAAAGAATGGCGTCATCGTCAATGCAGTGAACAGTGTGAATGGTTGCCGACTCATCTTCGATCATGCTGGGAAAAATGAGAGGGAGAGAATTGGACACCCCATTGAGCTGATAAGTCAAGGGGTCCAGGCGGATGGTGTTTATGCAAAAAAAAAACTAGGAGGAATGGAAACCACTGACTCCGTAGGTGAAGGGGGTGGAACAGGTGAGTGTGGAGGAGATTGGTCAATGATTGGTTCAGGACAAAGGTCTACAGGGTCTTGAGTGGGGTCGTGATATCCCAAACCATAACGTTTCTTGGTGTCGTCATCATTGAGCGGTTGGATAGGCTGATGGGAGCCTTGCTCATAGTGTCCCAAACCAAAACCCTTCCATGCACACCTGTAAAGGTAAGTGTGTGCAAAGGCGGGGTTGCCAAGAAACGAGAAATCTGATGTGAAAGGTTGAGGTGAAGAAAGAGGATTACCATCAGTAGGAGCTTGATTAAGACCCCCATAGATGAGGTTAGTGCAGAGGTGAGGGGGACCATAAGGTATGATCATCCCTATCCGATGGTCGTAGCTGGGGCTGTGATGAAGGCATCCATACTCTTGTAGAGTTTGGAACATGTCTAAAGCCAGCAAGCGATACTCTCCCAATGAAAGTCTTTGGAAGACGTCTTCCATGGGGTCTGTGGTCGTCGCTTGAAGGGGAGGTGTAAGGGCGACCGCCTGTTGCGAATTGGTCAAAGCTTCCATAGATGGAGGCGGTGTCGGGGTTGATGGCTTGATAGGAATGAGGACATCGTTTGGACGATAGGTGGTGTTGCAAGTTTTGAAGGGCGAAGGGTCAGCGGGAATGGTGTGGACTTGTTCGTCATGCTCAAATTTCACACAACGGTGCAGGGTGGAGGGGACACAGGCCATGGCGCGGATCCAGGGTCGGCCCAGCAAGATGTTGTATTGAAACTCTCCTTCGATGATGTAGAAGAGCTCCGGGACTGTGCGTGGACCAATGCAAATATGAAGAATGACTGTGCCAATGGTCGTGGCAGTAGTGTCATTAAAAGAGCGCAAGATTGCATCAGTTTTGGAGACGCAATTTTTGGGAAGAGCCAACTGATCAAAGGCATGGGTGGAGATGATGTTGATGCTAGCGCCTCCGTCGATCATAATGCGTTTAATGTGTGTCCGATTGATATAGGCAGTGATGAAGAGGGCGGCATCCTGATCTTTCGTGTTGGATGTGGGAATCTCAGAATCGCTGAATGTGATGGACGCAACAGGGGCTAAGGAGTGGACAAGGGCAGTAAGTGGTTGGGGGTCCTCGGGTTGGACCTCCACTGCCTGCAGGGCTTGGATGAGGGCCTGACGATGTTGGGGCGAGGTTTGGATGAGATCGTAGAGGGACATCTTCATAGGCGTCTGGTGAAGCTATTTCAACATGGAGTCATGGATTGGTCCAAAAGAGGAAGAAGAGGAGGGTTGAGGTGCGCCAAGGATAGAAATCTTAGGCTTAGGCAGTTGAGGTGGATTGACAAAAGGGTAGGTCCAAGGAATGGTGGATTTTTCTTTTGCCTTGTCCTTTTATGACCTAGTGGTGATGTGAATGGCATTGATTTCAAATATGGGAGGTGAAGATGATGAAGGGGTTGTAACCGGTTGATGAGATGTGGATGGGCTTGACGAGGTTGAAGGGTTATGAGAAGGAGTTAGGGGTCGGTCGAAAGTGTCCTCAAAGAGAAGAGTGTCTTTCTCCAGATAACGGTGAATGACAGCCTTGAGGGCATAGCAAGTCTTGGTGTCATGTCTTGGTGTACGATGATATAAACAAATCTTCGTGTCATCGAACCAGGAGGGTTTAGACCCGAGAGGTTGGAAGGGCTTGATGGGTGGAAGAGTTATGCTGGAAGTTTGCAAAATTCATTGTAAGATAAAAGAGTATGAGCCCACTAAAGGGTCCGTGCTCATCGATGTATGCGATGTCGGTGACTTTTGCTTGGGCGAAGTTGGAGGGGGTTTTCGTACCACCTTCTGGGTTGATGGTGCGATGACAGGCGGAGACGATACACTCTTTATGAGAGGTACCATTTTTCTGGGAGAGGGTAGGCTAGTGGTAGGTAAAGGAAGCAAAGGAGGCAACCGGTTTTGATTAGAGGTTGAAGTGGGAAGGATTCTGGTTAAGGTTGAAGGATGCGGGCCCAAAATGGAAGGCAATGGCGATGGAAGAGGAGGCATTCGCCTTTGCGGTTTGGCAGTCTTTTGTGATTTGGGTTGAAGACTACTATTGGTTGAAGTCTGGGTTAAGTCCACCTTCACTTGTGGATGAGTGAGGTTGGAGACGGGGTGAACGCCAAGTGACTTGATAGGTTTAGGCGGAATAGATGAGGGTTTTGGTTTTGATGAGGTTGATGAAGATGTAGACGGTCTAGAAGCGAAAATCTGATTTTTGTTGATAGTCTTAGGAGGTTCTGCCATGGAAGGATTAGCAGCATGAGATGAGAGGGCTCAGGCTTGTTGAAGAGCTGTGAGACAGTCCCACAATCCCTGATGTTCCACTTTCCTAGAAGGGAGAAGTTTGAGTCTCTCCACTAGTCGAGAAAATGGCTGAGAAGGTGTGGGATGAGGTTCGGGTTCTTGAGAGGATGTCAACGGTTGTGGAACCAAAGGTATGGTAGTTTCGGCTCCAAAGCATGGTGAAGTCGTGACAGGTTCATCTTTGGCTGGAGACGAAGGAGAGATGGGTTCTTCTCTGGGTGGAGAAGAAACTGAAGAATGAAGCTCCTCAAGCGGGTAAAGGGCAGGGATGATAGTGCCCTCCACTTGCGGTCGAGGAGTAGGAAAAGTTGGGTCCTCCATGGGCAGCAAGAAGGAAGATGGTGAAACTGGCGGTGCTGGTAAGGTCGAGGCATCCTCCAAAATGAGAGAAGTTGACGGAGAACTAACTGGAGAAAGAGGTTCATCCACATGTTATGGGTTGATGGATGAACTCACCTCTTGAGGTTGGTTAGAAATGAGGGGTGAGACCGTATTGACTGTTTGAATATTATGTTCATGGGTATTGTCAGTCAAGGTCTGGACGTTGTTTTGGGTGGTGGATGATTGGGGAACGGTTGTTTGAAGATATCAATATCCTGATTAGGAGGGGCATTAGGATGGTCAAGGATGAGGTCACCCTTTTCCAACATGTCTTGGATTATGTTTTTAAGGGTTTTACAGTTGCCCGTGTCATGACCTTTAACACGGTGGTAGTGGCAGAAGTCATTTTCCCTATACCACGCAGGGATGGTGCGTGAGGGATCAAATTGTGGTGGTGGTCAGATCTGAGGGAGATTGAGGGCCCCTTGTTTGACGAGTTTTTCCAGCACAGACGCGTATGATTCTCCAAGTGGAGTAAATTGTCGCTGTATGTATCTCTGCTGAAATTGGCGATTGGCACTCATAGATGTGGATGGTTCAGGTTGATTAGTTGAAGGTGAAGAGGAAGAAGATCTAACAACCACAGCATTTGCTGAAGCTTTAGATTTAGGATTGGATGAGGAAGGCTTAGAAGAGGGGTCATTGGTTTTGGAGTTGGGATTCTTGCTCCGCAACTTGACTTTATTCTCCTCGACAGCACGTAACTCAAGTTTATGAGCCATCGTGAAGTCTTCATCAAAAGTGCGGAAGGTCTGAACCCTCAAGGTAGAAGAAATATGTCTAGCACAGGCTTGAGAGAAAAGTTTAATAAGCTTAGGCTAAGGTAAGGAAAATGAAAGTTGATTGATAAGGCCCCTCCACCGAGCGACGAAATCAGCAATGGATTCATCCTCGAACTGGCGTATCGAATAGAGGTTTGTGATGGAGACTTTCTTGGTGATATTGATGGAAAAATGATCGAGGAAGAGCTGGGCCAGCTGAGTGAATGTGAAGATGGAATGGCTGGGAAGAGAGCTGTACCAATCAAGTGCAGCACCTGAGAGAGACATGGAAAATGTGCGTAAGAGCAACGCATCGTTGTGGGCGATAAGGTAACAGGCATGTCTGAATGCCCGTAAGTGTTGTTGTGGGTCTTCCTTACTTTGGAAATGAGAAAACTTAGGAAGTTCCCACTGGCTGGGATATGGTCTGATGGGGACAGAAGGATGGATGGGCTCGTTGCAAATTTGTTCGTACGAGAGAGTGTTGCGTGAGCCAGAAACGGAGGTCTCTAGGTTGGACATTTTATCCATCAGCATTTTGATAATATCTACTGACGGATTGGCAGGTGGAATGCCTCCTAGATTGTAAGGCGCTTGAAAGAGGCTGGAAGAGGTATACGACGTAGTCGGTTGTAACAATAAGGGTGCAACATACGGATGACTAGTCGTAGGGACAGAAGAGGTGACTAAGGATGGTTGGATAGAAGGCATGGCTAGATTTGATGTTTTCATGGGAGGTTGGTTAGAGGCAACATGGGCCAATGGATAGGTAGCCACCCTAGTGTTGATAGGAGTAAGGGTGGGCGGAATAGAGACGACCAAGTTTTGAAAGGGGGTAGAAAGTGGTTGAGTGGGCTGAGATTGATAGGGGGCCGAAACCCCGATGAAAGTGGGCCCAGTGATGGAAGGAGAGGCCACACTTGGATGGTTGGTAAAAGGTTGATCATTGGTTGAGGCAACAGCCTGGGTGTCTAAGGGTTGGACTACGGATGCCGTTGATACGACCGCAGTCTCGAGGAAAGAAGTCGGCATTCCATAAATTGGATTGCCCAAGGGGTCTCGCGTTCGGCTATTCGCGAGATAGTGTTGCAAGGCTTTTACATTGAGGTCCAAGAATCGTGCAAAATCTTGGTCCCCTTCTGGGATAATAGGCGTTTGGGTCGGAGATGGTCTGGTAGGAGTTCTTTCAGTTTTCGCGTTGAACTCCATTATAGGGCTGGTTATAGGTGGGGTAGACGGAAGAGGATGATGCCTCGCGTGATTGACTAGAGCCTTGGCTTGGCTACGAGTCAGAACCATTCAAGGCAAGGAAGAACGTCCTCACAAGCTCAAACAAGCAGATAAGAACTAGAAAAAGGATGAAGACACAAGCAGATCCTAAAACCCTAGAAGTAAATTATTAGGATTATAGTGGCTTATGCCTTAGAATGTGTGTAGAGGAAGATTGGCTTTGTGAGTCAGGTCCTAGAAGAAGTAGTCTATGGATGGTTTTGGGTTTTTTTATGGTGCTCAAGAAGTCTGTGTTAGCTTCCGTACAGGCCTGGTGCTAAGGAGCAAGCTCCCCTCACTTCACGATTCCAGTGGTTAGCTGGTTTCGCTTAGCCAAAATATACTTCCACTATAGTTTAGACTCTGCTAGAGAACAGAGTTGGCTTTCCCCTTGGTGATGAAATCCAAGTAAGATCACCGGGACGGGTAAGGTATCCGCTGGGGGATGAAATCCCAGTTGGGCCTTGTCTCAGGTAAGTTAAAATGTTTGTTTTGTGCAAGTGGTTCGGTCGTGTAACAACAAGTGATCTAGATTAATTCAATATGCGGTTTAATTACTATGTGTGGTCTAAGAGATGCAAGCAAATAGAAATGAATGCAAAGTGTTTTAATGCCCAAGTCGAAACGTTTTTTTGTATGAAGACGAATGGAGAAAGAGTCAAAGAATATGAGTTTTAGCTAGTCTAGAAGTGCAAGAAAGAAAAGAAAAGTTCATTTTAGTCCTGCTTATGATGTCGTTTAAGAAGAGACGAAAGGAGGCGAAAAGGAAGGAACCTAATGCACCTATATGAACGAAAGAAAGAAAGAACCCAAGGAAGGCCCTAGGGTCCCACCGGGCGTGCCAGAATGTTTCTATGCAAAATTGCTTTCTACATTCAAAGAAGAAATAAGAAACTAAAATAAATGGTCAAGGCTAGAAGATACCTGATAAAGTCGTGCGCACCGAAATTAGACGTTGGAAGATTCTCCTCTTTGGCTGTGGAGGAATGACACCTGAGAAGAAAAGAGACTAAAACACGGAAAAATGTTAGTCAAAGATATGGTGGGTTGTCAGGCGAACGCCCGATCCTGAAAGTACGAAGACTTCCTAGAAGGATATCAACCCACTGATAAAAAAGTAGAATATTGGACTGAAGTAGATATAATGAAAGATAAAATGACAAAAATAAAGGACAAAAAATAAAATGTGTACCTGATAATGAAGTAAAATGTTCTGTGCAGTCGTCGATGTCGGTCTCTGTGTTGCCGGTGTCGGTTAGGGAAAGTGCCGACGTCGGTTAAAGTGCCGGCGTCGGTCGGGGTAGTGACCGGCATCGGTCGGGGCAAGTTCAGAACAGAGTCTGGATGAATTGCAGAAGGTCTGATAGAGTTGGGATAGGGTCTGGTCAAGGTCAGGACAGGGTCTGGACAGGGTCAGGATAGGGTCTGATCAAGGTAATGTCGAGTCTGGACAGGGTTTGAGGGTTTTGGTCAAGTCTAGACGAAGTTATAGACTGGAATAGTGGGCAGAGACGTAAGGAAGGGACTCAGGGCTCAGGTCTACGCTCTGAAGATCTGAGATGATAGAAATAGGAATAACAAACAAATAATAACCAGAAAGAAATAAAACAAACAAAAGAAATACTTACCTGCCAGAAGACATGATAAAAGCCATGATTGAAGTTGTCGAAGCATTGCTGTAAGTTGATCAAAGCGAATGCAGATTGGTTGAATGCTGGAGTTGATTGATCGCCAAAGCTGATTGATTGCCAGAGTTTTTGTGTATGTTAGAGTTCGGGGGTCGATTGATTGATTGATTTTGCTGATGAAGGTGAGGAACGATTCAAGAGACGGTTCGAAAGATGGTTCGATAACCGATCGGGAAACCGAATGATAACTAAAAATGGGTAACGGTAAGGTGACCGATGTCGGCAGAATTGCCGACGTCGGCCGATAAGTGACCGACGTCGATGATGTCGGCCGGGTAACGACCGTCATCGGCAGATGCACAATGGGGATTGAGTCTAGCTTTAGCTTTGTGCTCCTTTTTGCATGCTGCCAGGGTCGAGGCTAGTGGAAGAAGTGATCGGCAAAGGTTAAATAGGCGAAGAGGAAGAAAACAGGGGATGACCAGGGGAGTCGACATGATTTCGGTGTCTACACAGTGACCGACGTCGGTTGAAAAACTGATGTCGGTGAAATAGATTGCCGATGTCGGTCAAATAACCGATGCCAGCGAAGAAGGTTGCTGACGTTGATGAAAAAACCGATGTTGGTGACTGTGTTTTTCCAAAAACTCACAAAATTTGAAAATTTTTGGAAAAAAAAGAAGAAAACATCCTCACTAGCTCAAAAAACTAGATAAAGACAGAAAAGAAGATGAAGACAGATAGACCCTAAACGTTTAAATCCTAAGAATAAACTTTTATAATCATGTTGGCTTATGCCTTAGAGTGTGTTTTTAGAAATTTGGCTTATAGAACGGGTCCTAGAAGAAGCAGTCTAAGGTTGGTTTTAGGTTAGTTTCGGTGCTCAAGAGTCTATGTTAGGTTCTGTACGTGGCCTGGTGCTAAGGAGCAAGCTCCCCTCACTTCATGATCCCAATGATAAGATGGTCTCACTTAGCCAGTATATACTTCCCCTAGAGATTATCCTCTATCAGAGAACAGAGTGGGATTTCCCCTTGGTAGTGAAGTCCAAGTGGGATTGCCAAGACGGGTAAGGTATCCGCTAGGTGATAAAATCCTAGTCGAACCTTGTCTCAGGTAAGTTTAGATGTTTAATTTTGTGCAAGTGGTTTGGATGTGTAACATAAGTGGCCTACACTTTATTCATGATGCCTTTTTTAATTACTAGATGTGTGGACTAAATATGCAAGCAAGCAGAAATGAGATGCAATAGATTTTAAGCCCAAATTGAAATGTGTGTTCGTATGCAGACAAGTGAGAAGAGGTTGAAGAGTATGACTTTGACTAGTCTAAGATGAAAGAAAGAAAGAAGATTTATTTTTAACTTTGCTAATGGTGTCTTTTGGAAGAGATAGAAGGAAAGAGTGTAAGAAGAAACCTAATGCACCTATATGAAAAGTTTGTTTTTAGAATAAAAAGTATGATGAACCCAAGGAAAACTCCTAGGGTCCCACCGAGCGTGCCAGAATGTTTCTAACTATTTTTTGCTTTCACATTCAAAGGAATAAGAAACTAAGATAAATGGTTAGGGTTAGATGTTACCCAGATGAGGTCTACGCACCATTATCCAGACGTTGTAGGGACTCCTCTTTGGCTGTGGAGGATGACACCTGTAGAAGAAAGAGACTCAAACAAAGAGATTATTAGATGGATTTAAGGTGGACTGATAAGTGATATGCTTGGTCTCAGAAGTGCAAAGACTTCCTTAAGGGATGTCAGTCCACTTGTTGATAAAAAATAATGTCGAATAAAGATAAAAATGATAGACTAAGCTAGAGAAATACAAACAATGTGTACCTGTTGTCTACTGTCAGTCTGCCATAGTCGCTGATGTCGATTGGTCTGACAACATTGGTTGGTTAAGGTCACTGACACTAGTTAGTCTTTTGATGTTGGTAGGGGCAATGGGCCTGGTGGCCAGCGTCGGTCGGGGCAATGGTCTTGGACAGGGTCTGGATGGGTTCTTGGTCGATAGAATGGTCTACAGAATGGTCTGTGGTAGTCTGAGAGTCTGTGCAGGGTTTTGTGTTGGGTTTTCAGGGCAGGGAGTGTGGCTAAAAAAGGGATAAGGACGTGGGGAAGGCCTCTCAGCCTTTTTGGGAAGAAGTCAAGTCTGGTCTGGTTGATAGTCGAGTCTAGTTCATAGCACTTAGAAGTAGCAAATGGGGACTGATTATCAAAGCATTCTGAAATAATGAGATGAAACAAAAGAAGAATACTTACCTCTTGCCTACTAAAGAAGTGTAGGAGACCTATTTCTGATGCTGCTGATGTAGAAGACTACCTACAAAGTGGAGTGACTGATGTAGAGTACCTATACCCTGTGATGCTTGATGTGCATCTGGGAGAGAGAGAGAGAGAGGTCGAAGTCCGGGTGCAAGAGGATTTTTGCATTTGGGGGGAGAGGATCCATTGATTCGGCCTGTAAGTTGGTTTTAACCAACCAACGTCAGCGATCCCGCTGGCATCGGCCGACTGTAACCGATGTCGGCAGCTAGAATAACAGAAAAAGGGCTAAAATTAGCCTTTTGCCCATTCTTCCAACTGCCAAGGTCAACTGGTCATGGGAAAACAATTGAAGGTGAATTAAATAAGTACGAGAGGGTTGAAATAGGTCATGAATTAGTCATAGGGTGATGGGAGGCATCCAAGGAGATGTATCTAAGGAGGGGTGAGGTGGCAAGGGTGAAGTGGCAAGGGAGGTGGTATTAATTTAAAATAAGTTATTATTTTAAATTAATAAGTGTGTGGGTTAGGAATGGTTAAGTTCGAAAGGGACCAAGAAGGAGAATGACCAAGGGTTAGACACGATTTTGGTGTCTACACAAGAATGAAAATAAAAATTAGTACTTGAGAACTGAAGATATCTTCACTAATTTATCAAAATAGATATCATGAATATAACTATAACTATGTTGGAATTAAACAACAAGATATTATCTCTCTTTCTATATCCTTTCATATTAAGACATGAAGATCAACTTATTAAATGTTGTAACTGTAGATCCCTAGATCTTAGTATCCAATATTCTATTATCAATACAAATCTTCTAATTTTAGTGCATCTTCAAAATAGATGATTGACGGTTTGAAATAGGAAGATCCATCTATTACAAAATCCACTACATATCTACTAAGATTGACTTCCTAGATCTATTAGATCGATTTGCCTTATAAAGACTATGTGAAATATTTATACTAATATACATACATACATACATACATACATACATACATAAATACATACATACATATATATATATATATAAAGTCTATTTATAGATATATTATTTATAGTAATCCTTTAAATAGTAGGTTACCAAAACAATATTCAAGTAGATTGACAAAGATGGAAAGTAAATATATTTTATTTCTACAAACTCATAATCTAGACTGGAAGAGTTTGGAGCATTTCTGGTAGTCTGTAGTAACTCTAGTAGAGTCTATAGCAGTTTTTGTGAAAACCTGGTGAAGTATGTAGAAACTTGCCTCAAGGATCATAAATGTTGAATAAGTTCATAGCAAGTTAGATAATATTATAAGAATGGTAGAATTATTTTGTGTATAATGAAATCAAATCTTAAATGAGTCTATAGTTATGAACTAAGTGAGTCTATAGCTACTAGGTGAGTCTATAGCAATGGACTATGCAAGTTCATAGCTACAGGACAAGTTTATAGCTCATTCTAGAGAAGACTTGAATGAGCCAAAAATGTGTCCAATGAGTTCGTATCTTTCCAAATGTAAAAATATTTCATATAGGTTGGTTTATAAGATCATCAAAAATGTCCTTATTCTTTATAGACTATTGTATCATTTATATATACATAAAATTGAGAGACTAAACATACAAAGAGTTAGAATTAAATGACAGAATTAATAACTTAGACTTTATTTAAAATAAATAATATAAATCATCTATTTAATACACTAGGATTATATACAATCCAAATATCTTTGCATTGTTTAGTCCAAAGGAGAGGTAATGGAAGAACAATGAAAAAATCTGATAGTAATAATGAGTCATATTTTGGACTCATCATGGTGCACAGGAAATAGTAGCTTTTATATTTTCAAATGCCTCTTTTCATTTATTATTCCATTTGAAGGAAGGTTTACCTCTCATCATCTTATTAAAAAAATTAGTGAGTTATGCAAAATTAGGAATAAATCTTCTCTGTAAATTCATGTTATGAAAGAATGAATGCACACCTAATTTACTAGTCGACAAAAATAACTTTTGGATTGCTTCAAATATCTATGGATATTTTATATGATGTGACCAAGGATTTTCATTTAATTTTTTAAGCACAACCACTAAGAGGGGGTGGGTAAATTAGCTTACAAATTTTTCACTTAATTTCATGCATCATTCATTAACCATTCAGGCTAACATAGAGATATAGCAATGTATAATCAACCATGAAAACAAGTATGAAGCATAAGAATAACATATGAAGATAATATCTATGTTGGAAACCCTCATGGGTGATAAAACCAATTACCACACCACTTGGACCAATATTTTGTAAGCAATTAAATATATTTAGTCAGGCACCAACCCCTACCTAGTCAAGCACCCACTCAACTAGTCTTTAGTAAACTCCAACTTGTAAGGAGGATCTAACCCCAGAAGTGACTTGGAACCAACCCAAAAAATTCAATAAAACTTCTTCAAGCTCCAACCTATAAGTCATCTCTAATTCCCTTTTTGACTAAGCACCAACCCAACTAAGATAAGCTTGATTACCTCAAGACACCTTGTTTCTCTCTCAGTTAATGGTGAAATCTTATTCAGATATCTATCTTCTCTACTTGGATTCCACTCTATGTCATACATGTGGAACACACTTCTCATGAATATATTGATTGTCTCTCACCTCATTCATCTCACTTCAACTTTCTACCCCTCTCATACAGCCTCTTAGGCTCATTCACTTAATATTCCTCTTCTAAGCTTATTAGGTCAATTAACCCTATCATCAACCTAAATAATATATGTTAGATGTTAATCATTATTTATTTCCTATTTTATGGTCCTTAATTATCTACTACTACTTCTTTAATGAGATATTTTCTTTTTTTCTATTATCAACTCTCTAACTAGCTCAAATAGGCCAATTAGACTTTGCTTATATACTCAACACTTACTCTTATCCATCTTGGTCAGAAAATAACTTTAAAAAACTTTTATAAAAACTTTAATAGGTCCAAAAACACATTACATAGGTTATAAAATCACTCCATAGGTCGGTCATTCCCCTTAAGATCTAAAACCTCCATTAGTCCTAATAGAGACCTAATGCAATTAGGTTTATCTTAAACACACGTTACACTTTTGAATCATTGCACCATATTGAGTATATATACATTATTTAAAAACTTAAAATATGCCTCAAATATACCTTTTATAAAATCTAAATATGTCCACACCACCTTTAATTACAATTCACCACTTGAATCATGTTAGGCCTACTCAACATTAGGCTTTCTCACTACTTGAAGTCTATCTCACAAAACAAAAGTATAAAATCAATTTTATCCAAAAAAAATATGATAAAATAATATTAAAATTTTATTAATGACCTCATGGTCACCATAAAATTCATTATACACCTTCACTCAGGCTCCAAGAATATAAAAACACTTATGTGATAGGGTCACTTTGTTCTACCATAAATTGCCAAAATATAGTCAATAACTTTTGGATTTTCACACTTGAACAGGGATAAACCAAGACTCTAAAATAATTATAATTAACCTTTTATACCTCCTAAACATATTAAAATTAATTTTAATCTTCAAATATATCCAAACCACCTCCAACTCATCTCTACAAGATGACTACTCAAACTACCTGAGTGATCCAAAGATATAGTCATGTATAAGTTTATATTCAACATTTTTAAGAGTGATTAATTCACATTAATATGTCCTATTTTGACTCTATATCATCCTTCAATCATTATATTTCAAACTCTAGTGACAACCATTGGTCTTACAGACCAATCTCTCAAGTCACTCTCTTATAGTCCTCACACAGTCTGATAAGCCATTTTGGCTTCCACATTACAACTTATTAACCTATCTATCCACATTAAATAAATCAATAATATTTAATTTAGGTCTCAAAAAACATAAAAAAATTTAGTATATGCATCAACTCTTTTCATAGTGACTCACACTCTCCACTTCACCTAGCACACCTGGAATAGTCAAACTATCTTAAGAAATAGTCATGGTGATTATGACTCTTAACACCTATGAGGACACTTAGTTAAAATTAAAAATAATTTTTAATATCCTTATACAACCTTATAAAAAATTCAAACATAAATTTATATAGGTCTAATGATTTATATGGAACAAATATATCAAACTCTAAAACTTACTTTTTTCATTGTCCATCTCCATTCAGACAAGCCATCTTGAGAGCACTACTTTCACCATTTAAAATTAAATATAAATAATATAAAAAAAAAATGAATAGGAGGAAAGTGTATTTTTAAAAACCCCAAGTAATCATATCCTTCCCTAATCTTCTGCAACCAATCCCTAATCTCTTTCTCACTTTGACTAATTTTTCTCACTATTTTCACTCTTACCCAGTTTAGGGATAAGTCAATTTGATTGATGAAAATTATTGAAACATATGATATATATTGTTAAAAAAACACCATGGACATGAATTAAAATTATTTAACTTAAACCTCCATCTAATTGCATGCATTGACCTGGTCAATCCTACCTGTAACATCAAATTATTTAGAAACAAACATATTTCTATAACTTCCACTCACTACCTTGACAAACCACTACCACTTAGAGATTTATAATAGAGTCCTATACCAAATAAAATAATAAAAATATATTAAACAAACCATTTTGGTCACTTTATATTTATATCTCTCTAATCAGGTCATTATAAGGGTTTTGGAGCAGTTTCCATTCTTAACGATTGTCCATACAACTTTGTCCCTTAAACCACTTATTAATATTTGTAAAACATTTTGAGGAAATTTTTCCATCTCTCCCAAAATTATTAGCTTCCCATCTAATTTTCACATGTGCCAATGAGCATCTAAAGTTCACTTTTGGGCTTTCCTTTCTTTACTTTACAAGCATAAGAGACCTACAAACATGTTTTCTTATTTCACCCTTAAAATCAGGACATTAGGATTTTTCAACACCCTTGAAACAAAATATTACACCTGAATCCATTCTCACATGTGCTCTATCACCTTGAAAACTCATCTTGACCCTTCATTAGGCCACACTAGGTTTTCGTGCATGCTAAGCCTTAAACTACCAGACACAGTTTAACCCTTGAACACACTTGGGAACTTATTTTACTGCTATAAAAAATTAATACACATTTAAAATTACATTATGCCAATATCATGTTCACATAAGTTTCACACTTCTTATCTCAATAAGCTACCAAGCCTAATCCTTCACACTAGGTTTCTTCCTGTAAGAGCTAAGACTCAATACCTAACCTTATTTACTCTGTAGATACACATTCCATATTAATAACATGTTAAAACACATTATCATATGTTATATAACTACTATGCACATCTTCTCAATAGATTTATCATCTTGATACATCATAACATTCTGCCAATACTCCATACAAAACTCAAGAATCTACTAGGCCATGTTTGAGCCATCATGAATACTTATCAAGCAACTTTACAAGATCACCTCTAGGACATCAATGACCTTAAACTACATTTTACATCAATGTATCAAGTAAAATAATAGAAACATACCTCAACACTTTAGTCACCCTAAAAAAAATTAGGGTTCAAAGAAATATCATGTAATCAACACTTTTCAAATACTTTTTCAAGGTGTTCATAGTAATATCCTCTCTTTTTTTAGAACAATTTTAATTCATTAAAATATATGACAATTATTTTATTTTTAAAATATTTTAATTAAATATCCATGGCTCTTTGAAATGTAACTCCCAATCAAGACAAATAATATTCATCAATAAGTGAAAGTTCCCCATGGAGTTATGAAGGTTATTTTACATTGATATTTTCTTTAAATTTCAATATGATTATAAATTAAAAAACCATCTAACATCAAAATAATTTCTAAACCTGTAACTGCTTAAAGAACTTGTTCCATAATGGGCAATAGATAGTTATCCTTAAGGAATGCTTGATTCAAATTCTTTAAGTCTACACAAAACCTAATTTATCTAGTCTTTTTATGAATTAGCACTATATGTTAGCAATCCATGTTGAATGATGAATAGGGAAAATAATTATTGAATTCAACATTTTATAAAGTTTTGAAAAGATTGTACCTATAATATTAGGGTTATTCTATCTTCTTTTATTTAAATGGCTTGACATCTGGTTTTAAAGGAACCATGTGTTGTATTTATTTTAGATGAAAAGACTTGATGTCTTCATATGAATGTGTAAGGATATTAATATATTTTTATAGTAAGCCAATGAATCTTCTCTTTTCTTCTGGTGAACAACATATACCCATATTTACCATCCTAGGTTATTGTTCAAATTCAATATTTACTTTGTCATAGTCTACTAAACTAAAAGTATATTTTTGAATACTTTACTTATGTCATGTTTATCAAAGAGTTATTCTAGTGATACCAAGCCTTTTGGAATTTTATTTATTTTTAATTTAATTGATCCATTTTCATCTTGTTCTTTAGCTAGGCCCTCTTCATAATTTTGAGAATAATATTCCCCGTATGATGAATATCTACCTTTAAAGTACAAGTTCCTAAATATATCAACTTTTTCAATAAAAGAAATTATTTATTTATCATTTTTTAAAACCTACCAGTTATCTAAATTGTTTGGTACACTAGGTTGATACATTAATTCTATTGTATATTTATCTATATTAATTTCTAAAAGTGGAATCAATAATGAAGTTGATATTGCAAGTGCATCTGCTTTGGATTTTTATTCACTTAGAATACCTTGAATGGATAAAGCCTTGAAATTTTATATATTGTCACAAAATTTATTATTGTAATGTTTCAAATTATCATTATTCACTTGATACCAAACTTTGAATTGTTTTATAACTAGTTATGCATCACCCAAGGTTCTCAAGTTTTTTATTCTTATTTCTTATGCAACATGTAATCCTAGCAAAAGTGTTTCATATTCATTTATGTTATTAGTGCATTCAAACTATAATTTGTAAGAGAAATAAGTTTTTTCTATACTTGGAGATATCAAGATAACTCCTGCACCAGAACCTATTGAAGATTAACTACCATCAAATTCCAACATTTAGATGTCATTGGGATCAGTTTCTATGATTTATGGCATATGCATACCCTTTTATGACATCAATAAATAATTGATTATACCTTCATCTTCATATAATATATCTGCTCTGGTGTCATCAATTTTTTATATGGTGTACATTTTTAATTTTGGGTTGAGGTATTATTTGATTCCTTTATCTAGAATCATTACATATGACAAATATAACTGAATCTCACCACCAAGTTATTTAAAAATATATATTTTCAAGAGAATACCATAGGCTATTAGGATATCAGTTACTATAATTTTGATTTTTATCCTTTTCTATAGGAAAGATGTGAGGGCAACTTGTTCATCTTTTATTTGGCCAAATAATAGAAATTTCTTAGCTTCCATGGAATAACAACATCCAAATTTTATTTGGCAAGTTAGTCTAAGGGCATGGGAAACTTTATTAGGCATTGAATTATCTAAGGCTCTTGTGTCAATGATGCAATTACTAACTTTACATCCTTTAAGGAATAAGGAGATGTAAAAAGGATCAACCTTATTTGATTTGGAAATCACAATAGCCATAAAGTTTATTAGATTAGAAGGTGGGGTGGCTAGTATTCCTTTGGCATTAACATTATTTCGAGTAGGATTTTTACCCTTGATAAACTTTACTAGCCTATCTAGTTGATCTGGGTATGTTCTTAAATATTTAGCTTGTGGCATTTATATTTTAGCCTTATTGACATGTTTAATTATGTCAAAAATATGAAAACTAGAAGAATAACCTTTTATATTTTTAGATATAATGATATTATTGATAGGAAGATAATGTTTTGGATAACCAATAGTGGCATTCATGGAGTACTCACCTATTCTAGCTATTGGTTAGTTTCCTTTCATCTATCCTCAAAGAGTTGATCCTCCTGAAAGAAAACATTTTGGAGATTCTTTTTGTCCATTATTTTATTTCTTTATCTAATTCTAAGCTCTTATGAATATAGTGAATGGATGACTATTATTGTCTCCAATATTATCTGCATAATCATCTTTTTCTGAATTGTATTTTAGGAACACATTTGCAGAGTCACCACCAAGTTCCTCAATTTCACACTCTTGAAGATCTAGATTTTCTTATTCATTTTCTTCTTCTAATTCCTTGTATCAAAATATTTATTCTATTTTTAACACAACATTCATAAGTGTATTTACATTTTTTTGAGGAGGAGTTTCTAGCACAAGCTTTTACTAAGGCTCTTGTAATCAAGAATAAGTCCCTTTAAAAGGTACAAAATTTATTCTATGAATATATTGATAAGGAGCAGTGATAGTTTTTTGTGGTAATTATTTTTCAAAGTTGTTATGTCATTGCCAATTTTCTATAAAATTTGTTTAGTAGATGATTGATATCTATTCCATATTTTTCCTTTTGACAGTTCTTTTTTAATTTTTACATCCATTATCATATCATATTTGACTTCAACTTCCAATGTTTTCACTACATTAAAATTAACTACCCTAGCCCTTCTCAGTTGATAACTCACCTCTGGAAATTATGAATTGATGAAGAAGCATTACTGATTTTCATCAGTAGGTTTGGCAATTACTAGGATTTTATGTAGTAACTTTTTGAATTTATCTACAAAGTATCTCATAATGCATGTGCATCTTTTAGTGGTTTGAATTTACTTTCAAACTTTGTTTTCATATCATTCCAAATTTTTATAGCTCTTAGAGGGAGATTATAAAACCAATCTGTAGCTCCATTATAGAGAGTTTAAACAAATAGTCTCACTAAAATATCTTCATGTTCAACTCCTAGAACTCCACATGCTATAGAAAAATTAGTAATGTGTTCATCTGAATGTTTCTTTCCATCACCTAGGAATTTCAAAAAGTTTTTCCATGAACCTCTTGAAATTTTATGTAGTAATCCCAAAGCTAATGGACCAATCATGTTACCCCATGGCTGTGCCATCATTAGAAATATTACTTGTAATAGGATAACAATTCCTGATATAAAAAGAGATTGAATTGAAATTGTTCCTCCTTGAGACTATTTATCTTTCTTAGGAGTTTAAGGAAGGCTTATTTATCTCTTGAGTTTACCTTTTTGTTATGGATTCAACCTGAAACTTTAAGATTCTTATAATTTATAAAAAAGATCAATCTCACCTTTAGACTTACTAGCTCTAGTGAATATTTTCTCTACTATTTTTAAAAGAATTATTGTTGATAAGGATATTTCCTAAATTAAATAATTCTTTGTGATATTATTCATTATTGAATTCTTCATATAGCTAGTGCTTTATCTATTTGTGTCAAAACTACACGATCCTATTCTTCTTCTAGAGCTTCAATAGCTCTATAAAAATGTGTTAAAATAGTTATATTATCCCAAGGAAATGATCTTAATTCTAACTAAATATATTCTCGAGTTTGACTCAACCAATCAATATTTGGTTGAAGTACCAGAGTCTAAGGTGCAGGGATGGTCATGAGAATAAATTTTGACTATGAAAAGTCCCTGAGTAGCTATATGAATTACTCTTCATGTTTATTTTATTATTTGCCTCCTAGAATCAATTTTATTGTTTCTTCAAATAATGGTTACATGATCTTATTTTGTGTTTATTAATGTAATGATAGTGTTGAATTGAGTGTAACTTGTTTTATTATTCCAAGCTAGTTGTCGAAGACTTGAAGAAATATCTTCTTCTACTGATTTTATCTATTTCAAACCAGGTTGATGATTAGGATTTTGAAGAGTTAAAATGTTCATGAAGGAAACTTATTGATTTTTAATTGCTTGCTCAGTTTTATAAGCTTCTCTATGTGAAATAATTATTTATACTCTTTTTCCTTGTTCAAATTCTTGATTTAAGAATTCCAAGGTAATTTGAAATTGGGTAACAAAAAATATATCAAAATCCTAGGAAAGTTATCTAATATGTGATTTAATATCCAACTATTTAGACTATTTCAAATATATCTCAAGTTTATAGAGTGGTCCTTGAGTTGATGGCAAATTCACATAGACCAGTATTTCAAAATGTAGGTTATGCGAAGGAATCAAAATTATGCCCCATGATGGGTGTCAAAAATTATTTGTGTGAAAATTTGTATGGTAGACAAATTAATGTTTCTTGTCAACTATCAAGGGAAAAATTCCCTCTCCTATTACTAAGTAGAGATAACTTTATTTAAATCCTAAAGGATGCAGTAAAGTCAAGTATTTATAGCAAAAATGAATTTCATCAGGGTAGTACTTGTAATTAGAAAGAATGAAAAGGCTAAAGAATGGGAAAACATGACAGAGATATCTAAAGGAGAGAAATATGTTTTGAAAGATTAAAAAGATAACATAACCAACAAGACAAACTCAAAAACTTATTGAAAATGTCAAATAAATTAGAATATGATCTTTGATGGGAAACATCTATCATTCAATGGATAGGAAAGACATACATACATTTATATAAAAAAATATACAACATAAACCAAAGTAATCACATAAATTATAATAGAAAATAATTACCACTCTATATTTCCTTGATAAAAATTAAATAATTACTCTCTGACTCCATCGAGATCTCACAAAAATAAAAGTAGCAAATATATATTCGAAAAGAAATATTATAATGCAATTTCCATAGTTTTTTTGACTAGTTTGTAACAACTATGAAAACATTTTGAAAATAAAGATTTGAATACACGTAAATAGTAGATACATACATTATATGCATATAAATATTAAACACAAATTTTGAATAGTCTCTTTGTATTGATCTTTGATGGATTGCAAGTACAATTTCCACTTTCAAAAGTTCTCTTAGAGGTTTCTAACTATCAATATCCTTAAAAATGATCCCCCAACTTGTATTTATAGATTTAAATAGGTGGTTATGGAGCATAACCAAATTTTTTACATATTTAAGGAATTTTAAAAATATGTTAGTGAATTTACACAACTTGAAATCTATAAAAATCAGTTGAGCAATTTGTACAACTTGTAAAATAGTTTTAGTGTTTTTACAACTTGTAAAAGTATGTTAGAAAATTTACATGACTTTAAAAAGAGCAATGGTAATTTTCACGACTCAAAATTTGAAAACAATTAATAAAATTAAAGAAATACAATATGCAAATCACTAATAAAGAATATGAATTGAAAATCTTAAGTTAGAAGATTGGTCAAAGATTATTGACAAATCAACTTGCTTCTTCATCACTGAGAATGATGGGAGTTTGCTCTTTCTATTATCTTATCTTATTTTTCTCATTCTGATATTTATCAAATTTATGCAAGATCTCAAGAATATTTTATTCATAAAAACCATCTAATTATGTGAAAGCTATATCCACATCATAATGTAGCTTTATCATTTTATCAGTTCTTCCATAAAGTCTCTTTACCATATCATTGATATTATCTAATTTGAGTTGGTATTTGATCAACCTCTAAATTGATTTAGAATTAAATGTTGATTTGGGAGTTAGAATCTCCTCAATGTTCTTATCAAATTGATTGATGACAATATCTAGAGAAACTACCTTACTATCATCATAAATGATTGTGCAATGCAGTTTTTGAAGTCCTATTCTCTCAACAATATCCTCTCCCCCATGGATTTAGAATCATAAAAAAAAAATTGGTAACTTTTTTGATGATGTGAATTATAAACTTTTTAGCTAAAATAAGTTTAGTAAGGTATATAATTTCATATTTCTTAATGATTCCTTCTTAAGCAAGATCATTTGAGTCAAAATTAGAGATTTATTTTAACTCAAGAAGCAATTCATTCCATTTATGCATTTACTTCATATATTTATCTTATACTTTTATTATAATATCATATTTTGATTAGATCTCAAAACATAGATCCATTATAGTCTTGATAGAATTGACTCCATGTTGTAGGATTTATACAGACCATTCCTTTTTTGCTTTGCCCATATGCCTAATTTATTATACAAAATTTAGTGTTTCTATTTCTATAATTTGATGAATAATTGAATAATAAAAATAAATTGGCTTTATTAATTTCTAAACCACTATTGTCAACTATTGAACTTTTTCTTTAAGCTGATCTTTATTTTCTTTATCATGATCCATATTTTCAAACAAAGTGTCAATAGTTGTTTAAGCATCTTCCTTTATTCAATCTCTTTTAGCTTTTCCCAAGTTTATTTTTGATATTTGATAGTATGAAGCAATGACACTATTTTTATCTCTTTTTGCAAGGAGAACAACTAATTATACATATTTATTTCCCTTTTTTCTTTGATTATCTTTGTCAAAGTTTTGGTATTTTTGACTATCCATGGAGGAAGAGAATTTATTATACTGAAATCAATCTCTTGGAGTTCCATAATTTTCTTTATTTTTTTAAAACTTCATTAAACTAATTGATAATCTCAACATTATCAAGAGATTGTTGAATTTGAAAAAAATCAAATTTTATGGAGATTTCATGAGAAGGGAGAATAGTTTCTTAAGGTTGGGCTTCCTTTGATATTATATCATCTTTCTTTTTTTCAAGAAAATGACTTAGAGTTTTGGGTGAAGGCTTAGAAACCAATTTAAAATTTTCTGTAAGATGTAAAGACAAAGAACTATCAGGTTGATTAAGGGATGATGGTAACAATGAAGAATTAGATGAAATAAAGTATTGAGTAATGTTCATTACCAATGTTTAATATTAAATAAAACTTTCAAGAGGGACATCTTTATAAATAGAGATAATTGGATAACAAGAATATTTCTTTCCAAACATTTTGATTTTTAGTTTCAGAGCTATGGTGCTAAAAGCAGTTGTTGAGATAATTTACTTTTTAGTTTCTTCCTCTATTGTAGGAATGTCTTCACTTTAATTGGTTTCTTGAGATGTTCCAGCTCCAATTTGTTGTTTTTTATGAAAGCTTCCCAATTTTAGCTTCTATTGTTGTTAGTGGTGGGAACCCTTCTTAGTCAACATTGACTCATCTATCTTTAAACCATTTTCAATGTCCTTTTAATTACACCTTAGTTATATTCACAATAGAGGTTGATTCTTTGTTGCTTTAATCAACCTTGTTGCTTCAGATTCAAGTTTTTCTTTCTGATAATTAGGATCCAATGTATCCTCATCATCTAAGATTTTCGTAGGTACTATTGTAATCTTAAATGCATTAACCTATTTTAATTTTAATCATGAACATTTTTATATCCTCTCATCTTTTCCATCATTACAATCCATCCAATAGTCTTCAAAATAAGGTGCATGTTGATATGAATAAATAACAACATGTGACACTAAACCTCTTATATCAAATGAAGTTATACTTTCAAATAGCCTTAAAGTAACACACATCATCTCTGATTCAAATGTATTTACTTTAGTTAATGATGAGCATGTGTACCTACCTATGGAGATAACAAACTTCACTCCAGCTTTATTTTTACTAGCTAACAATTTATGATTTTCAACCAATTGTCTCACCAATTCCATTAAATCATATTTGTTATCAACATACCTAGAAATAATATATGGTGAAAACTCACATCCATAAACCCTTATATAAGAAAAAGTTGAGAATTGAATCAACCAAACTCCCCATATAGAAATATCTATCATTGCCTTCACATATATTCTCAATTTATAGGGTTATCTTTCAAACATTTAGATGATATAATGAAGGAATTCATGATTTCCTCTTTAAAATTGACAATAACTTTATTTTAGGGTGATTTTTGGGCAGAACTCATACATATATTTGGATTCTTTATGTTTCTTACCTAATTCAATCCACCATAGAATATTCTCTTGGTAACTACATCGAATAGATATGAAGTCATGTATAATCTAGATGTTATTTTGAATTCAATTAACTACTTATGGATTGAGTCATTGATCAAATACCCCTAATTGAAGTATTAATTATTTTGATGAATAATCCATATGTATTTATACATCTAGGTTTGGAAGCTCCTTGTATCCAGCTATTATCACTTGGATTTTCACCCTTTGAGGAGATATAAAATCCCTCCTCATCTAAGTGGCATAATGGAATCACCTTTAGGCTTTTGGGTAGCTTAAGAAATGAGGTGAATCTCTAGATAGGGCTAGCTCCCTTGATGTACCACTTTAGATTGTAACTACTAATAAACTTGGGGGTGAAAAGGGAGAAGGATAACTGAAAGCAAACTAATATAAGGGAGGTGATATACCAAATAACATGATGACATCCAACCATATGTATATTACACTTGAAATCAAAGGATAAATTAAAATACACTTTTCCAATCTTCATCTTCTCACATAAATGCTATCCCTCCTCATCTAAGTGGCATAATGGAATCACCCCTAGGCTTTTGGGTAGCTTAAGAAATGAGGTGAATCTCTAGATAGGGCTAGCTCCCTTGATGTACCACTTTAGATTGTAAATACTAATAAACTTGGGGGTGAAAAGGGAGAAGGATAACTGAAAGCAAACTAATATAATGAGGTGATATACCAAATAACATTATGACATCTAACCATATGTATATTACACTTGAAATCAAAGGATAAATTAAAATACACTTTTCCAATCTTCATCTTCTCACATAAATGCTACATTGTGAGGTTATGGATGAATGTGAAAAGCTAGGAGGACTAGATAAGAGGCCTATGAAGGTAATAATGAATATAATAACTCACTCAAACCATGAACATATATTGGAACACTTCACATGCCTTGCAAAAAGAGGCTAAAAATAGGTGAAAGAATGGAACAACATGATAGGGAATCCATAGTTTTCACTAAGCAAGATTCATCATAAAATTTAATAAACTAATAAAAATCATAGAGGAGGTAAAACTAAGTTATCTTATTGATAAAAAGGTATACATTTTAGTAGGTCTTTTCCATACTTAGGTGTAGCATCCATACAATGGCCAAAATGGCTAGTTTTTATAGAACTTCAGGGAGAGAGAAGAAGAGAGAAGTACAAGGGTCAGAAAGACACTTGCAAAGATAATAAAAGGATTTACCTATACATTTGAATATGTTATGGGATGAAACATTCAATTTTATGAGCTAGAAGTGTCAATCTAAGTCATAAACTTCATGAAAAATGGCAAGAAACTCCTCATTCTAGCTTAAGAAAATAGCCTACATGATTAGCCCTATTTGAAAACCTTATAACTAATTATTATCAGGTCCAATGCTTGTAATATAATGGGATGATATCATAGATACATCTCCATGCATTTTTTTAGGCTTGATCACTTGGAATCACTTGAAAAGGAGCAATCATCACTTGTTATCTAGAAAATTGAAATTACATGCACCCTGCACACATAGATTCTAAAAAGAGATCATTTTCTCATGAAAATATGTGTGAGGAAGTTAATTATAGATTTAAATAAACTTAATGGCCTTATAATCACTAGTGACACCTTAAAAGACCATTCACTTGAATTTTCATGCTTCTCACTAACTTGTCTAATGGGCCATTTTTGACTGATTGAGTTGAATCACCTAGTTTGGGCATTTAAGATAAGTTTCAAGGCATAATAGTGATATGGATAGTTATCTTAAGTCTTAATATTTCCATCCATGTGATTTTATTCTCTTGAAACTTCCTACAACCTATAAAACACACAAAATAGTGATAAAAGCCTTATTTTTGCCCCCATCCATACAAGTTCATACAGCTAGCTACCATGTGAGGGAGATTGAGTTATTTCTATATAAGTTCCAATAGGTTTCATGATCATACTATTCCATTATATGTTATTTTCAACTTGATTTTGTCCAGTGGGTTCTAGCTAAGGGTTTAGTAGGGTTTACGTTTGTTTTCCTTCTTAAGGTTGGTTCATAAAGTTTGGACATCCAACCTTAAAAATAAAATCATAAAAGTGATATTAAATGACCCTATTAACATACCTAATCTCTTTATATTTCCATTCATAACTTCAAGGGAGATGTGAGCATTTGAATATGGCCTATTTGAGATTGTTTATTCCATTCCTACATGTCTTAGTTGGTTTTGGGTCAATAATGGCCCTCCTAATGATTTTCATAGTTACAAATGGCTTAAAATTATATTATTTATTCCTATAAACATGCTTCCATATGTTGGAACCTATATCTAGTGATAGGAATATATCTAACTTGTTATTTGTATACTAGGTCTTAATGTGCCTAATATGCATGTCTATAATTTTGAGCACAAATGATCCTTTTAATGGTTTTTCCATACCTCCAAAGGATAAAAAAACATAAAAAAATACTCCCATATACATTTTTAAATCCACTGTAAATCTTAATTTATGTGAGAAGTTATAGTGACTATCAATTTGGCTTCTAGGCCAAAACCTTACACCTTAGACATGATTGCAACTCTTGGTGTTCAGACCACCCTATTTGTTTTTTTCTCTATATTATAATTTATAATGATTGATTTAGTTTTTATTCATCTTCACAAACTTCATTTAATGATTCACTCAAATTTTGGTTCATCTCTTTGCTCCCATTCCTCAAAACTGCCAGTTTTGTGCATAAGGGGAGTGCCTTCTATCTGAGACAAAATAGAGGGTACTCCCTTATTCTCTCAGAAACTCTTTATTGTTTTATTAGATTATAAAATTGGTATATACACTCTACAATAAATTTCATCCTTTTTTCAAATAATTTGACCTTCTAATCTTCCACAAAACCAAAATAGACCCTTAACTAGGTAGACTATGCATGATTTCATCATAGGGATTGTGCTTTATTTGTTTTAAAATATTCTTATATTAAAAACCAAATATGATAGTGTCATAATTTTTTATTAATAATTATTAAGGTTTCTTTATCTTTAAAATAATTTAAACCTCTTATGTTTTCCCTCACACCTTAACTGATCCAGCCTGAGTGTCCCTTTGATTATGTTTTAAATAGTGAAAATTATAGGTTTCTTATCACATTTTAGCTTAATAAAGATGTTATAAACGTCCCTAGGGTCCTATAGGGTAATTTTATGCCTTTCATATCCATTTTTAACCATCTTCATGTCATATCTACCTCAAGGAAATCAACCTCTTTATTTTCTGCCTATTGACTGAGACTCCTTATAATCTAACCTTGTTGTAGGTGTCTATTGGCCTCCTAAGACTTGGGTGTGATGTTTGAAAAACTACCATAATCCCCCTTTGATTAAAAAAAATACATGTTTGAATTTTCACTTCTTATTTTTTCCTAGAGCACTACTTTAGGCCTTGAGAATGGATCACTAGTAGGCTGAGGTACTCTGCCCCTTTAGACTCTACTTATAGGTGATGTTTGTGTGTTTAAGACCTTGCCATAGAGTGTTATAACCTTCCTTGAAATTTTAAAATACATTTTCATCAATGATATATTTTTATTTCTCATAATTTTAAGTGGATTGTTTCTAAGATCAGTCTTAATCAGTCAACTGTATACCTTTGTTTTCTCTTCAAGGGATGTTTCTTATAGGTATGCACTGACACATTTGAACTTTAGTCATGATGTAAAGATATTTTGATAACCATTGATAGCTTATCAACATTATATTCACATTTTAATTGATTTTCATGTGATAAAACACAATCAAATTACACTTCATGGGTCATTGTCTAATGGTCCTATTGTAGGTGGATGTCTCAAGCCCTGTGTATGGATTGAGGTGTGAATGGAAACAAGAACCAATGCATCATTCCCCTTGAGTGGAATATTACATAAAAAATTCTATCTTACATCATGTAAAACTAATCCATCATGAAACATGATCTAATACTACCAATTTGGATGAAAAGGCCTATTATGGCTCAGACATGTAGGTAACACTAACTGAGTTTAGTGTATAAAATCACAACTTTGGACCCTCAAACATCTAACATTCACTAACTCTCTTGACTCCACATTTTTAAATTATCTTCTCATTCATGGATAATATAAGGTTTAACCATTATTTCCCTTCAAAACTATTTATATCCCTATTATAATATATCAACAAAAAGATAGAGGGCTTTGTCTTAGCTGCTTGAAGGATTTATTCTCCAAAACTATAGTCATCAATACTTGAAGGTTCCTCCAAATTTTCTTGTACTATAGTATCCTAAATTTACATGTTTGGATCCTTATATCACGTTATAAACTCATAAATGGTTTCATTACTAATTTTGGCTTCTTTATAGAACATCTCATATCCCTATATAGCCATCTGTAGGTGAACAAAATCATGCATATAAGCATTTGAAAAGGAAAATAGATAGTGAGAATTGTATGTTTCAATGGTGTTTGTACCTTCTAAAAAATTTAAAAATTCATTTCAAAATCTTAAAATACATTAACATAGCTCAACACTTATCTTTAGCATGATTGGTTCTATGAGGACACCTGTAGGTGGCTATTCAAAAGGGCATACTATATGTAAGTGTTATATATGACTGTGACAGCCTTCTACAAGCTCTTTAGAGGTTTATAATTATTTTTAATTGATTAAGGTAATTATTAAAACTTTTTAAAAATAATTAAGAATCTATAAATACTATACATACCTCCATTATACGTGGTTTAATCATGGCAACAAGTGAAAAATGAGCTAGGAGTTGACTAGGTATGACAATAGACTGCAAACTTGTGAAAATGTTTTAGAAACGTAAGTTATAAAGTTGAAGGTAAGAAAGATAACACTATAAAAATGTTACAGGTCTTATCATAATCTCCCAAAACCATGAACAAGCATGAATCTCCTGAAAATAATGAAAAATTGCTTGTTGAATTTAAAAGAGATCAGTCTACAAACTTGAAGTGATTTTCTCATCCAAACATCATAAACATAAAAAAAATAATGGATAACATCTAAGGGGGAATTAAAAATCATTTGGAACAAATATGAACCATTATATTGTACAAAAACTCTCAAACCAAAGGAAAACCTATAGAGTGCACAGATTTACAAGTAGATTTGCACAATCAACTTCAAATAGATTATTCATAAAGAAAATTTGATCAATACTTTGAATATTGTTATGTAATTGAATTTATATTATTTTATTACCACCTCCCAAAATAATTTGAGCTGAAACCTCATGAGTTGTCTGTACCAAGAAAAAACCTAAAGATCACTTCAACTTGCCAAGAAGGGTGAAAATGGAGAAGAATGGTTTTAAGAAAAAAATGGAATTTATAGATCAAACCAAACATTTATTTGAGCTAAATAATCTTAAATTACATCCCTTGACCCTATCTCATGTGGCACACTTCCCAAGGAGGTCGTACAAGTGTTATTTCTCTCTTTTGGTCAAGAAAACTACCCTTTCTTATGCATAACTTACCATATTTTAGTTATGTTAGCTAATAAAGACTTTTAGTGACACATGTGGAATGACATCATCTTTTTACACCTTCACATTTCCCAATAAACCCGTATAAATTATTAAATGCACCTTTTTAACCCCTAAAATGACCTAAAATGATAAATAGACATAAAAACTAATTGACCAAAGCCAATATAACATTAATTGGCATTAATTGAACTATAATACACCCCATGACAATCATATTATACCCCCTATAGACCTAAAAAGTTAGGTTTTTACCTATAGGTTCCCTAATTTGACTTAAAAGTCAAATTTTGTCAACACCAACTCCACACCACTCTATGTAAGAGTGTGATCATGTCATTCACTTCATTCATGAAATCAGGCTTGGAAATATTATTTGAGAGACTTGTATATGTATTCTTAGGTTTCATGAGCCATTAATTATTCACCCATTTTGCACAAGAATTGATGATATCATCCTATAATTTTTGAGTTGAAGTGAGAGATAACTCAACATATGATTCCCATTATATAAACTATAATAAATTATTAGTATGTTCTAGAGCTAAACATATGACATATTAGCCTATGGGATTCAACACTTACCTTTTCTCAGGGTCATAATGTTCAACTACAGTCAAGACTAGTTCTAGGCATTATACCAAAGTTGGAAAAATAACTATACTTGTTAATCCACTATCTTGCATACTTTCACCATAATCCATTTTATGCTCCTCATTATTTTTTTTAAAAAGTCTTCCATGTTGATATGTTCTATGTCAATATCAGTTATATTCTCAACATTTAAATCCAAGATTTATGAGGTAATAACACCTTGGAACAAGTATTTCATCTTTGATCCTTACTCTCCATATAAAATTTTATTTAGAGTACATTTAGTGGGGGTCTTAAATGTTGACATCTAAGAAAATTACACCACCTGAGTGATAAACCCTGTACTTCACTATACTTGTAAAATATGATCTATTGAAAAATTACTGAAAAACCTTGTTTCTAAAAGAAATTGCTCATAAGAGTGCTAAAATATAAGGAGGTTGTCTGTAAGATTTTTAAGTTTTAGAGGTAGTGTTAACACTATCATCGAGTTCTGACAGTTGTGTTAGCATGTTTATCAGAGTTTTATAGGTTTGTAAATAGGTGAATCATGACTTAATAAAGTTTCAAAAAAAGTGGGCATGACCCAAGGAGAATAAAAATAAGATAAAAAAGATCAGATAGAGAGAGAAAAATACTGGGGATATGAAGTGGAAAATTTCATAGGACTTAGCAGATTTCAAGCTAGGGTTTGAGATTTTGAGAAAAAAATTAATTATTTATAAGACCCAAAAATGTAAAATAAGGTGTATACAAAGGGAATTGCAACTGATCTATTAATCAATCTTATCTCATAGAAGATAAATATGACTTATAATTTTCATTATTGATACATTAGATATTCGAGGTCATGACCAAAATAGATTTGCTAGACCTAACTAAGGGATGTTTTACCACAATAACATCACTAGATAAGGTTCTAAAATCTATAGTCAAGAAACACCATGTAATAACCCTATCTAGGTCCTATGAATTCATATTCACAAAGTATATGCAAAGTAAATAAATGTCCAATCTAGTGTTAACCAAAGCTTGTGGCATAAATGGGGGTAATAAACATAAAAAGTAAACATGCATAAGAGAATCTTAGTTAAGCTATGTATAATTAAAACCCTAATTCATGGAGAGAGAAATATATTCAAAAGAAATTACTTATGATACTTCTATCTACTAAAATAGAGGAGTAAATTTAGATAACTTATCTTGAAGATGAACCCATCAAGACTCAATCTCTCCCTTATCCAAAGGTGTTTTACAAGAGGTTGTTGTGGTTTGTAAGGATAATAAAGAAAGGCCAAATCATCCAAGACTTTTCCATAAGACAAATTTATTCTCCAAGTATAAACCCTAAAATATAATTCCTTGAGTAGAATGGCAAAAAATCAGAGTGTAAAGAAGCCCAAATGAATAATTGACTCCTTGTCTCTCTAAGAAATGGTGAAATGAATGTGTATATATAGCTAAATCTAACCTTAAACCTTCTAAAACTTTAGCCAATAGGGTCATCCCAATTAAATCTATAATGCTAATTGATAAAAATAATTTATTTCCTGGTCTAGGTCATCCAAGGCCAACCTAGACCCATAACATGATTTTAATAATTTGAATACAACGTTAGCCCATGCCAATAATGTAATGTAAACTATCAAATAGGGTTTTAGGCTTAAGAAGGTGGTGAAATACTTGGAGGAGTGTGAAAGAAAGGAGGCAAGGCTTAAGGAAGTGCATAATGGAGGTTTATGTAGATAACAAGTCGTATTATAGGGGATAGCAATCTTGCAAAGCACTAATGGTCTATCCATTACTTTCCTAGTGTACCCTTTAAGGCATGCACTTAGAGAAATTAAGACTTGATAGGTTATTGTAAGAGAAAAAAACATCAATAATTGATAAAGTTTTAAAATATTATATTTATACATATTCCCCATTTGAAGCTCATCACATGTCACTTAGGTGCAAAATGGGATGGTGCTTTGAGAAAAGAACATAGCAGCACACAATGTTGAAGCTGAATAAATTGTAGTATTTTAAAACATAAAATAGCTAAAAGTAAATGACTGAAAGGAAAATAATTAAAAATAAAATTAATATATGCATACTTTTACTTACCTTTATTGTTGGATGGTTTTTTGTTGTGTTGGTAGTTTTGATTTTGGAGGGCATAAATACTACTTTAGACAAACCCAAGGTTACAAAACTAAAGAGCAAAAACAAACAAACACAATAAATCCAAGATAACTAGCATTGTGTAGGCAAGGCATACTTGGAAATTTAGTAAAGATAGGATGATAAATTCTAAGTTAGGACCAAATAACCAACTCAAAAATTAGAGTAAATCGGGTAACTGAAAAGCCAAGGTTATTAAATGACCAAAAAACTCAAACAAATAAACCTTAAGTATGAAAGGAAAATAAAGTAAATCAAACCAAGGATACATGTCAAAATGGTAATTAAACATCACTGTGAAGGTAGTAACAATCCTTACTTTAAAAAATATGGGCAAGCAAAGGTAAAACAACATTCATGAGTGAGCACTAACAATTCTTACTCAATCATCAATGGAAAAAATCTATGAAATGGAAACAAGATTGGTGAGTGATAAGTAATAAGCCAACGTCACTCAATAATGGAAAAATTACATTAATGCAGGGGCATCCTCAAACTAGGCCACTTTTGATGCATAAGGATAGTTAAGTGTCCCAAGGGTTGTGTTAAGTTGATAAGGAGTCATGATTGTAAGTTAAATTTGAATTTGAGTCTAAAACAAGTTTTCCCACCCTTATATCTAATTTTAAATTTCAAAATTTTAATGAGATTTTAATAGTGTGTTTGGGTCTACAAAGGCATGTAAGGGACAAAGTTGTGTAAGGGATTCCTATAGGTCATACAAGAAGGATAAAAAGGGATGTATTATTGAGAGATTCATGTGGTAGTGAAAAAAGGTTTAAGGTGGCAATGAGAGTTGTAAGTATAAATCCACCACCCTACATGGGTGAATAAAAGGAGTTTGTTTAATCTAAGAAATTATTGTGTCTTCTTTAAGATTTTAAGTGTGTGAGTATAAGGTATAGAGTGTGTGTGGTTCGAGATAGGGAGTATGAGAGGAGAAAACAAGGAAGACAATGTTGAGAAAAGGAGTGAAGGTATACCAAGATAATGTATAAGACTATGTGAGTCATTTTGTTATTGTTGTCACCAAATCTTTCACCCTAGAAGAAGTTGTTTAAGCTTCTTCTAGATTTGTGTAACATGGGAACATTTCCAAGTATGTGGGTGTACCTATATTGTAAATGAATTTCTAGATTTACGGGCTAGCTCCTTAAATGTATCTTGAAATGCTCTTATCTATGCCAAATTATTACTTATGGGGGAAAAGAGTAAGATATTGCATGAATTGAACCTATTCTAAAGGATATGATGCACTAAATGTTTAAGATCCATTCTCAAGATTGAACTCATTAGCACATTAATAAATTATGAATAGAACTAATGCAGTGTCTACAATGGTTTCCAAGAAATAATGCTTCACCTAGAGATAAATTTCATGGACTTAGTCTAGAGGTAAATGAGGGTAAGGCTTTATTGGAAGCACTTACAATAAACTATCCACTCTATACCTGAGACATCAACCTTGAGACATTTGAGATGACCTGCAAGAAAATTTTATTAGCACTTAGGTTGAACTTGGACCTACAAAGGGAAGATGACAACCACTTTTGCATATCAAACAAATAAAAACACTAAGTAAATATTAGAAAACAACTAAAAAATGCTTTATTCATTACTCCAAGAGGTTCAAAATATAATTTTTGGTAGAGTCTAGTCATAATAGCCTGAGGGATGTTTAAAAATAGCTTAAAGGCTATATTTATAGAAGAAAGGGCCTTTAGAGAGAGAGATATTGGTGCTAAAAGAGTAACTAATGAGCTCAAATCCATTTAAACCATATTTATAATTTATTTATGTTCATTCAAGCTTCTCGATTGACCCAGGTTACTTCAAATGGTTGCACAGTTACATTATTCCCTCACTCATGTTCCCTGATGGGGTCAATGGTGGGATCAAGTTATTTTGAGCTAGGTCTTGGCATCAGTTTAGTTACAACCATCAAATCAATTTTTTAGATATTTATCCTAGTGTTAACTACTCTTTACTAGTTCATTTTGGCATATAAAATTGGAGAGAAGCATCCTTTTCTTGTAGTTGGTCCTGGAGATGAAACCATTGGGGTCTACATGTATGCCTTCATGGCATCCTTTAAAATTTTATCTCTTATCGAAACTGTGTCATGATTTAACTCATCCCCATGTTCATAGGTCCACTATAGATGGAAAACAAATATTAGACTATTGGTTTTCCTATAGTCATTATGTCGATACTGACCTATAGACTATATAGCCACCTTTCTTGATTATATTAGGTCCAAAATAGACCCATTCTATCTTAGTAGGAACCAATAGTTCACCATATGCAAGGATCTTACTTTTTAAAATAGTGAACATAGTCACATAATGAACCCTACATGACATAAACCCTCAAGCTAGAGGTCCATATTAAGCTTTAATGGTGATCCTTTTAAGTCTTTTAACCTAACTACTTCAATATGTCCCTTTAATGGTGTATAATTGAGCTCCAATGGTGATGGGATGACCTTGCAATACTTATTTATTTTTGTCATAAACTTGCCCTTTGGTTTGACTTTATTTATTGAAAATTACTCAGGCCACTAAAAATACTCCAACCTATCTTTATTCCCATTGGATTCACAGATCCTCGCTATCAGATCTTAGCTTTTTGACTTTTTATGCATCACTAATCTCCTTGGTACAAATGAATGCAGACCATTGATTTTCTAACATGAAGATATTTTGACATGTTGACTCGATCTCTCACTATTAGATCAAGGTATATGATTGAACACAATCCCTTAGATTTGCCTAGATTTAAAAATAAATGGATATTTATTATGGTCCAACTTTAACATCTACGTGATCATCATTTTACATCTATAGGACCATCATTCACGTCTATGTGATCATCAAATTTAAGATCCTAATGGGTTTTTTAGATAGCTTAAAGTTGACATCTGTGCAAATGTATCCCATTTTTTGACCAACTTTAAATCCTTGGTCTGGAAGCAAAAATGTCATGGAGGTACCAAATTAGTAGGAGTTGTTCTTGATACTAAAAATATTGTGTCCACTTGATTCTCTAGTTAAAGGATCTTTCTAATTTTGTTTTAAAAATGTTCAAGTGATCTAACCTATGTATTTTGAATGATGTATACATGACTATCATTGATCATTTTAATCTAAATGGTTACTTGTTGAGGCTTGAATTTGATGCTCGCATGAATGTCTTGTTCTGCATGGCCCACTTTTAGGACTTAGGTCTTGAGATAGCCAGCTCGTTAAGACATGAAACTTGCATAGCATGTTCTAGTAATCAATAACTTTGATTGTATGTTCTCTTTTGGTCACATGAGGACACCTGAGATTATTTATAAAATGCACAACCAAGCAGACTAGTGTGTTTGTATGTGACATTTAGGACATCATGGCCCCTTAGACTTGACAAGATAAAATTTGAAGGCTTAGATCTCAAAATAAAAGGCTCATCGAGATATGAAACTTGTAGATAATGATCTTAGAACTAAGGAAATTGATCTCCCCTATTTTGGTGGTCACGTGAGGATTTTTAAGCATACTTATCAATTTCACAAGTAAGCTATCCATTTTGGTTTTTCATGATGTCTTAATGATGCTTTAGCTTCACAAAGCTTGTTCTTAAACTTTTTTAGCTTTGAATTAATTCTTGACACCTATGTAAACTTATCCTTGATCTTGAATTATGTTAATCACCATGAAGACTTGTTTGGATCCTTCTATTTTCCCTATAGATTAATTAGAATTCACTTTAAGCAAGCTTAAAGTGTTTTAAAAGCTTTGTGATCAATGTGAGACCATTAAACCACTCATTTCATCCAAAACTTTGTCCAAGACATTTGATCATTTGATCAATTAGGATCTCTACTTCTTTCTCTAGATCAGAACCTCTAAGAGACTACACTGCATCCAAGTAGTTTAATATGTGGGGCAAAATTGGCCAACATTTTTGGTGACTTGTAGGGAAGCATGCCTGATATGCTTAAGAACCCAGTATATTTTGACTTTTCTGGTCCATTGGGCATGGAGTCTCCTCTTTTGTCCAACACATTGACCTAGATCTAACACTATCTACCAATCTTATTCTAACCCCTCATGAAACAAATGAGGACCAAAATAAAGAGTAAAATAAAGTAGAGTGCCCAAGGTACTTATTAAAAGGAAACACATATAATAGAAAGGAAACCTAGCCTAAATAGATCAAGCTATGCAAATAAAGCACTCATTTGGAACAAAATACAAATAAATAAATATTCTAGACTAGCACTTGGAGGAATTTATCCAAACTACTCTAATTATGTAACACTTAAAACTATATGTACCTTTCC